>JAFEMH010000672.1:0-664129 GCA_022495995.1 Adenophora triphylla var. japonica
TCTTCAAATGGTGCAAGTATTCTTTGCATCTGAAATCTCAAATATTTTTGGCACATGATGCTTTCTCTCGGGACACCAGTCCTTTCACGTTGATATGGACTGTTGTCCTTTCAGCAATGGTGCGATTCACCTTCAGTCGTCAAAAGACCAGGTTGGTTTTTGGCTTAGTACGTGTCATAAAGCCTAAGTGCTTATGTTTTTATGTCGGGTTGAGTCACGGTCCAAGCTCGAAAGATTGAGACCGAAGGGCGTTCCCGAGCCGAAGTCTTGAGCTTTTCGGCCCTTGACTTTGACGCAGCTCTGCCGAAAATATACCCAGAAGTTGATGTGATTAACACCGTGTCACCAAAGCCTCACCGTATGCACCGTGCCCACGGCCACTGGGCTTGGCCAACGCCGAAGCTAAGGCCCCTCGCGCAAGCGAAGTCCCGGGAGAAGGAATCATGCTGTGGCAAAATTTTGGCACGATCCCCTCACTTAATCTTAAGGGCGTTGACTGACCGTAGTGTAGGCCCGTGCAAGGTCACATACGTTAGAAGTTTGCGTGATCGGTAGCCTTAAGTTCACTTTTTTCCTTTGTCGGTGGAACTCGCTTGCCTTATAGAACCCTCACTCAGGTGGATTGTCCCAGTCCCGAGAAGATGATCTACAAACGGAAATCGAGGGGGCTTATAAACGTAGTGACGAGATCCACCGATTAGAGCCCCTTAGTGTTAGTCATGCCGAAAAGAAGACACGGTCTTTTCCCAACCAGATTAGGACTCTACGAAAATGCGTTTTTAAGTAAACATTAATCTGGTAGCGCACATTGCACAAAGCCCCGAAACCACTGAGCCAAATACCGCTTTTCCAGAAGCTTCAAACCACGGCTTTCGTTCCACTGCGGTGAGCGAAAGTGGTTCGAATTGCAGGTCGGCGCCTCGCCGAATCACGATTACGGTAGCGTCGAGCCGGTTCTTCGGTTCCTCGGTTCCCTCGGCCCGGGAATATCCGACATGTCTAGCTCACCGAGAAATCATGACGGGGACGGACCCTCGCCACCGGTAACATATATTACATTGGAAGAAGCCATCCAGGGCTTGTGAGGTTCACAAGAGGCGAGAAAGAAGATCGCGGAATTTCGTGGTACAACTTCGAATGAGCGAGGTATAGCGGCTATCCCAGGTAGACGGTACTTTTGCCTGCAGTCGAGGACGATGATTCCCAACCAGGTTCCTCAAACCTTCAATCGGGTTCCTCCCCGCCAACTTACGGGATGGCTTCGAACCAAGAAGCAGTAGGCCCTAGTGCTCCACGTTGCCACCTCTCGGGGCAACCCCGCCATATACGGCCAAGCCGAGTACTACTCCCGTCACTCGGTACCACCGGCGCATTTGGACCATCTCAAACGGATGCCAATATCCTTGATACCCTCACGGGTTCATCCCATTGCCTATACACGAATCCCAAAACACCGGGATAAACCCCGATACAGATCCAAAAAGCCCCCCATATATCCACATATATCAAGCCTTCCACCTCCAATCACTACCGCTCACATGGTAGCACCCAGCGCCGAGCCCCAAAGTCCACCACTGGACCCAACCTTAGCCTGGATGGTCGAACAGATGAAAGACCTGAAATCCACCATGAGCAGCTCAAAGCAAGAAAAGCTCAAATCCACAGTTCCGGGAATGGTCACGCCTCTCCCTGCCAAGTTCAGAATGCCGGAGATGAACCGATTCGACGGAACGGAATGTCCACAAACGCATGTCGACACCTTCGTTCTCGGCATGAGAGCGAAAGGAGCAACCCTCCAGCAAATAGCCGATCACTTCCAGCATACGCTCAAGAGTTTAGCGTTACGATGATTCCTAAGGGTCAAGCCTGCAGATCGCCACACCTGGGATCAGATCAGTAACATCTTCCTAGAGCGGTACATATCCAACTTAGAGCGGGAAACAAGTCGTGAGGACTTAATCACCACCGAGCAGAAGGCAGATGAAAGCGTCGAAGAATTCTACAAAAGGTGGAGTTGGAAACTCTCCGAGATCTTGGAACCACTCTCCAAGGATGAACAGATGCGGATCTTCAAGTCCTGCTTAAGACTGTCCATCAGAACTCTCATCAGTCATCACTTCTTCCCAGATCTCCGGGCCATGGTCAACGCCGGCTCTCAGTTCGAGAAGGATCTCAAGGAAAATTGACTACTGCACAGCCATACAGATACCGATCAGCAGTTGCATTCAATCCCGCACCGGCCCCCGGCAAAGGGAAAGATACGTATGATAACTACATCCATCAGGGACAGCAGTCGAGCAACAGAAACCCAGTCCCGCAAAGCAACAACTCCACTCCGAAGCAGCCTGCCGTACACTTCGACAAGTTGGACATGCCGCTGAGTAAGATGCGGGAAGGGTTAATATAGGAAGGCCTCTTCAAACCCGTTGCAAACTACAAACCCAAGAATCCCGTAGTCAATGCTGACAAGAGCAAGTACTGCGCCTTCCACCAGTATCACGGCCAAACCACCGACAACTGCGTGGGGTTACGGTACGAAATTCAGAATTTGATAGAGGAAGGAAAATTGGAGCATCCCCGTAGACCCAATACAGTCGGAAACCCTTTTCTGAACAACAACAGTGTGAATTCCATTGAATGGGTGCCAAAGAAGATTGCCGCAGAGCCAGTTCCTCCGCCTCTTCCAATCGGGTCCTCATCGAATGTCCACACCAGTTACGATGTTTGTGATTGCTCTGAATGCCTTGAGTACGAGTTCCAAGACATGATTGCCATGATTGGGACAGCAGAAGCCAATCCTCTCGACCCCCAAACTCTCATCAAGCATCCAGCAATGCCACTGAAGAACTGGGTAACTTTCACAGGACCAAGGGCAAGCCAGGCAGAAATGGAAGAAAAGCTGGGCCTGCACCCACATCTCCCTAAACCCGGTCTCGAACCCTCTGAGTCAGTCCTTGTTAAAGTCCAGTCCTCTGAGTCGTCCAACGGCCTTACTCCGGAAGACTATGATAATGTAGCCAACAATGTATTCCCGTTCTCGTTTAATGAAAAGTCTGACCTTTCAGAGTATCCCCTCATTGCCACTTTGATAACTGATAAGTTAACAAACAACTTAAAAGACGTTAATAATGAATCACTTGATAAAGAAGCAGACACATTAAATGAACAATACATTAAAGAAGTTCTTAAGCGGTAGTAGACCAAGAGGACAATCGGGCCCAAGCTGCCGAAGAGGTTATGACCAAAGTGAACCAGGGGTCAGTGCAAAATCCTAAAGAGACACAAGTGGGCAGTTTCTTCGCCGATGCAGAAAAAGAAGCCCTGATAAATCTCCTCAAGGAGTATGTTGACGTGTTTGCCTGGTCATACCAGGACATGCCAGGACTCGATCCTCGATAGTGGAGCACAGAATTCCCCTGGATCCAGAATCCAAGCCTGTCAAACAGAAATTGCGCAAGATCAAGCCAGAGTGGTCCTTGCAAGTGAAAGAAGAAATTGAGAAAATGCTCCGAGTTGGTTTCATCAGAGTGATTGAGTACCCGACTTGGCTCTCCAACATCGTGACGGTCATCAAGGCCAATGGAAAGGCCAGATGCTTTGTGGATTTTCGGGATCTCAACAAGGCCAACCCTAAAGATGATTTCCCACTGCCCAACATTGACATGCTAGTCGACACCACGGCAAATTTCGAGGTAAAGTATTTCGTGGATGGGTTTTTCGAATACAACCAGATCAAAATGTCCGAGGAAGATCAAGCCAAGACTGCTTTCACCACTCTGTGGGGGACATACTGCTACACGGTCATGCCGTTTGGTCTGAAGAATGCTGGGGCTACTTACCAGCGGGCTGCAACAGCCCTCTTCCATGACATGATTCACAAGGAAATCGAAGTGTATGTCGACGACATGATCATCCACTCCAGAGGATCAGACTTGCAACACATGACAGATCTGAGAAAGTTCTTCAACAGACTCAGAAAGCACTACATGAGATTGAACCCTGCGAAGTTCACCTACGGCATCAAGCGAGGCAAAGTATTGGGGTACATGGTTACAGAAAGAGGTATCAAAGTCGATCCCAAGAAAATCAAGACCATCATCGACATGAAGCCGCCTCAGACCCTGATAGAAGTGAAAAGTTTGTTGGGAAGACTTCAGTACATCAGTCGCTTCATCAACCAGTTGACATCTCTCTGCGAGCCCATGTTCAAACTGATGAAGAAGAATGCCGACATCAAATGGGACTCCGAGTGCCAGACGGCTTTCGAGAAAATCAAGACATACTTGGTGAATCCCCCAATTCTGTGCCCGCCACATGAAGACAAGCCACTCCTCCTGTACTTGACAGTAACAAACACGTCAATCGGAGCAATGCTGGCACAAGAACAGAAAGATTCCAAAGTTGAGCATGAAATCTACTTCGTAAGCCGAAAGCTTCAGGGAAGTGAACTCAGCTACTCAGCATTAGAGAAAACTTGTACCGCTCTAGTATGGGTAGTCGGGAAATCGAAACACTACATGCAGTCACATTCAGTGCTCCTGGTCTCCAAAATGGACCCCGTCCGATATCTCTTTGACAAGCCATCCCTGTCAACGAGACTAGCCAAGTGGTCATTCTTCCTGGCTGAGTTCGACGTCAAGTACATGGTCACAAAATCAACAAAGGGCAGAGTAATGGCAGGTCAGCTGGCAGACTTCCCAAGCAGTGAACCTAAGGGTCCTGATCCGCAGTTTCTGGATGACATAATCTTTTCGCTTGACAACGCAAACCGCTGGCAACTCTTCTTCAATGGGGCAGCCAACAAGAAGGGAAATGGTATTGGAATGCTCCTTGTCGATCCCAAGGACGAGCACACTCCCATAGCCATCAAACTGAATTTTGAAACAACCAACAATGCCGCAGAGTATGAAGCTTGCACAGCCGGTCTAGAAGCCGCTCTCGAGCGCAACATCTCAGAACTGGAAGTGTACGGAGACTCAGCATTAACCATCAATAAAGTGTCCAACAAATGGAAGACGATAGATTCTGGCCTTCAGAAGTACCACACGTACATGGAGGAGCTCATTGCTCAGTTCAAGGACATCTCTTTCCATTATTTGCCAAGAGACAGGAACTGCTTCGCAGATGCCCTGGCTACCCTCGCATCTCTTGTCAAAATTCCCGATAGGAAATCAGTAAAACCCCTCAGAATAGGTAGATGGGAAACACCCGCTTATTGCTGTGAGATCGAAATAAAAAATGAAACGATCGACGAACCCTGGTACAATCAAATCTACCAGTACCTCCAAAATGGAGAAGCTTCCTTCACAAATGAAGATGGAAAATACAAAGAAGGGATCAAAGCCAAAAACATGATGGCATTAAAACGCCTGGCATCCCATTTCGTCATTCTGGGGGGTATATTATACAAGAAGCGCCACCAAGGGCCACTCCTATGGTGTGTAAATAAAGAAAAAGCCAGCGAGCTAATGAACGAAGTTCACAACGGAACCTGCGGTCCGCACATGAACGCCCGAGCATTGACACAGATCATCCTCCATATGGGATACTATTGGATATCAATGGAAACAGACTGCATCCAGTTTGTCCGAAGCTGCGACATATGTCAACGGTTCTCCAACCTCAATCACATCCCTCCTCACGAACTCTATTGCATGACTACGCTATGGCCTTTCGCCACATGGGGAATCGATGTCATCGGCAAAATCACTCCACCAGGGAGCAATGGTCACGAGTTCTTACTAGTCGCAATTGACTACTTCACCAAATGGGTAGAAGCCAGATCGTACAAGGTACTGAATTCTAAGAAGGTGGCCGAGTTCATCAAATAGAACATCATGTGCCGATACGGAGTGCCCAACGAGATCATATCCGACAATGGGACCCACTTCGAAGGAGATTGTGACCAACTGCTGACCGAATTCAGAGTCACACGTCACAAGTCTTCTCCCTACAGACCACAGACTAATGGTGCAATAGAGGCAGCAAACAAGACTCTCGCAATGATAATCAGAAAGATGACCATCAGAGGTTGGGACTGGCCCAAAAAGCTACATCTAGCCCTCTGGGGATACAGAACATCAGTCAGAACCGCCACAGGGGAGACTCCGTTCGCACTTACCAACGGAATGGAAGCAATGTTACCCGTGGAATTGGAAATTCCATCCCTCTGAGTCCTCTTGGAAAAAGGGATCAATGAAGTCGAATGGCTACACAACCGTCACGACGAGCGCAGATTGAAAGCCATGGATCACACTCGAGCCTACCAAAGCAGAATGGCCCGAACGTTTGACAAGAAAGTCAAGATCCGAGACATCAGAGAAGATGACTTGGTGCTAAAGGAAAAGCCTCCTACGCAGACCTCCCCTCGGAAAGTGGGAGCCTACCTGGATAGGACCATTCGTGGTACAAAGAATCTTCTCCGGAGGAGCCATAAAGTTAGCAGATTTGGACGGAAACCCTTTCGTTAACCCCGTGAACGGAAGCAAGCTCCGCAGATACTTCATTTGAGGAAGTGCACGAGTCAACTCTCCTTCCCCATACACCACCCCTCAGTAAAATTAAAGTGCTAAAAGACTAATACCCAACTAGATACATTCCCAACAATGATCCAGGTAAAAAATAGGGTCGCGCTTCTTTTGTCTTTGTTTTTCACAAATTTACCTAAAGTGTCGAACTACGGTGACCTGAGCCCCTTAGTCCAATTGTAAAAGGGGAACGTAGGCAGCCATCATTGGTTCGGTCTCAAAAACAAAAAAACAAAAAACAAATAAGCACCCATTGCTTGTGTTTCGAAAAACTCTTTTCAATTAACCTACAAATTCATTACGGTTAAAACAATCTTTGATGAGTTCAAGCACGGTCAACTCTTGACTCGCTACACACTAGCAAAACAACAATAATACATTAATCAGTTAATGTGTCTGCAATGACAGTGGGTGGATACTCCGGACAGCAAGGTCAACCTAGTCTCCCGTACTTGGTCCTTCATCCTTCTTCCCCTTCCCTTTTCCGCGGCGAGTATTCTTCACCTTCACAGGGAATATTCCTGTAGTCCTTCTACCTGGCTCAGGGACCCTTCCCGATGTTTCGATCAAATAGGCAGCTCCCAACGCAGCCCTTTCCCTATCTCTATCACGAGCTGCCTCTCTTCGAGCTATCATGACCGTGCTTTGATCGGCCTCTCGACTAGAATTGGCCTCATAGTCAGCCATGTCGCCCCCAATACGATTCTGAGGGTTAGCCCCCGCTTTGGCCCTCCTCAAAGTCGAGCCATCAGGGTAGTTAAGACCCAACAGCTCCCTCCATCTCCCAAGATGGCCATCTGTGTCTCCCCCATACACTCTTCGTACCAGTTCAGATAATGCGTAGACAGAACAGTGCCCCCTCTCCGGTGAAAGAGAACCCTGGCAGGAAAGGACGTGTATTGCCACAACCGCGTGAGAAGCAATAGCGTCGAAGGATCTTCCATCAGCAAAAATCCCACCTCAAAGGTAGCAGCATGATCCAAACCCGTCAATGGCACTCCGGCCCGTCTTTGTCGCGGCACCAAGGATGGAATGTAGAAAGCGATGCAGGACAGCCCGGTACTCTGACAACCAAAAGACCCTCCTGAGTGGTCCGACAAGTTTGTAGCTTCCAATGAGGAACCCACCATCGCAAGTGATGCGTGCGGAGTCTGGCCATCCAGAGCTCCAGTTCAGCCTAATCGCCCTCTATCACCAAAGGACGTCGAGAAAAGAACCAAGAATCACAAGATACTGGAACCTCGGGCATCATCTGCAATCTCTCCCTCAACCACATAGTGAGCATAGCGGGACTCCCTCCCCATATGTATCGGCTGTCGGTCGCCATCCGACCTATGCCCAGGAACGTCTCGGCCAGGACCAAAGGCACGATGTCTCCCCGTTCGGCGCATCACCAGGTCCAGATGCTGTTTGTGATGGCACACACCCAGGGACGTGAATGTGAACAAAGTAGCAATCGCGCACAGAGCAAACGTGTCCCATGCGAAAACGCTCCCCTCAAAACCGACAAATTTATCGGGCAGCCTCGAAATGTCGACATAATCTGTGTTCAGTATTAGCATCCCGTATGCTTCTTCAGCCGAGATACCAAGCAGAGACACTAACTTCTCAACAGTGGCCATGCCACCCGCATAGGGAAGAACTAGCTGTTCCGTCTCAGGTCCTCCTAAAATGGCCCGGAAATCTTCAAACGTGGGATTAATTTCATTGTACGAAAAGTTGTACACATGCCTCCGTACGTCCCAAAAACGAGCCGCAGCTCTCAAAAGATTCCAATCTGGCATGAGCTCCTTCAAAGCCCAAAAAGATTTCATCCCGTAACAACCCTCAAAAAAACCCTTGTTTTGCCTCGTGTGGTTCCGTACCCACGACTGGAAATTGTCCAAGTATCGCTCTTGCATCTGAGACGATAGCCTAGGAAATGGAGCCATGAAAAAATCAAAGAAAACCTTCAGGAATTTGAGAGAAAATCAGCTGATTGATCAAAGCAAACACGCAGTTCTTACAAATTGCAAAAGCTGAACTGCAATTTAAAAGATTCTGGAAATTGAATCTTAGTCCGACCGGACTCTTTCTCAAGTTGACTGGGTCAACTCTGCATCCAGCTTCTTTCAAATTGGAAACATTTCCAAACCAAGCACTGTTCAAGCCTCCTTGAAACTGCGTGCTCCCATGGTTTCAATCAACCACTGCCAACACCACTTCCGCCCTGGGCTCGTGCAACAGTGCAATTAATTAAATAACAGTGCATATAGGCATAAATTTTGACCAGTTCGAATTTTTGTGCATATTTCATTTTATTTATTTTTGATCAACCTACTTGCTTATTTGCCGAAAATAAAAAGAAGGTAATCACTAAATAAATGTGCAAAATACAGGTTCCGCCTCAAGGGCGCCTTTTCAAATACAATTCAAATTGTTTTGGAAAATACACACATTTTGTCTAAAAATAAAGCAAAGGAGGACTACTCAGAGTCTTGCTCGTCATCCGAGCACTCGATGTACTGCCCCGCAGCAGCCGGGTCCACCGAGGACAGGTACTCTCCAAATTCCTCCAGGCGGGAATACGAGAAAGGCCGCCTCTGCGCCTGCGACCCCGAGGACTCTCCCTGTTCGTGCCCCGAGTAAGAAGAGTGATGAGCTCCGAACCCCGCCGTCCCGCCAGAGAACTGGCCAAATCCCTGCGTAAAGTCTCCCCCACCAGCAGTGGAGGCAGATGAACCTCTCGCTGTAGATAGCCTAGATGGCCTCGGCTCATGCACAGCCGCACTCCTCCGGGAATTGCACCTCAGGAACTCCACGAGTCTCTTGGCATAGTTGGCCCACCCGTCCAACTGTCTCACGGCCTGGTTGTACGTACGGTCAGACACCTGCAAACCAGGAAAGCCGTTAAAAGACAAACAGATAGTACAAATGCAACATTTGCAGAATGCTACTATCAAATGCAGGAAATCAAATCAAAGCACTCACCGAAGCATTGGGGTCCACCCTGTACTGAGGCCTCGTCTCCTCCGGAATAGGGATCACCAACCGCCTACGGGAACCATCCAGCCCCTCATACGCCAGCCTAGCGCGTGGGAGCGGGTAGTCTCGGGGATATCCAGGGCCCTCGCCCTCCCTGTGCTGCACCTGCGGGCTCCTCAGCCTCGTCCTCAAGAAGATGTCATAGTCGGCACCCTCTATGATAAGCTCGGTATAGAACACGCCCTGTCTATACCGCTCCAGCTCCTCCATCGGTATCGACAAAGGATGCTGCATGTATGGAGGCGGATCCACCGGCACCATAGGAAGGGACCCCGGACCATGCTGATGGGTCACCCTCTCCCCCAGATACATCGCGTCACAGTGAAGTCCCACCAGCAGCTTCCGCAGACGTGTGACCTCTCTAGCAACCTGGACCACACCGACATTAATCCGGTTCCACCAAGTCAGCTGGATCCACTCGGAAAACTCTCGGCTCAGGGCCAGAGACACCTCCTCGTAAGTCAGTCGAGTACCCTCCCTCGATGACACCGGCTTCTTCGCCTCCTTCTGCCAAATCAACATGGCAGGGAACAAGGACGTGTACGCCTCCTTGATCTCCCATCGCTGCGGGCGGAACACCTCTAAGGCCCACACCTGTCAAGCACATGGAAAGTTATGTCAGCTACAAAGTAGATACATACAAGTACAAAAATGAGACAAGGAAGAGAAAAAGACGGGAACTTACATCCAAAGCAAATGAGAAGCAGCATAAGATGTTCTTCTCTCCCCGCGAGAACCTGTCCAAGACGTGGTAGAGCTCTGCCAGTCCAGCCTCCCCCCATGCGAACCCCCTCACGGCATCCATATCAGTCAGTGAGCCAAGCAAAGGGAAATGACACGATGTGTCAGAAGTAGGAAACAGGGTCGCTGACAACGCGAACCATATGAACCCTCGAGCCAGACGCTCCGCGGTCATCCTCGGGGACCCCTCCCCATAAGCAATAATACCCCTCCTCAGATGATTCTCCATCGGCCTGTACCGAATACCTAAGCCCCTGGCATCGGTGATGTCAAAGCCCAGCAGATCCGACAACTGCCCCGGGGTATAGCCGTCCACCCACACCAGCGTGTTGCCCCAGAATGGCAACCCAGTGATAGCCGCAAAGTCAGTGGGAGTCACAGTCGCCTCCCCCCACCTGAAGTGAAAAGTGTGGGTCGTGTCCCACCAGTACTCGCTCAAAGCTACGTACAAGGACCTCGCCCTCTGCGTCACAGCCACCGCGGCTACCGCGCTGATGAATCCAGCCAAACCGGAGTCAACCACAAGCTGCTGTGGACTCCTCTCTCCGTCCCGAGCCTCGTCCGGGAATATCTCCCACAGCGCTCGAACTGCCTCGAAGGCTCCCCGGCTCTTCAAGTTGTGAACGTCAACTGTCCCTCGCCCCTGCAGGTGAACACGACAAGAATACGTTAATACAGAAGCGACATCAACAGAGTGCACGAACGCATATCGAAATGATGCAACATAGATATAGTTCCCATTTTCCTAAAATATTTCCATCCCGGTTGGAGTATTAACGGTCCGGAAATTTCAAAGCATTTCGAAAACTCCGTCGAATCCGGAACTTTCAAAGCATTTCGAAAACTCCGTCGAATCCGGAACTTTCAAAAACATTTCGAAAACTCCGTCGAATCCGGAACTTTCAAAGCATTTCGAAAACTCCGTCGAATCCGGAACTTTCAAAACATTTCGAAAACTCCGTCGAATCCGGAACTTTCAAAACATTTCGAAAACTCCGTCGAATTCGGAACTTTCAAATCATTTCGAACATTTCGAAAATTTACTCCGTCCCGAATTAAACTTACTTTAATTTCGGAAAACACATCTAGGCATGGAATTTTGCAACCAAAATTTTATGTCATCTACCCATAGTGTCAATTGAACTACACTCTAGTCAATTTCGACAAAGGCGCATAGCAAAGTCAAAAGCCCCAATTCGGGCACCAAGAACCCTAACTCATTTCTAGTCAAATTCCTAACATTTAAAGAATGCACATTCTTAAAATTAATGGAATTTAAAGGAAGTTTACCTGTCTTTCGATCCCTCCTTTGGATTTGTGTGTGTCCCGAGTCGGATAGAACTTCGCCGGATTCAAAGGAAGAACGGTGGTTCGAATGGTCCGCACCAACCTCGTTCTTTCGTTATCAGTCCTCCCATGACGAGCCATTGGTCCCAAATCGGCCTCCATGTTGATTTTCCCTTGTAAATTTGAGCAAAACTTACAAGAGGGGATGATTTTTCTTCTCTCCTTTCTCTCTTCCTCGTCGGAAATAATGGGGAAAATGACCAGTTTGCATCGGCCTTGGCACTGAAATGAACCTGGTCAAATTCAGGTTGAGTCCGATCGGACTCTTTTTGCAGCTGAAAAGATTCCTTGCCAATTTGGCCCCTCAACTTCTCGCATTTTCAATTTTACCCCTTTTGGCCCCCAAAAGTGTAAAATTTCCCCAAGTTAGACCTTTCTAACACCCCCTCCCCCGAGGTCAAGTCCCAGTTAGTTTTCACTACACTCGTCTCCAGACGTTAAATTCTCAGTTAGTTTTCACTAACGCTCGTTTCCAGACGTTAAATTCTCAGTTAGTTTTCACTAACGTTCATCTCCAGACGTTAAATCTCAAGTCGACGTTTGACATTCAAACGCTCACTTCCGTCTCAAGTCGACGTTTGACATTCAAACGCTCACTTCCGTCTCAAGTCAACATTTGACATTCAAACGCTCACTTCCATCCCAAGTTGACGTTTGACATTCAAACGCTCAATCCCGTCTTCGGATATCAAATCACAATTTCATCTCCAGACGTTAAATTCTCAGTTAGTTTTCACTAACGTTCGTCTCCAGACGTTAAATCTCAAGTCGACATTTGACATTCAAACGCTCACTTCCGTCTCAAGTCAACGTTTGACATTCAAACGCTCACTTCCGTCTCAAATCGACGTTTGACATTCAAACGCTCACTTCCATCCCAAGTTGACGTTTGACATTCAAACGCTCAATCCCGTCTTCGGACATCAAATCACAATTTCGTCTCCAGACGTTAAATTCTCAGTTAGTTTTCACTAAAGTTCGTCTCCAGATGTTAAATCTCAAGTCGACGTTTGACATTCAAATGCTCACTTCCGTCTCAAGTCGACATTTGACATTCAAACGCTCACTTCCGTCTCAAGTCGATGTTTGACATTCAAATGCTCACTTCCATCCCAAGTCGACGTTTGACATTCAAACGCTCATTTTTTGCCCAAACCGACGTTTGACATTCAAACGCTCAATCCCGTCTTCGAACATTAAATCACAACTCCGTCTCCCGACGTCAAAATCCCCATTGGTTTTCACCAACATTCACTTCCCCGGCTGCCAGTCGTAAGCCCGATCGTCCCACTTCAGCGGCCATCAAGGTAAGCCCGCATAACAATCCCTCTTCGGCCATCCTCGTAAATCCGAATACCTTTTCACTCCAGCAAGTGAACATTCACTTCTCCGGCCGCCATTCGTAAGCCCGATCGTCCCACTTCAGCGGCCATCAAGGTAATCCCGCACAACAATCCCTCTTCGGCCATCCTCGTAAATCCGAATACCTTTTCACTCCAGCCAGTGAACATTCACTTCTTTGGCCGCCAGTCGTAAGCCCGTTCATCCCACTTCAGCGGCCATCAAGGTAAGCCCGCATAACAATCCCTCTTCGGCCATTACCGTAAGCCCGAACAGTCCTCCCCAGCAGGATCCTATGACCATCCGTCTAAGAAGAAACGTCAATCAACCCCCTCAGTTCCTAACTGACCCCGTCAAAACTCTGGACGCTTTTCCCCAGCAATGTGTCAGTCTCTCCCGAGACCACATCCCGTTCCTAACCCCGTCGTTAGAACGTCAATCCTTCCGTGTTGTTAATAACGCCAGTTTAACACAACCATTCCCATCATTGCCACCCTATCCCCAGCGGATAAACCTGGCCGTCATCATGAGTCCAGCACTCAAGGCACGAATGCCTTCATCTCAGGATAAACGCATCCTCGCAACTCCGGTCTGAGGCGCCACACGCCCTCGTATGTTTCGGCAAGAATCTGGCTCGAGGCGCCACACGCCCTCGTATGTTTCAGCAACTCCGGTCTGAGGGGCCACACGCCCTCAAAGGTTTCAGAAATCCCAGGTTCAGACGCCTCACAAAAGTCTCCATTCAGGTTCAGACGCCTCCCAACAGTCTCGCTCAGGTCAAGGTCCCCACGCGCGGCTCCTTGCACCTACGAACTACGACCGGCTTGATTCCCGCTCGGGATAGGTAGGAATCCTTTCGCTAAGGGTCTAGCCAGCTGACCGCCCAGGTCTCTTTCAAAGTAAGGCATCCCCCGATTTGGATCCTTATCTTTTTTTAACGACCCCACTTCCTTCGGAAGTGACGTCGCTGAGGGGCTAACTGTAAGTACCCAAATCCGGATCGCCAAAATCCGTTAGAAGTTAACCGAAATCCGTTAACTGGCCCGTTCCAGGTTAACCGGAACCCGTTAAGCTCCCCGTTCCCAAGCCAACGAGACGTCTTGGGACTGTCCCGTGCATCCCAATGTCAAAGCGTACTCAACACACATCGTCGCACGTAAAAGTACAGCTTTCCCTGAAAAACGCACTTTTCGGCACTTTTCGGGGGCATTTCGGACATTTTCCGAACAGTTATTTTAAAAACGGACAAAACTGGGGATAATGACACAAACTCCCACGAACCTGGTGAGTCACAGGACACGTGGCACACATGCCACAGCTCCCTCATCAAGATCAATCAAAAATCAGTGTGAAAAGACTAAAATACCCCTGGTATGCAGTCCAAGTCCGGCCGGACTCTTTTGCAGACAATCCAGAATTTCCAGCAAGTCCCTCCAATTTCCAAAGTTTCACAAAACCCCCTGGAATTCAGTCTCAGTCCGTCCGGACTCTTTCTGAAATTTCACCTATAAATACAGACCTCTGTCAAACATTTTTACAACAACAAAATTACTCCATTTTCACCTCAAGCCACGGCCCAAACCCTTTTCCACCTTCCCCGAGCCCGGTTTTGCCTCGATTTGCATGAAAACTCCGTGTTTCTACCAAACACGAACCAAAACACCTCGAAACACCGTTCCAAACACCTTTTCGTATCCCGTATACGCCCACCGAGCCAAAGGAGCCAACCCTAGCCATAAGTAGCGCTCTTTTTCTCTAAACTCTCGTTCCGTCTCGGTTTACGCGCCAGTCGCTACAACCGTTTCGGATGAACGTTGTTGAAATGTAGACGTCACCGTCTAACGGGGTCCGATACGTTTTAGTCCTTGATCCTCTTCTCTTCCCGTAAGAGAAGTAATCTCGGGTTAAAACGGCATTCAGGCCCCGTTCCATTTACTTTTATGTCATTTACAGTTTCGGATCGTTTGATCCGTCGAACGTCATTTACTTTCATGTCATTTACCAATTCCGGATCTTTTGATCCGTCGATCGTCATTTACTTTTACGCAACTTTACAATTCCGAGCTGTTTGGCTCGTCGATCGTACTTTACAATTCTGAATCATTTGATTCTGTCGATACCGCACTTTAAATACTGTCATTTACAAGTCCGAGCCGTTTGGATCGTGATAGTATTTACTTATCAAAAGTCCGAGTTTGCAAAACGATTCGTTGATCGCATATCATTTAATGCCTTTTTCCCGTAAAATCGCTAACAATGTAATGACCAGTTCAAAATCGAAGTTCGACATTCGAACTCTCTTTCAAAACGCACGAAATGACGTTTGGCATCCAAACGCTCATCTTCAAACTCAAAAGCCGACTTTTGACATTCAAAATCATTTAATGCTTTTTTCTTGTAAAATCGCTAACAATGACACGCCCGGTTCAAAACCGGAGTTCGACATTCGAACTCTCTTTCAAAAAATGCACGAAGTTTGGCATCCAAATGATCATCTTCAAAAATCCAACGCTTGACATTCAAACGCTCTTTTCTTAAAAGTCAACATTTGACACTTAAGTTAAACAGTTAAAATCAGCATTCGTGCCACTTTTCCTAAAACTTCCAAAACCGACGTTTGTCATTCAAACGCTCGCCTTTTCAAACAAAATCACATAATCAACATTTGACATTCAAACCAAGATTAAGCTTGTCATTCAATCTCCCATTTCAAAAATGCTCACACGCACACATTTTCGAGAAAGGTAGAAAGACTCGTCATACGAGGCATTTCGGGTGATCTCAAAATACTCTTCCCGAAACGTAAAGTGACTTCCGAACCTAACAATCTCTGGTACTCAAAAAATGTTTTTTCGCATTTTTGCTACCAATAAAAATGACACCCCATTTTCAAAGCTTTTTCCTAAGTTTTTGTTGCCAATAAAAACGACACCATTTTCAATCAAAAGTCGTTTTTCAACGTTTGGGCTCAAAATACAAAAACCACATGGCGACTCCTCTCCTTCCCAAAAAGCGAGGTCTCAGACACCAACACCCCGCGAAAGACAACCGCCTTTTCGCCGCGCACGAAAATTCGGGTAATTTCACGTTTGCATATCTTCAAATATTGTTGTGGAAAGGGGATGCCTGGATTGAGGAAGAAGGCAGAGGAATAAAGAGAGAGAGGGCGGATTGTGGGGGATGCCTGATTTGCAGAGGAAGAAAGAAAGTGAGGGCGAATGATGGTGGTCGGCATGGGATAGTGGTGTTTGGGGTGGTCAGCAGCTACAAGAGAAGGGTTAGGGGTGGCGACTTGGGATGTGTGGTAGGAGGGGATGGATTGTAGGGGGAAGAGGAAGGGGAGGAGGAAAGAATGAATTTTTCCCAAATCTAGATCTAGGTTAGAGGGAAGAGGTAGGGTTAAATTGGAAGTTGATTTGTTACTTCCATTTTATTTGCCATTTTAGGATGAATAGTTTAACATTTCAAACTTTCACCCCTTATTATTTCCAATTTAGCAACCTTCATCAAATTTTATGGCCTCAGCATTTTGTTGAGTCAACATGTCACATATGCATGTTTTAACGGAAAAATGGACGAAGGACTGACGTAAGGATGATAAAAACAACAAAAAACAAGGTTAAGGGGAGAAACGAAAAAAATTACAATCTGGACTAAAACGAAAAAGTGACTATAGGTTAGGGACGAAATAGGTACTTATCTCTCTATACAACATATAAGAAATTCATTTAAGCCATTAAAAACAATTGAACCTAGATTTATTTTTGTCGCTAGATCCTCAATTGAATCTATTTATCACAATAATGGTTAATGTATAAATTATCCACGCTAGTACAATAATTTAAACTCAAGTAATTTAAAGGTCAAAAATATCTTAACATACAATTGAAACCTAAAAATAGCTTTCAAATTACTCCCGATCCGAAATGCCCTGGAAGCATCAGATTGTTTAAAATCACGAAACCAGGAACAGATGAATTTCTAAACAAAAGAGAGTCGCCACGCCATTTTTATTATAAGCCAAAACTTTGAAAAAGACTGAAAAGAGATTGTTAGGTTCGCAGATCACGTTACCGCTCGGGAATAGAATATTTATGCTCACCCGAAACGCCTCGTATTGACGAGTCTTTCTACCTTTCTCAAAAATTGTGCGTGTGTGCGTGTGTGTATGAAAATTAGTTAAAAATAAGTTTGGATGGAGGGTTTAAAATGATAGATATTTTGATGGGTGAAATAATGACATGATATATATATATATATATATATATATATATATATATATATATATATATATATATATATATATATATATATATATATATATATATATATATATATATATATATATAGAGAGAGAGAGAGAGAGGCTTTGACCAATAAGCCCCTCGGCCAAATGAAAACGATCAATAAGGACAAACATATTTGAAACTCGACAATAAGTCCTTCAATTTTTTGGTCCAAACTGCCCCTGGTGGCACCACGTGATTACCACACAAATGAACACATCTGTGTGCGTATATATATAAATTTAAATATGTTCCCCCGTCTACTTTATTTACACCTCGGGCTGGTTCAGTTTCTACTGCCCTTGAAATAAGGAAACAAAAATGAAACTGACTATTTGGTTTAGTTAAATTTACACACTGAAACAATGTTTTTAATTTGGTTATTTTCGGTGGTTTCTTCTCTCCTAATTTTCTCTCTTCTCTTTCTCTTTCTTCCTTATTTTTCCATCAAAATTTTAAAATGCAATATCCCAAAATCTAGAAATTTAAAAAATAATTTGAAACCACAATTTTAATCACATCACCAAGACGAATCAAACAAGTTTAAACATCATATATTTCAAATTTTATAAATAAAATAAAATAATTTTTCAATTGTAAAAAATTAAGAATATCATTTATCATTTGTTCACACATGAGTATAAAACTGTATAATGGTTTTCACATTTATAATTGAGAAGTCTATTTCACAGTTTTTTATGTAAATAACTGTATAATGGTTTTTACATTTATAAACTGAGAAGTCTATTTCACAGTTTTTGATGTAAATAACTGTATAATGGTTTTCACATTTACAAACTGAGAAGTCTATTTCACATTTTTTGATGTAAATAACTGTATAATGGTTTTCATATTTATAAACTGAGAAGTCTATTTCACAATTTTTATGTAAATAACTGTATAATGGCTTTCACATTTATAAACTGAGAATTCTATTTCACAGTTATATAAAAATGTGAAATGGTTTTTGACATGTATATCACATTTATAAACTGAGAAGTCTATTTCACAGTTTTTGATGTAAATAACTGTATAATGGTTTTCACATTTATAAACTGAGAATTCTATTTCATAGTTATATAAAAATGTGAAATGGTTTTGACATGTATATCACATTTATAAACTGAGAAGTCTATTTCACAGTTTTTGATGTAAATCACTGTATAATGGTTTTCACATTTATAAACTGAGAAGTCTATTTCACAGTTTTGATGTAAATAACTGTATAATGGTTTTCACATTTTTAAACTGAGAATTCTATTTCACAGTTATATAAAAATCCTTCATTATGGTGTTTATTCGTTCTTGCAGACTGTTAGCCAAATTATACCACTTGTGGAGTTTCTGAAACTCCAGTTTGTTTTTATATTCAAATAGTTCGTGTTATAATTCAAATTTACCTTCTTTGCAGAAATATTGGCACAAATCCTCAGACAAATAGTTGCTTTGTCAATCCATTAAATGACTCAAGCTCATCATTTTCCTAAAAATGAACATTATTATGACCAGCTGAAAAAGAATATGTCTTGCTCTTCAATTCAATCCAGCCATATTCAAGATCCTTTTTTTAGCTTTCTCCTTTACAAGTTTCCTAAATTTTGGTGTTTCATTCCACATCTTTGACTCTGCATACATATTTGATAGCACAATATAAGCCAAAATATCATCTGGGTCAGTTCTCAGAATTTCCTCAGCAGCATAGATTCCAATATCAAAGTCCTTGTGCGTTTTATAACCTGATAAAAGACAACACGAAACCACCTTATTTGGGACGGAGGGAGTATTTTTTTGACCTTTACAGACAAATATATTGATGAGTGATCTTTTTTTACAGTTTTTCCTTATAATTATATGATTTTATTTACATGAAATAAAACAATAAAATTATATTAATATACAATGTACAAATTGTGCAATGCGCATGAGTGCAATACTAGTAATAGTAAATTCAGCACTTAGTTTAATACTTGAAAGTAATAAACGCTAGTAACTATTGTAAAATTAACATGATAATAGCATTAATTTCATTAATCTACGGTAATACTAATTGATGAGTTTATCACTCAAATGTTATATTTTAATTGAACTATCAACTTCAAACGTAGCCTTGAAAAAAATTGAACTATCAACTTCAATTATCACTCGGACCAAATTTTTGCTAATGACATCTTTGAAACCAAATTTCCATCGGGCGCCCTTATGAACGTTGGCATAGATGCCCAAACGCTTGTCCAACTTGGACACTGCTCAACTTTGACATTCGAAAAAATTTCACACGAAAAGTATTTAACGTAGAAAACATTACAGATTAAAGCATATGGGATGGAAAAAAGTACCCAACCAAGCATATCAAGTAATCTAACAAGTAAAACATAAATATCACACTAAGGCTCTCAACACAATGAAAAAAAATGCAGAGACTCTCGACGAAATAGAGAATGCAAAGACTATCGACAAAACAGAACTTATCATCCATCAATAAGAATGATGAATCTTGCATCATCTTGCAATAAAAAGGATGTCATTATCTTCTTACTGCACAAGAATGTTAGGTTAGAGGGAAGAGGTAGGGTTAAATTGGAAGTTGATTTGTTACTTCCATTTAATTTGCCATTTTAGGATGAATAGTTTAACATTTCACACTTTCACCCATTATTATTTCCAATTTAGCAACCTTCATCAAATTTTATGGCCTCAGCATTTTGTTGAGTCAACATGCCACATATGCATGTTTTAACGGAAAAATGGACGAAGGACTGACGTAAGGATGATAAAAACAACAAAAAACAAGGTTAAGGGGAGAAACGAAAAAAATTACAATCTGGACTAAAAAGAAAAAGTGACTATATGTTAGGGACAAAATAGTTACTTATCTCTCTATACAACATATAAGAAATTCATTTAAGCCATTAAAAACAATTGAACCTAGATTTATTTTTGTCGCTATATCCTCAATTGAATCTATTTATCACAATAATGGTTAATGTATAAATTATCCACGCTAGTGCAATAATTTATACTCAAGTAATTTAAAGGTAAAAAAATATCTTAAATACATACAATTGAAACCTAAAAATAGCTTTGAATTTACCCCCGGTCTGAAATGCCCCGGACACATCGGATTGTTTAAAATCACGAAAACAGGAACGGATGAATTTCTAAACAAAAGAGAGTCGCCACGCCATTTTTATTATAAGCAAAAACTTTGAAAAAGACTGAAAAGAGATTGTTAGGTTCAGAGATCACATTACGCCTCGGGAAGATATATTTATGCTCATCTGAAATGCCTCGTATTGACGAGTCATTCTACCTTTCTCGAAAACTGTGCATGTGGGTGTGTGTGTGTGTGAAAATTATTTAAAAATAAGTTTGGATGGAGGGTTTAAAATGATAGATATTTTGATAGGTGAAATAAAGACATGATATATATATATATATATATATATATATATATATATATATATATATATATATATATATATATATATATATATATATATATATATATATATATATATATATATATATATACATATATATAGGCTTTGACCAATAAGCCCCTCGGCCAAATGAAAACGATCAATAAGGACAAACATTTTTGAAACTCGCCAATAAGTCCTTCAATTTTTTGGTCCAAACTGCCCCTGGTGGCACCACGTGATTACCACACAAATGAACACGTCTGTGTGCGTACATATATAAATTTAAATATGTTCCCCTATGTAAGTACCCAAATCCGGATAGTCAAAATCCGTTAAAAGTTAACCGGAACCCGTTAAACTCCCCATTCCCGAGTCAACGAGACTTCTCAGGACTGCCCCGTGCATCCCAAATCCAAAGTGTACTCAACACACGTTATCACACGTAAAAGTACCACTTCCCTCGAAAAACGCAATTTTCGGGACTTTCCGGGATTGTTCCGGACAGTTATTTAGAAAACAGTCAAAACCAGGATTAACGGGAAAAAATTAAAACCTTGGTGACTCACAGGGATACGTGGCACACATGCACGGCTTCCTAAATCGACATCAATCAAATTCGAGGGTGAAAAGACCAAAATACCCCTGAAATTGAGTGATAGGCCGGCCGGCCTGTTTTACCTGAAAAACCAAAATTCTCATTAAGTCCCTGCAATTTCTAAAATACCCAAACCCCCCACCCCCCCAAATTGAAGGTTAGGCCATCCGACCTGTTTTCCCTTTTCACCCCTATAAATACAGCCCCTCCCCTTCATTAAAAAAGGTCAAGAAAATTACTCCCTCATCAAATCCTCACGGTTCTAGCAACCAAAACCCTCTCCCCTCTCCCCGTAAATGCCTCAATTTGCGTGAAAACCCCATTTTCCAACCAAACACGAGCCAAACACGTCCTAAACACCCGCCAAACACTAAATTGTATCCCGTATACGCCTTTCCGAGCCCAAGAGTCACACCTAGACGTTAGGTAACACTCTCCCTCCTTAAACCCCGCTTAGTCTCATTTTACGCGCCAAACGCTACTTTCGATCCGGTCAAAGTTCCCAAAATGTAGACGAAATGCCGTCTATGGGTCTCGAAATGATCCTCCCTCTATCATCTTTTCTCCTTCGAGAAAAGTGATTTTGGGTTAAAACGGAGATCGAGTCCCGTTTTTACTTTATGTCATTTACCGTCTGAATCGTTTGGTTCGTTGATCGCACTTTTATCATCCGGATCATTTGATCCGTTGATTCGCACTTTACCATCCGAATCGTTTGGTTCGTGATTGTCATTTACAATTCTGGATCGTTCGATCCATTGATATCGCATTTACTTTACGCACTTTACAAATCCGATTCGTTTGGTTTGTTGATCGCACTTTACAAATCCGAGTCGTTTGGCTCGTTGATCGCATTTTTACAAGTCCGGATTGTTTGATCCGTTGATACTGCACTTTAAATATTGTCATTTACAAGTTCGAGCCATTTGGCTCGTGATAGTATTTACTTACCAAAGTTCGAGTCACAAAATGACTCGTTGATCGCATCTTACTTGCCATTATTTCCTTCAAAATGGGTAACATCGTAATGCCCGGTTTAAAACCAAGTTTGTCATTAAAACTCCCTTTTTAAAACTCCTTTTCAAACTCAAAACCGACGTTTGTCATTCAAACGCTCTTTTTACCAAAATAAATGTTTGTCATTCAAACCAAGATTAAAGCTTGTCATTCAAGCCCATTTTCAAAAGTAACACGAACACACACACGCACACTTTTTGAGAAAGGTAGAAAGACTCGTCGTACGAGGCATTTCGGGTGATCTCAACATACTCTTTCCGAAACGTAACATGACCTCCGAACGTAACAATCTCTGGTCCTAAAAGCCTTTTATCAAGTTTTGGCTACCAATCAAAACGTTCCATTTTTAAAGCCTTTTCCAAGTTTTGGATACCAATCAAAACAACCTACTTTTTTTTAAAACCAACCTTTTTCAAAGTTTTGACTCATAATACAAAACGGCGTGGCGACTCTCTTTTCCGAGTGAAGTCCATTCGAAAGAAACGCTCGTCGCGTTTCCGCGCGCGATCCGAGTAATTTCACCATGTATACTTTATTTACACCTCGGGCTGGTTCAGTTTCTACTGCCCTTGAAATAAGGAAACAAAAGTGAAACTGGCTATTTGGTTTAGTTCAATTTACACACTGAAACAATGTTTTTAATTTGGTTATTTTCATTGGTTTCTTCTCTCCTAATTTTCTCTCTCCTCTTTCTCTTTCTACCTTATTTTTTCCATCAAAATTTTAAAATGCAATATCCCAATATCTAGAAATTGAAAAAATAATTTGAAACCACAGTTTTAATCACATCGCCAAGACGAATCAAACAAGTTTAATCATCATATATTTCAAATTTTATAAATAAAATAAAATAATTTTCAATTGTAAAAAACTGAGAAAATCATTTATCATTTGTTCACACATGAGTATAAAACTGTATAATAGTTTTCACATTTATAAACTGAGAAGTCTATTTCAGAGTTTTTGATATAAATAACTGTATAATGGTTTTCACATTTATAAACTGAGAAATCTATTTCACAGTTTTTAATGTAAATAACTGTATAATGGTTTTCACATTTATAAACTGAGAAGTCTATTTCACATTTATTTGATATAAATAACTGTATAATGGTTTTCACATTTATAAACTGAGAAGTCTATTTCACAGTTTTGATGTAAATAACTGTATAATGGCTTTCACATTTATAAACTGAGAATTCTATTTCAAGTTATATAAAAATGTGAAATGGTTTTGACATGTATATCACATTTATAAACTGAGAAGTCTATTTCACAGTTTTTGATGTAAATAACTGTATAATGGTTTTCACATTTATAAACTGAGAATTCTATTTCATAGTTGTATAAAAATGTGAAATGGTTTTGACATGTATATCACATTTATAAACTGAGAAGTCTATTTCACAGTTTTTGATGTAAATAACTGTATAATGTTTTTCACATTTATAAACTGAGAAGTCTATTTCACAATTTTGATGTAAATAAATGTGTAATGGTTTTCACATTTATAAACTGAGAATTCTATTTCACAGTTATGTAAAAATACTTCATTATGGTGTTTATTCGTTCTTACAGACTGTTAGCCAAATTATGCCACTTGTGGAGTTTCTGAAACTCCAGTTTGTTTTTATATTCAAATAGTTGGTGTTATAATTCAAATTTGCCTTCTTTGTAGAAATATTGGCACAAATCCTATGACAAATAGTTGCTTTGTCAATCCATTAAATGACTTGAGCTCATCATTTTTCTGAAAATGAACATTATTATGACCAGCTGAAAAAGAATATGTCTTGCTCTTCAATTCAATCCATCCATATACAAGATCTTTTTTTAGCTTTCTCCTTTACATGTTTCCTAACTTTTGGTGTTTCATTCCACATCTTTGACTCTGCATACATATTTGATAGCACGATATAAGCCAAAATATCATCTGACTCAGTTCTCAGAATTTCCTCAGCAGCATAGATTCCAATATCAAAGTCCTTGTGCATTTTACAACCTGATAAAAGACAACACGAAACCACCTTATTTGGGACGGCGGGAGTATTTGTTTGACATTTACAGACAAATATATTGATGAGTGATCTTTTTTTTTACAATTTTTCCTTATAATTATATGATTTTATTTACATGAAATAAAACAATAAAATTATATTAATATACAATGTACAAATTGTGCAATGCGCACGAGTGCAATACTAGTAATAGTAAATTCATCACTTAGTTTAATACTTGAAAGTAATAAATGCTAGTAACTATTGCAAAATTAACATGATAATAGCATTAATTTCATTAATCTACGGTAATACTAATTGATGAGTTTATCACTCAAATGTTATATTTTAATTGAACTATCAACTTCAAACGTAGCCTTGAAAAAAAAATTGAACTATCAACTTCAATTATCACTCAGACCAAATTTTTGCTAATGACATCTTTGAAATCAAACTTCCATCGGGCGCCCTTATGAACGTTGGCATAAGATGCCCAAACGCTTTTCCAACTTGGACACTGCTCAACTTTGATATTCGAAAAATTTTCACACGAAAAGTATTTAACGTAGAAAACATTACAGATTAAAGCATATGGGATGGAAAAAAGTACCCAACCAAGCATATCAAGCAATCTAACAAGTAAAACATAAATATCACACTAAGGCTCTCAACACAATGAAAAAAATGCAGAGACTCTCGACAAAATAGAGAATGCAAAGAACTTATCATCCATCAATAAGAATATGAATCTTGCATCATCTTGCAATAAAAAGGATGTCATTATCTTCTTACTGCACAAGAATGTTTCATTAATTTTTAGATATGTGGTGTACGTTTACTCGTCAAACCGGATTCTCTAATATGTCGAGTGATCAACGTAAGATATTTTATGAGGAGGGTTTTTTAAATGTCGAATCAAGATAGTTTCCAAGTTTTACTTGGAGTAGAATTCGAACGTCTCAAGATTTAAATTTGAAGGATCATTGTTGCAAGTTAAGAGTGTGAGAAATAGAAAACCCTTAGGTTGTTTATTCACAACTCTTAATATATATACAAGAGAGAGTCCTATTCTAATAAGGAGAAAGAGTTTTCTTATTCTAATCACCATATTCTAATAAGGAAAAGGAGTTTCCTTATTCTAATCATAATACAAATATTTAGTTTCCTAATCTAAATACATGAGAATATTGACAAGGAATAATCTAGAGAAAGTCAAACAAGTAACTTTAGGAAACTTTAGGATGAGATTCCGTAATATCCTTAATACGCCCCCGCAAGATGAACGATCCTTGGAGAAGACCAATCTTGGAAATGAGCTGATTGAAGCGTAGACAAGAAAGTGGTTTCGTCAGAACATCAGCAAGTTGGTCATTACCAGAAATGTGCTGCACACAGAGAGAGTCAGACTGAACCTGTTCATGGACAAAATGAAACGAAAGAGCCACATGTTTCATTCAAGAGTGAATAACCGGATTTGCCGAATAAGTTGTGGCACCTAGGTTGTCACAATATATAACTGGCGGAGAAGTAAGTGAAATACCAAGCTCAATAAGCAAGTTCCGAGCCCAAGTAATCTCAGCAGTGGTATCAGCAATGGCACGAAACTCAGCCTCAGTGGTAGAGCGGGCAAGAGCATGTTGCTTGCGGGAGGACCAAGTAACCGGGTTACGGCCGAAGTAAACAAAAAAAAACCAGAAGTGGATACAAAATCATCCTTGTCACCAGCCCAATCGGCATCACAAAATGCATGAAGAGAGGGTGTGGAGAGAGAGAAGGAGCCTATGTGAGAGATAGGAAGGGAAGAACCATCTTCGATAATGACGTCGTCACTGCCATTGTAGGGTGTGTGTGTGAGGCAAGGTTGGAAAGGTTGTTTGTGATGTGATTGGTTGCATCACTATCGATGAGCCAAGAAGGAGGAGAAGAGTGGTTGTGATAGGCGGCAGTGTGGGCTTGGTGGTTAGGTTGTGGGTTTCGGTTTTGATGATAGAAGGGGGGGTTTACGGTGGGGTGGTCGCGCTTAAATTGGTGACATTGGGAGAAGACATGGACAATGTTACGACAATATTAGCATTTACCTTGAAAGGGGAGGGGTGGGGAGTTCGAGCTAGAGGGTGGGGAGGGATTGGTGGTGTGGTAAGAGTTACGGGTAGGTGATGGACGAGTTTGGGCGGTGAAGGCGGTGGTGAGGGTGGATTGGTGGACTAGGGGAGTAATGGTGGGATCTAAGGTTCCTATGAGAGACCCAATAATGGGGCGATCTTGGTGAAACCAAGTTATGGTTCCCGGGTTAGGGATAGAGGTGGTGGTGGCCGGTTTGGCCGGTTCATCGTCGGTTTTAGTGACGGCTTGATGGGCAGCATTTGGAAGGGTTAAGGAAGCTCCGACCATTGCAGGGATGGGGGGGCTGCCGAAATTGAGGGGGTTTTAGGGGAGGGGGTTGAATCTTAATGCTCTGATACCATGTGAGAAATAGAAAACCCTTAGGTTGTTTATTCACAACTCTTAATATATATACAAGAGAGAGTCATATTCTAATAATGAGAAAGAGTTTCCTTATTCTAATATCGATATTTGGGATGAGTCTACGACTTTCGTACAGTGTAGTCTTTTTTATTATTGTAACTGCAATTGATATTGTTGTTTGTTAGAAAAATAAATATTAAAAAATGAACTTTTCAAATAATGTTTTAATTCCCTTTGGATTATGAAAGTAACGTAATCGAAAGTCCAATCTTACTCTCTATGGTTTCATTCGAAAACCACAATTGGTGAAGCCAAATGGCCCGTAAACTTTAAACTATTTCATCTACATTTAAATGGATGTTCAATCTTTTATTTTTGAGGTACGGACGGAAAAAAACATTTGGCTGACTTTAAATCGGATAAATTTCACTATTTTTAGCAGTATAAATATTTTATTGGGAGGGTTTTTTAAATGTCGAATCAAGACAGTTTCCAAAAATTTTTCTTGGAGTAGAATTTGAACGTCTCAAGATTTAAATTTGAAGAATCATTGTTGCAAGTTAATAGATGGATCTAATAATACCGATATTTGGGATGAGTCTACGGCTTTCGTAAAGTGTCGTTTTTTTATTATTGTAACTTCAATTGATATTGTTGTTTGTTAAAAAAATAAATGTTAAAAAATGAACTTTTCAAATAATGTTTTAATTTCCTTTGGATTATGAAGTAACTTAATACTTGAAATAAAACAATAAAATTATATTAATATATAATGTACAAATTGTGCAATGCACACGAATGCGATACTAGTAATAGTAAATTCAGCACTTAGTTTAATACTTGAAAGTAATAAATGCTAGTAACTATTGTAAAATTAACATGATAATAGCATTAATTTCATTAATCTACAGTAAAACTAATTGATGAGTTTATCACTCAAATGTTATATTTTAATGGGGTATTTACCAAATAAATCCTCTAAAAAAACAATACTACTTCCTAGGACAATTTATAATTTGCTTAACCATTTAGTCCCTAGCTTAATAACTACACCCTCTCAACATTTTAATAAGTTCACCCTCCTATCATTTCACTAAGTCCACTCTCTTTAACAATTTAATTTCTTTCCAACCACCCTCACCTTAGGTCACCCCCTCCCCATCTTCTCCGGTCAACACTTCCGGCAACCATCAACTCCGGCGATCAACTCCGGTGACTTTTTCCGGCAACTTTTTTTTTTTTTTTTTTTTTTTATTTTTTTTTTTGCGCCGGCGACCTCTCCGTGACCAAACAACCGAGAACTTAACTTATCGGTAAGTTCTCAGTTGTCAACTAAACTTACTAAGAACACAATTAACTCCGGCGACTACCAACTCCGGCGACCACCAACTCCGGCGACCTCTCCGGCGACCAAACAACTGAGAACTTAACTTATCAGTAAGTTCTCAGTTGTCAACTAAACTACTAAGAACACAATTAACTCCGGCGACTACCAACTCCGCCGACCACCAACTCCGGCGACCTCTCCGCGATCAAATAACTGAGAGCTTAACTTAAATGTAAGTTCTCAGTTGTCAACTAAACTACTAAGAACACAATTAACTCCGGCGACTACCAACTCCGGCGACCACCAACTCCGGCGACCTCTCCGGCGACCAAACAACTGAGAACTTAACTTATCAGTAAGTTCTCAGTTGTCAACTAAATTACTAAGAACACAATTAACTCCGGCGACTACCAACTCCGGCGACCACCAACTCCGGCGACCTCTCCGCCGACCAAACAACTGAGAACTTAACTTATCAGTAAGTTCTCAGTTGTCAACTAAACTACTAAGAACACAATTAACTCCGTCGACTACCAACTCCGGCGACCACCAACTCCGGCGACCAAACAACTGAGAACTTAACTTTTCAGTAAGTTCTCAGTTGTCAACTAAACTACTAAGAACACGATCAACTTCGGCGACCAAATAATTGAGAACTTATCAGTAAGTTCTCAATTGTCAACTAAACTACTAATAACACGATCAACTCCGGCGACCAAAGAACTGAGAACCTATCAGTAAGTTCTCAGTTGTCAACTAAACTACTAAGAACACGATTAACTCCGGCGACCAAACAATTGAGAACTTATCAGTAAGTTCTCAGTTATCAACTAAACTACTAATAACACGATCAAATTCGGCGACCAAAGAACTGAGAACCTATCAGTAAGTTCTCAGTTGTCAACTAAACTACTAAGAACACGATCAACTCCGGCGACCTCTCCGGCGACCAAACAATTGAGAACTTATCAGTAAGTTCTCAGTTGTCAACTAAACTACTAATAACACGATCATCTCTGATGACCACCAACTCCACCGACCTCTCCGGCGACCAAACAACTGAGAACTTAACTTATCAGTAAGTTCTCAGTTGCCAACTAAACTAATAAGAACACGATCAACTCCGGCGACAACCAATTTCGACGACTAAACAACTGAAAACTTAACTTATTAGTAAGTTATTAATTGTCAACTAAACTATATCCCTTAAAACCAAAAATAAATAAAATATGAATATATAATAAAATTGGTAAAATTAGCAAAAAAAATAAGGTAAACTAATCAAACATGACAAAAAGGTAACTCTTCAATCAACTATTATAATAAGTCAAAGCCCAAAATATTAACTATTGAAAAACATCAGTATATTAAAAAAATCAGAAATATTAATTTTTTGAAACAAACCAAAATGAAAAAGTAAGAACGCTGGAGGAGTATAAGTGAAAATTATAATTTTTTTGTGGCAAATGAACTATCTAAATGTTCAAAATTGAAAATAGAAATAAAAAAGTTTCAAATGAAAGAAGGCACAAGACAAGAAAAGAAAAGAAAAATAAATGAATATGGTGTTGCCTGCAAATCCTTCCAGATTTTGCAAATACTCCTAACATCAACACACACAAACACACAGTGAGTAACATATCTTTCAAATAGATGCAAATAATCGAAAAATCATAAAAAAATCCTTTTCATTTATTGCACACTCTTCCTTTTTCAATCTGATTTCACTTATTTTCATTGGATAAGGGGAAATGCTCACAGATCTGGGGAAAAAGAGTAAGTACTTTAGAGAGAGAAAGTAGAGAGAGAGAGGAAGAAGGGAGACGATCGCCGGAGTTTGAGAGGAGAGAGGTCGTTGGAGTTTGAGAGGAGAGAGGTCGCCGGAGTTTGGGAGGATGGAGGTCGTCGGAGTTGCGGAGGATAGAGATCGCCGGAGTACTTTAGAGAGAGAAAGTAGAGAGAGAGAGAGAGAGGAAGAAAGGAGACGATCGCCGGAGTTTGTTGAATGTCACCGGAGTGTTCCAGATCTGAGGAAATAACACAGAACTTTAGACAGTGGTCGCATATGAGATATTTGGGCGGGAGGGAGTCGCCGGAGTTGAGGAGGGGACTATTGTCGGAGTAATAGGTCGCCGGAGTTGGGGAAGATCGTCGCCGGAAGTTGGGGTGACGGGAGAGATGGAGTTCGCCGGAAGTGGATGGTGACAGGAGAGATTGAGTAGAGAGAGAAATTTAGAGAGATAAAGTGTGAGAGAGAGAGAATGTGTGTTGTGTTTGACTGTTTTGTGAGTGGGTTTATTAATTGGTATTTTCTAATTTTTAAAACAGGCGAGGGATTATATGGTAAAAAAAATATTTTATAAGATTAGGATGTAAATTAAGAAATAGGCTGTCTTAGGATGTAAATTAGATATTATTGAGGGATTATGTGGTAATTTTCTCTATTTTAATTGAGCTATCAAACGTAGCCTTGAAAAAATTGAACTATCAACTTCAATTATCACTCGGACCAAATTTTTGCTAATGACATCTTTGAAACCAAATCTCCATCGGGCGCCCTTATGAACATTGGCATAAGATGCCCAAACGCTTTTCCAACTTGGACACTGTTCAACTTTGACATTCGAAAAATTTTCACACGAAAAGTATTTAACGTAATAAATATAAGAATAATGAAGGTCAGACGAAGTCAATCAAAAAACAGGGAAGAGAAGAATTGTATTGAATGGCTCAATTGATGATGATATTAGAGGTACATAGTTATAAGGCTACAATGGAGGAGGTAATCTCCTAATAGGCTTCTAGATCTATACAATCTTTCATAATTTAATACAAAGATTAAGTTTTCTAATCTATATATATTAATATATACTTGAATATAATATAATGATATTATATTATATTCCTAATAAAAAAACATTACAGATTAAAGCATATGGAATGGCAAAAAGTACCCAACCAAGCATATCAAGCAATCTAACAAGTAAAATATAAATATCACACCAAGGCTCTCAACACAATGACAAAAAATGCAGAGACTCTCGACGAAATAGAGAATGCAAAGACTATCGACAAAACAGAACTTATCATCCATCAAAAAGAATGATGAATCTTGCATCATCTTGCAATAAAAAGGATGATGTCATTATCTTCTTACTGTACAAGAATGTTTCATTAATTTTGAGTGGTGTACATTTACTCGTCAAATCGGATTCTCTAATATGTCGAGTGCTCAACGTAAGATATTTTACGAGGTGGGTTTTTTAAATGTCAAATCAAGACAGTTTTCAAGTTTTACTTGGAGTAGAATTCAAACATCTCAAGATTTAAATTTGAAGGATCATTGTTGCAAGTTAAGAGATGGATCTAATACCGATATTTGGAATGAGCCTACGGCTTTCGTAAAGTGTCGTCTTGTTTATTATTGTAACTGCAATTGATATTGTTGTTTGTTAAAAAAATAAATATTAAAAAATGAACTTTTCAAATAATGTTTTAATTCCCTTTGGATTATGAAAGTAACTTAATCGAAAGTCCAATCTTACTCTCTATGGTTTCATTCGAAAACCACAATTGGTGAAGCCAAATGGCCCGTAAACTTTAAGCTATTTCATCTACATTTAATTTAAATGGATGTTCAATCTTTTATTTTTGAGGTACGGATGGGGAAAAAAAAAACATTACAGATTAAAGCATATGGGATGGCAAAAAGTACCCAACCAAGCATATCAAGCAATCTAACAAGTAAAACATAAATATCACACCAAGGCTCTCAACACAATGACAAAAAATGCAGAGACTCTCGACGAAATAGAGAATGCAAAGACTATCGACAAAACAGAACTTATCATCCATCAATAAGAATGATGAATCTTGCATCATCTTGCAATAAAAAAGATGATGTCATTATCTTCTTACTGCACAAGAATGTTTCATTAATTTTGAGTGGTGTACATTTACTCGTCAAACTGGATTCTCTAATATGTCGAGTGCTCAACGTAAGATATTTTACGAGGAGGGTTTTTTAAATGTCGAATCAAGACAGTTTTCAAATTTTACTTGGAGTGGAATTTGAATGTCTCAAGATTTAAATTTGAAGAATCATTGTATTGAAAGGCTCAATTGATTATGATATTAGAGGTACATAGTTATAGGGTTACAATGGAGGAGGTAATCTCCTAATATGTTTCTAGATCTATACAATCTTTCATAATCTAATACAAAGATTAAGTTTCCTAATATATACTCCCTCCGTCCCATTAGTAAGAAGAAATTTACTGTAGATACGGGAATTAAGGAAAAGTGAATTATAGTGGAGAGAATAGTGAATTATAATGGTGTTGTGAGTATTAAAATAATGTAGGAGAGAGAATGAGTGGAGGAAATAGTAAAGATTCCTTTCCATTTTAGGAAGTTTGTGGTTTGTAATGGGACGACCAAAAAGGAAAGTTTGTGGTTTGTAATGGGACGGAGGGAGTATATAACAATATATACTTGAATATAATATAATGATATATTATATTCCTAATAGAAAACATTACAGATTAAAGCATATGAGATGGCAAAAAGTATCCAACTAAGCATATCAAGCAATCTAACAAGTAAAACATAAATATCACACCAAATATTATTAAAATAATATCTCATTTCCTAAATGAATATCAAAACTTATTTTTGATAAATTTCACTATTTTGAGCAGTATAAATTTCTTAAATTAAATGTGAAGAAATTAGGAAAGTACGGATGAGAGTTTAGTTGGGCCATAAGTATAAAAATACAGAATCCCAAATTATTCAACTACAAAATTGATAAACACTTCAACACTAAGTAGGATTTCCGTTTTGTTCAAAGTTCAAAAGAGATACCTATAAAAGGGAGATATATAACACGCTTGAGAGTTAACACACAGAGCTAGCGGGAAAATGTGGAGTCGAGGGAGATTACTTGGGAGAGGTGCGTTCGGCTTCGTCTCACTAGCCAAGCCACCTGAGAACAGCACCGGTCTGCCGCCATTGATGGCCGTTAAATCTGCGGAGATTTCTAAGTCTGCTACAATCCAACGTGAAGAAGATATACTTCAAGAATTAGGAGTTGTCCCCATATAATACGTTGTTTTGGATCCGATTGTACTAAAGAAAAAGGAGTGAAAATATACAACCTTTTTTTTTGGATTTGGCTGAAAAAGGGAGTCTAAGGGATAGATTAAGTATCCGGAACAAGCAAGCTGTGTTGTCCGAGTTTCAAGTAAAAAAAATTGCCAAATCCGTTTTAATGGGATTGAGTTTTATTCACAGAAAAGGTTATGTCCATTGCGATATTAAACCAGATAACTTGCTGTTGACTACTGATGATCAAGTTAAGATTGCCGATTTCGGATGGGCCAAGAAAATTGGAAACGAAGAGGAAAAGGGTTCTGAAATCCGGGGGACTAAAATGTACATGGCTCCGGAGGGTTTGGATAGAGAGTACGGAGCAGCGTTTGATTCGTGGGGGTTAGGGTGTACGGTGCTCGAGATGCTCACGGGGAAGCTACCGTGGGAGGGTGCTGATAGACTGAATTCTTGGAACCTGGTGATGCGAATTTCCTACTCGGACGAGATTCCAGAAGTTCCTAAATGGTTGTCGGAGGCGGCAAAGGATTTTCTGGCCAAGTGTTTTTTGAAGGATCCAAAGCTGCGTTGGACCGCTGACCGACTATTGGGCCACCAATTCATCAATGCGCCGAACCAGGTATGAATTTCTTTGGATTTGGTTTGGGATTAAAGGGTATGGTCCAATTATCTTTGGTTACTGGCTTAAGTTTGATTAACGTCTGATTTTCTTGATTTGGGATATTAAGTCTATGGGTATTGGTATTAAGATTTGCTGATCATGGTTTAGTATTTAGGAGTAATAGTCTGATCTGATTCTCTTTGGTCAAAGTCTGAATTGGGGTAATATTCATAGGTTTTCATCACGGTTAGGGTTAGGGTAGCTAAGTATATATTTCATGCTTCCCATTCGAAAGTTTAAAAAATAAGTGGCTTCAATCAATAAATAAAAGATGATGTGTTGTGAGGGTAGAGTAGATTATTGGGTAGGAGAGAGAAAGTGGAGTAGGAAAATTTTAAATTATCGAGTGGGCAGAGGGAGTAGATATATAGTGGTATTAGGTCTAATTTGCTGGGCTTATAGTCAAAATGTCTGAATCACTTTTCAGTTCTATATTCAGGTTTGGTTATGGTTAAGGATCATAAGTCTATAGACATTGCCTTTATTCTTCTTCATTTTTTGTTTTGGGAGGGGGGTGTTCAAGATTTAGAGTTTTAGATGATGGCTTTAGGTCTGAGGGGCAGCTTCTTCTGGTATGATCTGATTCTCTTTGGTTTAGTATGATTCGATTTGGGTAATGGTTTGGAGTTTGAGTTACAGGTCTTTGCTTTAGGTCTGAGGGATGGACCGGGGCGGGGTTTTAGGACTATGGATATTGGCTTCATGATCTTCTTATTTTACTTTTCTAACTTTTTATGAACAGAGTAATTACCCTTCATAGATTCAACTATCACGCTCAGCCCAGACTAAAACAACCGAAAACAAACAATAAACCTCATATTTCCCAAACTCCATCGCAAAACTATACCAAGTACCAACCAACAACTATATCTGTTTTAGAAACCACAATGAACACCAACACTAGCAACAACACAACAGTCAAGAAGAATCTCAACACCTTGAAACCGAAAAGAAAAGGTAAAACTCGAAACAGTTTAATGCACATACCAAGAATCTAAACGTAATGAAAACGAAAAGGAAAAACTTGAAACACTTACTGCATGGAGTATACCAAGAAACTGAAAACACTTAATAGATAAGGTCAAGGTAAGACAAAATCAGATAAATGCATCTACTAGTATCAAAAGATATCCTTCTTTAAATGTCTTCTTCTGTTGTAGAGGAGTCCTATAACACCCTGTGTCACCCAATCGAACTACAATTTTACTATCAGTCCGCTTCCAAAAATAAACACTAGAATGATTTGCAGAAGATTCAAAAGCCCCCAACCGTCTAAAAAAAATGCAGAAAATTACATAAACCCCAACCATATAAATAAATAAAGACAGAGAAGAACCAAAAATTATTAAATGAGGATGTATCTATAAATAAATAAAGACAGAGAAAATTACATAAACCCCAACCATATCAACAAAATCTCTTCAACCCTTCTTGATATCAATGAGAATAAAAAAAAGTAGCATTCTAATTCAGTTCATCTGTCTGTCAAAATTTGAAAAAGTGCCTATCTTCATTTCAGGTTGTGTATCTATATAGTGCTTGTTAGTAATTTGTTTCGCCACAACCAAAGTGTACTTACCACACCACCAAGTGCTTAGATTAGTTGGTATGGGGCTATTCTAGCTTAACCAGAGGTTTCGGTTTCGAATACTGGGAACGCAGCCTGCACTTGGTAGGGAGAGCTTTACCGCCCATTTGGTCCTTTCCGGCTCGAAAAATGTATAGTGCACTGACCCCTACATTACCGCCTCCACCACGTGCTTAGATTCACACCACCAAGTGCTTAGATTAGTTGGTAAGGGGGCTATTCTAGCTTAACCAGCGGTCCGAGTTTGAGTCCTGGGAATGCAGCTGCACTTGGTAGAGAGAGCTACCGCCCCCATGTGGGGTCCTTCCTAGCTCGAATCCGGATCTATGAAATTATGCAAATGATACAAACTATTTATTGCTTTATTTTTCAAAATTTGTGACTGCGGGAGCTTTGGTTAAACAGAAGATTGGTCGACAGAGTTGCGATACATCTAAAAAAGTATGAAAGGGATGGAATAACAGGGGCAGGTTCTTGCTACATTTGTTGTTAAATCATTTTTGGCATGTCCGAGTCAAATTTGAGGGTACGTTGTTGCGGTTCTCATTGCCCTTCGTTGGTCGTGCGTGAGTGAGCCATTTGGAGTCTCACTAGACCACACAAGCAAATGAATCCAATACAAGCTGAAAAGCTCGAAGGATCATCATATCTTCTTTCAAGTGCCAATATGAAAAATCTATAAAGAAAGAATGAAAGAAAAGAAAAGAAAAGAAAAGAAAGGGAGAGACAAAGGGAGAAACTCCACACGCAATAAGTGCCAGCTTTTAAATGTTGGTGTGCAATACATCTACCCCAGTTTCACGAGGCGCATTCGAAGAGGATTTCGTAACACTTGGTGCAAGTCAATCGTGTCGTACTGTTATTCCATCCCTGATCTAAGATTTGGTTGTCGCAACTCTTAAAACCGAAAGCTTGGTTAAGACTAGAGATTCTGAAAGTTCAAAGGATTTTGAAAAATATTAGCAAAAACTAGTTTGTATCAATTTCCATAAAATCATACTCCGTGAATTGAAACGCACTACACAATACAACATGGTTGAAACAAATGACTAACTTATGCTATATTTGATTAACGCTTGAGAATGGACAAGGCCCTTTTCTAATTATGACTAACAGTCTAATACATTATTAAGTAAAAAATCACCAAACAAAATACATAACCTTACCAAATCCCGAAGTGTTCCTATTTTCAACAAATATAATAGTGTTCCTACTTTCAACGCCTTTATGTTGAGTTCTTTCCAAGTCAGTTCTTTCTCATTCATTCTTTCTCAGTCTCTTTCGGTATGAGAGCTTTCTAAATCAGTACCTTATGTGCGTATTTCTGTATGCAAGGTTCCTTGTCCAACAAGGTTAGATGTCCTAGGTTAGAGGTCTAACTCCCCCTGTGATATGCATGATTGAGTATATTCGTCTCACAGCCGGTCCCAAGCCCGGATAAAGGAGGAGGGGTGCCTCTTTATGTATGTAAAATTCCTGCTAGCTAATTTAGATGTCCTAAGTTAGAGGTCTAACTCCACCTGTGAAGTGCATAGTTGAGCATAATTCATCTCACAGCCGGTCCCAAGCCCGGATAAAGGAGGAGGGGAATTTTAACTTGCTTACTATAGCATCGGGTTGATTTATTACTTTCTCTGTCCCAAAATGAATGTCGAAAAAAAATTCAAATTTACGCTTGATCAAGAGCAAATTTGAAACTTTTTTCGACATTCATATATGGATCATCTCTCATAATGTGTTCTACGCTGTTGGAGGGAGTACAACCTATTACATAGTAGGACTTGGAATGATCTGTTACTTCTGAGGGCTCCAAAGAAGGCCCCACCAAAGAGTATCGTCGTTCTAATTTCCATAGGCAAGTTTGCGCATGCCAAGACATTTTTCTAAAGAAGATTTTAGCAAATAAAAATCTTAGGAAAAAGAAGATTAATAAACACCAGTGTTAGCAAAGCATACCACCATGACAGTAGAGTATACTCACTAGTTCATCGGTTAGCTACGACAATTGAAAACATAAACTACATCAAGAGTGTGGAACAGTGCATTATTATAAATGCGTAGCCGTTCTGTACAGTAATACAAAATACTTACTTGACTGCAACCAATTTATAAGTACCATATTAGCTTAATGACTGTTCAAGTCAACTGTATGAACCACAAGCTTGTAGAAAGTTCCTTTAAAATCCATTGCTCAGTAGTCCTGACCAATAGAGCACCATGTCGTGGGACTCATCGGAAGGGGATACCACCCTCGTAGTGTAGCAACTCGCAGTATAAGGATTTCCATTTACCTGCAACTCTGTTGTAGCCTGCTCCGTTCTGTGAAAGAACAATATCATTAGACTACAAAAAAACAAAACAGGGGTTTGTCCAAATCTATATTCTGATATATTTCTCTCAATAATTGCTTTAGGCATAGTTTCTTTACGACAAACTTAAGTACAGTTGACATGCCTCAAAAGCATTATGAGCAGCCAACCTATTACTCCCTCCGTCCCAAAATAACTGTCCGAAAAATTGAAAAAAAAAAAAAATCAAACATAAACTTTGAGACGGAGGGAGTATATTGTTATGGAATCAGCAAAAGTTTAGTAGCAGATACATAAAACAAGAGGCAAAAGTAAGAAGACATTCAATGAAGTCCTCATATTCATTGCCTTCATTTTATTACTCCTCCGTCCCTAAAATAAAGGTATAATTTCGCAAGAGTATTGTCCCAAAATGAATATCTATTTTTTTGTGAAGTTACTCAAATCTCCCTAGTTAATTTTCATGTTATAATTTACACATGTACTCATGATGTCATTTAGTGAAATCATTAAGGGTGTTTATGTTAGGTTTATGTATTCATACGACTAAAAATGCTTAAAATCAAACTTACTTAAGAGTCCCTCAAAATCATAAATTGATATTCAATTAGGATGGAGGGAGCATTATTATTATTTTCTTTATGAAGGAAAAAAATGTCACAACCCCAATAATAAGCTTCTGTCTGCCTTGAGGAGCTCTGTAAACTCAGCTGGAGAATGATTCAATTCCAGTCATTCCTCTTTTTTATTTTAATTATACAAACCTAACACTAGAAACTCTTATTCAGTCATTCTCTTTTACCTTGAAATCTGCCAGCGATTGGTTTGAAGATAAATCTTGGTGACTCCACCTTCCCACTCCTTTCCAGACCATTCATTGCAAGCCTCAAAGAACTCACGCAGAATGAGATTTTCGCAGCGGCTATCTTCTACATAAACAACACCGACCTAGTTTAGAGCAAGGTTACAACTACCATCATAGTCAGTTTATCGAATTTTTGAAGGATCCGAATTTTGGCTCGAGAAGGCGATACTTTTTGGAAATTTTAATTAGCATTTCATCTTATCTGCGCTTCCTTTGGATTCATTTTGGTGCAAGAGTTGTCATAGATTCCTAAGCTCAGTATAGACAGCCTTGAACTTAAGTCACCATTCTCTGTGGATTCTCAAAGGATATTATCCCTTACCATCACGATTTGTCTTCTGCAAAAGGATCATCTATTAATCAGTGAGTTGATTCCAGAAATCCCAGTGGTTGTGGTATTGAGCAAACTACGAACTTCACAGTTTCACCACCGGGTGCTATCAGCAATGTTTGTTACTTGAAGAGGTGCTACTTTCCAGCATCAGTTACTTGTGCGTTCTTTCCACCTGAATTTATAAGCTATGACGTGAACGCTATCGGCTCTAATGAGGTTTGGCCTTCTGCACAATGTGATTTCCCATTTGAGATAGTTCATGTTCAAGATTTTGACACGTATATTATGTTCCTCATCAGAAATCTTCCACCCTATCTTAGAGAAGTAAGTCGTTATAACGCTCTTTCAACTTCTTCTACGTCTTTCGTCGAGTTTTTTCTGTGTCTCTTTCCGTATGTAAGGTTCCTCGTCTTCCAACTAGGTTAGACGAGTTTTTTCTGTGTCTCTTTATGTATGCAAGGTTAGAGGTCTAACTCCGCCTGTGATATGCATAGTTGAGCATTATCCATCTCACAGCCGGTCCCAAGCCCGGAAAAAGGAGGGTATAGGTGTATATCCATTGCTCAGTAGCCCTGGCCAATAGCGCACCATGTTGTGGGACTCATCAAAAGGGGATAGGTGGATATCCTAGAGTAGCAACTCGGAACATAAGGATTCCCATTTACCTGCAACTCTGTTGTGGCCTGCTCCGTTCTGTGAAAGAACAATATTGCTAGACTACTAAAAATAAAAAGAGGGGGTTGTTCAAATCCATATTCAAAGATTATTTCTCTCGATATTGCTTTTTGGCTTAGTTTCTCTATGACAAACTAAAGTACAGTAGACATGCTTCAAAAGCATTACGAGCAGCCAACCGATTGCATGGCTAAGGAATCAGCAAAAATTTACTAGCAGGGACATTAAACAAGATGCAAAAGTAAGAAGATCCATAACATTCAATGAAGTCCTCAAAACATTCATTTCCTTAATTTTACTATTATTATTATTTTCTTTAGGAGGAAAAATAAAATGAACTGGACAACCCAAACACTAGAGTAGCAACTCAGAACATAAGAATTCCCATTTAGCTGCTATAAGTTCCAGTTGTGTACTGTCAGTGAAGCCCTTCATAGAAAATGCCCACATAAATTTTCTTTCATTTCATAATCGAACTCGGAATTCCTTAAATTGACGATGTTTCCATAAAATTGGAAACCCTAGAATCCCAATTTGACACTTCTCGATTCCTATTTTGACTCGGATTTTTCTTAGCGTTGATCGCTTTTTCAAAACGACCGCCAGAGTCTGCAGAGGCGGTGTAACCTCCCAGGCGTCAATATGGCGAGGCGGGCGAGAGAAGCGAACGCCTTTAACAACTATGGGACCGAGGCGGGCGCCTCGCGAGAATCCAGGCGGGCGGGCGCCTCAGGCTGACGGGAAGTTGCTGATGTTTGTTTGCGTTGGTTATTGTTGTTGTTTTAAAATTAATTTAAGGGGGTATTTTAGTCTTTGGTTTGCTATTTCGTTTTAGGGTTTGTGTTAGGGTTTTGAGAGAGTATTTAAACATCTTTTAGGGCTTTGTTAAAATCAGTTTTTTGAATGATAATTTGAAGAGTTTTCTCTTTATTTTCTGGTGGATTCCAGTTAATTTCTGGTGGATTCCAGTTTATTGTGTTTTAGGGTTCTTCGTTTGAGAACTCTTGTGATTAGTGCGCTAATCACGAATCTATCGCTTCGGTGCTGCGTCATTTTAGAGCAAGGTTACAACTACCATCAAAGCCATTTTATCCGTTTTTTAAGGGTTTTATCCGGTTTTTAAGGGTACAGGCAATCCATTTGACTATAGTGGGGATTTTACTCCGAGAAGACGATACTTTTTGGCATTTTATAGCATTGTATCTTATACATTTTGGTGCAAGATTTATTGATTATGGATACAACCACGACCAAAAATAAACTTACCCGATCCTACCCATGGTTGTATTTAGCAAAGAGAGTTTCATCAACAAAAACACCTACAAATCTTTAGGTCGAGATAGGCCAGTTTTAAGAGGCATCTTTAAGTTCAAATCAACCCTTTTATATGAAGCCAGACAATCTCTCCACACAAAGTAGAAATGTTATGGAGAGATGGCTTACCCGATCTAAGTTCTCCATAACCCCTAAAAGACTTTAAAATGTACTAGACCACCGTACATATTTATATTCCTCGGCTATCCTTGTAGCAAGAAAGCTTACAAATTCTATAAATTGATATCCACACAAAATCCTATGCAGCAGCGATATCTCATTCTATGAATCAATCTTTAGTTATCATCTATTTGTCACGAGATTCTTCTCAAGTATGTATGTTACGGAGTATGTGATTTTTCTTCTCCCCCTCACCAAATCTTCCATATGCCTTGAGTGTAACATAGAACAATTTATGAACGAATTCCAAAATGAATGACTTTTTTATCGTCCAAAATGAATAACCTAAATGATTTTTTACCATTTTGTTTTTCCAAATTTCATTTTATAATTACAAAACTAAAAGTTTGAAAGCAGATAACAAGAACATTTATAAATTTTGCCAATTAAACGTCAACATTTTGGTAGGAACGGAGGGAGTACAAATTAACACGCCATTGAAATTGAAACCCCTAAAGAATTTTAAGTGAAGCAACTTTAGCTGAAATGTAATGTGATAACCAAACTATGGATACAACCACGACCAAAAAGAAACTTACCGGCGATTTGTGATGGCTGATTCTCACAGCTCACCGGCGACCATTTCAATTCAAGAAGGTCTAAGGCTTCGAAATAATAAAGGCGGAACAATCGGATCGGAGTTTGGAATGGTTAAAATTTTTTGATTTTTTCTTTTATTTTTCTTTTAGGTTACTCCCCTAGGCCCTAGCCCCTCACCTAATCCCTATTCTCTCTTTCCCTAAGACAATACTCCTACTTTTTTTTATTGTTAATGCAAGTATTTTTCCAATAATTTTATATTGATTTAATTATGCAAATTAACATCTAAAATTATTATTGATAATATTTACAACGGTGTATCAATAACAATTTTTAAATTGTCATCAGCATAATTAAATCAAACTAAAATTATTATTCAAATATTTTTGTGTTAACGGCAAAAAAAGAGAAGATCATTTCAGAGGGGAGAAAGGAAGTATTTGTTTAAAACTCATATATTTTTCTCTTATGCCGTCTGAGTCGTTAATGGAGGATTTCTCCCTCTTGTAATAAAAGCTAACAAGTATATTAATCACTGATGTAGCAAATTACAAATGCAAAGTCGAACCACAAAGACTTATGTGATAAACAAGTTGATTTAAATAGTGCAAAGTAACCAAGGGGTTTTGATTAATTTGATTATATAAACTACGAAAACAAGAATTAAAGTAAATGAAAGAAATCAAATTAACAAGGAATTCATAAATTGGGATTCATAACTATCTCACTCTATGCTATTTTAATAATAAGAATGAGTCAATTTCATTAAAAGATTCGTTCACAAAATTAAGAATTGGCATGTTTGATATGTGAATTGCAACCCTAATATTTACTCAATGTTATTCTTTCCGCTAGGTTTATACAATAGAGATGAGTACCTATTTCGGCATTGACCTATAGTTAGTTTTTCGTTTTAGTACGTATTGTATTTATTTTTTCGTTCCCCCTCCCCCCCCCCCGACCTTGTTTTTTGTTGTTGTCGTCCTTCCGTCAGTCATCCGTCCATTTTTCGTTAAAACATACATATGTGGCATGCTGACTCAACAAAATATTGAGTTGGCGATAAGATTTGATGAAGGTTGCTGAATTGAAAATAATAAGGGGTGAAAGTATGAAATGTTAAACTATTGATCCTTTAAGTAACCTTTAATGTTTTTTATAAAAATATTTAAATAATAATGTTTCCATTTAATAATTTTGTTATTATTTAAAGTAAAATTTGGCATTTTATTTTAATATTTGTTCATTTTAAAAAAATGAACTAAAAATATTTTTATTAAATTAAAAAATATTTTGAATTCTAAATTGTTGCAATTTTAATTATAATCATATAATATTTCTCCAGTTATCTTTTTCCAATTTTTTCTACCATTAATTAGTGTTGCACCACCATTAATGCCATCACCACCATCTAACCACCGTTAATGCCACCATCTCGCCGCCACCATTTCACTAAATACACCAACGCAACCATCATAAAATTCAAACAAAAATTATTAGATCAAATGGCGAAATAGGGAGAGGGCGGATGGTAGGGGACGCCTGATTTGAAGAGGAAGAAAGAAAGTGAGGGTGGATGATGGTGGTCGACGTGGGATAGTGGTGTTTGGGGTGGTCAGTAGCTAGCTGGGAGAGAAGGGGTTAGGGGTGGCGACTTGGGATGTGTGGTAGGAGGGGACGGATTGTAGGGGGAAGAGGAAGGGGGGGAGGAAAGAATGAATTTTTCCCAAATCTAGATCTAGGTTAGAGGGAAGAAGGAGGGTTAAATTGAAAGTTGATTTGTGACTTTCATTTAATTTGCCATTTTAGGATGAATAGTTTAACATTTCACACTTTCACCCCTTATTATTTTCAATTCAGCAACCTTCATCAAATTTAATGGCCTCAGCATTTTGTTGAGTCAGCATGCCACATATGCATGTTTTAACGAAAAAATGGACGAAGGACTGACGTAAGGACGATAACAACAACAAAAAAATAAGGTTAAGGGGGGAAACAAAAAAATTACAATCTGGACTAAAACGAAAAAGTGACTATAGGTTAGGGACGAAATAGGTACTTATCTCTCTATACAACATATAAGAAATTCATTTAAGCCATTAAAAACAATTGAAGCTAGATTTATTTTTTTTCGCTAGATCCTCAATTGAATCTATTAATCACAATAATGGTTAATGTATAAATCATCCACACTAGTACAATAATTTATACTCAAGTAATTTAAAGGTCAAAAATATCTACAATTGAAACCTAAAAATAGCATAAAGAATATTGAGATGAACATGAGCGAAATTGATTGGAAAAATTAAATCATGTTTTGCATAGAGATTCAATAGTTACTACATTCAATCCATTAATCAAGAGATTTAGATACTAAGAGTCATAAAAGAGAAAACAAAGAAATAAGATAAAAAATATAAAACCTGGATCTTGTATCTTGAATTATTCTGTACAACCTTGAAAAGTAGAGGAAAACATGAGTCCTAAAAACCTAATAGCGTATTGTATTTATTCTAAGGAATCCTTATGTGCCAATGACCAAAAATTCTTTTAATTCTTGAATAAGGAGATGTCTTCCGCCGCCATGGGTGCGTCACACCCCCTAAAGGGTGCGGTCGCCCATTTGATATGGGGATTTGAGTGCGGTCGCACACCCTAGAAGGTACGATCACGCATTTAATCAGTGAGCTTCCTAGGAAAATCAAGACTTATTTTACAACTCATTTCCTTTACTTATACAAACACTAAAAACAACATTAAAACATTCAAGGTTGAGCACCAAATAAGTCTAAAAGTATATCAATTAGATTGATAGAAATACATTCATCAGTCGTAAAGGGAAACTAAATCCCACACAAATGAAATATTCTTGTGAGTGATATATTTCTTTAAAATACCCAAAAGGCCCTGCCTCCCCATAAAACCTAAAACTCACGCCAGATATCATCACACACTCTCTCTATCTCGAAGAAAATCATTTTCTCTCTAAACCCTCCCCTCTTACCTCATGCGCCTTACCCCAACCCCACTGCCTTGACCCTCCTCTATTGGTACCCCACACCAAAGTTCACCCACCATCTAAAGTTCCACCGCAGTCTTCTCCCCACCCCTTCTCTCCCCCATTGCGTGTCTCCGTCCTCATTCGATAAAAGAGCTCTCAAGAAAGTCTCTCTCTCTACACCCATTCACTTCCCTCTCTCTTGCAGCCCGATTGGGAGGTTAAAATTATGTTACTGCTTTGGTATAATAGAGCACGAAACTAGCCGATCTCCCTCTATCCTTGGTGGCCCAAAATTGACTTAGCTGTAAGAAAATGGATTGCAAAATGTGTATACTTAATAAATATAAGTGACATGTAGACGTACATGTATAAATCATTAAAATAATATTATTGTAAAGTATATAATATTAATTAAATGTGTAGAATTCTCGAGGTGGAAATTACCTATTTATGATGGGCATAAGGTAATTTCACACCGCTTAATTGAAAGGGTGTAGTCCCTTGATGAGGTGCCATTGTTTTCCTATATATAGAGGCTTACCATCAGCCTAGAAAACTACTACATCATTCTTATATACTCTCTCCATAATCTGAGTTCTAAGGAAGACATTTATCATTAAGAAGATCTATATCTCCCTCCTTCATTTTCTTCTTCTTCTCTTCCTTCCTTGAAGAACGTCATCAAGTATCAAGATTGACTCAACAGGTATTACGCTTCCGCCTTCATCTTCTTCTCTTACTTAATCCGGTCTTGAGTGCTTTTGGGGTTTTGGGATAGTCATGTTCCAACAATTGGTATCAGAGCCTCTCAAGTTTTGGATTAAGTTTGAATTCATATAGCATATGTTTTGCTTTACTTTGATTTTTTAATCCTGCTGAAATCATTATGTTATGATGTTATGTGAATACTCTAATTCATTTCTAGAGTATTGTGTTAAATTCTAATTATAAATTTTTGGTTTTACTCAAAAGGCTTTCAATTCTTAATGTAAGATTATCCCATTTTGAACATAGCCACCATCATTGGATGCGTTGTGAGTTTGTTCAAATGCATAGCCACGCATTTAAAATGTGTTGTGAGTATGCGGATCTACTTGCTTTGGTTGAAAATTGATTCACCATTAAGTTAAGGATTAATAGTCAAAATCTGGAAAATTTGACGTTCAGGGGCTGCTCGGCCGAGCACACCCCTTGACTCAGTCGAGCACCCCATTTGTAACAGCACAAGGTTTGAAATTAATTGAAAAGGCGGCATAAAACGGTCATGATGCTCGGTCGAGCACCCCTAAGGACTCGGCCGAGCGCAAGGGAGCCGAAAGGGGTGTTCTCTAGAGTCTTTTGCTCGGCCGAGCACTTTTCTTGACTCGGCCGAGCACGACTTATTTTGGCATGATTTTCAATTTTTTCAATATTTTGCTATTTTGGTCAATTTCCATTCATTATTTGAGTAAAGTATATATTAATTTGTGTCCTAAAGTGTGATTAATTATATGCTTAACAATTTCATTCATTTCTAAACAATATTGTCGCCAAAGTGATTTACGTTGTTTAGATACGAAATTGTAAAGTGATGAATGTTTATATTAATATGTGGTAACATGAATTTTCCAAAGGAAATCTTGTTATTGACTAAATATTTGCATTCATGGGGTAATAATTGAATAAAACGTTTGGTCATTTTGAATACGTTGAACCATCCCAAAGGAAGGCGGGTATTTAAAATGAGTTGTTAATATTATTTATTGTCGGGTAACAAATACATTAAATGTTAGAACATTTTTTAATACTTGAACCGGCCTAAAGGAAGACAAGTATTTGAAATGTGTTGTTTAAAGTCATTTATTACCCTATGATAAATCAAATTATGAGGCAATTCACAATCCAAAGATTAGTTTTGATGTCATGATAATTATCTTTTTGATGGGATTCATTGATATAGTTAATTACTTTATTCATTATGTAGTTTCTTATACATGTTTTGTATTCATTCTTCGCTCTTAAACAACAAATTTGATAAACATTTCATTTATTACTACTGCTATGAACAATGTTCTGATGCTTAATGAGACTAACTTTAAAACTTGGAAAAATAATATAACGATGATCTTAGGCTGTATGGACATCGATCACGCATTAGGAAAACCAAGTCCCGTTACTCTCACTAAAAGAAATACCGTTATAGAACGGAAAAATGTTGAGCAATGGTAACGGTCCAACCGCGTGAGTCTAATGATCATGGAAAATGCAGTTTCGAAGACATTTTTGGACAATGTCTCTGAGATTGAAAATGTCGAGTTTTTTTTGAATTATTGTGGAAACTTGTTTCCATACGATACAAGGTAAAGAAAATCTTCGGGAGTACATTATTGAATTATTTCATCTTTCGATCAAACTAAAGGCATTTAAGTTAGAGATTTCGGAAGATTTGCTCATGCACTTAGTTTTGATCTATCTTCCTCCTCAATTTGGTCCTTTTGAGGTGACCTATAAATGTCAAAAGTACAAGTGGAATATTAATGGATTACTTTCATATATGACACAAGAGGAAGATAGGATGAAATATCTTAAATTAGAAAGTACTCACTGTGAGTACCCCAATCCAACTCGCGACCCAATAAAAATGTCTTTTACCCAATAAAAGTGCACTAGGGGGCGTTTTGGTAAATTTCTGGTCCATTTCGAGACTTTCGAGAACTTTTCATAAGTTTCTTGCTAAGGAAGTACTTTTAAGTCTTTTTTCCACGCAGAAGGACCAATAGGGAATTATCCATTTTTGGACCTAGGAGGAATTATCACAGAAGGTTCCAGAACAGGTTGTTGGTGCCAGAAACGGTTACTGGCTCGTCCCTTCGTGCGACACATCGAGCCATGGAAAATGGAAACGTGAAGTCGCGCGGCACATCCAGCCACTCTCCAGCAGGCTATAAATAAGACCCTCCCCCTCTCATTTTGGGATCCCTTTTCGACCCTACAGTTACTCTGCCTAAATTATGCCAGACATACAGTAAACACACACAAACATACACTAATACTCTCTCAATTCTCTCTCTCACACACACAATTCAACATACACTTCATATACACATATTGAAGTCTCTAAATCTAATTCACCTGAGCTTAATATCAGTAGTTGAAGCTGATATTCGAAGGCTCCTATATCTAACTCAATATAGGAGTCGTGGTCATCAAGGGTAACGATCTCTCTCCCTCTCTCTCTCTCTTTCATTTTGCATTTATGTAATTCTATGTGTTTAGATTTGATAATTACTCTAATATGATATAATTGTTGTTGAATTCCGATCTTAATATCCATGTTATTATTGCAAATGCTTTGAATCTGTAGCTGTTTTTATATTATTGCTTGTGGTTGAATCGTTTTTACATTGTTTTGCTTGTTCATCAAGATGAGGGTGGATCCCTCATATCCAGACCCTCTTGAATGATTAAATACTGATCTATGTGATCTCTAGCATACATATATGATGTAATTTGCTATTATTGTTACTTGTTGTTTCTGTAATTGAGCATTGTAAAACCTCTGCAGAGTGGTTCATTGTGTCACGCGACACACCTGGCCACCCCAGGTCCTGGGTCGTGCGACATAACTAGCCACCTGCAGAAGGTTCATTTCAGTTGTAATCTTTGTTCAATCTTCATTGTAATTGGGATGTGGCCCCGTACCAAGTGGCTCACAAGATGTAATTTCCTTCATTGATCAATAAAAGCAAAGCATTAAGATGCATTTTATCACATATTTTGTCACACAAATTGCACACACGTTTGAATGAATCGGATGTTGAATATTGAAAGACTCGTTCGCGAGGCGTTGTTGGGTGAACTACATTCACTCACTTAAGATTTACTTCTTCTCGTGGGATTAAGAGAAGATAGGAGGAAATTGTGGTTGCAAGTAAGAAGCATAAAGGATCATTTAATGATCATAAAGTCAAGAAATGCTTCTTTTGCAAGGACCTTACTCGCATGAAGAACGACTACCATAAGTATGTCATTTGGTCTTGTTTGTATTAAGGAAATTTGGTTTCAATTCCTTAATATACATGGTGGTTGTATTATAGTGCAATAACTCACATTAGTTCATGTATGCAGGGTTGCCTGAATTACCGAATCCCCAGTGAAGATAAGAGATACATCTATATGGGAGCTGGAAATCCGGTTGAAGTTATAGGCATAGGGACTTTTAGATTAATGATAAGTACTGAATAATACATTCATTGTACCGTCCTTTAGACGGAATTTAATATCTATCACAGTTTTGGACAAGGAAGGTTATTCTTGTTCGTTCGGTAATAATAAATGTGATCTTTATTTCAATTCCAAGCTTGTCGGTTTTAGTACTTTATCATATCTTGATAATCTTTATTTACTTGACACAGTCAAGACAATTAATGAGTCCCATAATAATGAAACCAAAACTAGAGACACAAAACGAAAGTTTCAACTGAAAATTCTTATACCTTATGGTATAGGCGCTTGGGTCATATCTCCTAAAGGAGAATTAACAAGCTTGTGTCAGAAGAAATCTTAAATAAACTTGATATTCTGGATAGAAACTTTTGTATTGAATGTCTTAAAGGAAAATTTACAAACTCTAAAGAAAAATTTGAATCATTGAGAGCTTCAGATGTCTTAGAACTAATTCATATGGATATTTGTGGGTCGTTCATTACCCCTTCATGGAATGGTCAACAATATTTCATCACATTCATAGATAATTACTCTCGTTATGGATACATTTATTTGCTTCATGAAAAGTCTCAATCATTGGACGTTTTCAAGTCTTATAAGGCTGAAGTTGAAAATCAACTTGGAAAGACTATTAAGAACGTTAGATCCGATCGTTGTGGTGAATACTACGGTCGAAATGATGGTTCAGGTGAATAACGTCCAGGTCCTTTTGCTCGCTATTTGGAAGAGTGTGGGATAGTCCCTCACTACACCATGCCGGGCAAACCTAGCATGAATGATGTAGCTGAGAGACGTAATAGAACCCTTAAGGATATGGTAAGAAGTATGGTCTCTTGTACTTCTTTACCTCACTCGTTATGGGGCGATGCATTAAAAATAACAGCTTATTGTAGGTGTGTGTTAGTGCCCTAGGCCTATAGAGATAGACTTATATGTAATGTCATTATTCATTTTATATATGAGATTATTACTTTGATTATTATATGTTTGCATGTTTACTTTAATAATCGTGTCCCTAGTACTTATGAAGCACTAGTATGAAGTCTAATGGATAATCATGTGATGATTATATGCATGGAGATGCACATTAGATTCATGGGTACGTGTTAGAGAACAAGGTACTGGACTTGACCCATTATGAGATTTATGTCATGATCGAATGTCATAATTAAATCTCATATAGTTATATCATTGATATCCTTTGACCTGAGATTATCATCGTCTTCCACTCGATGAATATTATGTTTGATATAGTTTAACGTTGTCTTTAACCGGATAACAATAAGGGCTATTATTGGCATGATATGATTCTTGTTGGGAAGAATGATAAGTCAAGATGGAAATTTGTCCCTCGTAAAGAGAGATGTTTGCTAGGTCACTCGTAAGTAAGATTGATGTAGTGCATGGCCATGCCCGAATGAATTAATGTGATTAATATCATTCGATTGATCAATTTACTTAGTAACGAGAAAGCATTGAACAATATGAGTTGACGTGGACCATGACTCATGTTCAATATAACATCGTGTGACAATGGGATTGTGATATGTTCTATGTAGGAAATCAAACTTTGCATTATATTATTTGGGTAGACATGATGGCTTTCTAGAGTCCGCTCATGTCTTATGAGAATCGATGTGATAGAACTCATTGCCAACTTAATATAGTCCTATGGGGTCACACGCATCGAATGAATTGTCAAAAATGAAGAATATGGAGGTTTTGTTCTCAGGGGACGACTCGTCCCCAGGCCTGAACTAACTATTCCCTTGGCCTGGGACGGATGATTCAGAGACAGACTCATGAGGGACGACTCGTGCCCTTGGGGACGAGTCGTGCCCCTAGGGACGACTCGTGCCCTGGCTTGAACCAACTATTCCCCTTAAGGGGGACGCCAGAATCAGAGCTTTGTCCCAAGGGGACGACTCGTGCCCTGGGGGACGAGTCGTCCCGTCGGCGCTGGACTGACGCGAATTTGGCTTTAAATTAGGGTTTTGCAAAGGGATTTTATTTATAACGTATAAATACAAACCCTTAGTTGCCCTAGCAGTCATTTTCCATGGTTTTGGATTTAGAGAAACACAAAATAGAGTGATTCCAATTGAGAATTGAGAATCAAAACACCATTCAATTCCATATTTCTTCATCGATTGAAAGGAGTTTCAATCAAGGATCTAGCAATCCACCTAGAATTGTTCTAGGGTTCGTTCAACGCGTGGATACACATAGAGGATCTTCGCTATTCAAGATCTTTCGTTCGTGATTCAAGAATCGTTCATCGAAGATTCGCTAGTTCTTCAATCTGGAGTTGGAACGTGTTTATCAATGACAAAAGCACACAAGGTTAGTAATTCTAAATCATTCTTCTTAATTAATCATCTAGAACGGATCCTAGGGCTCCAGGTTTTTTGAGTTATTTGCAATCTTCCGCTGCGCATGGACCCTCGAAACCCAACAGTGATATCAGAGCCCCGTTCATGATGTTTATATTAGATAATCATGATAATTATATAATGTGATTATGTGAATTTTCATGATGAATATGATTTAGAACATGATTTTATATGAGAATTGCTTATGGAAGTAATTGTATATTTTGATATACCATGATTGTGAATTGAATTATTTGATTAATGTGATTAATCTAGAATATGGGTCTTGAATATTACTTAGTATATGGGCTGGACACCAAAAACTTCCCCACAGGCACTTCGATGGAAGTGTGGGATAACCTTGGATTACAATGTCACGTACTAGTAATTGATGAATTTCTAGATCTTGAACAAAATGTTTGTTATAGGGATTATGTTCATATTAAATGAGATTTTACATGAGTCATTAAACCCTAATTGATTAGAAATTATGATGTAAACATCAAATGTGATTTGTGATGCATCATTCCATGTTCATAATTATGCTCATATAATTTTCATGAATCAACCTTGCCATGTTAATTGATAAACATGAAAATTGAACCTTCATTGAAATTTGAGTTTGTTTATGCCACCCATGTTTAAACACTTGTGAGTACATGGATAGTTTTATGTAGGCTACGCCATAGCGAGGTACATTAATTCTATCTTTGTATGATCAAGATGAGCAAACGGTGATTGCTATACGTTTAAAATGGTTAAACTCAATTAGGCTATCAAAACAGTTTTGGGCCTAAGGCATAAGATGAGATTGAAACATGTGACATATGATGTCTATAATCTCATAAAGGATCTAAGAGTCATATGTTGATATGATTGATAAATGTTATCTACCTTTTTAGTTTAATTTTGAGCAGTCGTGCCATAGCCGACTTGAAATTAAATTAAAGTTGGGTCTTAGCCTATTAAATTATATTATGCATATTTGCATAAGAAGGTTATATAATTTAGTGGGAGTATTTATGAAATACGTTATTTAATCTCTTAAATGAAATCGGTACTTATATGTGTTCATATGTGTTGCATATTTTGTTGTAGAAATAGCGTTAAATTATAATTAATCCTTATTATTGCGATTCGTCCTTATGAAGGACAAATTCGCAAAGAACGGTACAAGTTATTCTGATTTGATCAGATGCTCAAGAAGTGTTCTTAAGCAAAATTGTACGTTCTTGACGAATCCATTCCTGCTGAACCCACTACAAAAAGGGCAGATAAGGAGCAACATAAGAAATATAGAGATGATTCCTATGATGTTGTTTGCCTTATGTTTGCCATCATATGTAAGGCTCTTGAGAAGGACCTTGAACACATGGGAGTTGCTTTTGTTCTAGCACATCGCACAAAGGAAATGTTCCAAGTGCAAGCTAGGCAAAAGATATATGTTGTGGTGAAGGTTTTTAATGCATGAGATGCAAAAGGAGCAATCCGCAAGTGTGTTAATGGTTAACACAAGAAAGGGGTTCAAAAGGGAAGGCAAAGAAGGTAAAGCAAAGGTTGCTAAACCTGAGGCAAAAGTTGCAAAAGCCTAAGAGGCTAAACCCAAAGTGTCTCAAAAGAATGCATTTTTGCTATCATTGCAATGAGATTGTCATTGGAAGCAAAGTTGCAAGGCTAATAAGGAAGGTCTAAAAGGTGAAGAAGGGCAATTTGATTGCTACTACTTCAAATATCTATATGATAGATATTTTCCTTTCGACTTCTTGTTCTTGGGTATATGATACCAGATATAGATCCCACATTTGTTTAAATGTGCAAGAAATAAAGAATAGAAAGCTACTCAAAGAAGGTGAATTAAACATATGCGTGGTAATGAAGCAAGAGTTGCTGCATTAGTGTAACGATGTGCCACCGGAAAATGATTTTTCTACTTTTGAAAATCAAAACACGGAGTCGCCACGCCATTTTTGTTTTAAGGGCCAAAACTTTGAAAAATGCCCGAAATGAGAGATTTGGGTTCAGAGGTCACGTTACACGCCGGGAAGAACGTTAGGGTTCACCCGGAATGCCTCGTAAAACGAGTCTTCCAAGCTTAAAAACCATTTGTGTGTGTGTGTGTGTTACTTTGGCCAAAATAAGTTCAAAATGAGAAAACTAAAAATTGGAAACTCTTTATAAGGCATTAAAAAAGTCCCATGATTTTTGGTATGATTTTAGGGTTGATTTTTGGTACTCAAAAGATTTCTTGAAGTTGGAAATCAATTCTGCCAGAATGAAAAAGGCAGTGGACACTTGATTTTAAAATGGATTTAAGAGCTTTAAAACTTCAAAATCTGGGGAAAGTCCGAGAATTAAAGTTGTTCAAAACATCTTAGATAAGGTTTATACAAAATACTTTTCCATTTGGAGATGATTTGATGGACCAAAATCTTCTGGAAATCTCAGATATGAGATCTGGATTTCCAGAGACTGTTGAATCTGACCTTTGGAAAATAATTTGAAAAAGGGAGTTATACTCACTCAAAAAATAAAGTAAAAATATTTTTGGAAATATCTGGATGTTGGCTACAAAAAGTATTTTGTAGTCAGCACCAAATTCTAAGTTCTTCTGTGTCCAAAAAATTAGACAATGGACAGAGGTCTTAGAGAAAGGCTACTGGACAGCAACATTCTCAAGAAGGAAAATGTGATTTTAAAGGGGGTTTTGCATCCATGCTTGTCCCCATTTCCTTAGGATTTGATTAGTGATCACTAAACATTTTAGTGGTGATCTACTATATCAAGCCATCCTTAGGGTACATTAGGACTTGAAGCATTTCATTTGCTTGGGAAGGGGAGATTTAACTTTGAAATCAAGATTTTATGTATGAAAATGATTTTGGAAAACACTTTTGAGTGAATGATTTTGAGGAAGAACACTTTTAAGTGAGTAAGAAGTAATTTGGACCTTTTAAATGGTCATCCATGAAAATTTATTCCAAGGTGACTACATTTTTAGGTCAAGCAAGTATGAACAACAAGTTGATGAACAAACTACATTTTTGAAGTTTGAAATGCATGCATGGATGAGGGAAGTTTAAGGTAAGGAGAAGGAGGGTTTACTGTTAGAACATGAATTGCAAAATGTGTATACTTAATAAATATAAGTGACATGTAGACGTACATGTATAAATCATTATAATAATGTTATTATAAAGTATAGAATATTAATTAAATGTGTAGAATTCCCGAGGTGGAAATTACCTATTTATGATGGGCAGAATGGTAATTTCACACCGCTTAATTGAAAGGGTGTAGTCCCTTGATGAGGTGCCATTGTTTCCTATATATAGAGGCCTACCATCAGCCTAGAAACTACTACATCATCCTTATTTACTCTCTCCATAATCTGAGTTCCAAGGAAGGCATTCATCATCAAGAAGATCTACAATTCCCTACGTGATTTTCTTCTTCTTCTCTTCCTTCCTTTGCAAGAACATCATCAAGTAACAAGATGGACTCAACAGGTATCACGCTTCCGCCTTCATCTTCTTCTCTTACTTAATCTAGACTTGAGTGCTTTCGGGTTATTGGAATAGGAATGTTCCAACAATTGGTATCAGAGCCGCTCAAGTTTTGGATTAAGTTTGAATTCTTATAGCATATGTTTTGCTTTACTTTGATTCTTAATCCTGTTGATATCATCATGTTATTGTAACGATGTGTTGCCTTTTTCGCGGGAAAAATTCGATTTTCGCGTTTCTTTGAAAAACCAAATAAAACCGGAAAAAACGGAGTCGCCACGCCATTTTAATTTTGAAGGGCCAAAACTTTGAAAAAAGCCCGAGATCAGAGATTTAGGTTCGGAGGTCATGTTACGCGTCGGGAAGGACGTTAGTGTGCACCCGACGCGCCTCGTAAAACGAGTCTTCCAAGCTGAAAATCATTTGTGTGTGTGTGTGTGTGTGTGTTTTGGCCAAAATAAGTTGAAACTGGAAAAAGTAAAAATTGGGATGTCTTTTTAAGACTTTAAACTGATCCCATGATTTTTTGGAAGATTTTTGGATTGAGATTTGGTACTCAAAAAACCTTTTGAAGTTGAGAAGTCACTTCTGCCAGAAGGAAATGGCAGCAGACACCTGATTTTGAAATGGATTCAAGGGTCCTAAAACTTCATAATCTGGATGAACTCAGAGAATGAAAGTTTCTCTAGACTCCTTTAATAAACTTTGTGTGAAAGAAATTTCCATTTTGGAGAAGATTTGAGGGGTCAAAACCTTCTGGAAACCTCAGATATGAGATCTGGATTCCCAGAAGCTGATGAACTAGCCTCTGAAAGAAAAATTGAAAAGAGGAGTTTTACTCACCCAAAAATAAGGTAAAAATATGTCTGGAAAGCTCTGGATGTTGGCTACAAAAAGTGTTTTGTAGTCAACACCAAATTCCAAGTTCATCTGTGTCCAAAAATTAAGACCATGGACTGAGGTCTGAGAAAATTGCTACTGGACAGCAACTTCTCAAGAAAGAAAATATGATTTTAAGGGGGTTTTGCATCCATGCTTGTCCCCATTTCCCTAGGTTTTGGTTAGTGATCACTAGACATTGTAGTGGTGAATCAACTATACCAAACCATCCTTGGGGTACATTAGGACTAAGCATTTCATTTGCTTGGGGAGGGGATTTTACCCTTTGAAATCAAGATTTAGTGCTTGAAAATGGTTTTTTAGGGTTTTGAAAGTGCATTTTTGCAAGTAAGAAAGAAAAGCTTTGAAAATAATGTTGATCTTTGTAGAAGATCATCCATGGAGATGGTCTTCCATGGTGATCTTCTTAGATCTAGAGAAAAAAGATGAAAGAACTACATTTTGTAGTTTGAAGATGCATGCATGGATGAGATTTAGGGTTAGGAAGAGGAGGGTTTACCAATCTTCCTTGTGTTCTTGAGTGTTTGGCTTGAGTGTATGAGTGTTTAAGGCTTGAATATGAGAGTGAATGGATGAGTATGAGTTGGGAAAGATTGGAGAGAAAAAGGTGACAATTCTTGAGAATTCTCACTGTTTTCTCTCTATATTTCGCCAGAGGTTCGTTGCATTTGTGTTCTTCCTCCTTATTTTTGTGACTGGAGGGCTCAATTTATAGCCCTCTGAAAATTACATACTTGTCCGCGCGGATAGGATCGGGCAAATAAGTGCATCGTTCATTAAATGCAGCTCCAGCTTTGGACAAGAAGAATAATCTTTTTCAAAATTCAAATTGACCAGCCAGTTTTTGTTTCCAGCATTGATATATTTGGTTTTCTTCATTTGTTTTTCTTTTTTGAGATTCTTTTTAAGGTTTAACCTTAAATAACAATGCCCATTTTACCCTCACTTTGTTAGGAATGTTAGGATAGTTAGGAATTGTTAGAAATGTTATGACTTCCGTTAATTTTCTAACGAAAATTCTAACAAGCTCAAATTGGAGCACTTACAGTAGCCCCTCGGCGACGGCGCTTTCGAAGGAAGCGGGGTCGTCGATAAGAGTAAGGCTCCATATTTGGCAGGATGATCGAGTGATCGGGTGGCTGAACCTAGCGATAGGCTACCTACGTATCCCGAATGGGAATCAAGCCGGCCGTAGTTCGGGTCTTTGACCCTGGAGATGATGGCGCTTTAGATGCCTCGAACCTGATGAGCGAGTTCTGCACTCTCTGCCGGAGAGAAACTCGCTGGGATAAGAGATGACCATTTTTGGTCTCGATGGCTATCCGCCCGTCGGGGATAGGAATGACCATTTTCTGGTCGACGGTATCCGCTCTCGCCGGGATTTTTGCGATTTATCGCTTTCTAGTGATAGCGTCTTAGGTGCCTTGAACCTTGAAGATGGCGTTTTAGGTGCCTAGAACCTTGGAGATGGCTTTTTAGGCGCCTCGGACCTTGATGATGATAGCCTTTTAGGTGCCTCGGACCTTGAAGATGGCTTTTTAGGCGCCTCGGACCTTAATTTGAAATGGCCTTTCGGTGGACTTTGTCTGCTGCCGAAGGATAGGGTGACCGTTTTGGTCGAGGGGCTGGACCTAATGATAGGCTACCTACGTATCCCTAGTGGGAATCAAGCCCTTTCGTAGTTCGAGTACTACTCGAGATTCCGTTGGCTTTTGGGATTCCGTTAACTTTGCCGGGGATTTCGTTAGCCTGGGGAAAATCGACGTATTTGTCTCGGGAAATCGGTTTTACGTTTGATCGCCGTGGGCAATTTTTGATGAAAGATACGGGATCTCGTTATCTTTCTCGGGCACTCGGTCTTACGTTTCTTGTCTGGGGTAATTTTGATGAAAGATACGGATCTCGTTATCTTTCTCGGGGCACTCGGTCTTACGTTTACCGCCGTGGGTGATTTTGATGAAAGATACGGGATCTCGTTATCTTTCTGGGCACTCGGTCTTACGTTTGATCGCCGGTGATTTTGATGAAAGATACGGGATCTCGTTATCTTTCTCGGGGCACTCGGTCTTACGTTTTACTGCCGTGGGTGATTTTGATGAAAGATACGGGATCTCGTTATCTTTCTCGGGGCACTCGGTCTTACGTTTGACTGCCGGGGATAATTTTGATGAAAGATACGGGATCCGTTATCTTTCTCGGGGCACTCGGTCTTACGTTTGACTGCCGGGGAAGATTTTGATGAAAGATACGGGATCTCGTTATCTCTCTCGGGGCACTCGGTCTTACGTTTGACTGCCGGGGGTAATTTTGATGAAAGATACGGGATCTCGTTATCTCTCTCGGGGCACTCGGTCTTACGTTTGACTGCCGGGGGTAATTTTCTTGACAAGGGGCTGACTTTGGTTAACTTTGGTTAACTTTGTCAAGTTGGGGACTGAATTGCAGAGTCCTGAAATTTTAAGGGGCAAAAGGGTCATTTTGACCCTGACAATCTCATCCGCGCGGATAGGGATGGAAAGTCAGGGGTATTAATGGGGCCAACGCCCTTCTTCTTCCCCATTCAATTTTTTGAATTTTACGAGAGCAGAGGGAGAAAAACCAGTCATTCCGCCATTTTTGGCCATTTAAGCTTCAAAATTCGTCCGATTTCTTCGATTTTTTGAGCAATGGAACACGGGGAAGGCGCTTTTCAAGGCCAAGGACGTGGTCCCATAGCGGAGAGGCGATTGGAGCTCGTCCGGATGAGGAGGCATTACAATCTTTCGCAATCGGTTGCGGAGGAGCATTACCCCGATGCTTGGCAACATTGGGCTTCGGATCCGCATCTCCGAACGGTATATTTCGAATCCTCTTGATCCTCTTGTCGATTTCTTGTTTGAAATTTTTGGATGATTTTTGAATTTTTTTTTTTTTGAATATTGAATATTGATATTGATGATATGCAATGTTGCAATGAATTTGTGAGTGTCCCAAAAATGTGCATTTTGCTTGGGAAAAAGAATTGGCATTTTTGCCACATTTTTTTTTTTTAGTTTGAAAATTACATGTGAAAATTCGAAGAATTGTGATTTTTTTTTTGGAATTGAATATTGCATGTTCTTGATGATGATTTTTTTTTTTTGAAATTGAATTTTGATATTGATGAATGATGATGCAATGCATGCATGCATTTTGTTTGGAAAGAATGGGCATTTTGCCAATATGAGATGTATGTATGTTTAGGATTTTTTTTTTTTGAAAAGTGGGACGGATTTTTTACTTCCGTAGGAATGCATCCTCTTTTTTTTTGATGAATGCATTGGGACTTGCAAATGGTTTTCTTTCATGCGAGAAAAATGGGGCTATGCTCATTGTATGTTGTTATGCTGTCGAATTTTTTTTTTTTTAATGTAAATGCGAAGGCAATCTTTTGACATTTTCTCTCTTTTTTTTTTTTACAGGGCGGAAACCGTTTTGTGACGGAGCAGCTGAACAAGATGAAGACTCGAGGATCGGTGGAGTCTGTGATCGACTTGTGGGACCGGCTTCCGAATGCGGGCCGAGGAGCTTTGCCGAGTCCGAGACAGATCGTTGTCGAGACGGGGCTCTGGGAGTTTGTCGAGTGCTTGAGGGGACTGGTCAAGTTCCCTAAGTGCAAGGGCTTGATGTTTGCTCTGGCGCAAGATCGGTGGGACGCGACCCACACCTTCCACTTCTTCCGGGGCGAGGCGACCGTTACGCCTTCGACTATGCTGCGATCACGGTCCTGTCCTTCAATGGACGCGGCATTGAGTGGAGAGATGGCTACGATGACGCGGACTTGCAGTGACCTTCTTGGATTTTCCCCTATTCCCAAAAAGGGGATGGGGATGGAGTATGCCGTGGTCTACGGCAAGATCGTGGAGACCATAGCGAGTTACGAGGCCGGGAGGATAGGTTTAGCGCCGAGCGCATTGCTAGGTCCTTCCTGTGGTTTACTTTCTCGCGCACGCTCTTTGGGCATGCTGAGGGGACGGCAGTCTTTGCCTTGCTGAGGTCCTTGGAGGACATGGAGACGGTTGGAGATATTTCTGGGGGAGGCCGGGCCGGGCCGAGCCGTACTTCGCTCTTGATAGATACGGCCAGGAAGAGGCTGTGAGCTCTCTGTCTTGCTTCGAGTTTGCTCACGGAGGTATAAGCTCTCTTTTTGCTTTCCCTCTTTCCTTTGAGCACGCACTTTTATTTACCTTTGGATTGATTGGATTTTTACCTTTCGCAGTATGGGCGTTGGAGTTTTTCCACGTCACGGTGTGGAGCGGCTGAGGCGTACGTCGGGCGTATCCGGCCATGCGATCTTGGTCCCAAGCCTGCCCGGGAAAAGATAAGCTCCGGAGGGCGTACGACTCTCGGGTACGCGGATTGCCTTCCTTTGACGGAGGCCGAGACGGATGAGGGGATGATATTCTTCCCACAGGATCGCTTTGAGGTAGCGCGGTGAAGGGCGGCGAGATCCGGAGCCGGTGCGGCGGAGGATTTTGAGGGGCCCGACTTGCGACGCCTACTATGCGGGAGAGAGGGTGACGCGCCGGCATGGCGTGAACTTCGCCTTTGAGGACACCGGTGGAGCCTCCCGCCGATATGATGCACCCGAGCGATCGGTCCGTGACACAGGATGATTACCGAAGCGAGCCCCGGCACTTCTCGGACTTCGTGGCGATCGAGCCATATGCGACGTTCGTCTTGAGGAGGCGAGGATGCCTCGGGTTTTAGAGAGGGAGGGGCTTGGGATCCGCGGTACCCTCGGACGGATTTTTCTTACATCCAGGATGGGGTCCGATTGAGGGTGCGAGATCCCTCGGCCAGAGCGGCTTCCACGAGCTTTCCGGCCTCGTCAGGGTATGAAGAGTATGGCTTCACCTTTTCCCCTTCTTTTCTTTCTTTTGTTTCATTATCTCTAGCATCACTTCTTTTTTTTGACGCTTTTGCTTTTGTGCGGTTTTCGGAGGTGGTCGTCGAGACACGACGAAGCAAGTGATCGGAGCCAAGAGGTTCATACGGAGGATGGTTGCTTGCGGGGCACCTCGGGCTAGGCGCGAGAGACCACGGCCGGCGCTGTCCGACGGGAGGCTTCTCCTATTCGCTCGGAGACTTCTTCGAGACTCCTCTTTCTCCTCTCATTGATCACCGCGCGGCACGCCTTCGGATCACGTCATTCTTGGGGATCCGTACGGGCGAGGACACGTGCGGCGGCATGGTGGTTCGTCTCCGTATGTTCGGGAGTCGGACGCCTTCACCTTCGGGTACGACTTCTTCGGGGATGCAGGTTTACCCTATCGAGTGTGCCGGTTGGTCCCGACGAGCCTCTTTCACGGAGATGAGGACGATTACGAGCCCGAGACTTTCGGGGCTCCCCGACGAGGCGGGCCCGAGCCGCAAGAGGGCCGGGGAGACATCGGGTCGGAGACTCCGATTGATTTTTTTTTGAGATTTAGATTTGTACATGATCATGCACATTTTTTTTTTTTTTTGATGTAATAATTTAGGATTTTATTTATGTTTGTTTGTTGTTTTTTTTGTACACTCTCTTTTTTTGGAATGTAATAATTTAGGATTTTATTTTATGAATGCAATGCAATATGAATGCGGTGTTGCATGAGCCTTGGTTTTTGCAAGGGTGTTAGGTATATGGGTGGTTTGGGGAGGGTTTTTGCACAAGTTTCGAGCAACGGGACGGAATATTCCTCTTTTGGTGTAGCGGCTTGGGTATTGCAGATTTTTCGATGGGGAGCAAACGTATCCGCGCGGATGGGGACGGCATCGACAACGTCCTTTGATTTTGCTTTAAATACGCTTTGCTTTATTTCAAATTCAAATATCTTCTTCAACCTCCGGTCAAACAGCCATTTTCGGGGAGGAAGAGAGAAAAAACCATGGAAAGCCTTAGAAAAGCTCCCTCAAAATTGTCCCAAGAGTCCCAAATGTCATTTTTCAACAAGTTCAAGGATTGGTCCAGGGAAATTATGCATGAGAGAAGGTCTTTCTTTGAAGAACGGTACAAGGTACGATGCTTGTGGTCTCTCAAAGAATTGGTTCCGGATTATGACCTCTTAAGGGCTTCTTCTTCGTTTTGGGATACTAGAAGGCATGTCTTTTGCCTTTCCTTCAACGAGATTGTTCCGGCTGGAAGAATTTCGGGCCTTGCTTGGAGGTCGGAGGTGGAGGAGATAGCAATTCCTTTGTCAGGAGGAGCTTCTTTTGTTGACAAGTTGTGCAACCTTCTTCATCTTTCCGGAGGAAGCACGAGGCATGATCCGCGGTCCAGACCATTTTGATATTTCCGGTCTTCCGACAGATTTAGGGGCCTAGGCTTGGTGGATGATGCCTATTGGGATGCCTTTGCACTTTGCATGTTTGGCACTTTGTTCATGGTCTATTCCTTCGGGATTTGCCATCGATCTCTGCTGGACGTTGTCGTTCATTGTCGCACAGGCGAGAGATGTCGTTCCTTTGATTCTTGGGGAGACTTTTCATGCTCTCGACGGATTAGCTACCGGACGGCGGTACATGCGCGGGCGGCCCGTTTCTCTTGACCACAATGGGCGATGGAGCGTTTGGGGGTTCTTCGGGAAACCTCGATATGATCGGGCCTTGGACTTTTGCCGGGAGAGGTGTTGATGTAGACTTTGATGATCGGGGCTCGTGGGCACGTTGGATGGCGGGTCGCCGGGCGAAGATATCGAATGGTTGGTGCCTCGTTGGCGGGTGGAGACTCGCAGAGTGCTTCGGGACGGGTCCCATGTGGTTATGCTTCGGGGCTTTCTCGGTCCGGTTTCTACATTAGGCTCACGGTCCTTAGGCGGTTTGGCTTGGAGCGAGGTTCCTTTGGAGGGCTTTGATGATGTAGCCACCGGGGTGGTGGCTCCTGTTTCCATGGATGATCCCTCGGTGTTTCCATTTCTTTCCCGAGTATGGAGGTACGATGCCTTTCCTCCTCGGGTCATTCTCGGGCGTCAGAGGCCGGTGTTCCTGACCACTTGGTACTGGATTGGTACGAGGGGCATGCAGGAGAGACTCGAGGTGGCTATTTTGAGACGGCGTGAGGCCATTGTAGGTGCGGAGGACCGGGCTTGTTTCGAGAGGAGGAGGGCCGAGAGCGAGGGCCAATCCTCATGACGGGAGCGGGGACGCCGTGACCGATTATGAGGCTTACGTCAAGAGACGGAGAGGAGGGCTCCTATGTTACCGGCTAGGTTACGGGAGATGAGGGATGACGCTAGGGCTACTAAGGCCACGACGGAGGCGGTTTGATAGACCCTGTCCCTATACCGAGCTTGGTAGGAGGAATACCGAGGCATTTTTCCGGTTCGTAAGAGAAAGACTCGGAGGGGGAAGAAGAAGGGAGAGACGATGCAGTGGCTTGGAGTGACTACGAGGTTTCCAAGTATCCCTTTCTTGCCATGACGAGACACATTAGTTTGATTATGTATCTTAGTTTTCTTTTAGCGAGGTTGCCGGTTGTAGGAATGAATCGGGCTTAGACTCATCAAAGTGCTTTTAACTTGTAATGAATATTTGAATTGCTTTAGAGTTTTTCGAGACGCTTTCATGGTCGATCAATTGTATTGATGCCAAAGTATGGCTTTTATTTGTGCTTTAGACCGAACCGTTTCCATTTGCCTACGTTCCCCTCATTTTGAGGAGCTCGGGTCTTCGTAGTTCAAGCTGGTGAACTCTTTTTGTTTTTTTTTTTTTTTTTTTTTTGGTGCAACCACTGTTTTTACCTAGGCCGCCCTTTTCGGGTTTCTAACCTAGTTGGGTATTACTCTTTTAGCACTCTTTTTTTGTTTTTGTTTTTGTTTTTTTTTGTTTTTTTGGTGCAACCACATGTTTTTACCTAGGCCGCCCTTTTCGGGTTTCTAACCTAGTTGGGTATTACTCTTTTAGCACTCTTTTTTTTTTTTGTTTTTTTTTTTTTTTTTTGTTTTTTTTTGGTGCAACCACATTTTTTACCTAGGCGCCCTTTTCGGGTTTCTAACCTAGTTGGGTATTACTCTTTTAGCACTCTTTTTTTTGTTTTTTTTTTTTTTTGTTTTTTGTTTTGTTTTTTTTTTTTTTTTTACGCGTAGTATCTGCGCGGCTTGTCACCGTTCCTTTGGGTGTACAAAGGGATTCCCGTCGAGGTCGCAAGTTGCATGGCTCCTCAGGAGAAGATCTTACGGACGACATATGGCCCGACCCATACGAGGCTCCCATTTGCCGAGAGGGTTGATACGGATGGGGGCTTTTCTTTTAGAACGAGATCGCCTTCTCGGATCTCCCGATGCTTTACTTTCTTGTCGAAGGCTCGGCCATTCTTCCTTGGTAGGCCGGATGTGTTCCATGGCCTTCGGTCGGCGTTCGTCAGTAGGGCCGATTCGTCATGGCGACTGCGGAGCCATTCGACCTCGTTGATTTGGCTTTCCGGCGGTATACGGAGCGAGGTATTTCCGGCTCGATTGGGAGTACGGCTTCCATTCCGTATGTGAGGGTAAGGTGTTTCCCCGATTGCCGTTCGGCCCGATGTTACGCGCCCCGAGTGCCGAGTGTAACTTCTCGGGCCAATCTACGCCTTGGACGGCCATTTTCCGGATGATATTTTCCCGAGTCTTGTTTCTTTGCTTCGACGGCTCCGTTGGTTTGGGGCACTGTAGGGTGATGACTTGTGACGGGTTATTCGGAATTCCGCCGGCAACTTTGTCACATTCCCCCTTCGAAGTGGGATCCATTATACGAAATGATTTCGGCGGCAACCGTATCGGCACATGATGTTTTCTTTGATGAAGAGGGCGACTTTCTTTGAATTGAGGATTTTGTAGGACTTGGCTTCACCCACTTGGTGAAATAATCCACGGCTACCGGGACGAACTTCGTGGCCGTTGCTTGCTGATGGTGTGATTTTGCCTATGACATCAATTCCCCAGTGACGAAAGGCGAGGGTTGTCATGCGGTATAACTTCGTGAGGAGGCAAGTGATTAAGATTTGAGTATCGGCGACATTTGTCGCGGCTTTTGACAAAGCTGGATGCGGTCGGCTTCCATGGTGATCCAAAAATACCCCATTCTCGGTATGATTTGCATCGAGCTCGAGCATTCATGTGAGGGCCGCGAGTACCACCATGTATTTCTTTCATGAGTTCGGTAGCCTCTTGTTTGCTTGATACATCGCGAGGAGGGGGCCTTGATAACGTTTTTGTATAACATGTTTCCCAAAGGACATAATGGGAGGCGAGCCGCTTGAGTGAGAGACTTTTTGCTTTGATTCCTTCTTTATATTCCCCATCTTCGTTTTTGAAAGAGGCCTCGCCATCCTTGATGCTTGGTAAATGCGAGTGTACCGGGGATCATTGATCGGTTCGGCTTCCGCTTCAATTTCGAAGCAATAGGCGGGGTTTTCTCTTCTCCCGACTACGAATGGTTTAACAAACTTTCCTTCGGGTATTTCGACAAGAGAGGCTAGTGTAGCCGAGCATCTGCGAACTTTGTTTCGGTCTCTTGGCGAGGTAATGAAAGCCGATTTCTTTGAATTGAGTTACTAACTCTTCCATGTAAGCATGATACTTCGCAAACCCGGATCCACGGTCTTCCATTTGTTAGAGACACGATTGATGATGAGGGCGAGTCACCGTACACCTCCAATTCCTTGATATTTCTTTCAAGGGCGGCTTCCAACCCGGCTATGCAAGCTTCATATTCGACGGCGTTGTTGGTGACTTCGAAGTTCGGCCTTGCGCTATGGGGGTGTGTTCGTCGGTAGGATCGACCAAGCATTCCTATCCCGTTCCCCCTTTTGTTTGACGCCCCGTCGAAGAAGAGTTGCAGCGATTTTCTCCTTCTAGAGCGAAGATTCCATCATCGGGAAATTGAGGTTCGAGTCCTCGGGACTCATCACTTGGGAAATCGGCCGGATGTTACGCCATTATGCGTCCTTTTATGGATTTCCTTGAAACATAAGCGATGTCATATTCGGCCAAAAGAACGACCATTTTGCCAATCTCATGGAGATGGAAGGCTTGTCGAACAGAGATATTTGATGGGGTCTATCCTTGAAACAAGATGTATCGGGTGAGGCTGCATGTAGTGTTTCAATTTTCCCACTACCCGGACCAAACCTGCGCAAGTCTTCTCATGGCGAGTAATTGAGTTCGCTTCCTTGGAGCTTTACGCTACGAAATAGATGGCGTTTTCGACTTTGGAATCTTTTTCTCTTGAGCTAGCATAGCCCCAATTCTTTGTATCAGTGACAGTTAGATATAGCAAGAGTGGCTTTGCCGATGTGGTGGGCGAGAGAATCGGGGGATTCACAAGGTATGCCTTAATTTGTTCAAAGGCAAGGTGACATTGCAGGGTCCATTACGTGTAGGCATTCTTTTTCATCAACTTGAAGATTGGCTCGCGGATCGAGGTCAGTGATTTACAAGCGGCTTATGTATTGCGGTCTTCCCATGAAGGATTTCACTTACGTCGGTGTCCGTGGTGGCTTCATTTCAACTATCGCCTTGATTTTACGGGGATCTACTTCGATTCCCGTTACGTCACCATATATCCTAGTACCTTGCCTCGTCTTACACCGAAAGTGCACTTGGCCGGATTCGGTCTCATCTTTGTGGTCTCGGAGGCGGCCGAAGAATTTTCTCAAATCAACAAAGTGCGGCCATCGATCCTCTGGAATGTATTATCATGTCGTCCACATAGACCTCAATTTCTTTGTGGATCATGTCATGGAACAGTGTAGGCGCCTGCAGTACGTAGCCCCGGCATTCTTTAGTCCGAATGGCATGACCGTGTAGCGATATGTGCCCCAAGGGGTTGTGAAGGCTGTTTTGGCTTGATCTTCTTACGCCATTTTGATTTGGTTGTAGCCAGGCAAAACCATCGACGAAAGATTTGACTTCGTGGTTGGCCGTGGAATCTACCAAAATGTCGATGTTTGGCGGGGGAAATCGTCTTTTGGGTGGCTTTGTTCAAGTCTCTGAAGTCTACGCGGCATCGGATCTTTCCGTTGGCCTTGGTCACCGTCGCTATGTTGGACGGCCATGTTGGGTATTCAATGACCACGATGAACCACTTACTGAGCATCTTTTCTATTTCCTCTTTCACTTGTAAGGACCATTCGGGCTTAATTCTTCTTAGCTTACGCTTTGCGGCTTGACTTAAGGTCGAGCGGTATTCGGTGCTCAACTATGGAAGGATCGAGGCACGGCATATCTTTATAGGACCATGCGAACACATCCACGAATTCTTTTAGCGGCTCGATTAGGGCAACCCTTTCGGTCCCTTCGAAGAAACTACCAATCTGCGTCTCTTTAGGCTCTTCCGTAGTTCCCAAATTCACACTTGTCAAAATCTCTTCGGCGGCTTGGGCTCGATTTTCCTCTTTAGGACAACTTTGCTTAAAGATTTCTTTGATATATTGTTCATTTAATGTGTACGCCTCTTCATCTAGTGAATCGTTATTAAGCGTTTTTAGATTATTAGTTAATTCATCATTAGTTAAAGTGGCAATTAAGGGATACTCGAAAGGTTCATCATTTCATTGAAGACGAAGGGGAATACAACGTTGGCTACGAGACTCGTAGTCTTCGGGCGTGAGGCCGTCGGACGACTCGAGAGACTCGAACTCAACAATGAGAGACTCGGAGGACTTTACAAAGGTTGACACGAAAGGACGGGGGACCAATCCAAGCTTGGTGATCATTTCCTCCTTGGTCGCGGACGGGCTGAGAGAGTTTCCCAATTCTTTAGCGGCATCATTGTTGGTAGCTTCACCTCGGGAAAGGCATGGTCTCTGTGCTCCCTCTTCGATCGTTGCTATCATCTCTTTGTCGAACCGAGAATCAAGCGTGTTTGGCATCTCGAAAGCTGAGCATGTGGATGTAGGGATCTTCCTCGGTGCAGGGACTTCCGTTTCGTCACAATCGATCGCTCAATCCCGGATGTAAGGACGCATTGCGTCTCGGTGAGCGGCTAGAAAAATCTCATGTCCCATACTCGAGCGGAAAGGCTTGGCGGGTAGTTCGGCAAGGAGGACGTCACACGACGTTCATAGATTCGAGCCGAGTACGCCGGTGTTTGCTTGACTTTTATCATGAAAATCTCCTCGCCGGCGAGGTGAGGAATGGGTTTGCGAGAATGCGACAAATCGTGATTGAGGACCGGGGACTTGTGTGCACAGTATCATGGCGGTGTTCGGCATTTCCTTCCGGTACGCCTCCAAGTGTTGGAAATAGCAATTGAATTTGATGAATCGAACTTCTTCGGAGTCAGCTCGCTTGAGTGTGTCGACATAGTTGGCATTCGCTGGATTCCAAAGGATGCTTTGGCGAGACTTGCCTCTTGAAGGATGTAGCCCGGTGTTTGGCTTGTGGGCGTTCTTGGCTATTGTTTCGGCTTCGTTCCCTATGAGGAAGCTGTCACCCCTTATGACTTCAAGGTCTCCCTGCCGGTTGATGAATTTGACGCATTGGTGGAGAGTGGAGGCTATGGCTTTCATGTGATGCAACCAAGGGCGCCCTAGTAGAGTTTGTGAACTCGGAGGGGATATCCATTACATGGAACTTGCGGGCACCATTTGGGTTTCGTACCGAGTTCAGAGTCACTGTCCCCGAGAATGGGACGAGACGAACCGTCGTAGGCTTTGACGGTCCAGGGTAGATGGGATCACGCGCCTTTCATTTATGCGGAGGGCCCTCATCATGCGAGGGAAGGACATTTACCGATGATCCATTGTCCACTAATACCCCAGAGGAGTGACATGGTGTTGAGCCGAATAGTGATGTACAAAGCTTCATTGTGTTGGGAGACATCTCTTGGCAAATCTTCATCGCGAAGGTGATCATACTCCCATATAGGTGAGGATCATAGATTTGGTCCTTGTCTCGGGATGGAGAGTCATCAAGCCGGTCACTTCGTGCCTTTTTCTTGCGAGGCAAAGTCTTTGCCGAAGCCCACAGGTTATGCTTGATGCCTTTTGTGGCGGTTGCCATCTCCGGTCAACATGTTGATTGAGTGGGAGCGCCCGGGCGCGTCGGTTTTCTTCATCGGTGTATACTCGGGAGGCTGGACAAAGCGAACCTTGGGCGACCCCCAGGGGTTGGACTTACGTTGCGGTACTACGGTATCCGAAGGTCTCAATTCCGTCGTTGGCAAGGCTTTTACGCTCTTTTATCCCTTTTTGCTTTGGGGAAGGCGGTGGAGTAGAGTACATAATAATCAAATCCCCGGATGGCTCCCCGGCGTTCCCACACTTTGTTATCACCGGCCTCGAATCTCTCCTTCAATTTTTCTTTGGGAGGAAATTTTCTTTTTCTTAGGAGGACGGTCCTCGTGTATCCAATCTGATAGTCCCTTTCAAGGCAATCGGGACGATCACAAATATCCCACCAAATGTGTTCTACGGGTGGTGGCGGATTTGGGACCTCGGGTTGACGGTGCTTTGGAATGACTTTGAGTGGGCTGGTCAGGGGATCTGGCTTCTTGGGCTCGTGCAGTAGCGAGTGATTGGACTCCGCCGGATAATGAGAGATATTGAGGTCCGGGGAACGGGCATATGTTTGTCCTTCAAGGTAGCCCCGGTCGGTTGGGATATTGTTAAGGTCCCAAAGTGGCGTGTGGCCTCTTGATCCGGGCTGCTTGTACATTGCAGCGTTCTTCCGGGGATTTGATGGCTGACCATATTTCTTTAAGCTTGTTCCACGATTTTCATCACTCGGGCGATATTTGTGGGATCATCACTTTGAGAGGGGACAGCGACGGTATACCGAACTCTTTCGTCCACGGCTGCTTTGTTTGGGGGCCGGTTGCCACTGTAAGTCGGCGGGCGGGAGTCCGGCGGTGGAAACATAGGAATCTTGGGGTAGCATCTTGATGTATCAGGGACTATTAAGAAGAGGAGGAGAACCTTCTTACGTCTTTGCGGTAAAAGTGCCATCGGAATTGAGGCGATAGTCGAGCCATGACTTGCGACTACCCCCGGTAGGTCATCAATTTGAGCCTCATGTCGAAGTCTCATTTGTTCTACCAAGCTGGATCCAATGCGGTGCATGCGAGGGATTTTGGAGGACGGAGCAACGTTATCCCCATCATTACCGGGCGATGCGGACATTACGAAACCGGAGTCGGAACAAACGGCGAAGGCGATGACGCGCTTGACTCTTCCCAACCGATCAAACGGTGACCCGGTGCCGAAACCAAGCTTTGTGCGGAGGCTGCGGGGAAAGGACATGAAGGTTCGAGATGTGCAGGAATGGAAGGAGGGTAGGTGTTTGGGCTTTTGGCTCATGCGACATGCGGTTATTTGTTCACGTTTACTTAAAACATGTTTTATTAACCTAATCGGTTGGAAAAGATTGCTCTTCTTTTCGCAAACTACTCGATTCTGGATCGGTGGGCCCCGTCACTACGTCTATAAGCCCCTCGTATTCCACTGTATTTCGACCTCCCGGGGTGGGACGGCCCGGGCGAGGTCCTATAGGGCAAGCGGGTCCCACCGACCGAAAGAAAAACGATCCTAAAAGTGCGGCGGGTAATCGAGTCTTAACGAGCATTCGATGTAAATTACGGACAAAGGCGACGTCGAAAGTCAAGATCATGTCCAGGGCTCGACAAAAAGTCGGCATGATTTGGGAGATAAGCGTCCACGATTGATCTTGACTTGTCGTCGGTTAAGCCGTAATTAGGCATGGAATAATCATTAATCCTTGATGACTCGAGTGTCAATGCTTTGGGAGTCGAGTGTATAATTTGTGCCGGTCGAGCCGAAGTCAAGGCGCCGGTCAATATCTTGGTCAAAGTCTGCGGCGGAAAACCGGCGAGAACTTCGCGGTGCGACGATTAGGGACCCGAGAGATATTGTGAGTCGGTATGCCGACAAAGGCTTGAAAGGAAAGGTCTATACACGGACGGGGCATGACACGGACCGGACTAAAAACCAACCGGGTCTCGGACAAAGTGTGTCACGGACAAGTGCATGGTCGACACGAGGCTCCGTAGGATGTTTGGGTAGTCCTGTGCTCATCAGAGGCGTAATAAGACCAAACGGACCGCGACAAGGATTTCCCGGGTTAAGGACGTAGTGTGCGGTGTACGGTCACGTGCGCGTAGTGTGCAAGCGATCTATATTCTTTTTACGAGTAAAATAGAAAATTTTTTATGTGTCTTAAAAATATGATGCATGATTTTTTTTTGGAAATTTTCTTTTTTGAAAAAATCTTTTTTTTTGAATTTTTTTATGAGCACATAAGCACGTAAGCACGAAAATTCCGACGGTTAGGGACATTATTCCGACGGTCAAAATTTTGACTTTCTCCGAGGCGGCCAAAACAACATGAAAAGCGTGCAAAAATCAACACACACACAAATGATTTTCAAAGCCGGGACGGAAGCTTGACCCTCAAAAGCTTTTTTTTTTTTTTTGAAAACGGTGATACCGGTACGTGGGATTGTTAGACCACAATTTATCCCCGACTCGTGTTAGGAGGCGATAACGGGAAATTTAGTGGTTTCCACCAATATACCGAATACCATTTTTTATTAAAAAGCTTAGTCCCCAGCAGAGTCGCCACTGTGATGATGTTGCCATTCGCGGGAAAAATTCGATTTTTGCGTTTCTTTGAAAAACCAAATAAAACCGGAAAAAAAACGGAGTCGCCACGCCATTTTAATTTTGAGGGCCAAAACTTTGAAAAAAGCCCGAGATCAGAGATTTAGGTTCGGAGGTCATGTTACGCGTCGGGAAGGACGTTAGTGTGCACCCGACGCGCCTCGTAAAACGAGTCTTCCAAGCTTAAAATCATTTGTGTGTGTGTGTGTGTGTTTTGGCCAAAATAAGTTGAAACTCAGAAAAGTAAAAATTGGGATATCTTTTTAAGACTTTAAAATGATCCCATGATTTTTTGGAAGATTTTTGGATTGAGATTTGGTACTCAAAAGACCTTTTGAAGTTGAGAGCCATTTCTGCCAGAATGAAAAAGGCAGTGGACCTTTGATTTTGAAAGGGATTCAAGGGTCTTAAAACTTCATAATCTGGATAAACTCAGAGAATGAAAGTTGTTCTAGACACCTTAAATAAAGTTTGTGCGAAGGAATTTTCCATTTTGGAGAAGATTTGAGGGGTCAAAACCTTCTGGAAACCTTAGATATGAGATCTGGATTCCCAGAAGCTGATGAACTAGCCTCTGAAAGAAAATTTGAAAAGAGGAGTTTTACTCACCCAAAAAATAAGGTAAAAATATGTCTGGAAAGCTCTGGATGTTGGCTACAAAAAGTGTTTTGTAGTCAACACCAAATTCCAAGTTCATCTGTGTCCAAAAATTAAGACCATGGACTGAGGTCTGAGAAAATTGCTACTGGACAGCAACTTCTCAAGAAAGAAAATATGGTTTTAAGGGGGGTTTTGCATCCATGCTTGTCCCCATTTCCCTAGGTTTTGGTTAGTGATCACTAGACATTTTAGTGGTGAATCAACTATACCAAACCATCCTTGGGGTACATTAGGACTAAGCATTTCATTTGCTTGGGAAGGGGAATTTTATCCTTTGAAATCAAGATTTTGTGCTTGAAAATGGTTTTTTAGGGTTTTGAAAATGAGTTTTCTTTGCAAGAAAGTAAGAAAGCTTAAAAATAATGTTGATATTTGTAGAAGATCATCCATGGAGATGGTCTTCCATGGTGATCTTCTTAGATCTAGAGCAAGAAGATGAAAGAACTACATTTTGTAGTTTGAAGATGCATGCATGGATGAGATTTAGGGTTAGGAAGAGGAGGGTTTACCAATCTTCCTTGTGTTCTTGAGTGTTTGGCTTGAGTGTATGAGTGTTTGGGGCTTTAATATGAGAGTGAGTGGATGAGTATGAGTTGGGAAAGATTGGAGAGAAAATGGTGACAATTCAAGTGAATTCTCACTGTTTTCTCTCTATATTTCGCCAGAGGTTCGGTGCAAAATGTGTTCTTCCTTCTTATTTTTGTGACTGGAGGGCTCAATTTATAGCCCTCTGAATTTTACATTCTTATCCGCGCGGACAGGTCCAGGCAGCGTGCTAATCGTTCATTAAATGCGGCTTCGGCTTTGGACAAGAAGAATATTTCTTTTTGAAATTCAAATTAGGCAATGGGCTTTATGTTTCCAGCATTGCTATATTTGGTTTTCTTCTTTTGTTTTTCTTTTTAAGATTCTTTTTAAGGTTTAACCTTAAATAACAATGCCCATTTTACCCTCACTTTGTTAGAAATGTTAGGATAGTTAGGAATTGTTAGAAATGTTATAACTTTCGTTAATTTTCTAACGAAAATTCTAACAAGCTCAAATTGGAGCACTTACAGTACGGTAAGGCCGCCGGATTTCAATCTCTTAAATTCTATTCAATCACTTTTCGCAAATCAAGTCCAAGTGATAAAAAAGAAAGCTTTAAGCTTTAAAGATTTTATGAACAAAAACCCATTTGGTTTCAATCAAGATAACCCCATGAATTTCATCATCTAGCAAAAGTCTAAGCCAAAATTCCCAAATCAATATAAGAAATTGACACCCATAAAGTTAAAAGGAATAGATTAGGAATCAACCATAATGTAATCCAAGAAACTTTCATTAAAATAGCAAGGATGAACAAGACATAAATTAAGTAGAGAAAATAATTAATGGCATAGCAATAGTGACAAAACTACATCCAACCCATGAAATTAAGAGTTTAGCTACACATACTACACATTAAATAAACAAAACTAATTAATAAAAACATAAAAGAACTTATCTTAATGAAGAAATTAAAACCCCAAAAATTCTCTCTCTAAGCTTGCCTCCTTCTTTGTCCCAAAATAACACATGAACCCTAAAAATTAAAACACAATTTCTATTTATACTCCATTCCATGTCCACGGCTGATTAACTGATTAGGGCCCATTAAAATAAAATGGGATTAAGGCTTAGAAATGGGATTGGGCCCAATAAAAACAAAGCTGCCCAATAAAAACAAAGCTGCTGGGAATTGGTCTTTTGCATGGGAAATGGGCTTGGCCGTTGGAAGGAAAAGGAGTGGAGTGGGCCGAGAAGCTGGGACTGACTTGGGCCAAGGCTTGGGCTGAATGCTTTGGGCGGCCGCCGTAGTCCTTTGGGCGATCGCCGTAGGGCCTCGGCCAAACAAGGGCGGTCGCCGTTGCTTGAACTGGGCCAAATCTCATTTTTTTCTTTCTTCAGCAATTCTTAGTACTCCCTCCGTCTCGCATTTTAATCTTTTCTCCACCTCTTCACCCAATTTTCCACATTTTTCAACCTGAAATTAAAATAACACTAACAAAATAATTAAACTACATTTTTACTCAGAAATTTGCAATAAATAGAATTTAGAACATATAAAATGGATATAAAAATATATCCATCAAATACCCTCAAACCTATCTTTTGCTCGTCCCCGAGTAAAATAAAACACCACAAAGCTAAACAATAACTACTAAGAAGCAAACAACAATAAAAAGATTAATCCAAAGTTTTTTTGTTGTCCAAAATGCCATAGATTTGCCAAACATAAAGTCTCAGAAACCTCACCAAGAAGACCAAAGATAGGGTGATAGTCATAAAAAAGAACTTCCAAACACATTGAAGCACTCAACCTTTAATTTCCATCTCAGCCGGTAATGTGAAAGTGATATTGTGGATCATTGTTACCAACCTAAATTCCTTTATAGATTCATTTTGTCATGTTCCAACTCAAAAGAGGATGATGATACACAAACGCAAAAGAAAGGTGTCCATAGGCATTCTTACACAATTGCTAACCCATTTAACTCATATTGGGGACACGGCTTAGGAAGTTCACTACATTACATCATTGCCTCAATATCAAACTCTTCCTTGGTCACTACACAAATACTCAAAGATAGGGGGACAAGTTGAACAACTAAACATATTATTTGTGTCACGTAGGTACAAGAATGTTTAATCATTCTCGGAGCGGGAATCGGTACCAAGGGATTTTTTTTTTCTTTCTTTTTTCATCCTTGCCATTCCTTTTCTCTTCTTAACATGACACTTATTCTCTTTCCTTTTCTTTTCTTTTTTTTTTTTTTTTTACATACATAACTTGCTACTTGCCCCCATTACAATACAATACGAGATTTCCTAAGTTGACCAACTCAAGCCATGCCCCAATATTTATTAACCTAATGACTTGATATTAACAATTGTGCAATTATGTTCTAGCAACCCCGAAAATGACAAAATGATCCTATAAAAGTACTTAGGTCAAATGACAAGGATCCGGGAAAAATGAAAGTGGAGTTGTGATGGTGCGACTAAGGTTTAAATGATTCAATGTGCTTTCAATTCCCATCAAGACAATACACACAAAAAACAATGGCAACACAAAATACAACTCTCAATCATCATAGACTTCAATGGCAACCACCAAATTTAGCCAAATGGACAACATTTTTTTTTTCATAACTAAACAAGACATCCTACACTACATTATAAATATACTTCCACCCCCAAACCTAAATAGTGCTATGTCCTCATGGCATGAAAACCAAAAGAAAGCAAAACTCAAATTCGGGAGGGGGGGGGGGGAATAAAAGATATAAACTAAAAGACGAAAATTAAAAACGAAAAGCAAGTAAAGTCATACCATGTTGGGGTGCCTCCCAACTAGCGCTTTGGTTAAGGTCGTTAGCTCGACCGGATCCCCTCTCTCAAGGAGGGTTGAAGTTTGTCGCTTTATTCTTGGCATTTGTCTTCCGGCCCTTTGGCCATTTCTTGTCTTCTCGGGCACAAACGCCCACTTCCTTCCATGCACAAAATCCTTCCTCAAGCCATTCCGGTGGAGCCCAAGAAACTTTAAGTGATTTATTTTTCACCCTTTTTCTCTTATTTTTCTTCTTGTTGGGGCACTTACCCCCAAACCTATTTGATTCCTTCACCTTTTGGACATCATTCTCAATAAAAACATTAGAGCAAGTATCTTGATCAAATATATTTGCAAATAAAGTATCACATAGATCAAGAAATTGGCTCTCTTCTTTAAGGACATGAGATTTCAAGGGGATCGGAAATGTGTGTGATGGCATCAACTCTTTTTGGGAGTTGTTTGGGGGGTGATACGACCCGTCACTCTCCAAGTGTTGGTCGGATTTAATGTTCATATCCAAGGGACAAACGCCCGCATTATCCCCAAAATTCCCACCGCCATTCACACTATATCTCTTAAGCGCAATGTCCTCAATGTAACCAACAAACTCTTCCTTTGGGGGAGGTTCTTTTATGCTATCAAAAATTGAAAATTTAACCTCCTCCCCCATCCAAGTCAAGGAAATCCTATCATGTGGCACATCAATGATAGAGTTGGTGACAAACATAAAGGGTCTCCCAAGCAATATGGGGACTCCCAAATCATCAATATTATGATTTTCCATACATACCACCATGAAGTCAACCGGGATCACAATCTTATCCATTTCAACCAAAACTCCTTCAACCACTCCTAAGGGACGCGTGATCGATTGATCCGCTAATAGCAAGTCCCTAGTAGGAGGTTTTAAGTTTTGCAACCCCAATCTCCTAAAAACATGATAGGGCATGACATTTACACTTGCCCCAAGGTCCATTAACCCTTTAAATTGTAGACCCCCCAAAGAGATTGGAATAATAAAGCTTCCGGGGTCTTTCTTGACAATTTCCTTTTTCAAACCACTCACACAATTGGTAGGTGTAAGGTTTTCAACATGGGGTGGGGGAGATTCTAGATTGTCATTAAAAGACACATTATTCATCATTCTCAACTTACTCTCTTCCTCACTAACATCAGCATTATCATCATAAAAGGAAGAGAGAAATACCTCCTCAATTTCATCGCTTTCATCCCACACCGTGGTAATTGCCTTAGCTTGTTCAGGTGGGTGTTGAAAGTTTTCTTGCTTTTGATTTTGCAAGGCCCCCAACAATTGCCCAAGTTGGGTTTGCAATTTTTCCATTGCGGCCTCATGATTTCTTGAGGCTTGTTGTTGCTCTAGCTTAGCTTGATGACTCTCAACCCTCATTTGTCGGTTTTCGGCCCTTAACTCGTCCATGGCAACTTCCCATGGGGCTTTCCTTTGCTCAAATTGCTCTTGTGGGATTGGATTGTGGAGTGGCTTGAATTGACTCCCTTGGCCTTGGTTGCCTCCCCATGAAACATTGGTGTTATTCCTCCAACCCGCATTGTAAGCATTGTTCCATTGGTTGTTTTGAGGAGGTCTTTGATATTGGCCTTGAAAACCTTGCATAACTTGTCCCATTCCTTGCATGGCATTTACCTGTTCATTACCAAACATCGGACCATTTGAACAATCATGAGTAGCATGGGAATTTCCACAACCATAAGCACAACTATCATTAATTACATTAGCATTTGAAGAAGAAGAACCTAGCATAGACAATTTATCAATTTTTTGTGTCAAAATGGCCATTTGCTTAGCCATATCATCATTAGAGTTCAACTCATGCATGCCCCTACCCCTTGTGCCCTTTTGTTGAGAATTTGCTCCCAACATTTCAAAAAGCGATTGGGTCTCATTCGGGGTCTTAAAGCCTAGATTTCCCCCAGCCGCATTATCCACCATAGCTTGATTCGTGGGATTCAAACCATCATAAAAAGTTTGGTGCAAAATTGGCAAGGGAAAACTATGATGGGGGCATTGCATAAGAAGCATCTTAAATCTATCCCAAGCCTCATGAAAGGCCTCTCCCGGGTCTTGTTGAAATGTAATGATTTTTTGTCTAATGCTACCTAAGAGGGAATGAGGGAGATATTTTCTAAGGAAAGCATCATGCAATTGTACCCATGTTGTTATGCTAGTAGGGGGAAGGTACATCAACCAATTCTTTGCCGCCCCTTTTAAGGCAAAAGGGAAGCACTTGAGCCTTAATTGCTCTTCGGTGACACCCGCTCGTCCCGGAAAGCCTGAAACGGTCATGAGATATTCTTTTAAGAAGCTTAGGGCATCCTCGGAAGGGAGCCCATAAAAGTTAGGCAACATGCTAAAATATTGCCCTTTTATCTCATGATTCTTTGCCGCCTCGGTGAGGACAATACAAGAGATGGCGGTGTCAACCTTTGGTCTAAGAAAGTCACTCATGGTCGGGGGTACCTCTTCCGACATTTCAAAATTCACTTCTTCTTCCCCGGTGGAAGAAGTACTCACTTCACAAGAATTGCTACCTTCACTAAATTCCTCAAAAAGCCCGGAAATCGAAGTATCCGAATCCGTTCCGGAGCCACGAGTAGGAGTTAAGCTCCTCTCGAACCTATCGATGGCGTTGTTCGCTTGAGCCAACAAGGGGTTCAAGGAACGTCGCCCAAACATGCACCAAATAAACTAAAGCAAACAAACACCCAAGTCCCCGGCAACGGCGCCAAAAACTTGATGGATATTATTTCTCTACCCACTTCTTGTTATAAAACCCTCGCAAGTACGAGTGCCAACTTGTAGCAATATACTATTGTAGGGGTCGAACCACAAGGACTCGGGTTGCTTGTTTTAGAACAAAGGTGCACAATTAAACAAGTAAAGGACAATGGGGGGTTTTGATTTTTGAAAGTAACAATTAACTACAAGGATCAATATTTAAAACTAGAGCTAGGAGTAACAAGTAAACAAAGAGAGCAATATCAAATAGAGATTAAAACAAAAAATAAGAGAGGATTCCATGGATTGGATTTCATTTAATCACAAAATACTATGCCATTAATTTAGGAAAATATATTAATTTCTATCTTGGGTTCAATCACAAAAGTCAAGATTGGTACGGTAAGGCCGCCGGATTTCAATCTCTTAAATTCTATTCAATCACTTTTCGCAAATCAAGTCCAAGTGATAAAAAAGAAAGCTTTAAGCTTTAAAGATTTTATGAACAAAAACTCATTTGGTTTCAATCAAGATAACCCCATGGATTTCATCATCTAGCAAAAGTCTAAGCCAAAATTCCCAAATCAATATAAGAAATTGACACCCATAAAGTTAAAAGGAATAAATTAGGAATCAACCATAATGTAATCCAAAAAACTTTCATTAAAATAGCAAGAATGAACAAGACATAAATTAAGTAGAGAAAATAATTAATGGCATAGCAATAGTGACAAAACTACATCCAATCCATGAAATTAAGAGTTTAGCTACACATACTACACATTAAATAAACAAAACTAATTAATAAAAACATAAAAGAACTTATCTTAATGAAGAAATTAAAACCCCAAAAATTCTCTCTCTAAGCTTGCCTCCTTCTTTGTCCCAAAATAACACATGAACCCTAAAAATTAAAACACAATTTCTATTTATACTCCATTCCATGTCCACGGCTGATTAACTGATTAGGGCCCATTAAAATAAAATGGGATTAAGGCTTAGAAATGGGATTGGGCCCAATAAAAACAAAGCTGCCCAATAAAAACAAAGCTGCTGGGAATTGGTCTTTTGCATGGGAAATGGGCTTGGCCGTTGGAAGGAAAAGGAGTGGAGTGGGCCGAGAAGCTGGGGCTGACTTGGGCCAAGGCTTGGGCTGAATGCTTTGGGCGGCCGCCGTAGTCCTTTGGGCGATCGCCGTAGGGCCTCGGCCAAACAAGGGCGGTCGCCGTTGCTTGAACTGGGCCAAATCTCATTTTTTTCTTTCTTCAGCAATTCTTAGTACTCCCTCCGTCTCGCATTTTAATCTTTTCTCCACATCTTCACCCAATTTTCCACATTTTTCAACCTGAAATTAAAATAACACTAACAAAATAATTAAACTACATTTTTACTCAGAAATTTGCAATAAATAGAATTTAGAACATATAAAATGGATATAAAAATATATCCATCAAGCCCACCCAAAACTATCCGAGTGGTCTCGATTGTTTTAATCATGAATTGACATAAATAACTTAAAAGTTAAATGAAGGTTTTTTAAAGTTGATTATAAGCATATCAGCAAATTGATTCATAATCGCGCACCAGGTAAGTTCCCAAGAAGATAGGTGAGCCACAAGGACTACTTAAGTGCCAAATTTCTCCTTCGACATAACTCTCCTAGACATGCATAATCAGAAATCAGCTCTGATTTGCAACATAATCAATACTTTGTATAAACAATCAGTTTCCTTTAAATTTTGTGTAAAATGACTTGTTTCTCATAAACAATCAGAAAACCAAAATTTTAATGTTTCAATTTAAACATTCAGGAAATTACAATATAATGTTTCAACTAAACATCTAACAAAATTCTTAACACATAAGAACACATAATTCTTGCATCGCAACAATTAATAAAATCATATTTTAATTAACTAAGCATGCATAAACAATGAATTAATCTAGCATAGCCCTATAAACTTAATTTCCAGAAATTTATAGCATCCAAATTAAGACATAAACATACCAGATTGTAAACATATTCACAGATTAGCAGGATTATGCAACAAACTGATTCTGCCCATATTGGACAAGTTTTGTCGCGTGACAGAAGCAAGCTTTGTCGCGTGACACAAGCATGTTCTGTCACGTGACACAGTCAACCTTTGTCGCGTGACACAAGGTTACCATATTTGCAGAGTCAATCAATTTTTAATCACAGAGCAATTAAATCATATAAACAACTTTTAATATATTTAATTCAATATGAATAGAACATGATTTAGGCATATTGTTTAAAAAACAATCAAACTATCGCATACAAAACATGCAAAAAACCATATAAACGATTTATATCACTTTTCTTAGCATGTTAATTCAAACTTAATCATACGAACCTGGCTCTGATACCACTGTTGGGTTTTATGGGTCCATGCACAGCGGAATTAAGCATCTAATAACACAAAACCCAAGAGCCCTAGGATCCGTTCTATATAATTAACTCGAATTCCTATGAGATAGAAATAACCAACCTTGAACGCTTTCCGTTCTTGAGCTATCGAACAATGTATTGATGTGATTTTGAATCACAAACTTCGAACTCTAGACCTTGATCGTTGTACGAGCGAAAACCTTCTAATAGTATCCACATCTTCGAATGAACCAAGAACACTTCTTGAAGATTGCTAGATCTTTTAAACCTTGGAGAGAATATTGAAAACCCCTTTGTGATTTTCTTTTCAGAATTTCGGCTAGGTTATTAGGGTTTTACAGACATCATATTTATACTACTCTTGTATGGTGTTTGTTTCCTAATCAAATTAGGAAACTGTCTGTAAACCGCCTTAGTGGCATGTTATGTCACACGACCAGTCGAGCCCTATGACCAAGATCTGTCGCGCGATATCTTATGCCTGATAAGGAATTTCTCAATCATTCTTTCATTGGTTTAATCAATTCATACTAATTGTGTGTGACCTAATAGGATTATATTATGTTGGTAATGAGCCCGATCATATCGACCCTCATAAGACATAAGCGGACTCTAGCAAGCCATTATGTCTACCCAAATAATACAACGTAAGAGTTCACGTTTCCAATGGTACACTTCCATTTCTCCCTTTGTCTCACGATGTTATATAGAACATAAGTCATGGTCCACGTCAACTTGTACTTGTTCAATGCTTTCTCGATTTTAAGTATAATGATAATTCCAATCTCATTGGGGTATGGCCATACACTTTCATCATTATCACTCATCGAGGGGCCCAAGCAAAACATCTCTCTTTCGAGGAACAAATTCCATCTTGACTTATCATCCTTCCCATCATGAATTCGATCATGCCAAAGATAGCCTTTATAGATATCGTTTTAAGATATCGTTTGACTAAAATCAAACATAACTTTCATCATATGTAAGGTCATGATAATCTCAGATCTAGGGACTAAATGAAGTGACCATATGAGATTTAATTATGACATTTGACCATGACATAAATCTCATACGGGTCAAGTCCAGTCACTTGTTCTCTAACAAGTACCCATAAATTTAATGTGCATCTCTATGCATATAATCATCATATGATTATCCATTAACATTTATACTAATTATTCACTTAATAATTAGGGACAGAGATTATTACAGATAAATATGCAAGACATATAATAATCAAATAATAAACTTTTCATATAATAATAAATAATGTCAACACATAAGTCTATCAACTATAGGCCTAGGGCATAACACTAACAAAGGATGCCATGATGGATTTCATGTACAACTTGAACCATGTCAATTTTTTCTACAAATAGTTCCAATTAGGACTCCGTCTTCCTGTCGATCCTTTTATCTGTGAGTTTCTAGAGGACATGCAGGCCGTCCCCGCCATGATAGGGGCCAATGCTGTGAGGTTCTTAACCGGCTTCATTGTGTTGTGCCGTAGCCTTGGGTTTGAGCCTTGCCAGTCGGCCTTTCATAATTTTTCACTGTGATCTACAAAGAAGAGACCCGTGTTTTAGTGGTGAGGAGTGATTCCAACAATCCAAAATTAATATACCCAGTGTTTAGCAAGGTGTCGGGCTGGAATAACCATGTTATAAGGGTGAAGAGTAGACAAGGTTGGGAATTTCCAGCTCCTTCCCGATTCCTAGGTGTGCTTGACCAAGATTGGACGCCGGAGATAAGTGGCCAGCTTATTGAGAGGTTGGAACAATTTGAATCCGTAGGCACATTGTGTTGGTCAAGTCTGGAGATCGACCAACAGTAATATGTTAAAGCCGGGATCATGCCTGGTCCCTTAGATGGGTTAATGCCCATGGTTCCGGTCGTTAGGGGGAATAGATATCCCGACTGGAGGGTGCACCCTGGTCTCGTCTTCCACTTAGACTGCGATATTTGCAAGTTGTACGACCACCGGTGCTTACATGAATGACTTGTCCAGCTGTAAATTTCTTCCTTCCCGATTTTTATACTTATACGTTTTATCTGCTTTTTGTTTGTCGTTCTTCTTTACTGACTTGTGTTCTCGCCTTTGCAGATCTAAATGAGGAGCAAGAGAAGAAAATGGAGGAGGAGATTCTTGTCCCCCAAGCCCTCATGAAGTTGAAGAGGAGGACATCCCGGTCCTCGACCAAAAACAAAAGACGTCCAGATGCCGTGGAGAGGCTGATCGTCTTGGCCACCAAGGATGCTGGGGCCTTGCCCCTTAAGCCGATGGTTGGTGATGGGGCACCTGCCGAGGAGGATAATGACGGGCAGGAGGCCCATATAGAGGGAGGGAAAAGCTCCCAAGAAGCAACTCTCCAGGCCGAGAAAGTCTTGAGACAGGTCGGTCTACTTGAGGTCGAGGAGGTAGATGCCGGAAATAGGATGCCCAAAAGAGGCTGAGGGTTGAAAACGAGGTAGAGGAGCCCTCCAAGAGGCTATCAGTTGAATCCTCCTCTACTGACCTTACTGCTCGGCATATAAAAACCCATGGTGAAGCCGAGCAGTTTTTGAAGGAGGCTTGTCAGGCTCCCATTCTCAAGGGTATGGGCGTCCTTTCCCGCAAGGGACCCCAGCTAAGGGCTGGCCGAGCTGTCATTCATAGGTCTCTGGATGATATCTTGGATCAATTCCTTGAGGCAAAACCTAACATGGAACACCTGGCCAACAGGAAATGTTTCCTTCTAAGTGTGGTACGCTTTCTCGACATTTTCCATTTCCTTCCTCTTCTTTTTTTACTTGTAGTTTTTACTGAAAATTTTGTTTTTGTGTAGCTTGCCATGGTCACGGCCTACAAGGCCATAAAATTTAAGGCGGGCGTGTCCATGAAGCGTGCTTGAACAAGAGGGCCGAAAAGGACAAGGTCAACCTCAAAAGGGCCGTAGAGCTCTTGAAGTCCTTGAGGGGAGATGGTGATGCCTATAAGGCAGCAAAGGCCAAGGCTGAAAAGGATGAGAAGGCGGCCAAGGAGGCGCTGGCTAAAGCCGAGGAGGCTGCTCACAAGGAAACAAAGCGGAGAACGAGGAGGAGGCCACGAAAATGGCCGGAGGAGGCTACAGCCCGACTCAAGGAGTTGGAAGCCAGCATCCCATCTAGGGAGGCAGACGCCATTGCTCGTTATAAGGCCAGCCCGACTTTTAGACAGGCACTGGCGGATAAACGGCCACCATGTACTCAGATGGGTATTTACACTTAGACAGGAGGGCCATGGTGGACCCGTCTCTCAATGCCGACCTAGGCATTCTTGCCCAACTTATCTGCCAGGACTCCTATGATGAGGCTAACCGGTTCATGCACTCCTTCGTGCCCTTTTCTGACAATGCCCTGAAAGTCATTGCTCTCAAGACGCTCATGCAATCCGGCCAGCTTGGGTTCCTCCTCCAATTGATCCCCAAAATATTCATACTCTCTTATAGAGGATTGAGAAGGAGGCCCTGAGCTCAGAAGACGAGGAGGAGGATGCCGGGGAAGGCCGAGCCGACCAAGTCACCATTCCTGAAGTCGCGGCCGAGCAGGATGATCTCTTCACCAATGACGACCAGGCTTGAAGACTTGTCTTTTTTTCTTGTTTTTTTTGTTGATGTAAATAAACAAGTATCACCCTTTTGTATATCTTTTGTAAGTTCCTTAGCTTGTCTTTGGGAGGCCGTACTTTTGGCCGGCATGCCTTAGCCCGGTTTATGGGAGGCATTGCTCAATTTTTTATCAATAAATATTTTTTGCTTCAACACCTTTGTCTCATTTATTTACTGCTCATTATTTGAACTGTTTCTTTCTATTTGTATTTTGAACACTTGTTGATTGTATGTTGTACAAGTATAAAATTTCTTTATGCCGAGGAGGGTGCTCGACATAGGCAATTTGCCATTTGTCTAAGATGTCTTGCTCGACATTAGTGCTTTAGGAATTGATCCCTTCAAGTCGAGGAGGGTTGCACGACATAACACTTAGGTAATTTACAGGAATTGATCCCTACGGGTCGAGGAGGTTCCTTGACATAACACATAGGTAATTTATACCTTTTTTTAGTAGGGTTAGGGTTCTCGGTTAATTAATATGATGAATATGCCGGGGTAACTCCTTGTCTTTATTACTTGGATATTTCATCCAAGGTGAGAGCTAGGTTGCTCGACTTTTTACCCTTAGGCATTTTGCCTAATGTACGAGCAATATGCTGCTCGTCTTTTTCACCCTTAGGCATTTTTCCCAAGGTGCGAGTAGTAGACTCCTTGTCTTTTTTACCCTTAGACATTTTGCCCAAGGTGCGAGGAGTAGGCTCCTCATCTTTTTTACCCTTAGGCATTTTGCCCTTATGCATTTTGCCTAAGGTGCAAAAAGTAGGCTCCTTGTCTTTTTTACCCTTAGGCGTTTTGTCTAAGGTGCGAGGAGTAAGCTCTTCGTCTTGTTTACCCTTAGGCATTTTTTTCTAAGGTGCGAGAAGTAGGCTTCTCGTCTTTTCTACCCTCAGACATTTTACCTTAGGTGCGAGGAGTAGGCTACTGGTCTTTTTACCCTTAGGCATTTTTCCTAAGGTGCGACAATAGGCTGCTTGTCTTTTGCATTTGTCTTGCTAGTCACAATCTTGTTGATGAAGACTGAATTTATTAACTAAATTTGATTAAATCGAACTGCAATCCTAGTATATTTGCAAACAAGGAAAAAACTTTACTAAGACTAATCAACTTAATCAATAAAGATAAACTTGTAAACTAGTGGTGGTATTTCTGTAGATGATCAGAATGCCAGGGATGCTTTATCTCTTGCCCATATGGAGTCTTCATTCTATAAGTCCCTTCTTTAATAACTTGAGTGATGATGTAGGGGCCTTCCCAGTTTGGGTAGAGCTTGTTTTGTTAAGCTTTTCTCCCTGTAACTTCTATTTTTTTTAGTACCCAGTCCCCAACTTGGAATACTCTTTTGTTGACCCTTTTGTCATGGTAGTATTTAGTCCTTTCCTTGTAATTTACCATTCTTATCTAAGTAACTAGTATTCTTTCATCTACTACTCTAGGTCTAGCAACCTGTTAAACTTGTTGATCTGTTCATCATAGTTAGAATTTCTTGTTGTTGGGAGAACCATCTCAACTGGTGCTATAGCCTCAGACCCAAAGGTCAGTGCGAATGGGGTTTCCCCGGTTGGCCTTCAGGTGGTTGTGTGAAGTGCCCACAAAGCTAATGGAAGTTCATCCAACCACACCATCACTTCCTTCTAGGTTTTTGGTTAGGTCTGTTAGCACCAACTTGTTAGCTCCTTTCGCTTGTCTATGGTATTGGGGCCTACTTATAGAAGACTTGATGTGTCTGACTCCCAGTATGTTCAACTCAGCTGTGAAGGCCTTAGAGAACTGGAGACCATGATCAGAGATGATAGTGTGTGGGACTCCAAAGCGACACCAGATGAAATCGTGGACAAAATTAATTTCGTTTTTTTTCGTAATTTTGGCTAAGGCCTTTGTTTCTATCCATTTGGAGAAGTAGTTCACCGCCACGATCACATACTTGCAATTACCTTGGGAGGGAAAGGGTCCGATGATGTCGATTTTCCATATGTCGAATGGCCAAGTAGGGATTATGAGAGTCTTTTCCACTGATGGGAGTCTGGGGATGTTTTCTTTCTAGCATTTGTCACATTTTCTAACGTAGGCTTGTGCGTCATCTCTCAGGTTTGGCTAGTAATAACCTAGCGTGATGATTTTTTCTGCTAGGGTTCTGGCTCCCGGTTGACTGCCACAAATGTTTTCATGGACTTTTGTCAAGAGATTTTCTGTTTCTTTAGGGTGGACACATCTCATGAGGGGTTTTGTTAATGATCTTATGTAAATGATCATGTTACACACTGTGAATCTTACTGATTTCTTCTTGATGAGCCTAGTACGTGATTCATCATCCGGTAGTTGATTTCTTTCGATGAAGTCCATGTACTCATCTATCCAACACTTCTCCTCCCTGTCTAGGAGCATTACTCGTAGTCTTTCGTAGGCAGGTTCTTCGCCAAAGATTATAAATGGGGTAGAATCAGGATCTGCCACGTCAATAGTTGCCAGTTTAGATAGAACATCTGCCATTTGGTTATCTTCCCGACCTATCTGTCTTATCTCAAAAAATTCTAGTTTTTTCGTTATGTCTAGGACGAGATCTTTATATTTTGTAAGGATAGGGTGCTGAGTGTTGTACTCCCCTTTAATCTATTTGACTACGAGTTGGGAGTCACAGAAGGTGGCAATTTTTGTTGCACCGTAAAATGATGCCAAATCTCTGCCAAATATCAAAGCTTCGTATTTGGCCTGATTGTTGGAAGCGAGGAACTTGAATATAATTATATCCTGGATGGTGTGCTCCCCATTGGGACTTGCTAGTACAACACCAGCTCAACTTCTTTCCTTAGTAGCTGACCCATCTGTGTATATGACCCAGCAATTAGGTGGAAGCTCGATGGTCGGTTCTTCCTCCGCATGTTTTTTGTTCTTACGGGAGGTGGGGTCGTGCTCACATGTAAAGGCGGTTTCGACCATGAAATCGACCAGAGGCTGTGCTAGGAGTGTATTCCTAGGTTGGTAACTGATTTCAAACTCTGTGAGTTCAATAGACCAATTAAGGAGACATCCAGAGCAGTCCAACTTGTGCAAGATTTTCTTGAGGGGCTAATTAGTATACACAGTTATGGGGTGTGTAGAGAAGTATGCTCATAACTTCCTTGTAGATATGACCAAGGCATAAGCTATTTTTTCTGGGTTGAAATATCTGCTTTCCACATCTGATAATGCCTTACTAACATAGTAGATGGGTTTCTGAGTATTTCCCTCGTTTCGGGCTAGCATAACAGCTATAGCATGGTCAGTGGCTGATAGGAAGACGTACAATATTTCTCCCATGACTGGGATGCTTAGCAATGGGGGGAGCCTAAGCACTCCTTCAACTGTTTGAATGATTATGAGCATTCATATGTCTAGGAGAAGCTCTTGGTCCCCTTTTTTTTTTTTTTTTTTTTTTAGGGAACCAGGACGGTACCTGGGAGAATTTTATTAATATCAAAAATGATTACACGAGGGGGACAACCAATCACTTCAATGAGCGAGATGGAACCGGACCTCAAACTATCTATTACAATATAATAGCCTAACCATCTAGGCCTATCACTATTATCAACACCATATATCAACTCTTGGTCCCCTTGAGCACTTTGAAGAAAGACAGTGATTTTTTCGCAGACTTTGCAATAAACCTACCAAGGGCTGCTATTCTTCCGTTTAGCCTTTGGACTTCCTTGATGTTGGTAGGATCTTTCATGTCGATCAAGGCTTTAATTTTCTCCGAATTTGCCTCGATCCCCCTTTGTGACACCATGAAGCTAGGAACTTTCGGGCCGTCACCCCGAACACACACTTACTTGGGTTTAATTTCATACTTTTGACCTTAGGTTGTCAAAGGTTTCTTCAAGGTTCGAGGCGTGACTGCCAGTCCTAGTCTTAATGACCATGTCATCAATATAGGCTTCCATATTTCGACCTATCTGCTCCCTAAATACTTTGTTAACCATGCGTTGGTAGGTTGCACCAGCGTTTTTAAGCCCGTAGGGCATTATGGTATAGCAATAAATTCCTTCGGCTGCCTGGAAGGCTGTCTTCTCAACGTCTTCATCCGCCATTTTTATCTAGCGATAACCAGAATATGCGTCTAAGAAGCTGAGGGTCCTATGTATAGTAATGGAGTCTACCAACTTGTCAATTCTGGGGAAAGGATAACTGTCTTTTGGACAGGCTTTGTTGAGATCTGTAAAATCTACTCACATTCGCCACTTCCCGTTTTGTTTCTTGACCATCACAACATTGGCCAACCAAACAGGATATGTTGCTTCTCTGATAATTCCAGCACTTAGCAATTTTTGTACCTCCTTGTTGATTGCATCGTCCTTGTCATTAGCAAAAATTCTTCTTGTCTTCTTGATAGTTTTAGCAGACGGGTCAACTTCCAACTTATGTACAACCAGCTCTTCTTTTATTCTCTCATATCTTTGACCTTCCAGGTAAAGACATCTAGGTTATTTTTTTAGTAGGGTGATGATCTCCTCCATTTCTTCTGGGGAAAGTTGCCCCTGATTTTTATTCTTTGCTCTGGGTAGTCGGAATTGAGTATAATTTCTTCCAAATCATCCACAGGCTCCATTTATGAACCGTCTCGAAACTGCAAAGTCTCAATGATTATTTCTCTAAGTCTTCTACCCTCATCACTATCCAGATGCCTATGAACAATGTAAGGGGCGATGCTTTCGGCTACTGTACTCTCGCCATCTAGGGTGAGTTCATCTACGTATTGCAGCTCTCCTTGTCTCAAGTCATTGTCGGCCCCTGAGTTTTGGCCGCTGACGAGATGAGGGGCTATATTTAGGATAGACAGAATTGTGTCGTTACTGTCATTTTCATGAATGTCTAGCATCATGTGTTCCTCATCCTCCGCTTCGAAAATCAAATGAAGCCTAGAGCTGGTGCTGGTAGTCTTTGCAGACTTAGAGATTTTCAAGTTTTCCTCTGGCATGTCTACCTCCACCTTTCTGGCAGTTTTTATAGTCCTCATCACATGTTCCAAGAAGTATTTGGGGGTCGCCGTCACTCATCCGATTCCCGCGCGAGTGGGAAACTTAACTCACTGGTGAGGGAGGGAGGCGACCATCCCAAGTTTGCATTGACTTGGACTGCCTAGGATAGCATGGTAGTCACTCGTCAGGTCCATGATCATGTTTGTTATTGTGGCCTCAGCTCATAGTAGATGCTCCCCAACTTCCAGTAGTAGGTCAATCGTCCCCATGGCGTTGACTTTATGGTTATTGAAGCCTTCTAGTCTTCCAGAGTATGATGAGTCTCTCTGATTCACAATTATCAATCCTCCCCTCGATCACCAAGAGTTATTCATAAGCTGCGTGACTTCCATCTAGCTAATTTGGAGAGAAACCGATGACTTCCTCCTCCTTATGGATCCGTGCGGGGATGTGGTACACCTGCTGAGCTCATGTATCTGGTCTTTCAGTTTCTTGTTGTAGATCGTGTCCTCCCTTATGACATAGAGTTTTGCCCTAGGAGGCATGTCTTCCCTTTCATCCTCTTTATCATCATCTTCTCTTCTTCGCTTGTTATCCTTTTGCATAACATAGCGGTCAAGTTTCCCTTCATCCACCCATCTCTGGATCATTCTTTTAAGGGAGATGCAATTCTCCGTGTCATGTCTGTGGTCCTTGTGGAAGGCACAGTATTTAGAGTTGTCGTGGACATGTTTTGTCCTATCACTTAGTGGTCTGGGATCTGGTAGGTTCACCAATTGCATGATTTCCGTGATAGGTTTAGTCAGAGGAGTGAAGACCTCAGCTTTTTCTGTAGCCTGAGTCCTATTTTTCCCCTTGTAATTGCTTCCATATGAAGCCTGGTTAGTACCAGCCTCATCAATCTCCACTTTATCAGATCTTTTCTTGCTTTTATCTTCTGTCATGGCTATGGCGTAGGTGTATCGATGTGTTGCCTTTTTCGCGGGAAAAATTCGATTTTTGCGTTTCTTTGAAAAAACCAAATAAAACCGGAAAAAACGGAGTCGCCACGCCATTTTAATTTTGAAGGCCAAAACTTTGAAAAAAGCCCGAGATCAGAGATTTAGGTTCGGAGGTCATGTTACGCGTCGGGAAGGACGTTAGTGTGCACCCGACGCGCCTCGTAAAAACGAGTCTTCCAAGCTGAAAATCATTTGTGTGTGTGTGCGTGTGTGTGTTTTGGCCAAAATAAGTTGAAACTGGAAAAAGTAAAAATTGGGATGTCTTTTTAAGACTTTAAACTGATCCCATGATTTTTTGGAGAATTTTTGGTTTGAGATTTGGTACTCAAAAAACCTTTTGAAGTTGAGAAGTCACTTCTGCCAGAAGGAAATGGCAGCAGACACCTGATTTTGAGATGGATTCAAGGGTCCTAAAACTTCATAATCTGGATGAACTCAGAGAATGAAAGTTTCTCTAGACTCCTTGAATAAACTTTGTGTGAAAGAAATTTCCATTTTGGAGAAGATTTGAGGGGTCAAAACCTTCTGGAAACCTCAGATATGAGATCTGGATTCCCAGAAGCTGATGAACTAGCCTCTGAAAGAAAAATTGAAAAGAGGAGTTTTACTCACCCAAAAAATAAGGTAAAAATATGTCTGGAAAGCTTTGGATGTTGGCTACAAAAAGTGTTTTGTAGTCAACACCAAATTCCAAGTTCATCTGTGTCCAAAAATTAAGACCATGGACTGAGGTCTGAGAAAATTGCTACTGGACAGCAACTTCTCAAGAAAGAAAATATGATTTTAAGGGGGTTTTGCATCCATGCTTGTCCCCATTTCCCTAGGTTTTGGTTAGTGATCACTAGACATTTTAGTGGTGAATCAACTATACCAAACCATCCTTGGGGTACATTAGGACTAAGCATTTCATTTGCTTGGGGAGGGGGATTTTACCCTTTGAAATCAAGATTTAGTGCTTGAAAATGGTTTTTTAGGGTTTTGAAAGTGCATTTTTGCAAGTAAGAAAGAAAAGCTTTGAAAATAATGTTGATCTTTGTAGAAGATCATCCATGGAGATGGTCTTCCATGGTGATCTTCTTAGATCTAGAGAAAAAAGATGAAAGAACTACATTTTGTAGTTTGAAGATGCATGCATGGATGAGATTTAGGGTTAGGAAGAGGAGGGTTTACCAATCTTCCTTGTGTTCTTGAGTGTTTGGCTTGAGTGTATGAGTGTTTAGGGCTTTAATATGAGAGTGAGTGGATGAGTATGAGTTGGGAAAGATTGGAGAGAAAAAGGTGACAATTCTTGAGAATTCTCACTGTTTTCTCTCTATATTTCGCCAGAGGTTCGTTGCATTTGTGTTCTTCTCTTTTCTCATTTTTGTGACTGGAGGGCTCAATTTATAGCCCTCTGAAAATTACATACTTGTCCGCGCGGATAGGATCAGGCAGCGTGCACTTGTTCATTAAATGCAGCTTCAGCTTTGGACAAGAAGAATAATCTTTTTCAAAATTCAAATTGACCGGCCTTTTGTTTCCAAAGATTGCTATATTTGGTTTTCTTCATTTGTTTTTCTTTTTTGAGATTCTTTTTAAGGTTTAACCTTAAATAACAATGCCCATTTTACCCTCACTTTGTTAGGAATGTTAGGATAGTTAGGAATTGTTAGAAATGTTATAACTTCCGTTAATTTTCTAACGAAAATTCTAACAAGCTCAAATTGGAGCACTTACAGTAGCCCCTCGGCGACGGCGCTTTCGAAGGAAGCGGGGTCGTCGATAAGAGTAAGGCTCCATATTTGGCAGGATGATCGAGTGATCGGGTGGCTGAACCTAGCGATAGGCTACCTACGTATCCCGAATGGGAATCAAGCCAGTCGTAGTTCGGGTCTTTGACCCTGGAGATGATGGCGCTTTAGGTGCCTCGAACCTGATGAGCGAGTTCTACGGCCGTTTGGCCGGAAAGAAACTCCCTGGGATAGGAGATGACCATTTTCGGTCTCGATGGCTATCCGCTCTGCTGGGATAGGAATGGCCATTTTCGGTTCTGGACGGGTATCCGCTCTGCTGGGATAGGAATGACCATTTTTGGTCTGACGAGTATCCGCTCTGCCGGGATAGGGATGACCGCTGGGTCCGATGGCTATCCGCTCCGCGGGGATAGGAATGACCATTTTTAGGCGCCTCGGACCTTAATGATCCGCTTTTAGCTGGGATAGCGATTTATCGCTTGATAGTGATAGCGTCTTAGGTGCCTCTGAACCTTGAAGATGGCGCTTTAGGTGCCTGACCTGGGATGATGGACTAGCTTGGACGGACCTCGGACCTTGATGAAGATGGCCTTTATCGGACTCAGATGGCCTTTTAGGCGCCTCGGACCTTAATTTGAAAATGGCCTTTTCTTTGTCTCCCGCGAGGGTGAGGATAGGGTGGACCTTGATAGGCTACCTACGTATCCCTAGTGGGAATCAAGCCCTTCGTAGTTCGAGTTTTGGATTCGCCGGGGATTTCGTAACTTTGATGAAAGATAATGGGTCGTTATCTTTCTGGAAATCGGTCTTACGTTTGATTTATGGCAGGATTTTGATGAAAGATACGAGATTTCGTTATCTTTCTCGGGGCACTCGGTCTTACGCTTCGATCGCCGGGGCAATTTTGATGAAAGATACGAGATTTCGTTATCTTTCTCAGGCACTCGGTCTTACGTTTGATCGCCGGGTAATTTTGATGAAAGATACGGGATCTCATATCTTTCTCGGGCACTCGGTCTTACGTTTGACCGCCGGGAGAATTTTGATGAAAGATACGGGATCTCGTTATCTTCTCGGGGCACTCGGTCTTACGTTTGACCGCCGGGGTAATTTTGATGAAAGATACGGGATCTCGTTATCTTTCTCGGGGCACTCGGTCTTACGTTTGACTGCCGGGGGTAATTTTGATGAAAGATACGGGATCTCGTTATCTTTCTCGGGGCACTCGGTCTTACGTTTGACTGCCGTTTGATTTTGATGAAAGATACGGGATCTCGTTATCTTTCTCAGGCACTCCTGGCCTTACGCTTTGACCGCCGGGTAATTTTGATGAAAGATACGGGATCTCGTTATCTTTCTCGTGGCACTCGGTCTTACATTCGATCGCCGGTAATTTTGATGAAAGATACGGGATCTCGTTATCTTTCTCAGGGCACTCGGTCTTACGTTTGACTAGGGGTAATTTTGATGAAAGATACGGGATCTCGTTATCTTTCTCGTGGCACTCGGCCTTACATTTGATCGCCGGTAATTTTGATGAAAGATACGATCTCGTTATCTTTCTGAGCACTTCCGGTCTTACGCTTCGATCACGGAGTAATTTTGATGAAAGATACGGGATCTTGTTATCTTTCTCAGGGCACTCGGTCTTACATTTGACTGGGTAATTTTGATGAAAGATACGGGATCTCGTTATCTTTCTCAGGGCACTCGGTCTTACGTTTGACTGCCGGGAGTAATTTTGATGAAAGATACGGGATCTCGTTATCTTTCTCAGGGCACTCGGTCTTACATTTGACTGCCGGGGGTAATTTTGATGAAAGATACGGGATCTCGTTATCTTTCTCGGAGCACTCGGTCTTACGTTTGACTGCCGGGAGTAATTTTCTTGACAAGGGGCTGACTTTGGTTAACTTTGGTTAACTCTGTCAAGTTGGGACGGCTGAATTGTGAGTCCCCGAAATTTTAAGGGGCAAAAGGGTCATTTTGACCCTGACAATCTCATCCGCGCGGATAGGGATGGAAAGTCAGGGGTATTAATTAGGGCCAACGCCCTTCTTCTTCCCCATTCAATTTTTTGAACACAGACGAGAGAGGGAGAGAGCAGAGCCGCCATTGTTGGCCTAGGAGCTTCAAAATTCGTCCGATTTCTTCGATTTTTTGAGCAATGGAACACGGGGAAGGCGCTTTTCAAGGCCAAGGGCGTGGTCCTATAGCGGAGAGGCGATTGGAGCTTGTCCGGATGAGGAGGCATTACAACCTCTCGCAATCGGTCGAGGAGGAGCATTACCCCGATGCTTGGCAACATTGGGCTTCGGATCCGCATCTCCGAACGGTATACTTCGAATCCTCTTGATCCTCTTGTCGATTTCTTGTTTGAAATTTTTGGGTGATTTTTGAATTTTTTTTTTTTGAATATTGAATATTGATGATATGCAATGTTGCAATGAATTTGTGAGTGTCCCAAAAATGTGCATTTTGCTTGGGAAAAGAATTGGCATTTTTGCCACATTTTTTTTTTTAATTCGAAAATTGCATGTGAAAATTCGAAGAATTGTGATTTTTTTTTTTTTTTGAAATTGAATATTGCATGTTCTTGATGATGATTTTTTTTTTTTTGAAATTGAATTTTGATGATGATGCAATGCATGCATTTTGTTTGGAAAGAATGGGCATTTTGCCAATATGAGATGTATGCATGTTTAGGATTTTTTTTTTTTTTTTTTTGAAAAGTGGGACGAATTTTTCCTCCCGTTGCATGTAAGATGGATGATATGCATATATGCATTTTTTTTTGAAAATGGGACGGAGTTTTTACTCGCGTAGGAATGCATCTTTTTTTTTTTTATGAATGCATTGGGACTTGCTGAAAATTGTTTTATTTCATGCGAGAAAAATGGGGCTATGCTCATTGTATGCTGTTATGCTGTCGAATTTTTTTTTTTTTTTAATGTAAATGCAAATGCAATCTTTTGACATTTTCTCTCTTTTTTTTTTTACAGGGGGGAAACCGTTTTGTGACTGAGCAACCAACAAGATGAAGACTCGAGGATCGGTGGAGTCTGTGATTGACTTGTGGGACCGGCTTCCGAATGCGGGCCGAGGAGCTTTGCCGAGTCCGAGACAGATCGTTGTCGAGACGGGGCTCTGGGAGTTTGTCGAGTGCTTGAGGGGACTGGTCAAGTTCCCTAAGTGCAAGGGCTTGATGTTTGCTCTGGCGCAGCACTGGTGGGACGCGACCCACACCTTCCACTTCTTCTGGGGCGAGGCGACTGTTACGCCTTCTGACTATGCTGCGATCACGGTCCGTCCTTCAATGGACGCAAAGCATTGAGTGGAGAGATGGCTACAGCGATGCCGATCTGCAGTGCTCTTCGATTTTCCCTATTCCCAAAAAGGGATGGGGATGGAGTATGCCGTGGTCTACTAAGCAAGATTGTGGAGACCATAGCGAGTTACTGAGGTCAGGGGAGGAGAGGATAGGCGCCGATCGATTGCCGTGGCCTTCTTGTGGTTTACTTTCTCGAGCACGCTCTTTGGTCATGCGCTCGAGGGGACGGCGGTCTTTGCTTTGCCGAGGTCCTTGGAGGACATGGAGACGGTTGAGATATTTCCTGGGGGAGGCCGGCCGGGCCGAGCCGTACTTCGCTCTTGATAGATACAGCCGGAAGGCCGCGAGCTCCTTGTACGCTTGAGTTCGCCTCTGGAGGTATAAGCTCTCTTTTGCTTTCCCTCTTTCCTTTTGAGCACACACTTTTATTTGCACCGGATTGATTGGATTTTTACCTTTCGCAGGTATGGGCGTTGGAGTTTTTCCACGTCACGGTGGAGGAGGCACTCGAGGCGTACGTCTGGCGTATCCGGCCATGCAGTCTTGGTCCAAGCCTGCCCGGGAAAAGATAAGCTCCAGGGGGCGTACGACTCTCAGGTAAACGGATTGCCTTCCTTTGACGGAGGCCGAGACAGATGAGGGGATGATATTCTTCCCCTGGGATCGCTTTGAGGTAGCGCAGCTGAAGGGCGCTCGAGATCCGGACGGTGCAAATGGAGGATTTGAGGGGCCTGACCTGCGATGCATATTATCCGGGAGAGAGGGTGACGCGCCGATGGCGTGAACTCGCCTTTGAGGACACCGGTGGGGCCTCCCGCCGATATGATGCATCCGAGCGATCGGTCCGTGACCTGGGATGATTACCGAGCAGGTCAGCACTTCTCGGACTTCGTGGCGATCGAGCCATATGCGACGTTCGTCTTGAGGAGGCTGAGGATGCCTCAGGTTTTGGAGAGGAGGGGCTTGGGATCCCGCGGTACCCCTGACGGATTTTTCCTACATCCAGGATGGGGTCCGATTGAGGGTGCAGATCCTCACCCGAGCGGCTTCCACGAGCTTTCCGGCCTCGTCCGGGTATGAAGGTATGGCTTCACCTTTTCCCCTTCTTTTCTTTCTTTTGTTTCATCATCTCTAGCATCACTTCTTTTTTTTTTTTTTGACGCTTTTGCTTGTGCGCTTTTCGGAGGTGGTCGTCGAGACACCGACGAAGCAAGTGATCGGAGCCAAGAGGTTCATACGGAGGATGGTTGCTTGCGGGGCGCCTCAGGCTAGGGCGAGGAGACCACGGCCGGCACTGTCCGACGGAGGCTTCTCCTATTCCCTGAGACTTCTTCCGAGACCCCTCTTTCTCCTCTCATTGATCACCGCGCGGCACCGCCTTCGGATCACGTCATTCTTGGGGATCCGTACGGGCAGTGGACACGTCTGGCGGCATGGTGGTTCGTCTCCGTATGTTCAGAGTCGGACGCCTTCACCTTCGGATTCGATTTCTTCAGGGATCTGGGTTTACCCTATCAGAGTGTGCCGGTTGGTCCCGACGAGCCTCTTTCTGGAGATGAGGACGATTCTGAGCCCGAGACTTTCAGGGCTCCTGACGAGGCGGGCCCGAGTCGCAAGAGGGGCCGGGGGGAGACATCGGGCGCTGGAGACTCCGATTGATTTTTTATTATTTTTTTTTTAGATTTAGATTTGTACAGATCATGCACATTTTTTTTTTTTTTTGATGTAATAATTTAGGATTTTATTTATGTTTGTTTGTTGTTTTTTTTTGTACACTCTCCTTTTTTTTTTTGGAATGTAATAATTTAGGATTTTATTTATGTTTGTTTGTTGTTTTTTTTTTGTACACTCTCTTTTTTTTTTGGAATGTAATAATTTAGGATTTTATTTATGTTTGTTTGTTTTTTTTTTGCACACTCTCTTTTTTTTTTAACGTAATAATTTAGGATTTTATTTTATGAATGCAATGCAGTATGAATGCAGTGTTGCATGAGCCTTGGTTTTTTTTTTTGCAAGGGTGTTTGGTATATGGACTGGTTTGGGGAGGGTTTTTGCACAGGTTTCGAGCAACCGGGACGGAATATTCCTCTTTTGGTGTAGCAGCTTGGACCGTGGCATTTTTCGATGGAAAGCAATCCTATCCGCGCGGATGGGGACTCGCATCCGACATTGTCCTTTAATTTTGCTACAGATCTCAGTCTCACTTTATTTCAAATTCAAATATCCTCTTCAACCTCCAAATTTCAAACACCATTTTCGGGAGAGAGAGAGAAAAACCATGGAAATGGCCAAAAATTCTCCAAAATTATCCAAAGAAAGGCAAATGTTGTTCTTTGAAAAGTTCAAGGAGTGGTGTAGGGAGATCATGCACGAGAGAAGATCGTTCTTTGAAGAAAGGTACAAGGTACGATGCTTGTGGTCTCTCAAAGAATTGGTTCCGGATTATGACCTCTTGAGAGCTTCTTCTTCGTTTTGGGATACTAGAGGGCATGTCTTTTGCCTTTCCTCAACGAGATTGTTCCGACTGTGGAAGAGTTTCGGGCCTTGCTTGGAGGTCCTGAGGTGGAAGAGATAGCGGTCCCTTTGCCCTAGGGGCTTTTTTGTCGACAAGTTGTGCGTCCTCCTTCATCTTTCCCTGAGGAAGCGCAAGGTATGATCCGCGGTCCCGATCATTTCGATATTTCCGTCTTCCCGACAGATTTAGGGGCCTAGGCTTGGTGGATGATGCCTATTGGGATGCCTTTGCACTTTGTATGTTTGGCACCCTCGTTCATGGTTTATTCCTTCGGGAATTTGCCATCGATCTCGCTAGATGTCGTCGTTCACCGTCGCCCGGCGTAGATGTTGTTCCTTTGATTCTTGGGGAGACTTTTCATGCTCTCGACAGATTAGCTACTGGACGGCGGTATATGCACGGGGCAGCCCGTTTCTCTTGACCCCGTGGCCGATGGAGCGTTTGGGGGTTCTTCTGGGAAACCTCGATATGATCGTGCCTTGGACTTTTACCAGAGAGGTGTCGATGTAGATTTTGATGATCGTGGCTCGTGGGCACGCTGATGGCGGGTCGCCAGACCGAAGATATCGATGGTTGGTGCCTCATCGGGTGGAGACTCGCAGAGTGCTTCAGACGGGTCCCATGTGGTTATGCTTCCGGCTTTCTCACCCAGCTTCTACATTCCGGCTCGGTCCCGAGACGCTTTGGCTTGGAGCAGTTCCTTTCGAGGGTTTTGATGATATAGCTACCAGGGTGGTGGCTCCTGCTTTCCATGGATGATCCCTCGGTGTTTCCATTTCTTTCCCGAGTATGGAGGTACGATGCCTTTCCTCCTCGGGTCATTCTCAGCGTCCGAGACCGGTGTTCCCGACCACTGTACCTGGATTGGTACGAGGGGCATCCGGGAGAGACTCAGTGACTATTTTGAGACGGCGTGAGGCCATCAGGTGCGTGAGGACCATCAAGCTTCGAGAGGAGGAGGGCCGAGGCGAGGGCCAACCTCATGACCGGAGCTGGGACGCCGTGACCGACTATGAGGCTTACGTCAAGAGACAGGAGAGGAGGGCTCCTATGCTACCGCCTAGGCTACAGGAGATGAGGGATGACGCTAGGCTACTAAGGCCCCGACAGAGGCCGGGTTTGATAGACCCCGTCCCTATACCGAGCTTGGTAGGAGGAATACCGACATTTTTCCGGTTCGAAGAGAAAGACTCGGAGGGGGAAGAAGAAAGGAGAGGCCGACGAGTGGCTTGGAGTGACTCCGAGGTTTCCAAGTATCCCTTTCTTGCCATGACAGACACATTAGTTTGATTATGTATCTTAGTTTTCTTTTAGCAGCTGCCGCTGTAGGAATAAATCGGGCTTAGACTCATCAAAGAGCTTTTAACTTGTAATGAACATTTGAATTGCTTTAGAGTTTTTCGAGACGCTTTCATGGTCTGACCAATTGTATTGATGCCAAAATATGGCTTTTATTTGTGCTTTAGACCGAACCGTTTCCTACGCCTACGTTCCCTCATTTTGAGGAGCTCAGTCTTCGTAGTTCAACCCGGTGAACTCTTTTTGTTTTTTTTTTTTTTTGTTTGTTTTTTTTGGTGCAACCCTCGTTTTTTACCTAGGCCGCCCTTTTCGGGTTTCTAACCTAGTTGGGTATTACTCTTTTGGCACTCTTTTTTTTGTTTTTTTTTTTTTCTTTTTTTTTTGGTGCAACCCTCGTTTTTTACCTAGGCCGCCCTTTTCGGGTTTCTAACCTAGTTGGGTATTACTCTTTTAGCACTCTTTTTTTTTTTTTTTTTTGTTTTTTTTTTTTTTTGTTTTTTTTTTTTTTTTTTACGCGTAGTATCTCGGCGCAGCCTTGTCACCATTCACTGGGTGTACAAAGGGATTCCCGTCGAGGTCTCGCAAGTTGCATGGCGCCTCCGAGAAGATCTTCTCGGACTACATACGGCCCGACCCATACAGCTCCCATTTGCCGAGAGGGTTGATACGGACCGGGCTTTTCTTTTAGAACGAGATCACCTTCTGATCTCCCGATGCTTTACTTTCTTGTCGAAGGCTCGCCATTCTTCCTTGGTAGGCCCGGATGTGTTCCATGGCCTTCGCCGGCGTTCCTCGTCCAAGAGGGGCCGCTTCATCATGGCGACTCGGAGCCATTCGACCTCGTTGATTCGCTTTCCAGAAAGATACCTGAGCGAGGGTATTTCCACTGATTGGGAGTACGGCTTCCATTCCGTATGTGAGGGCAAAAGGTGTTTCCCCAGCTTGCCGTTCCTGACTGATGTTCCTGTAGCCCCGCAGTGCCAGGTGTAACTTCTCGCCAATCTCTACGCCTTGGACACCATTTTCCTGATGATATTTTCCGTAGTCTTTTGCTTGGCCGCTTCGACTGCTCCCGTGGTTTGGGGCCTCGTAGGGTGATGACTTGTGACGGGTTATTCGGAATTCCGCCAAGAGCTTTTTCACATTCCCTTCGAAGTGGGATCCATTATCTCGAAATGATTTCTACGCCAACCCGTATTTCCAAGACATGATGTTTTCTTTGATGAAGAGGGCAACTTTCTTTGAATTGAGGATTTTGTAGGACTTGGCTTCAACCCACTTGGTGAAATAATCCACGGCTACCAGGACGAACTCGTGGTCAAGTATCGCTCGAGGGTGTGATTTTGCCTATGACATCAATTCCCCAAGTGACGAAAGGCCAAGTGGGTTGTCATGCAAAGATAACTCGCAGGAGGCAAGTGATTAAGATTTGAGTATCGCCGACATTTGTCGCAGCCTTTGACAAACCGGATGCGCCGGCTTCCATGGTGATCCAAAAATACCCCATTCTCGCATGATTTGCATCGAGCTCGAGCATTCATGTGAGGGCCGCAGTACCACCATGTATTTCTTTCATGAGTTCTAGCCTCTTGTTTGCCGATACATCGCAGAGGGGGCCTTGATAACGTTTTTGTATAACATGTTTCCCAAAAGAACATAATGGGAGGCGAGCCGCTCTGTGGCCGAGAGACTTTTGCTTTGATTCCTTCTTTATATTCCCCATCTTCGCTTTTTGAAAGAGGCCTCGCCATCCTTCTCGTACCGGTAAACTGGAGCGTACACTGTGGATCATTGATCGCTTCGCTTCCGCTTCAATTTCAAGCAATAGGCGGGGTTTTCTCTTCTCCCGACTCGAATGGTTTAACAGACTTTCCTTCAGTATTTCGACAAGAGAGGCTAGCGTAGCTGCAGCATCCGCGAACCTCGTTTCGGTCTCGCGTGTAATGAAAGCCGATTTCTTTGAATCGAGTTACTAACTCTTCCATGTAAGCATGATACTTCGCAAACCCTGATCCACGGCCTTCCATTTGTTAGAGACCCGATTGATGATGAGGGCAGAGTCACCGTGACACCTCCAATTCCTTGATATTTCTTTCAAGGGCGGCTTCCAACCCAGCCTATGCAAGCTTCATATTCAAGCAGTCATTGTTGGTGACTTCGGTTCAAATTTTTATCATGCTATGGGGCGTGTTCGTCAAGCAGGGATCGACCGTAAGCATTCCTATCCCGTTCCCCTTTTGTTTGACGCCCGTCGAAGAAGAGTTGCCGCCGATTTTCTCCTTTCTAGAGCGAAGATTCCATCATCGGGAAATTGAGGTCTCAGTCCTCTGACTCATCACTGGGAAATCGGCCGATGTTCCGCCATTATGCGTCCTTTTATGGATTTCCTTGAAACATAAGCGATGTCATATTCGGCCAAAAAGAACGACCATTTTGCCAATCTCATGGAGATGGAAGGTTTGTCGAACAAATATTTGATGGGGTCTATCCTTGAAACAAGATGTATCGGTGAGACCGCATGTAGTGTTTCAATTTTCCCACTACCTGCACCAAACCCGCGCAAGTCTTCTCGCAAGCGCAGTAATTGAGTTCGCTTCCTCGAGCTTTCTCGCTACGAAATAGATGGCGTTTTCGACTTTGGAATCTTTTTTCTCTTGAGCTAGCATAGCCCCAATTGTCGTATCCGTGACAGTGAGATATAGCAAGAGTGGCTTTTGCCGATGTGGGCGTAGAATCGGGGGATTCACAAGGTATGCCTTAATTTGTTCAAAGGCAAGCCGACATTCTGGGGTCCATTCTCAGGTAGGCATTCTTTTTCATCAACTTGAAGATTGGCTCGCAGATCGAGGTCACCGATTTACAAAGCGGCTTATGTATTGCAGCCTTCCCACGAAGGATTTCACTTCGTCGTTGTCCGCGGTGGCTTCATTTCAACTATCGCCTTGATTTTCGGGGATCTACTTCGATTCCCGTTCGTCACCATATATCCTAGTACCTTGCCCCGTCTTACACCGAAGGTGCACTTGGCCGGATTCGCCTCATGCCGTGGTCTCGAGGCGGCCAAGAATTTTCTCAAATCAACAAAGTGCCGCCATCCGATCCTCCGGAATGTATTATCATGTCGTCCACATAGACCTCAATTTCTTTGTGGATCATGTCATGGAATGTAGCCGTAGCTGCCCTCTGCACGTAGCCCCAAGCATTCTTTAGTCCGAATGGCATGACCGTGTAGCAGCATGTGCTCCCAAGCGGGTTGTGAAGGCTGTTTTGGCTTGATCTTCTTCTCGCCATTTTGATTTGGTTGTAGCCGGCAAAAACCATCGACGAAAGATTTGACTTCGTGGTTGGCCGTGGAATCTACCAAAATGTCGATGTTTGGTGCGGGGAAATCGTCTTTGACCGGCTTGCTCAAGTCTCTCGAAGTCTACGCAAAGATCGGATCTTTCCGCTGGGCCTCAAGCTACCGTCACTATGTTGGGATGCCCATGTCAGTATTCAATGACCCCGATGAACCCCGCCCGAGCATCTTTTCTATTTCCTCTTTCACTTGTAAGGACCATTCGGGCTTAATTCTTCTTAGCTTCGCTTACCGGCTTCGACTTCCGGGTCGAGCGGTATTCTGCTCAACTATGGAAGGATCGAGGCCCGGCATATCTTTATAGGACCATGCGAACACATCCACGAATTCTTTTAGCAAATCGATTAGGGCAACCCTTTTAGTCCCTTCGAAGAAACTACCAATCTCGCGTCTCTTTAGGCTCCTTCCGTAGTTCCCAAATTCACACTTGTCAAAATCTCTTCTAGCAGTTTCTGGGGCTCGATTTTCCTCTTTCCTGACAACTCCGCTTAAAGATTTCTTTGATATATTGTTCATTTAATGTGTCCGCCTCTTCATCTAGTGAATCGTTATTAACTGCTTTTAGATTATTAGTTAATTCATCATTAGTTAAAGCGGCAATTAAGTGGATACTCGTAAAGGTTCATCATTTCATCAAGACGAAGGGAATACAACGTTGGCTACGCGTACTCGTAGTCTTCAGCGTGAGGCCATCTGACGACTCGAGAGACTCCGAACTCAACAATGAGAGACTCTGAGGACTTTACAAAGGTTGACACGAAAGGATCTGGGACCAATCCAAGCTTGGTGATCATTTCCTCCTCGTCGCGGACGGCCCGAGAGAGTTTCCCCACTTTAGCGGCATCGCTGCTGTGGCTTCACAACTCGGGGAAAGGTACGGTCTCGTGCTCCCTCTTCGCCGTTGCTATCATCTCTTTGTCCGAACCGTAATCAACCGTGTTTGGCATCTCGAAAACCGAGTATGCTGGATGTAGTGGATCTTCCTCAATTCTCGGGACTTCCGTTTCGCCACAATCCGATCGCTCAATCCGTATGTAAGTGACGCATTGCGTCTCGGTGAGCAAACTAGAAAAATCTCATGTCCCATACTCGAGCGGAAAGGCTTGGCGGTGTAGTTCAAGAAGGAGGACGTCCCACACGCACGTTCATAGATTCGAGCCGAGTCCGCTTGAGCTGTTTGCCGACTTTTATCATGAAAACCTCTCGCCCGGCGAGGCTAAGGAATGGGTTTGCAGAATACCGACAAATCTCGTGATTGAGGACCGGACTTGTGTGCTCAGATCACTGGCGGTGTTCAAAGCATTTCCTTCCAAAGCACGCCTCCAAGTGTTGGAAATAGCAATTGAATTTGATGAATCGAACTTCTTCTGAGTCCGCTCGCTGAGCGTGTCGACATAGTTGGCATTGGCCGGATTCCAAAGGATGCCGGCGAGACTTGCCTCTTGAAGGATGTAGCCCCGTGCTCGATCGCGGGCGTTCTTGGCTATTGTTTCCGCTTCGCTCCCTATGAGGAAACCGTCACCCCATGACTTCAAGGTCTCCCGCCGGTTGATGAATTTGACGCATTGGTGGAGAGTGGAGGCTATGGCTTTCATGTGATGCAACCAAGGGCGTCCTAGTAGGGCCGTGAACTCGAGGGATATCCATTACATGGAACTTTGCGGGCACCATTTGGGTTTCGTACTGCAGTTCCAGAGTCACCGTCCCTGCACGGGACGAGACGAACCGTCGTAGGCTTTGACAAACCGGGTAGATGTGGATCACGCGCCTTTCATTTATGAGGGCCCTCATCGCGCCGAGGGGAAGGACATTTACCGATGATCCATTGTCCACTAATACCCTGGGGAGTGACATGGTGTTGAGCCGAATAGTGATGTACAAAGCTTCATTGTGTTTGGGAGACATCTCTTGGCAAATCTTCATCGCAGAAGGTGATCATACTCCCATATGTGCGAGGATCATAGATTTGGTCCTTGTCTCTGGATGGAGAGTCATCGCTTCTGGCCACTTCGTGCCCTTTTCTTGCGAGGCGTAGTCTTTGCCGAAGCCCCTGGGTTATACCGGATGCCTTTGTGGCGGTTGCCATCTCCACCAACATGTTGATTGAGTGGGAGCGCGACCGGCGTCGGTTTTTCTTCATCGGTATACTGGAGCCGGACAAACCGAACTCGTCGACCCCGAGGGGGTTGACTTCTGCTCGCAGCACTGCATCCGAAGGTCTCAATTCCGTCGTTGGCAAGGCTTTTCTCGCTCTTTATCCCTTTTTGCTTTGGGAAGCACCGACTGGAGTAGAGTACATAATAATCAAATCCCCGTATGTCTCCCCGAGCGTTCCCACATTGTTATCACCGCCTCGAATCTCTCCCTTCAATTTTTGTCGGGAGGAAATTTTCTTTTTCTTAGAGGACGGTCCTCGTGTATCCAATCCCGATAGTCCCTTTCAAGGCACTCCAGGATACCACAAATATCCCACCAAATGTGTTCTACGGCCGTGGCGGATTTGGGACCTCGGGTTGTCGGTCTTTGGAATGACTTCGAGTGGAACTGGTCCGGGGACTCTGCCGCCGGGTCTGGGCTCGTACGGTAGCGAGTGATTGGACTCCATGCCTGGATAATGAGAGATATTGAGGTCCCGTGGGAACGGCATATGTTTTGTCTCTTCAAGGTAGCCCCGATCGGCTGGGATATTGTTTATAAGTGTCCCAAAGTGGCGTGCATGGCCTCTTCAATCCGTGCCTGTATGTTTCCGACGTTCTTCCTGGGGATTTGATGGTGACCGCATATTTCTTTAAGCTTGTTCCACGATTTTCATTAATCAAAGCCGAGCCGATATTTGTGGGATACCATCACTTTTTGGAGAGGGGACAACCGACGGTATACTGGGAACTCTTTCGTCCTCGATCGTCGTTTGGGGGCCGGGCTTGCCACTATGAAGTCGGCGGGCGTGAGTCCCGGCTGGTGGAAACATAGGAATTCTTGGGGTAGCATCTTGATGTATCGGGACTATTAAGAAGAGGAGGAGAACCTTCTTCCTACGTCTTTGCGCGTAAAAGGTGCCATCGGAATTGTAGGGCTGATAATGTGAAATCCCATGACTTGCGAGCTGACCCCCGAGTAGGTCATCAATTTGAGCCTCATGTCGAAGTCTCATTTGTTTCTATTTGGATCCACACGGGTCTTGCTTGTAGTGCAATGTACGAGGGATTTTGGAGGACGGAGCAACGTTATCCCCATCATTACCGGGTGATGCAGACATTACGAGAGCCGGAGGCCTCGGAACAAACGGCGAAGAGCGATGACGCGCCTTGACTCTTTCCCAAGGGCCCGATCAAACGGCGACCCTAAGGTGCCCGAAACCAAGCTTTGTGCGGAGCCGGCTGCGGGGAAAGGACACGAGGTTCGAGATGTGCAGGAATGGAAGGAGGAGTAGGTGTTTGGGCTTTAGGCTCATACGGCAACATGCAGATTGGCCCATTTGTTCACGTTTACTTAAAACCTTATGTTTTATTAACCTAATCGGTTGGAAAAGATTGCTCTTCTTTTTCGCAAACTACTACGATTCCTCGGATCCGGTGGAGCCCCCTGTCACTGACGTCTATAAGCCCCCTACGTGATTCCACCCGTGATTTCGACCTCCCGGGGTGGGACGGCCCAGGGCGAGGGTCCCATAGGGCAAGCGGGTCCCACCGGCAGAAAGAAAAACTTGATCCTAAAAGTGCGGCGGGTAATCGAGTCTTAACGAGCATTCTGATGTAACATTACGGAACAAAGGCCAGCGTCGAAAGTGTCAAGATCATTGTCCAGGAGGAGCTCGAGCAAAAAGTCAAAGCATGATTTGGAGCGATACAATGTCCGCTATTGATCTTGACTTGTCGTCGGTTAAGCGCGTAATTAATGAGCTATGTGCGAATAACAGAGTTAATCCTCAGCAGATGACTCGGTGTCAATCTTTGGGAAGTCGAGCCAGTATAATTTGTGCCGGTCGAGCCCCGAAGTCAAGGCGCCTGGTCAATATCTTGGTCAAAGTCTGCGGCGGAAAACCGGCGGAACTTCGGACGGATTAGCGGCGATTAGGGACCCGAGAGATATTGAGGTCGGTATGCCGAGCAAAGGCTTGAAAGGAAAGGTCTATACACGGACGGGGGCATGACCACGGACCCGGACTAAAAACCAACCGGGTCTCGGACAAAGCTGCGTGTCACGAGACAAGTCTGCATGAGTCGAAGCAGTAATGCAGTACGTGGGATTGTTAGACCACTAATTTATCCCCGACTTCGTGTTAGGAGGCGATAACGGGAAATTTAATGGTTTCCACCCAATATACCGAATCAGCCATTTTTTTTTATTAAAAAGCTTAGTCCCTGCCACAGCAGATCGCAGCTGTGTAACGATGTGTTGCCTTTTCGCAGGGAAAATTCGATTTTTGCGTTCTTTAAGAAAAACCAAATAAAACTGAAAAAACGGAAATAGTGCGCCACGCCATTTTAATTTTAGAAGGCCAAAACTTTGAAAAAAGCCCGAGATCAGAGATTTAGGTTCGGGAGGTCATGTTACGCGTCGGGAAGGACGTTAGTGTGCACCCGACGCGCCTGCAGCTAAAAAGCGAAAGTCTTCCAAGCTGAGAAATCATTTGTGTGTGTGTGTGCGTGTGTGTGTGTGTTTGGCCAAAATAAGGTTGAAACTGGAAAAAGTAAAAATTGGGATGTCTTTTTTAAGACTTTAAACTGATCCTGCATGATTTTTGGAGAATTTTTGGTTTGAGATTTGAGTACTCAAAAAACCTTTTGAGAGTTGAGAAGTCACTTCTGCCAGAAGCTGAAATGGCAGCAGACACCTGATTTTTTGAGATGGATTCAAGGGTCCTAAAACTTCATAATCTGGATGAACTCAGAGAATGAGAAGTTTCTTCTAGACTCCTTGAATAAACTTTGTGTGAAAGAAATTTCCATTTTGGGAGAAGATTTGAGGGTCAAAACCTTCTGGAAACCTCAGATATGAGATTCTGGATTCCCAGAAGCTGATGAACTAGCCTCTGAAAGAAAAAAATTGAAAAGAGGGAGTTTTACTCACCCAAAAAATAAGGTAAAAATATTGTCTGGAAAGCTTCTGGATATTGGCTACAAAAAGTGTTTGCTGTAGTCAACACCAAATTCCAAGTTCATCTGTGTCCAAAAATTAAGACCATGGACTGAGGTCTGAGAAAATTGCTACTGGACAGCAACTTCTCAAGAAAGAAAATATGATTTTTAAAGGGGGTTTTGCATCCCATGCTTGTCCCCATTTCCCTAGGTTTTGGTTAGTGATCACTAGACATTTTAGTGGTGAATCAACTATACCAAACCATCCTTAAGAGTACATTAGGACTAAGCATTTCATTTGCTTGGGGAGGGGGATTTTAATTCCTTTGAAATCAAGATTTAGTGCTTGAAAATGGTTTTTTAGGGTTTTGAAAGTGCATTTTTGCAAGTAAGTTAAAGAAAAGCTTTGAAAATAATGTTGATCTTTGTAGAAGATCATCCATGGAAGATGGTCTTCCATGGTGATCTTCTTAGATCTAGAGAAAAAGATGAAAGAACTACATTTTGTAGTTTGAAGATGCATGCATGGATGGAGATTTAGGGTTAGGAAGAGGAGGGTTTACCAATCTTCCTTTTTGTGTTCTTGAAGTGTTTGGCTTGAGTGTATGAGTGTTTAGGGCTTGAATATGAGAGTGAGTGGATGAGTATGAGTTGGGAAAGATTGAGAAGGAGAAAAAGAGTGACAATTCTTGAAGAATTCTCCTTCATTTTCTCTCTATATTTCGCCCCAGGTTCGTTGCATTTGTGTTCTTCTCTTTTCTCATTTTTGTGGCCGGAGGGCTCAATTTTATAGCCCTCTGAAAATTACACATACTTGTCTCGCGCCGATAGGATCGAGCGCGCAAGTGCAGCTTGTTCATTAAAATGCGGCTTGACTTTGGACCAAAGAAGAATAATGCTTTTTCAAAATTCAAATTGACTCGGCCCGCTTTTTGTTTCCAAGCATTGCTATATTTGGTTTTCTTCCCATTTGTTTTTCTTTTTGAGAATTCTTTTTAAGGTTTAACCTAAATAACAAATGCCCATTTTACCCTCACTTTGTTAGGAATGTTAGGATAGTTAGGAATTGTTAGAAATGTTATAACAGGTCTTCCGTTAATTTTCTAACGAAAATTCCTAAACAAACTCAAATTGGAGCACTTACAGGTAGGCCATATTATATAGATCAAATTTCAATTTAAGGCTCCCTTGTAGAGAGCTCGGAGATAAATTGTCCAGGATCTCGGTCCGGAATTGAAGGCGACAATCACTTCCTCGGTCATTTAGGCTTTCTTCCACCCTGGTCAACCATAGTTCTAATACCGGTTGTAATAGGCTTAGAGCTGGTTTCATTTCTGCCTTGCTCAATGTTGGCAAGTAATGCATCGTTAGTCTTTTCTTTCTCTTCCCGGCAGTTGCAAAAGTGATCAGGGAACCTCCTCCTCATAATATTTCCTGGCTCATCAATGCTTCCCTTCTTTTGGTCACGAAACCCGGGACATTGTTGTTCCGAGAGAAGGTACTACCAAAAGCCTTGGTAGAGAATATGCATCTGCCCTTGGTGAGGAGTGGCCACGTGGATTCAAAACTTTGTACATAGTCTCACAGTATCATCGCGGTCCTCGCGTATTTTTTCAAAGTCGGGATCTTGAGAGCCTGGATTGGGGGTAGATCATTAATCATCCGGGAGAAAGGACGAGTGGCACTAGTATTTCTCATAAGTCTGCCTCCTTCCTTTCCATTTCCATTTCATAAATTCTCTTTCAATACTGTGAGGATATCTCTTGCACTGTAAATCCACGAGCTAAAGTGGGAGCTATGATGTGGTCCTCTTTCTTTTCTCTCGTGTCCATTCACTCGACCTATCGCTCCTCATGCTTGCTTGGTGATTATCTCTCGCTGTTCGAGATGTTGGCTTTCTGCCGTTGATGGCCTAAAATTACGTGGAGGAGTTCTCTCCCTCCGAGAAGCTATCTCTGGACGGGAGGAGTCATGTGACGCAGGAGGGCTCCCTATCTTACGAGGAGTACTCCTAGGTCGAGCTTGAGACTCCTATCTTAGAGGAGAGGGATTATGACGTAGGAGTGGTTTTTTTGCTCCAAAGCATGAGGCGAGGCGCTCGCTCTCGAGTCGAGGTGAATTAATCTCTGGTCCCTTTCGATGGTTCAGGCGATTTCTCAAATCTTTCTCATTTCGCGTATTCCCATGTCCGGGGAGTTTTATGATGAGGATGGATACATCCTGAGCGGACTTGGATCTACTTGGATCTACGGCAGCGGTGTGCGTGATGTGGGGGATTTTGGCCGGGGTGAAGATTTTCTCTATTCCCAACTAGCCACGCCTATCAAAATGACTCTCCCTCCGAGGGAATTTCCAGGTCCCAAAAGTAGGTCTAATGAATTCAACCGTAGAATGTTACGGTTTCCAACCGCTGACGAAGACATTTTCAGTGTTTCATAAATGCGTTGCGAGTGTCCATTTGGGGATGCAAAAGAGTTTTGCGATAATGTGTGGTAAAGATGTCTACAGTGCCTCCTTGGGCGGCATTCCTCCACTGCTCCTCGAATAGCAATACTCGGTGGAGTCCTGGTCGTCGACGACGGGGGAGGGTTCAACTGTGACTTCGGTTGCTATCGGGCATTCGCTAGAACGCAACTGGCTTATTCCTAGCGGTAGCGGCCCATCGTTCAGGGGTGGAGGAGGTGGCGATCCTCCGTTGGCTTAAGAGGAATAGTAGTCCCGGCGTTACCGTGGAGTCTCCTCATAAGAGGGTTATTCCTGATCGAAATGCATACTAGCAACAAGGTGTGTTCTTCTTCCATTATGATTAGGAGATCGGAGACGTAATTTTTCGGCTATTCAATGGATAATTCGACTCGTTTCCTCAAAAATAATGGAACCAATCTCGATGATGCTAAAAACGTCGGAATCGAGATCTGAGATGTTTGAATAGCTGCCGAAAAAGATGAACAAAACATGTAAACTAAGTCGGGGCTTTGCAATCTAATGCCGATCCCGGCGTGAGAGTAAGTATTTGTCTATATGAGAGCAAATCCCAATTGACAAGAGTTTAGGGTCAAAAGAATGGGTCTACCCGAATGGTGTGAATTATGACTTGTTATTTATAGGTGTAGAATATAGAGTCAAGTGCCTTGTATATGATGTTAGGTGAGATAAAGTGTCAAATCCTACTCGGATCCTAATTTTCCACAATCCTTGTTGTAGTATATTAGAAGTGCCTTATGTAAGTATGCCTAGGAAGCTAGCTACTACCAGCATAAAGTGTCGCAATTGGCCGACGAGGTGTATTCCGATGGAAGGGAGGATGACCCCGAGGTATGGAAGCCCATTCCCCTTGTCATGATGATGGCTTAATAGGCCTAGGTCGGCCAAGATTTTGGGGATGCCTCGGTCGGCATATGTCTCGCATTTACGCATTAGTAATAAAGTCTCTACTCTTTTATGTAGGGCCGAAATCAGCTGGAAAATGACCAGAGATATATAAGACTCGAAAATAAGGTAGGGAAGCACATTTCATGTATTGTATTTGTGACTTGGGTAAATATTACTTTGGGCCCAATTCACTGGGTTTTACCCGATTTATAACCCGTGATACGTACTTTCGATTTATATCGTTCGTTGAACCGAGCCTCATGTGTGAATTCAACAAGCCATAATTTAACTCTCAATCCTTTTTTTAAAAACTTTACTCTACGTACTAACTGGACTTCAGCTTGAATAGTCAGGACTCACATTTGAGGGAGAAGAATATATGAGTTGGATGAAATTTCAAGGAAAAATTGTCGTTTTGACTTGTGAACGTTTTTTTTACAAACGTGCTTTATTTATTTATATATTGCTTATATTATAACTATTTTCTTATTTATTTAGAAATGCGATATGAGAATGAAAAATAGGAAATTATACTCCCTCCATCTCTAAATAAATTTTGCAAAAAAATAAAAAATAAAAATAAAAAAATCAAATTTGATCTCGATCAAGAGTAAATTTGAACTTTTTCTTGACATTAATTTAGACACCGATGAAATAACATTTTTTTTGAGACGGAAAAACTATAAAATGAATATAATTGCTTGTCTTCTTTGGAGGAGAAAATTTTAGAAACTTAAGATGGTATAAATCCATTTTATTTATTATTTATTTATTAGTACAATTATCACTTAATGGCGACTCTTATCTTATCATCTAGGTATAGTGGCATACAATAATTTTAAGTATAATATATAGCACAATATTTTAGGAAAACTAGTTTCTCCTTCAAGATTTATAAGAAGTGCTCCTCGTTTTTATAAAGCTGCTCACTAAATATTCATGCTAACTACTTGCAAGTAGAAAAAAAAATGGACTTTTTTTATAATTTACGGAAAAATCCTAGTTTCTCCCAAAACTTGCTTCAATATATAGTAGATCGACAATTTTGTCAATTTGGTTACTTTGTCGTCCAAATATTATGATTCTATATTTCTATATCAGTAGTATATTTATAACTTTGTCAATTAGTTACTTGTCATCCAAATATTATGATTCTATATTTCTATATTAGTAGTACTATACTCCCTCCGTCCCGGAGAAGCTTTACCCGCTTTACTATTGAGAACGGAAAATAAGAAATAATGTTATTAAAGTATGTGTTGTGAGTGGGAGGAGAGAGAATGAGTGGAGAGAATAGTAAATTTGAAAAGTGTTGTGAGTGAGAGGGAGAGAGAATGAGTGTGAGTAGAATAGTAATTTTTTTTTTTCCTTTTTAGGAAAATGGGACTTCTAAAGTGGGGCTTTCCAAAATGGGGCAAGTAAAAGGGGTAATGTTTTATGGGATAGAGGGAGAGGGAGTATATAACTTTGTCAATTAGTTACTTCTTGTCCAAATATTAGGATTTTATATTTCTATATTAGTAGTAAGTGTTGTTAATACGAAGCGTGAGGTATGTGGAGAGATAAAGTGAGGTAGAAAATAATAAATGAAAAGTTATAGGGGTGTCAAAGTGAGTCTCATTGATTAAAAAAATATATATATAAACAATTCCAAAATTGAAGTTTTTAGTTTCAAAAAATTCAATTATGTAATGAAAATCGATTTTTTATTGATACTAATTTTAAAGGTGCCTCAGCTAATAATTTTTTATATTTCATTTGAATATAATTTTTATTTTGGTTAAATTTCAATGGAATTACCCTCCTAAAATCAAGGTGATTCTAAATAATCCCTCGAGTTTTGAAAAGGATGTCTAATTTTCATTTAAGAGATATTTCAAAAATATTTAATTATAATAAAATCGTATGCCAAACATGTATGGGATATTGGTCAAAAGTTTCGTGTCCGAGAACACGTGTTTTTTAATTTAATTTTTTTTAACGGCAAAATGGGAAAGAGACAACTTAGTGAAGGCAAAATGGGAAATTTAAGGCTAAACCTGCAGGCATTAGTTCATTTTGTAGCTTGAGGAGGGGTGCCATTTATACTATAGATTTTTCTTATTCACTTTTTAAACTTTTAGTTTTTCAAAATATATAATGAGTAATGAAAATTTTTGTAAAAAAACTTTTGGGGTAAAAGTTTTTGAAAAATAATATTTATTTTGATGCATTCTTTTATAAAATAAATATTCATATTTTAGACCTTAAAATAATAAACTTTTATTTCAAATTTGATAAATTATTTATTATTTATTTTGTGATAGAAGGAGTAGTATCTTTGGGATGGAGTATTAAGCTCGTTTGCTAAGTTCTAATAAGTTTGAGCATAGCTCTTTGTATTTTTTAGAGTAATCATGGTGTAATGGTGTAGGATATAGAAGTCCTTGCCTTGTATATGAAGTTAGAGTGAGATAAGGAGTAAAATCCTACTCGAATCCTAATTTTCCACAATCCTTGTTGTAGTATTATTAGAAGTGCCTTATGTAAGTATGCCTAGGAAGCTTGCTACTAGGCATAAAGTGTTGGTCGACATAGGTGTATTCCGAGAAAGGAGATGACCAAGGGTATGGAAGCCCATTTCCCTTGTCATGATGATGGCTTGATAGGCCTAGGTCGGCATTTTGGGGACGCCTTACCGATCGGCATCTTCGTATGCCTAGGGCCTCGGCATATGTCCGCATTTACGTATTAGTAATAAAGTTTTGCTCTACTACATTGTAGGTCGAAATAGTGAGAAATGACCTAAGAAGAATAGAAACGAGAAAAGGTAGAAAAGCACATTTCATATATCGTATTTGTGACTTGTGTAAATATTACTTTGACCCAATTCATTGGACCTTACCCGATTTATAACCCATGATCATGATAGTACTTAATTTATATAGTTCAATCCCTTTTTTTAAACTTTACTCCACGTACTAACTGGACTTCAGCTTGAATAGTCAGGACTCACATTTGAGGGAGAAGAATATATGAGTTGTTGGATGAAATTTGAAGAAAAAATTGTTGTTTTTGACTTGTCAACTTTGTTTTTTTCCAAACATGCTTTATTTATTTATATATTGCTTATACTATAACTATTTTTCTTATTTGAAATGCGATATGATAATTGAAAAAATAGGAATTATATACTTCCTCCTGTCTCTAAATGAATTTCGCAAAAATAATAATAATTAAATTTGCTCTCAATCGAGAGTAAATTTGAACTTTTCTTGACATTTATTTAGACACCGAGGGAAATAACATTTATTTTGAGACGAAAAAACTATAAAATGAATATAATTGCTTTTCTTCTTTGGAGGGAGAATATTTTAGAAACTTAAGATGGATAAATCCAGTTATTTATTAGTACAATTTGGTATTTTTAGGGACCGCGACCACCCCACCACTCCATGGCATTAGTATGATATTGTCCGGCTTTGGGCCGGCGTGGCATGACGGATCTTGCTCTTGGGTCAATTTCCAAAAGGCCTCATACTAATGAAGTGGGTGTGTGCTTTTATAAACTCCGACAAATACTTTGTTCAATTTGTCGATGTGGGGATTGGGTTTTCAGCACCCCAACAATCCTCCCCTCAAACCAAGACCATCCGCAAGGTCACACAAGAAGGAATCCACACCACCACTATAATCACACACACACCCATCCACCCAGCCGGAACATCCGAACCGTACGGCTCGATACCATTTTTAGGGGACCGTGGAAGTCCGGCGTTCAAAAGTTTGATGGTCATGGAAACTTTGCGTTATGGCAACGGAGGGTGAAGGATTTCTTGATTCAAGCGAGGCTTGGGAAAGGTTCTTCGATATCCGGATAAACGATGGATATCGAAGAAGGTCCATGGAAGGAGTTACAAGAGCGGGGCTGTCTGTATCCTCATACGGCAGTGCCTTGGGGATGAGGTGGTGTATCACGTGATCGATGAGGAATCACCGATGAAGGTTTGGGATATTTTGTAGGCTAGGTATTTGTCGAAATCCGTCTCGAACAAATTACATCTTAAACGGCAATATGGGCTTAAGATGGTAGAGGGTTCGACCTAGAATCTCATATACACACGTTTTACCAAATTCTCAACGATTTGGTTAGGGTGGAGGTAAAGTTCGAGGATGAGGACAAGGCGTTGATGCTGTTGAATTCGTTGCCCAATTCTTCAACATACGAAAATCTTGTTACTATGTTGACGTGGGGGAAGGAGGCGTGGAATTGCAGCGGTCACGGAAGCACTTCTAGCTTTTCATAAACGGAAGAAGTCCGTTGAGTGAACTGCGGGTGAGGGGTTATTTGTGAAGGAAAATCGAGGAACGTGGGAGATCTCGGTTCGGGATAACTCGCGAGAGCGGGAATTCTCGTTCTCAGTCAAGGAATAAGTACAAGGGGAATTGTTTCAAGTGTGGGCAGAAGGGGCATAAGAGGCAGAATTGTCCGGAGAAGGGGAACGGTAAAGGCAAGGAAGGTGATAGGTCTAAAGTCGCACGCCTACAAATTAATTACCAAGACTATACTCGGCTACAAAAACTGCAGCTAGGACAAGTCCAGGGTCGATCCACTGAAGAACGGTTATTCGGTTGCACAATTGTCACTTGACAAGATTGGGGGTTTAAATTGATTTTAATTAAATTCCTAAAACAGAAATTAAAAAAACTAAGTTGTAAAACAATTAAAGGCAAACACTTCAGATTTGTCTCCGTCCCCGTTTATCAATTCAATATCATTGGCACAATTTCTTTCCCTTCCTCCCTATTCACTTGATCCGGAATATATTTCAATCCCTATTTCTTTCTTATTAATGGTTATAAGCAGTGACACACTCACCTATTCCCCTAATCAATACCTAAACCTAACTGACACAGTCTAGATTCACAATATTGATTGATGAAGCTTTAAGAAATTAAGATCAAGAATTTCACTATTCTTTTTCAAATAGATCAAAACCTAGTTTTACCCCCTTTTTAATTTACCACGACACGTGCATAAATCTCAAAGATGCTACTTGTGAAAAATCCTAATCTGACACAGACTTAAGATTAAACTAGCATAGAATCAATTAAAACAAGTAAAACTATGAATAGGGATTCAGAAATAAAGAAATAGATACCTCAATTGAATTAACAAACGGTTCGGGATTCAAATCCGAAGCAAAAGGTTTAAGCTTCCATGAAAATTGCTGAAAACTCTAAGTAATAATGATAAAAAGTCTAACCCTAAAACTGAGGTTAAAAGAAGTATATATACTCCTCCAACCCATAATACTCAACCTAATTGAAAAAGGAAACTAAAAATAAAAAGGAAACAAGAAACGAATTAAAAATAATAATAATATATTCCTCTAATCCCACGCCAGCACCCACATAAATTACCTGGTCAAAAACGCCTTGGTCAACGTGTCCTCTGGTCCACTGTGCGGTCAACAGCCTTTGTCCCATTGTGACTCTCTTTGTTAATTGAATATATTTAGTTGCCATAAATCACCACATAGTACTGATTTAGCTCCTTGCAATTTTGAAGTAATTTCCTAAAATCCTCCTTCTAGCACGTGCACTTGGTACCCAATTTCCACATTCTTTTGCTTTTACTTTGGTCCCTGAAATTTCAACCTCTTGCAGTTTGGTCCCTGCAGTCTTTTAATTCTTCACATTAATACTTTTGCAGGGACAATACAAAATCACTCAAAATATCTCACAATTACAAAGATTTTCCATAAACTCACTAATTCATCGTTTGCTCCAAATTACATCAAAACTAGTCTAAATTACATAAAAATAATAATAAAATGTCTAGAAAATTAGGGAAATAATATATATAAAATCCACCACATCAGAAGGTTCTTCAAAGTCAGTCAATGTGGTTGAAGATTTCTCGGAGGATGTGGATGGAGACATGCTCACGACTTCATCGGATGTGGAGCACCCGACAGATGGTTGGATTCTGGATTCAGCATGTTTGTTTCATGTGACGGCGAATCGTGATTGGTTCGATACCTACAGGTCAGTTAATTCTGGTATAGTTACTATGGGTAATGGTGCTACATGTAAAATTGTTGGCATAGGAACTATAAGAATTAAGATGTATGATGGTGTAGTTAGAACGTTATGTGATGTTAGACATGTTTCGGAGGTTTCTAAAAATTTGATTTCGTTGGGTACCTTGGATGCTAATGGTATGTCCTATAAAGCACAAGGTGAAACGTTGAAAGTAGTGAAGGGTGCCATGGTTGTGATGAAGGGTGAGAAGGGCTCCAAGAACATTTACAGGTTGCTAGGAAGCACGGTTGTAGGTGGAGTCACATCTGTTGAGTCTGAGGTCGATACTGATGCCCTTCTATGGCATATGAGGCTTGGTCACATGGGTGAAAGGGGAATGCGGGAACTTCATAAACATAAGTTGTTGAAGGGTGTGAAGACTTGTAAACTGGAGTTTTGCAAGTATTGTGTTCTTGGAAAGCAGAACAAGGTGCAATTCAAGACGGGTAAACACACGACAAAGGGTATTCTTGATTATGTTCATTCAGATGTGTGGGGGCCGGTTAGAACAGAGTCTAGAGGAGGACATTATTACTTCGTGACTTTTATTGATGATTTTTCGAAGAAGATTTGGGTTTACTTCATGAGGCACAAGTCAGAGACTTTTGAGAAGTTCAAGGTGTGGAAAGTTGAAGTGGAAAACCAAACGGGGCGGAAAATCAAGTGTTTGAGGAGTGATAATGGGACAGAGTACACAGATGGCGAGTTCAAAAAGTTCTGTAGAGAGCATGGAATCAAGAGGCACTACACGGTACGCAAGACACCACAGCAAAATGGTGTGGCTGAGAGGATGAATAGAACTATTGCGGAGAGGGCTAGGTGTCTACGATTCAATGCGGGGTTGGCGAAGAACTTTTGGGCTGATGCGGTGAGTATGGCATGTTTCTTGATTAACAGATCACCTAGAGTCTCTTTGGATAACAGGTTTGCGGAGGAGGTATGGACGGGTAATGAGGTAGACTTCACCGATATCCGGGTGTTTGGGTGTCCATCCTATGTGCATATTCCTGGTGAAGAGCGGTCGAAGCTTGACCCAAAGTCAAAACAGTGTGTCTTTCTCGGGTATGAAACAGGTGTGAAAGGATACAAGCTTTGGGATCCCAAGTCAAGCAAGGTGGTGATTAGTAGGGATGTAGTCTTTGATGAAAAGGCTATGTTGAAGTGTACTCATGATGATAAGGAGAAGGTGCCAGAAAGTAGGAGGGCGAGAAGCAGGTTATTGAGGTGGAGCTACGTGAGGATAATGCGATGCGGATCTCACTCTTCGGAGTCGAGAGGCAACTACACAAGAAGTGGCTAGTACTTGATTGGGAGACCTAAGAGAGTAATCAAGCCAGGTCGGATATGGGTTTGAAGACATGGCTTCATATGTTCTTGTTCTTAGTAGTGGAGACACGAGTACTTTTAAGGAGTCTATAAGCATCAGGAAAAGGACAAGTGGGTAAGCTGCTATGGCGGAGGAGATGGAGTCATTTGTACAAGAATGATACATGGGATTTGGTGGAGCTTCGTAAAGGGAAGCGTGCTATTGGTTGCAAGTGGGTTTTCAAGCGCAAGGAGCGGTATCGAGAAAAAGAGGGGAAAAGTTCAAGGCTCGTTTGGTAGCAAAGGGTATTCGCGGCGAGAGGGTGGATTATAATGAGATTTTTCGCTGTTGTGAGACATACTTTCATTCGGATTGTGTTGGTTCTTGTAGCGCACTATGATTTGGTGTTGGAGCGAGATGAATGTGAAAGCTGCATTTCTACATGGTGAGTTGGATGGCTTGATTTTCATGGAGCAACCACATGGGTTCCACGGGCCCCGTGCGGGAAGCGGTTGGTTTGTAGATTGAAGAAGTCACTGCATGGGCTGATCTCAGGCGATGTGTATACAAGGTTTGACTCCTACATGGTACGTATTGGCTACAAGCGTTGTGAGTATGATTGCTGCGTTTATGTGAGGAGCCTTGATGATGGTTCTTTTATTTTTCCGTTAGTGTATGTGGATGATATTCTTATCGCGGGTAGGAGTAAGAACGAGGTCAATCAGTTGAAGGCCTTGTTGAGTACAGAGTTTGACATGAAGGATTTGGGGGAAGCCAAGAAGATTCTTGGGATGGAGATTCGCCGAGACAGAAAATCTAGGAGATTGTGGCTGTCTCAAGCCGGCTATGTGGAGAAGGTGTTGGAGAGGTTCAATATGCGGGATGCAAAACCTGTGAAGACACCATTGTCGAGTCCTTTTAGTCTATCTGCCTTAGATTCCCCGAGTTCGACTGAAGAGATTCAGAGGATGTCAAGGTTCCTATCTGCGTGATGGGATGTCTCATGTATGCTATGGTTTGCACGAGGCCGAGATTTGGCGCAAGCCATTAGTGTGGTTAGCAAGTATATGGCGAATCAGGGTAGCGGCATTGGGAAACGGATCAAGTGGATTCTCATATATTTGAAGGGCACTATGGATTATGGCATCATGTTTGGAGGCAAGAGTGAGGAGCTTTCTGTTATGGGGTATGTTGATTCTGATTATGCGGGTGACTTGGATCGGAGGAGGTCGATTACGGGCTATGCGTTTACTCTTGGTGGTGGACCCATATGTTGGAGATCTATGATCCAATCTATCATTGCATTGTCTACAACGGAAGCGGAGTATATGGCAGCGGTTGAAGCTGCAAAGGAGGCTTTATGGCTTCGGGGTTTGGTCAACGAATTGGGCATTCAGCAAAGGTGGAGTGAAGTTGCTTTGTGATAGTCAAAGCGCTATATTTCTAGCGAAGAATCACATTTATCATCAACGGTCGAAACACATTGATGTTCGGTTTCACAATATTCGGGAGTTGATTGATATGGGTGAGGTTGTGCTAGAGAAGGTTCACACTACGGAGAATGCTGCGGATATGTTGACGAAGCCGGCTACTACCGACAAGTTCAAGCACTTTTGGACTTGTTGCACATCTCGAGCTGTTAGAGATGGGGAGGTTCGAGTCGGTTCCTTGTATCTTCTGTTGGTTTGGGTAAACACTCGGCAAGGTGGAGATTGTAGGTTGTGGCTCGTTGTTCTTCATGGCTGGTTCCCTTTAGTTGAGGCGGGCGCCCCACATTGTGTGAGGCGGGCGCTTGGGACGCAGGGGATGGGGCCTTGGCGTTGTTGGTTTGAAGCGGACGCATGGTGCTTAGCTTGGCGGGCCCCTCATGTGCCGAAGGTTGAGCATGGCTTGGAGTAGCGCCAGGCGGCCGCATCATCTGGCCGAGGCGGGCGCCTCAGTGGCCGAGGCTGTGGCCGAGGATTGTCGATGCCAGGCGGGCGCAAGGCTTAGAGTGAGGCGCACGCCTCAAACTGGCAGGGGGGTTTTTGGGCCTAGGGTTTCTGGTTTATTGAAATCTTAGTTGGGCTAGGTTTGTATGCATATAAATACATGCTTTGTAACCTATGTAAACTTGGAGAGATTATTGCACATAATAATACAGAAACGGAGATTCAAAACCCCAATCGATTTCTTCTCTTTCTCTTTCGATTTCTCATTGCTTGATTGCTTGTGTGTTCTTGGTTATTGTTCTCTTACTTCCGCTGCGATTGCACAACAATTTTCTCCCCAACTGTTTCTATCAACTATTATCAGACATAATCCAGTTTAAAGTTAATCCAGAAAATTTATGCAGAAAATGAAAAACGATTCCGAGAATTGCTCATATGAGGGGCAGAGCGGGGCGTTGGGGATTGTTCAGGAGAAGGAATGTCACCGAAGGATCGAGATAAATTCATAGAAGCCATGAAAAAGATGAGCGGTGTAGAGTAGAATGAGAAGGGTATTTTTACTACACTTGTAGCTTTAAAAATTATAGTCTTCGCTTTCCCAATCCTTTATGCGGGGTATGGACCTCAATGGGTTGAGCTATGAGTTAGTAAACGCATTGTTTTGAGTGATCGAAAAAGGAAACAAAGAATTTAGGAAAAGGTGGTCAAGATATCAAGCCACTCCCATATTTTACGAGCACACTTAAACCTGACAAGCGTCTCTACCTGGGTACAACAACCTCCATAATGCATTTTCTAGCTTGTGCTCTATGATTAAATTCAGTGTCCTAAAAGTTTTGGTAAATATCAGACCCCATCATTCTTTAACTACTACGAAAATTAAAACTCCCAAAAAAAAAATAGTTTGCACAAGTTTCCCATTTTTTCTCTTTCACTTCGCCATAACATAGAGTAAGATATCGAAATTCCTTGTAGCCCCTCAAGAGAGCCAAAGTTTTTGAATGCCTAGTTTCGTACGAATAAATCATGATTTATTTCCATGTCAATTGAACTATCACGGAATGAAAATTTTGTTACAATGACGGTTAATGGAGTGGTCATTTGTTATAGACCAAACATGTACGTACCAGGAGTTTCAGGCTAAACACGTCCATGAAATTAAGGCATTGTCTTTTGTGCATTAGCATGCACAAGCATACATAGTTGTATCACTTAAATGGGTTGTTCTTTCTTTCTTTCTTTCTTTCTTTCTAATACGTCTTGCTTGTGCAATTGATCTCATTATATGCATTAGTAAAATTAGTGCTGCATATATCACCATCGTGAAAGCTTCCCGATTACTTGCGTCAAAATTCTTCTAGACCTTAGTCACTCCCTTAAAGATAAAGAGAACAAGGAACCTAAGAAAAATACGGGTAAAAAATTTATCTTATTGTGATGATCAAAATTCTTAGAAATTCCGTTACTACGCGAGAGGAAAGAAGAATAGGCAACTTGCATAAATTTCATTCTTCTACATTCACGCGATCATGCAAAGGCGCAAGATCATTTCTAATGCATGATAAGTACTTCTAGACTACCAAGTTTGCCCAACTTTCTTCACACTTGCACACCAAAAATTCAAATATATCTCATTTTCTTTTCTTTTCTTTTCTTTTAAAATATCGACCTTTCTTCTTTGAGGGCAAACAATGGCAGGCGCAGAGAATGATCAAAACCAATTAAGGAAGAATTTGCCTCGGCTAGTTGACGTGTTTAACTTTGTTGGATTAACAAGTGTAAGTTCAGCTCTATTAGTTGCCTATGTCCGAAAATTCGGTACTTTGTTCACCTTAATCACTCCTATAAATATTCTCCTATACTTCATAACCATATTCGACAGCTTAAGATGGATTTTCTTCCTAGAATTAGTTTTCTTGATCTTTATGCCTTCTGCATACTACCCAATAAATCTTTCTTACATGTTCCTCCTCGGTTGGATTCTTCTTATTGTTGGTTTAACGAGTTTTTCTTTCGTCGGATTTTTGTTTTTTTGGAGCTGGCGATTTCCTGGGAGTATGGATCTTGGTGGTTTTTCTGCTGAGATACAAATGATGAGTTTTGAGTTTCTTGTTGTCTTATTTGTTAATGGCTATACCATGTTGTTTGAGTGGTGCATACATCAGAAAGGGCACGTTTGGAACATAACGGGCGTGGGATTGATTGCATTGCTCGTATTTTCGAGCGTCGTCGGCTGCATTTTTCGAATGGTTTACCGGTGGCAAAAGTATCATAGAGCTGGTGCTCGAGTGTCGTTCGTGACATCTACTACTGAAGCTGAAGCTGCATTTGCAGGCTAGTTGATTTACATGTATTCATTATAATGTACGTATTTAGGAAGCACATGATTCTTTTTGTATGTTCTTCCCTATGGACTAAATTGACACCTTGTTTATTTTTTTTTTTTTTTTTTTTTTTTTTTTAAATCACCCTAGTAAAATAACAAATCAATATTCTTGAGTAGTGATATGTGAATTATTAGTGCACCATGAAACATATTACCAATATTTGCACAAATCAGCCTGGTAGTGTATCTAATATGGCATCCTTTTGGACTGACACTATATTTGTACCATTAAAACCTCTCTTGTTTCTAAAACCAAATCAACTGAAAGGACATGTAAAAAAAGTGTCATATTTTTTTAAATCACTGACCGAAAACTGCTGCAGCATGAGATGGGCTAGTCTATTGCATCATCTGGTTCCGATTTTCCATTTCTCTCATCTCGTGAATTGTGCGACCGATATCAATTAGGCCAATTGTAGGGGCCAACAAGTACCAAAAGCATCTCGTCCATCCATCTATAAAACAGGGGGACGCAGCCAAATCCTCCATCTCCGTTTCAGTGCTACAATGACTTGCTCGTCGCACCATTGTTGTGTAACCTTTATTCTAACTTTCTATAGTAAGAGAAAAATGTTGGTTTCTTGGGAAAATTTTTGGTATTTTCAGTCAACATTAGCTTACGCAAATGGATACTTTCTCATCTTCAGTTGGATCTTCGACAAAAACCCGTTGCCTAGAATCCTTGCAACGGTTGCTTGCGTGGTATATTTCTGTTTCATTCTCAAATCTTCTTTACAAGTCATTACGCCTTTGTCTTTGAACATAGCATCATGAGTGGCACTCTTGCAATTCCTATTTACGTCTTGTGGCGTAAAGTTCACTCTTAAGGTGCCTCTTTTTCTTACTAATTTGTTTTGTTTACGAAATCGTCCTTTTCTGGGATTGTAGTCTGCAATTGTATTTGCACTTCAGAACTTGTCGTTCTCGCAAATATTCAAGTTGTCTGCAGCTACTAGAGAAGAAAAAGTTGGCGTTTTTCAAGTATTGTGTTTTCTTTTGGGATTCACTTTGCTTATGCATAGCATTGTGTTTCTTATGTTCCATAAACGGCTTCAGCTACAGGAGTCATATTATAGAGGATCAATTGGACGATAAAGTAACTCTCCTCCCCAGCCTCAAAAGTTAACCCCATTAGGTTTTAAATGATTGAAAACTTTAATTTTAACACTTTACCCCCTGAACTTTTAAGAGTTAAATACTAATGTTGTTGACATGGGAGTATAAGGAGTAAATGTGTTCAATTATTAAACTAGTTCATGAATTCAGAGAGAGCCATGGAAATACAAAGTAAATTGAGAGAGAGAGAGAAGAAGCTTTTGGATTAATCACAATGAATTCAATGAATACAAAATAGCATTGCTACTATCTATTTAAAGACTAATCTAACTGACTTCTAACAAACTTTGCTAACAACTTTCTGTTATTCTAACTCTCTAACTGACTAACAAACTTATTTACATAAAACCCTCAATTCCATTTGTCCTTAGTCTTCAGCTCAGTAGCATCTTTGAACCTTGATATCTTTTGTGATAATTCTCCATGCTTGCAAATAGAAATAGCATTAACACATGCTGCACCAGTATTATCATCTTCATTACCCCCCCCCCCACAAGTTGAAGGGTTGAAAGGAGATAAAACCCTTAACTTGTGTAACAAAGACCAGTGAAGAGACTTACCAAGAGACTTGGTAAATATGTGCGACAAGAACTTGATTCTTTGTAGAGACAAAAGTAGGGAGAACAAGACCCTTTTGAACATGATCTCTAACAAAATGGCAATCAAGTTCAATATGTTTAGTTCTTGCATGGAATACTGGATTGGAAGCAATGGCAATGGCAGCTGAACTGTCACAGAACAAAGGAACTGGTAAGGAAGGAGTAATATGCAAATCTCTGAGAAGACTATGCAACCATAAGACCTCACAACAGGTAGTTGCTAAGGATCTATATTCGGACTCAGCTGAAGACCTAGCAATAACACTTTGCTTTTTAGCATGCCATGAGACCAAAGCTGGGCCAAGAAACAAGCAAAACCCTGTCACAGATTTTCTGTCATCAGGACATGACCCCCAATCACTATCACAATAGCCATGAAAATGAAGAGAATTAGAGGAAGGAAAATGAAGACCCTGGCCAGGGGAGGCTTTGATGTATCTTAGAACTCTGTGAACAGCAGCAAGATGAGGAACTCTAGGTGCCTGTACAAACTGGCTTAATAAATGGACAGAAAATGCCAAATCAGGCCTTGTAATGGTAAGATATAAGAGTTTCCCAACTAAAGCTCTGTAATAAGATGGATCCTCTAATAAATCACCAACATCACATCTCAATTTGGTTAATGGGTCCAAAGGAACTGTCAGAGGTTTAGCATCACTCAATCCTGCTGTTGCAAGCAAATCCATGGCATATTTCCTTTGATTGACATGAAAACCACTAGAATTCCTAAGAATTTCAATACCAAGATAATACTTGATTTCACCAAGGTTTTTGATGCCGAATTTCTTGTCCGGTAAAATCTTTGAGAGTGTTAATGGATTGTAAACAAGTCCCTAGAACAATATCATCCACATAAATCAAAACCACTAATGCATTAGAAGACTTGAGTGTAAACATGGAGTAGTCGCATGGCTCGAGTATATCCCAAATCAATCAAAGCATTTGTAAGCTTGGAGAACCATTGCCTTGATGCTTGTTTAAGACCATAAAGGGATTTCTTCAATTTACAGACCATATTAGAACCCGGTAGGCTTAGGATATCCGGTGGAATAGACATGTAAACTTCTTCATTGAGATCCCCATGTAAGAATGCATTGTTCACATCAGTTGATGAACAAACCAGCTTCTTAGCTGCTGCAATTGCTAAAACACACCTAATTGTAACAATTTTAGCAACGGGAGAAAAAGTCTCATGATAGTCCACTCCTTCAAGATTGAGTGTAGCCCTTAGCCACTAATCTTGCTTTGTACCTCTCAATGGAACCATCAGCATGATACTTGACCTTAAACACCCATTTACAACCAACAACGGGCTTATTAGTAGGTAAAGGAACAATGTCCCAAGTATGATTGGACTCGACTTGAATTTCCTTATTCATAGCACAAACCCAATTCTCATTTTTACTAGCTTGAATGTAAGATGAAGGTTCCACAATGGAAGAAATGGAATTTATGAAATGAAGATGAGAAGAGAGCATTGATCATACGAAATGTATGCGGACAAAGGATATTTGGATGAGAAAGATGAATTTATTTGATAGTCCTTGAATTTGGCGAGTAGGACCTTTTGTCTAGTTGAAACTCTAAGAGGTTGTACAGAAGGATTATGTACGGAAGAAGGATTATGTACGGGAGGAGGAGAAAGAGTAGAATTAGAAGGAATATTTACAGAAGAAGGAGGAATATTTACAGGGATGATTGTGGCGGCGGACTAGAGTTAGAAGGTGGAGAATAAGCTGAATGTATGGGTGATGGAAATGGAAATATGGGATGAGCTGTGGTATTTTCGAGGTTCTATCCAAGGTTGAGCAACATGAGAAGTAGAGAAAGATGGATGAAAAGGAAGGATATTCTCATGAAATACCACATGCCTACTTATGAAGATAGTCTTGGTTTCAAGATTGAGAAGCTTGTAACCTTTACGAGCAAATGGGTAGCCAATGAACAATGATTTGATAGCTCTAGGAGAAAATTTGTTGGGATGATGCGAAGCAAAACACAAGCATCCAAAATTTTTCAAATGATCATAAGTGGGTGGCTTATTATGAAGCAACTGATAAGGTATTTTAAAGTCAATGGCACGGGAAGGGAGCAAATTTAACAAATGTGTGGTACGTCAAAAGACAATGGCCCCAATATGAGATGGGTAGAAAGGCTTGAAATCCGAGAGCTCTAGATATATTGAGTAGAGATTGATGTTTTCTTTCAACAACACCATTCTGTGGTGTGTACCAACACAAGAACTTTCATGAATGATGCCAAGGAAGCAAGGTAAGGAATCACTTGTTTATTAAAAAACTTCGGTCCCATTATCGGTTCTAATTTCTTAACATTAGTCTTGAATTGAGTTGTGACATAAGCTAGAAAGTGTTTTAGAGTAGAAAACACTTGAAATTTGTTGGCCAAAAGAAAAGTCCATGTGAATCGTGAGAAGTCATCAACAATGGTTAAGAAATACTTGCAACCATTGAAAGTGGCATGTCTATAAGCACCCCATAAATCACAATGAATGAGTTGAAATGGAGAAACAGTGAAAGTATTACTAATAGGAAAAGGCAACATATGTTGTTTTGACATAGGACAAATATCACAGACATCATTGTTGTCTTTACAAGAGAATTCATGAGCTATTTGAGGAATTTTCTGAATAACGGGAAAAGAAACATGACCTAATCTAGCATGCCAAAGTTTGGCTTTAGAGCTAGTGACATTATTAGAAGAAACACTTGCGGAATTGAGAAGCAGCGATGTTGAGTGAGTGATGGGCACATTGGTGGAATGGAGGATGTAGAGACCATTATGTAGCTCTCCAATTCCCACAATTTTCATCAAATGAGGGTCCTGGAAAGCACATGAAGTAGAATTAATAAGAATGGAACAATATGTCTGAGCAATAAGTTGTGAAATGGACAAAAGGTTGTACTGGAAACTTGGCACAAGAAGGACTTTGTGAAGATTCAAATGCTTGTTAATCATTACTGAACCAGATTGAGTAACTTTAACCTTTAGTCCAGTAGGAAGAGATAAGAAAATGGGAATTGAAAGATTTATCACATCATGCATTAAGGAAATGGATGTGCATGTGATCCGTGGCACCGAGAATCTATCACCCGGCTAGTAAGATGAGAACAAGTAAGTGCTAAATAAGAAAATGTGGAAGAGATCATACCAACTCTTGTTATCTTGAACTTCGCTGTAACTTGGGCAGCCATGCTCTTCGGGTGAACTATACTCTCTGTCCTTCCAGCATCATCATAACTTGATTGAGTTGTTGTTGTAGCTGCTCCAAACTTATGTTACTCTCAGTATTGTTGCCATTCTCTTCATTAATTGAGTGATCAGTAACATTCATAGCCTTGTGATTTGAACCATGAGATTGTCTTTGTAGAGCACGATCCACTTGCCATAAGTGTTCCCAATACCGAAGAAAATGAATTGCGAAGTAAGACCAAGAGCCGAGTTGATTTGGTTTCACAAAATCTTTGTTATGAAATGGATGTCCAACAGGAAATCCATGTAATTTGAAACATTCTCCTTTAACATGCCCTTCTTTATGACAATAGTTACACATAATCCCTTTCTTGAATGTTGGCCTCATGTATCCTTGGTAGGAATTTAAAGATTGAGGATTAAACCTTCCAAATTGAGAAGTGCCTGCATTGAACTGCTGAGTCCTGTTGACATTAAAAGCTACAGCATCTGTGCATCCTGGAATATGACTATGACTTAATGTTTCATCCATTTTAACCATATTAAAAGCTTGGTCAAGAGTAGGAAGTGGAACTGTCCTCAGAATTTGTCCTCTTACATGAGCAAAACGGTCATTTAATCCCATTAAAAGCTGCATTAAGCGCTTTCTATCATTCCTACGTGTGATCTCTTCCAACACCACAATTGCAAGCACAAGTACAAGTATTCATGACATCTAGTGCAGCATTTTCATCCCAAAGCCCTTTCAATTTGTGAAAATAAATTTCAACAGTTGAGTTACCTTGTTCCAGGCTATGCAGGTCCTTCTCCAATTGGAATATCCTGTGACCATCAATGGTAGAAAATCGTTGATGCAGTTGTGTCCAGATAGCCCTTGCAGTTGGAACATAATTCAAGCTATTTCCAATTTCATCTTGACGAGAATTAATGATCCATGATATCAACATATCATTAGCTCTCTTCCATAATTGATGCATCTGAGTACCACTTGCTGGTTCAACAAAAGAGCCATCAACTAAACCAAGTTTAGTTTTAGCAGAAAGTGCTATCTCCATGGATCTACGCCAGGTACTGTAGTTGTCAGAGCCAATCAATTTCTTTGAGACCAAACAAAGAGACGGATTATCATTGTTGTGGAAAAACAAGGGATGCATGTTTGATTCAAGAGGAATAACAACATCTGAATTCGTGTTATTCAGATCAGCTTCAGTAGTTCCAGAATTGGCCATTTTAATGATGAAAACAAGTGATTGAATGAATGAATTCGAAACAGAAATTAGGTTAAATTCAACCAAATGTCAAATTCAACGGATTAGATTCAAAAGAATAAGCTGATCTATGAAGAGATTCAACAGCGAAAAGAGAATCAGAAAAGATACCAGATCAAATGAATAAACTGGAAGTTCTTCATTGATGCGGAAACATGATCAAGAGCAATGACAGATCGACAGCTTTGATACCATCATGAATTCAGAGAGAGCCATGGAAATACAAAGTAAATTGAGAGAGAGAGAGAAGAAGCTTTTTGATTAATCACAATGAATTCAATGAATACAAAATAGCATTGCTACTATCTATTTAAAGACTAATCTAACTGACTTCTAACAAACTTTGCTAAAAACTTTCTGTTATTCTAACTCTCTAACTGACTAACAAACTTATTTACATAAAACCCTCAATTCCATTTGTCCTTAGTCTTCAGCTCAGTAGCATCTTTGAACCTTGATATCTTTTGTGATAATTCTCCATGCTTGCAAATAGAAATAGCATTAACACATGCTGCACCAGTATTATCATCTTCATTACTAGTGCTCCTAAATATATTTATTCCAAATATAAGGGGGTAAGAAAAACAAATTAAACCCTCAAATTACCCGCCCCAAATATCGACCTGGAAAGAAAAAGGTGGTATGTTGTTTGGCCTTTGAAGATGGATTGATTTCGTTTATTTTTGCATTTGAATTTTTGCGAAATCTGTGGTTAATGTTCAAATATCCTGATATTGCAAATGGGGTGATGATATCGATGGTGGTGGTGGTTGCTGCGGTGGTGGCTCTTAAAGTCTGAGGTTCCACCTTAAAACCAATTGGTATTAAGGGGAGTGATTCAGGATCTTTGTATATTATATATAGACAAGGTTTGTCAATTCCTAACACTACAAGAAAAAGGACTATTTACGGCGGTTAAAATCCGTCGTATATAAAACACGCCCCGCCGTAAATAGTATATACGACGGACTTTCCGCCGTAAATAGTCCAACGTATAAAGCCTCGCCGTAAATACTATATACGGCGGTATAACCGCCGTAAATACTATATACGGCGGAAAAACCACCGCCGTATATAAATGTAGCATTTACGGCGGGTATACCACCGCCGTATATAAATGTAATACAATACGTATTTAAAGGCGTATTTGAGTAATCTTTATACGGCGGTAGGTGTAACCGCCGTAAATAAGAGACGAGTCGTCCGCTCCGTAACGAGTCGTCCCAATTACGCCCCCATTTTGGTTCCCTCGTCCCCCTTTGGGCACGACTCGATCATGTGGCCATTTTATACGGCGGATTTAGTCACCGCCGTAAATAACTTGATAGAGACGACTCGTCCCAAATGGCACGAGTCGTCCCATTTAAACCCCCTACTGGTTCCCTCGTCCCCCCTTTGGGCACGACTCGTCTAGGCCTTATTTACGGCGGATGAGGGGTTCCGCCGTAAATAAGCCTATTTTTTTTTCCCAGGCCTGTATAATTCACTTTCCCCAAAAATACGTTCACAAAAACCAAATTCAACCTGTACACACACAAATGCAACCTGTATATAACCAAAAATACACAAATGCAATCAATGTTTACAATTTACATATTAACACAAAATTAATGTTGAATGTATCCAAACATAATAAACATTATACAAATAACGTTTGTCGTTTCCAAACATAATAACCATTAATGTTGAATGTATCACAAAAACCAAATTCACCACCTATTGATTACCGTCTTTTCCACGTTCCATCAAATGACGTTTCAAATCATCAATTTGTTGTTGTAACTGTTGTCGTTGCTCCTCATTTTGTCGGCGTTCCTCCTGAAGTTGCCTTTCAAAATGCGCTCGACGGATGCCACCGCCTCCAATACAGCTGTCTGAGTAGTTGGGGATTTACCAAACACCTTAGTTTTGTTCACACCGCCTCCCATACATCGCACTCTCCCGTGGTCATCAGTGCCCATCATACCAACAAAAATCTTTTCACGCGCCGTGGGAGAGTTTTGTTGCTCCTCTGGCAGCTCATCAATTGCATCATTAAGCGTTTGATGTAACAAAAACAACATGTTCAATATAAATGTTTTAACTTTAATTAATATTATGAAAATGAAGTTAGAAATGAAAAAAAGTATTCTATAGAATAACAAAGCTGAAACGAGAAAAGGTTGAAACTTTAACTTACAATCATTTGAGTGGTTTCTTGATGCATAGTGTTTTGCCCGTGCGCGTAGCTATGAACAAGCTTACGCGATCAGTTGGTAAACCCTTGTCGTCTCTCTACAATTTATAATAGAATCATTTCACCAAAAAAAATACATTTATATACGATACAAAAATAAACATTAATTGACAACTGAGAACTAAATTGAACGATGACAAACCTCTTTTATGACTTTGGGATGGGACGTTTTTTCGGTCCGGTTCAGGCACGCTTGCTTTTCTCGATTCAATTTATTTGTTTCTGATATTTCCTGGAAAAAAAAAGATAATATTAGTATTAATTTGACTACTTATATAAGACATTCACGATAATAGATTGAGATTAATTTGAAATATACCCGAGCCTTGTCCGTACCCCACATCGCAACAAGTGCAGCCCATTGATCCGCAATGCACCCACGGGGTGGGTTAGCCAATGCGTCTTGGTCGGATTCATACATCTTATAATGACATTTCAACTGAGTAATATTCATAACTGAGTCAATATTCATAACAAAGTCATAACTGAGTAATATTCATAACTGAGTAATACTTATTATATGCTTGTCTCACCTGGTATTTCCAGTCACGCCACGCTTTACCGAGAGAAAGAATCATAACCGGGTAATACTCCGGAGGAGCATTTGTATTATCCTATATACACAATTCAACAAAGAAAAAAAAACAATTGTTAGAGAATCATAAGACTTTTGACTACGTACTAGAGATTTATATAAGAAATATGGATTACAACTTACCAGAACGTCATTCCATACGATATTTATGCACTCATGGTCCATCTGAGGCCACTCTCTAGTTAATGGGAAATGTTCCCCATTTCTAGCAAAAATTCCTATCTGAGTAGCTAGTTTTGCCATTTCCCCACCAACTGGTTGACCATAATTATTCCATATTATATTCAATCTCTCTTTACCCCATTTGCTGGTTGGTTTTGCCAGCCCTCTTCCTTTAGGGTTCGAGCCCTGACCTGTTAATAAATTTTTCTTTGGCGGCATATCTGTCATATGACAATTCAATTATAGCACAAAAATTGGATAAACCAAGTAAAGGACCCAAAAAAACAGTCTTATAATATATGTATAAGACCTATAAATTTATTATAGGTCTTATGTATCTTATATAAGACCTATAAACAGCAACAACAACACCCAAAAAGTATTTACAAACTACACAAGTACACATGAGTGGAGAAACATGCTTTATGATCACATAATTAGCATCAAATACAACTAGACAAGAACACTACTTAACCAACTATGTACAAAATCTGTCTTTTTAACACTCCCCTACTTCTGAAGAATCTGTCCACTCTTTGTAATGTTGATCTTGGGACTTGCTCACAAATTTCAGATATTGGAGGATACATATTTGAATCACAAAAGACATTTTATTATTTGCAAACAACCGGTGAGATGCCAAAATTGCCATCCACCCTTTGCTCGACCCAAATATCTTTTGACAAAACGACAGGTGAGATGCCAAAAGAGCATTACCATTTTGCATTTAGCATCTTGCTACCTCTCACGATTTTGTGGACCTCCATTTCCCAATGGCAAAATTACACGAGTATCCATTATACAAACAACAACGGCAGGACGGCAACAACAAAGCAGGCAACGAAGCGGCAATGACAAACGAAGCCGAAGCAACAACAGCAACAACGGCAAGCAGCAACAACGGCAACGAAGCGACCAGCAACGTGACAGCAACGCAAACAGAAACAACAACAACGACAACGGCAACAACAACGTATGGGCGAGAGATGGTAAAAATTAAAAAAAAAACATTTGTTCTAGCAACAACAACCGGGCACAGGAGCAATTTAAATACATTAACTCGTCACAACTTGTGTTCAGTTGGCTTCATTACAAATGTTTTACTGAAACATTGAACTTAATTCACAACAATAATGCTTTCTAAAAATAAATAAAGGGCCTCCCAAGTGCATTTGATTGAAGATGTTTGGCTTTAAGGAAAAATACCATACTTTCTTCATCGCTACCTGCTTGGGAAGTTTATTCTTGCCACTTGTTTCCGCACCTTCACCGCTACCCTCTTCTTCTTGTTGCTTATATCTAGAGGCTCCACAAATTTCACATTTAGTAAGTTTTTCAGTTTCATTTCGAAACAACATACAATGATTAATGCACGCGTCCCACGTTTTATAACTAAAACCCAAATCCGCAGTCATCTTGTAAGCCTCACGATAGGAACTTGACACTTTCACTGACAGAGGCAATGCCCTAATGAAATTTTTTAATAAAGAAGTAAATCCCTTATCGGTCACTCGATAATTAGCCTTCCAGTGCATAAGTTCTACAATAAATGAGAGTACTGTAAACTTATCACACCCTTCCCACAAGGCTTGATCAGCATCTCTCAAAAGTCTAAGAAACTTTGCGGTGGATGCATCTGATTGTACGATTTCTTCAATTCCTGGCTGGTTACTATCCGGCATACCCATCCATTCATGTACCATTCGCCTCATACAATCTTGCACGCCCAATTCAATTTCAATGCCATCTTCAGTTGTCCTATCATTATTATCATTCTTACGCGCCGAAATGTACTCTTCCCCGTGCCTAATCCAATTCTTGTAATCTTTTTGAAATCCCACTTCAATACAATGTGATCTCACGGTTGCACGGTCTTTTTGGTAATGATTTGCGCATTTTTTACAAGGACAATATATTTCTTTAACACCAACAGACTTTTTTGAGAATGCAAAATCGAGAAAGTTGTCAACCCCAGAGATATACTCATTTGAAATTCGATTATCCAAATCAATCTAACTTTTGTCCATATATGACTTGACTTGATATTTTTAACGTTAAAATACAACCTATATATAAGACCGAGAGACACAAATTTTAGAATAAAAATATACTCATAAACAAACATAGTCTAAATATGTACAACTTTTGTTCAAATATAGATAATATACATTGTTGGAGCCTAGCCTATTAGTTGAACTTGGGCCCATGATATAGTATAACCCTATGACAACATTCATTCGTTCTCTCTCACAAGCCCCCCCCCTAATTGAGAAGCTAATTTAAGGAACTAGGTTGATGTGCAAAAGAATTGATGCACATGCGACAAAAGATTTGGAACTATTTTTAGGAACTAGGTTGAAGTGCGCAACATTATTTTTTGTGTAGGGTCTACGAAGGGTACTATCTTAGGAGAGCGATGGTAATATAAGAAAAGTGTTATTATATTTAAAATAATGTGAGCCCCAAATTCTTGCTACAATTAGGCAAATCTACGAAGGGTACTATCTTAGGAGAGGAATGGATGCCCATTCTTTTACTCTAACTCTTGCACCTGATCTAAATATCTAGGTGTTATTATATTAATTCCTTTTGATAGCTGACGCCTAAAGGTTGACTTATTACTAAAGAAAGATTCTTTCTTAATAATGATTTTATATCAAAATGTGATCAAATGAAACACCAATCGCGCAAGTGAATCAAATAATAAAATAAGAGAAGATCTCAAGCAATGGCCAACCATGAAGCATAAACAAGTTAATGGTAAATTTCGGGACTATGAAAGGAAACCAATTCCATAAGAAAACTATTTCTTTGGTTCAGCCCAAATATGCTCCTGCATACTTTATGCGCATCAGCGGGGTCAGATAGGGGGGAACAAGTCCCACTAAGCAACAAGAGAAATAAATATTAATGCTGAGAATGTTCTTATTACACAGCAATTCCGTCCTAGGCTTATTAGTCTGTGTGTGTGTGTGTGTGCCAGAAATATAGAGCGAGTGCAAAGGCAACTAGAGTAGTTCTTGAATTTATACTTTGATAAATTATGGAGTCAAAATATATGTTATCTCTCATCTTTATCTTGCTTCTGGTGAATGCTTCTGTTGAATGGAGTCCCTACCATTCAGACGAATGCCCCAAAGAATATGGTCCGTTTGTGGTTTACGTATGGACTTTGACATTCCATGCTATTATGCAGATTGCTATTGGGAATGTAAGAAAGAATCTAGAGGCAGAGAATTCTATGAAATTTGCAACAGCAATGAGTGTCTTTGTTGCTATAAAGGATTTTGTTAAACCTTGAAATAATAATAACCTTCCTAGGCTTATTATCAGGTAGCTGAACTCAAAAGATACGCCCAACCCCTTCCCACAAGCAACTACGCATAAAATAGAGAGTATGAGCCATGAAGCTAGAACAAAAACCAAAAAATAAAACTAAATACGCTATATCTACCTGCTGATTTGGTCACCGGCGTCGGATTTTCGTGCCCTAGCTATGGAGGAGAGAAGCTATGGAGGAGAGAAAGAGAGACTGAGATACAGATCGAAGAAATCAACATATTAACCAAAAATTAAAAGTAAATACTCTATACCTACCTGATTTTGGTCACCGGCGTCGGATTTTCGAGCCCTAGCTATGGAGGAGAGAAGCTCTGTAGGAGAGAAAGAGAGATGGAGATTACCGCGAAACTGAATAGGGAAATTTGGGTTTCCCGGTATTTAATAACATTTACGGCGGACATTGTACACCGCCGTAAAAATGTGTATTATTTACGGCGGATGCGTATTAACCGCCGATAATAAGTACCTATATACGGCGGCTACTGATATACCGCCGTATATAACTTCGATTTCATACGCATACATGTGAAATGTACGTATTTACTTATTTACGGCGGTCTAGTCCGCCGTATATATTAGTTATTTACGGCGGCTGTGCATACCGCCGTATATATATAATATATACGGCGGACGCGTGTCCACCGCCGTAAATGAGCGCCGTAAATAGCCTCCTTTCTTGTAGTGTAATGTGGGATAATATCTCTAATACGCCTCCTCACGTGTAGCGGGCTTTGCCAAACTTACAACGTGGACTTATCAATCGGGTGGCGCGGAATAACCGTGGGCCGTTTGGCCTGCACGTGTAAAGATCATGCTCTAATACCATCTTAAAGTCAGAGGTTCCACCTTAAAACCAATTGGTACTAAGGAGAGTGACCCAAGATCTTTGTATATTATAGACAAGGTTTATCAATTTTCAATATGAAATAATATCTCTAACAGTGATGTGAATATGCAGCGGAAAGTAACCAAGGAACGATCGAAATCGAATCCTTCTGCAAGGAACCCGAAGAATTCCCAAAAGATAAACTAAGAACTCCGAAGAAGAACTTAGAAAATTAAGAGAAAATCTCTTTGAATAAAATTAATAATGATCAAGTCGTCTCCAAAAATAAAGATGAAAAGTATTTATACTTTCTCCCTAACCAGCCAGTAATTTAGTTTCCTAATAATTAAAAATACCATAAACAAAAGAGTTTACTTAAAATAAAACTCAAAACACGCCTTCCAGCCATCGCAACAGCGCGCCCGCGCCATCGTCAGCGCGTCCGCGTTCATTGGCAGGGAATTTAGCCTACTCGTGCTCTCCTTCAGCGCGGCCGCCATCACCACCAGCTCGCCCTCACCGTGTGGACTTTTGCTCCTTGGCTCGTCAAACCATCGCGGTCGCCTTGGTCCTCGCCGCGGCCGCCCTCCGCCGATCCCGATAAACGCCACCGAGATGCATCATTCGCCCCGACTTCAAAAGGATTCGACCCCCGAATCCTTATCCACATAAAGGGGTTCATTGGGATGGAACTCCACCGGATCGGAAACATTAAACGTGGGAGAAATATTCCACCCCTCCGGTAAATCGACAACATAGGCATTGTCATTAATCTTCTTCAAAATCCGACATGGCCCAATATTCTTGGGATGAAGCTTGTGATACGTCCCTTGTGGAATTCGTTCCTTACGCAAATGAACCATCACCAAGTCACCAACACTGAAGACCTTCACACGACGTCGCCTATCCGCTAGCTCTTTATATTTGGCATTGGACGCCTCAATATTTCTACGAACCTCTGACTGCACCGCATCAACCCTCTCCGCTAGATTTTCACTGCACATCAGACTCCCGATACCTTCTGGAAGAGGAATCAAGTCAAGCAGTATACTTCGGAGGTCGTTGATACACTATCTCAAAAGGAGTCTTCCTCGTCAGTCCTGGTTCGTCATATTATTAAAAGCAAATTCACTCGTAGACAAAGCCAAATCCCATTTCTTCGGATACTCCCCACACAAACAACGAACCATAGAACCCATAGTCCGGTTGACCACCTCCGTTTGGCCATCAGTCTGAGGATGAAACGAGCTACTGAACTGCAAGTCCGTCTGAAAGATACGCCACAAAGTACGCCAGAAATGACTAAGGAACTTCGTATCTCTATCAGACGTAATAGTCTTCGGGATCCCATGAAGACGAACAACCTCCTAAAAAAACAACCCCGCGATGTGAGATGCATCATGAGTCTTACGACAAGGTATAAAGTGAGCCATCTTAGAAAAATGGTCCACTACTACGAAGACGGAATCATGAGCACGCTGCGTCCTCGGAAGTCCCAGCACAAAATCCATAGAAATATCCTCCCAAGGACCATCCCATTGGCAAAGGGGTGTATAAACCCGTATTCCGTGACTTTCCCTTGTTGATCCGGCATACCATGCACTTCGAACAACTCTATGTGAATCCCGCCGAAGATGTGGCCAAAAATACTTCTTCGCGACAAGCTCAACAAATTCTTTTCTCTCCCATAGTGTCCCTTCTTGTGAATTTCGAAATAAGGATCTCACGAACCGAGCCATGGGGAATACACAATTTATCCATGTAAAACAAGAAACCATCCTGCAATAAAAATAACCCGACCGGGTTTCCATCACGACATTTGGCCCAGTCATCCGCGAAGTCTGGATCAGTCGCATATAACTCCTTCAAGCAGTCGAACCCCACAACTATATTCGCCATAGTCACTAATAAATTAGCCCGACGACTCAAGGCATCTGCCACTTTATTGAGCTGTCCACTCTTGTGTTTGATAACAAAAGTAAACTGCTGCAAATAAGCAACCCAACGAGCATGCATACGAATAACAGGAGTCTTACTATTCAAGTACTTTAAGGCCTCGTGATCTGTGTGAAGAATGAATTCACGATGCAACAAGTACTGTTCCCAATTCTTTACCGCTTGAACCACCGCATAGAATTCGAGTTCATAAACTGTCCACTTACGTTTGGCCTTCTCCAATTTTTGGCTCATGAAAGCAACCGGCTTCTTCCCTTGGCACAAGACAGCCCTAATACCAACCACCGAAGCATCCGTCTCTAGCTCAAATGGTTTAGAGAAATCCGACAAGACTAACAATGGAGCACTAGATAGTTTTTCTTTAATCAGCGCAAAGCTAGCTGTAGCCTCATCACTCCAAAAAAACTTCCCTTTCTTCAAACATTCAGTGATCGGAGCCATAATAGTGCTAAAATTCCATATAAAACGATGATAAAAAGTAGCAAGGCCATGGAAACTACGAACCTCACTAACAGTTGTCGGCGTAGGCCAATCACGAATAGCACGAACCTTCTCCTCATCCACCCGAATGCCATCTGCAGAAACAACATAACCCAAGAACAATAGATGATCAAGCATAAAACTACACTTCTTGAGATTCACATATAATTCATTATCCCTCAAAGCTTGTAGAACCGCTCGAAGATGTTCCAGATGCTCTTCCTCCGATCTACTATAAATCAAAATATCGTCAAAGTACACCACCAAGAATTTACCATGAAAGGGCTTCAACACTTGATGCATTAATCTCATGAAAGTGCTAGGGGCATTTGACAACCCAAACGGCATAACCAACCACTCGTACAATCCCTCCTTAGTTTTAAATGCGGTCTTCCACTCATCCCCGGGTCGCACGCGGACTTGATGGTAACCGATCTTCAAGTCAATCTTAGAAAACACCGTGGAACCTCTAAGCATATCCAACATATCATCCAAACGAGGAATGGGAAAACGGTACTTGACAGTGATTTTGTTGATGGCCCGACTGTCGACACACATACGCCAAGTGCCATCTTTCTTAGGAACAAGGAGAGCTGGAACTGCGCACGGGCTCATGCTTTCCTGTATATACCCCTTGCTCAATAACTCTTCCACCTGTCCCCTCAAAATGTCATGCTCAGCGGGGCTCATCCTGTAATGAGCAAGATTAGGAAGGGAAGCACCGGGCACCAAGTCAATGTGATGTTGTATATCACGCAATGGCGGTAACCCAGCAGGAAGTTCGTCGGGCATAACATCTTTATACTCATCTAACAATGACTGCAGAGAAGTAGGGACCAAACTAACCTGTCCCAAAACCCCTTTCTGCACTACTGCCAACATAAAAGGCGCAGCCATAATATCCTCGGCAAATTCATGTGCAGTGCATAAGGAAACAAGAGGTTTCACTTTCTTATTACCACTAGGATCAGCTTTCAATGCAGGTAGGTGAAAACGGACCCCGTCTTTCTTAAAATGAATAAAATTTTCCCTCCCATTATGCACAACCCCAAGATCATATTGCCACGGTCTACCCAACAATACATGACATGCAGTCATATCGATTATATCACATAAAACCTCATCTTTATGACTACCCATAGAAAAAGGGAGAAGACATTGTTCGTGTACCCTTATAAAGCCGACACTGTTGATCCACCCCACAGTGTAGGGAGTAGGATGCTTGCGGACCTCAAGCTTCAACTTATCCACCAAGCTACGAGCCACTAGGTTCTCGCTGCTACCGCTATCCACAATAATCGTAGCTGTGAAGTCCCTGACCTTCCCTTTGGCACGAAAAAGATTATGTCGCTCCGGATCAGTCTCCACTGCAGGAGTAGTCAGCATAAGCTTCCGGACCACAAAGGACTCATGCTCGTCACAAATATCCTCATCATCAGCCTCCCCATTCGGATCAATATAAACAGTCTCACAATTATCGTCATCCTCCGCATCATCACACGCATCACGATCCACCATATTAACTCCTCTCCGTGGTTGCGGACAACGATTAGACAGTGTCCGGGCCTCATTACACCGAAAACATTTATCCCCATAGTTTCGAGCATAAGGGTTATTATTTTGGGGGTTGGGATTTCTACGAGCCGGTGGATCAGGAGTAGGGGCGGGAGTAGTAGGCTTCTTACCATCATCCGTCTTCGGCCCTGTAGCCTGCAAGATCTCCTTACTGCCCTCGAGATTAGAACCTGACCCTTGGGTCCTGCCACCCGAAGAAGAAGCAGCACCAAACTGCTTAAATGTAGTCGGAGGCCGATATGTAGTCGATAATTGTTTCTCCGCCTTTTTCGCCCTTGAAATAGCTTCGTTCAAAGAATAGGTAGTAAACAATTCCACCGAATTCTTAATATTCATCCGAAGACCCGAAACAAACCGAGCAACCATCTGCGATTCTGTCTCAAACAGATCGGTGCGCGCCGGACAGTGCAGCATAAAAATCATGGGCATATTCCTCGACTGTACGACCACCCTGTCTACAAGCCAAGAATTTCTTATAAAGATCCTGATCATGATCACGTGGGAGAAAACGATCCCGTAATTCCCTCTTCATCTGATCCCAATAACGAATTTCAGGTTGCCCCTCGCGTATCCTCTGCCTTGACATTTGGTCCCACCAAGCAGAGGCACCATCACGCAGTTTATAAGCAACATAGGGGACTTTTCTATCCTCCTCAACACGCATCAATTTAAAGAATTTTTCAACTTCAGAAAGCCAATCTAAAAACTTTTCAATGGACAACTCACCAGTAAAGACCGGAATGTCCGCCCTAATCTTGGGTCGATGATCCACAGGAGGCGCTGCCCTGGCCTCTTCATCTTCATTATCCGATACATCCCCGCCCATCGGATCGCCATGGTGGAGATTTTCCCCTCGACGACCAGCCCGATTTCGTGGGTTGGCATCACCTTGCCCAACCTGCAAACCTGTCAAAAGTTGCATCAGTTCTCTGTGATGACGCTCCTGTCGCTCAATATCTGCCTGACGATCAGCCTGGCGATTTCGTTCCATGGTTTGAAGAATTGTGGTAAGGGTGATGTCTCTGTCGTTATCCCCATTATTGGTCATCCTCTCGTCGGAGAACCCTAGGATCGTCCGATTTCTGATACCAACTGATGTGAATACGCAGCGGAAAGTAACCAAGGAACGATCGAAATCGAATCCTTCTGCAAGGAACCCGAAGAATTCCCAAAAGATAAACTAAGAACTCCGAAGAAGAACTTAGAAAATTAAGAGAAAATCTCTTTGAATAAAATTAATAATGATCAAGTCGTCTCCAAAAATAAAGATGAAAAGTATTTATACTTTCTCCCTAATCAGCCAGTAATTTAGTTTCCTAATAATTAAAAATACCATAAACAAAAGAGTTTACTTAAAATAAAACTCAAAACACGCCTTCCAGCCATCGCAACAGCGCGCCCGCCATCGCCGCAGCGGGCCCGCGTTCATTGGCAGTGGAATTTAGCCTACTCGTGCTCTCCTTGCCGCGGCCGCCATCACCAGCTGCGCGGCCGCCCTCACTGGCAGGGACTTTTGCTCCTTGGCTCGTCAAACCATCGCAGTCGCCTTGGTCCTCAGCGCCGCCGCCCTCCAGTCGATCCTGATAAACGCCAGCCTTAGATGCATCAAACAGTGACATGGCGATGATGGTGCCATTTTTTATTTTATTTTTTCGTTGTTGCAACTTGCTAGTTGTTGTGTTAGTGGGTTAACGGGGGGATGATCGATTAAGAATATTAAAGCTTGCATTTTAACCCCTCCATTTACTCAAGTGTTTCACAATGGAAACAATCACAATAATTAATGCCAAATAAGGAAAAAGTTTAGGGGTGAAAATGTAAAAAAATTAAAGTTATCCATTCATTAGAACTTAACGGACTTAACTTTTGGGGTTGTGGAGGAGAGTTAAAATTAGTACAGTGGTATACTCCATATGTTAATAAAAAAGTACAAGTACAATTGACGTAGCGGAAGACTTTGATAGAGATTAATTACAGAATTTCGCTCGAGAAATTCAGTAATCAATCAGCAATTTTCGCTTGAAAAAATTGAAGAACAATGAATACCCTTTTTAATGGCTTAATAACTTGGATTTTCGCTGCAGAATTCATGTTTATGTTGCTTGTTCAACTCCTGCCTTACAATACAGACATTTTACCAGCCATGCTCTTCATAAGCTGCATTTCGATGGCTCTTAGCCTCCTCGTTGGTCTCGTCAGTTTCTCTTTCCTCGTAATTCTTTTCATTTGTCGGGGGTGCTGGATGAAGCGATTTCCGGGGACTGCTGATTTTGGTATGATTTCTGCTGAAAAGCAATTGATGATTATGGAATGTGTTTCTATATTGTTCATCAATGGTTGGACTATTTTTTGTGGGTGGTTGATTCTGGCAGAAGTTTGGTATACACCGAGTTTCATGCAGGTCGGGTTTCCAGGGCTATTGAGCTTTTTTTGTTGAGTTTGTCGACTGGTTTACAAGTGGAAAGAGTATCATAGGGTGGGTGCTGTGGTTTCATCTCTCCCCTCCACCACCAAAGCTGCAGTTTAAATGTTTAATGGCTCTGAATTATAGCCAACTTAGATAGCATTTTGTGTTGATTCTAAGCTACTTACTGAGAAATAGTTATGTTGTTCTCTGTATTGGCTCTGTTTATTCAGTGTGTGTTATTGAAGTTAATACTTGTTTCTTGTTTCGACTTCGACCCTAATCTAAACTTATTTCCTTTTTGGTCCTTAATTTTCTTATTCGTCACTAAAGTCGTTATTTTTGACCCATGTAGTCATTTCATCGATGACCGTTAAAACATGCTAAGATTTGATCAGTTTTCTCTGTTTGTAAATTGATAGTTGAATTATCTATTCGGCCCCACATTTATTCCAAACAATCTCTACCGTCGAATTAGAAAAGAAGCCGACTAGGCCAAATGCCGGTACGTAGCGGAGCAACAAATCTACCAAGTTAACAATTTCAAATACATCAATAATGTCTCTATTTGTGAGGTCAATTTTTCTTTCTATTAACATTGGAATCTTGCTTTTTAAAAGAAAAACATTGAAATCTTATGTCATTGTTTATACTCACTTTCTTCTCAAATTATTACTCCCTACGATCCCCAAGAAATGTCGCATTGATTTTTAACATTAAAAAAAAAAAGTATTTTACTTTTTTTTACATTAATTGTGCAATAATTAAATTGTATTGAAATTATTTACCTATTTAGAATGAAGCATTTATTTTGAAATAGATAAAAAGAAAAGTGTGATATTTATTACGTGACGGTGATTATATTTCTTAACTTTATATCAATAACTAGGGTGTAACCCGTGCTTCGCACGGGGGAGAGAGTTTTTTTTTTCTTCTTCAAATTGTATGTAAAATTCAGGCGTCTGTAGAAGTGTGTGAAGGTGTTTTGAAAGTTTAGCATGTGTTTTGTCCGTCAAAAGGAGTTTTTGCAAGTAGTTGGGGTTGGTATGAAGAAGGTTTATGCATGGAGCTCTAGTTTAATTATGAAGTCATTATCAGTCCTTTTTTTTCTTTTTTCTTTTTTTTTTCCTTAAGATGCATGTTAAGCTCCTGCACTTTTTTTCTTCTTTTTTTTCCTTGTGGGTTTCTATGGATGTAATGGAAACCGGAAAGTATGAAATGGATGGTATTTGTGTTTTTTTTTTCTCACTTCTTCACTTGAATTTTTTATGCTTTGGCTTGGGCAAATGACTATATGATGTAACCTAACAGGCCAAGTATAAAATGAATTTAAAATTTCCATTACATTCTATTAGAAAATAAATGTTTTAATAGTAAAAGGAACAATATATAGAATTATTATTGGAATTTTATCCAAAATATTTAATTTCTTCATTATTCAAGTGAGCATGTATTCCTGTAAATATATGAAATTCACCATGTATTTTTAATCCTTTTTAACATTATTTATTTTTCTTCAAAAAAAAACATTATTTATTTCAATTCTCTTATCATTAAAATATTAATTTTCTAAATGGTTAAATGTGCAATGTTTGAACAAAGATTTTGTTTTGAAGTGGAGCGTATAAAAGGAAAGGATTTATATTTGTCATCAGTAAATATAGCGCAATATAAATAAATTGCAGCAACCAATTTCTTAGGCTATTATTGGTTAAAAAAATATAAGAGAGTACAACATATTGAAATGTTGAAAAGAAGTTTGTTCTAACATGCTTATCATCATTTTTTTTAACAACCATATATGCACATGTTTGTAGGAAAATACATTCATAACAAATTGATAGGATTCATTCATGAACGTGATTAAAGTAGAAAGAAAAAAAACGAAAACAAAAAAATTTAAATAAAAACAAAAAGTTTCTAAAGAAAATCAAAAGTAAAACTAAATTAAATATCGAAAAAAAAACATAAATATACATAAAAGTAAATGAAAATAAGAATGTTAATATTAATAAATAGAAAAACAATAGAAAATGTAATTCAAATATATAATGAAAATGAGAATAGAAAGATATGCATATAAATAACAAAATATTCTAAACTTAAGAAGGAAAAAGTAAATTAATATAAAAAACAAAAAAAGAAATATAAAACAATTACATAGAATATGGAATTCGTATCTTAAAAAAAAAGAAAAGAAAAAAGTGCATTAACAAAAACAATCAAACTACACAAAAGCAAAATCTATTATTTTTTCTAATTTACCAAAGAAATTCAATATAAAAACAAAATTTAAATAGAATTATGAACACGAAATAATTCAAAATTTAATATAATAAAAAAGAGATGAAAAAAATCTTTAAAAACTGGAACAAAGAGATAATATAAAAAATCAAAGCGAAAAAATAAATATTACAAATAAATATGAAGTAAAACTAAAATCAATTTTAAAATAACAAATATACAAAATACCAAAAGAACACATAAATTTATGAAATCAAATCTTATTCAAAATAAATAACATGAAAAAAATGTCAAAACGAAGTGCTTACCTTAAACAAAGCCATCAATGTCTTAAAAATTAGCAAAAACAAAACAAAAATCTTGATAAAATATAATAAAAAGAAGTATTTACAAACACATCAAACTATATAAAATCAAAAAGCAAAATCTATTTTTTTTAATTTACCAATGAAATTCAAATTCAAATCAAAACAAAATATAATAGAAATAAGATATATGAAATACAAAAACTCAAAATTTAATAGAAACAAAAGGCAATGAATAAATTACTCACTCATGGGAACAAAATGATATAATATCAAAAAATAATATCAAAGGAAAAAAATAAATATTACAAAAGAAAGAAGAATTAAAACTAAAATCGAGTTTGAAATAACAAACATAAGAAAATCAAGAGTACAACAAAATGTATAAAATCGAATTATAATCAAAAGGAAAAAATGAAAAAAAAATAATAATAAAGATTTTCCTTAAACAAAGTTGTAATTTGACTTAAAAAAAATTAGCAAAAGCAAATTAAAAGTTAATGAATACTTATGAAATATAAAATATAATTCACCAAAAACAATAAAAAAATACATTCACAAATAAATGAAATAGAAAAGGACAATAAATAAAATCAATACAAATATCAAGAATTACAAAATAAAATTGAGGCTAAAATTAAAATCAATAACAAACATAAATAAAGAATTGAATCTTAATCGAAAGAAGTTAAAAGATATTAAGTCTTCTATATCACTTGAGTGCAAATTTCACACACAAACGAAAAAGAGTGAGATTGTGGAATACTTACGAATATCAATCTTTTAAATTTCACACATTTTCCTTTTCGCCCAAATTTTCTCTACAAAAAGTGATTGAAAGCAAACATTGATAAAATGACAAATTCTCCATGCATATTTGCTTTGAGAAAAATTAATGACCCTTCAATAATTGAGGTCCTTTAGGCTTTCCACACCTCCCACTTCTATTAGTCATAATATCACAAACTTTTGGCATTCGTAAACGGCTAAACTATTCATATTATACATTAACTGCTTAACTATTCATATTACACATTTATAAATTAATGCTCAATAACCTAATAAAGATACAATGATCACTCTATATATATGTTCACATCTTCCTAAAGTATTCTCCTACTTATATTTTTCCAATCCATAACTCTTTCATTCTTCTAATCATTAATGTATGTTAAATTCATCCATTTGAATATTTTATCAAAATACCTAATATTGTAACCTAGTACGCAAAAATCCTAGTCAGCATGAGAATCCAAAAGTCCCGTTGACGTGGAAGCCCGAGAGATCACAATTCACCCTAATAAGCTGATGTATCACTACCAAAATTGTTTTGGCCTACTTTAATATATTTATAATATAGATTTGATTTTTTTTTAATGATGTCAAATTAATAAATACTCCCTCTGGCCTCAATTATAAGCAAAAAGAAAACTAATTTCACACATATTAATATTAAGTAGTTAAATTAGTTTAGTTGTCTTGATTTTATGACAAAAACATGTTAAAAAATTACTAATATATATCCACATTAAATGTGTAATAAATATGCACTTGTCTGTGAAAATGAATAGTTAATTAGGGGTATTTTTGATAAAAGAGTATTAAATACACTTGTATTCAATGAGTTTTACATTAAAAATGAGAGATTTGCTGAGACCAAAAAAGTCAATTTTTTTTTCTTATAATAGTTGCCGGAGGGAGTATACTCTATTTTCTCTTTGAACGGATGAAGTTCATATTAACCTCCCAAAAACACACCAAATTTCTCATATTTCTCTGAGGCAAAAAAAAATGGCAGGAGTAGAGAATGATCAAACACAATTGCGATGGAAGAATCTACCGCGTCTAGTAGACGCTGTCAACTTTGTTGCACTGACAAGCTTGATCACGACTCTTACTCTTGCCTTTGTCAAGGACGGCAATAACACGATCATCGCCATAAATCCTATGGTTGGCGTCCTCGTCTACTTCTTAACCATTGTTAATGGCTCATCAACATGGATTTTCCCGGTAGAATTCATGTTTATGGTGTTTGCATACGCCCTGCCTTACGATGCTGAGACTTTAGCACCCATATTACTCGCAAGTTGCATTTTCCTTGTCATTGGTCTCGTCGGTTTATTTTTTGCCGGAATTCTGTTTTTCTGGAAGAAGCAATTTCCGGGGACTTCTGATTTTGGTTTTATTTCTGCTGAGAAGCAATTGATGACTATGGAGGGTCTTATTATCTTCTTCATCAATGGTTGTGCTGGTTTGCTTCGTTGGTTAATTCTACAAGAAGTATGGCGTACATTGGGTTTTGTGTTGGCTGGGTTTCTAGGGCTTTTGAGCTCATTTTGTTGCGTTTATCGACTGGTATACAAGTGGAAAGAGTACCATAAGGCCGGTGCGATGGTTTCATCTGTCGCCTCGCCTACCAGAGTTGCAGTTTAATGGTCTGAATCATGATAATTAGATACTCCCTCCGTGACTCCGTCCCTAAATAAATGTCGATTCTTTTTTCAAATTCGCTCATGATCAAGAGAAAATTTGAAACTTTTTCCGACATTCATTTAGGGACAGAGGGAGTAGCATTTTGTTTTGATTGTACGCAAACTTGCTAAGAAATAGTTATGTTGTTCTCTGTTTTGGCTCTGTTTGTGTAGTGTCTGTTAATGGAGTTAAATACTTGTTTCCGGCCACCATAATCTGTTCACTTATTTTTTTTTCCCTTTTCCTCCTTACTTTTCTTTTTGGTCACTAAAGTTGTTATTTTTGACCCATGTGCTCATTTCATCAATGGGTTGTCCATTTCTCCGACTGTTAAAACGCGCTAAGGTGGCACAGTGACACCACCTTTTGGAATGCGTATGCGTTTGTTTATCAAAACTGCATTGGAATTAGGTGTAGTAATTAGTACTGCATGGTACAGTTTTTTTTTACCATGTCCATGAGCTGCTTGATTAATTTTTCAAGTCTGCTTCGTGTTTTATAATAGTCACAAATTGAACTTCTAAGTTGCTAATTTCATGCCACAGAATGATTGTTGGGCGGTTGCAATGTGTAGGTACAAAGTCACTTTAACCCTCTTTCACTATTGTTGTTGATCCCATTTTTTCCTTTTTCGAACAATATTTTAGCGTAAAGATAATATAAGAGTAGTTACTTAATCTATTTTTTTTTATCCGACACATCTCTAGACATGTTAACTATACGGAAATTTCCGATATTAGTTTTATTTCTGTTCAGACATAAATGTTGATTATGGAGTGTCTCTCTTCTTTGTCAATGGTTGTACTATTTTGTATGTTTGGTTACAAGGGTTCGCGGCGCATGATGAGTTTCATGTTGATCGGGTTTCAAGGCATGTTCGACATCGTTTGCTGCATTTCTTTGTAGAGAGCGTTTCCGGTGCTCTTGTATCGTTGTCTGTCACTGTCATTGCCAATGTGAAAGCATGATCCAATTCATCTATGGTGAAGAACATATTGTTGAAATTCAATACTTTAAGAAATAGCAAAATTGCAATTGATCTCTAATTAATGACCTATGCAATAAGGGCTCTTACTGAGGTCAATTTTTTTTTTTTTCTTTTTCTTTTCTTTCAAAAGAAGGGGATCAACACATTTCACCGCTCCCCCCTTGATGCACTTCACAGAGGCGCCTAGCTATGCTAGGGAGGGCAATGTCATTCCCTCTAACCACTGGTGGGGGAATCGAACCCATGACCTCCAGGTTGGAAGGCCATGACTCTAGCATCGTTAAGCACGTGCACAGGTCAATTTTTATTTCTATTAACATTGGAATCTTATGTCATTGTTCATATTCACTATAATTGATGTGTCTTTGAGATTTAAACCGGTTTTAGAAATGTAATAATTTTAATCAAGTCTATATTTTTCCTTACGTATGTTCGGGTTAAATTTATAGTGGTTAAATGTCATTTTATAGTTACCCAAATCGGTAAAAAAACTTTCTTAGGTATGTTCATTTTCTACTGGTCTTTATGGTGTATTGATGTTCATATTAACCTGCCAAGAGCCTATCAGATTTCTCAAATTCAGTCTTCTCCTTCTTTCACTTGCTACATTTCTCCGAGGGAAAAACAAACTATGGCCGGAGTCGAGAATGATCATATGCATTTGTTGAGGAAAAATCTGACGCGTCTAGTAGACATTTTCAACTTTGTTGCACTGACGAGCGTGATCACAATTCTTTTGCTTGGCTTCATCAAGGACAACAGCAGTTTACTAATCACCATCAACGTCGCGCTTAGCTTCCTCGTCTATTTCTTAACCACCATTTTTAATGGCTCAACTTGGATTTTCCTTACCGAATTCATGTTTATGGTGCTTGTTCAAGTCATGCCTTACAATTCAAAGAGTTTAGAATCCATGTTACTCATGAGTTGCATTTTGCTTTTTGTTGGTCTCACTGGTTTCTTTTCTGTCGTAATTATGTTTTTCTGGAAGAAGCGATTTTCGGGGACTGCTGATTTTGGTTTTGTTTCTGCTCAGAAACAATTGATGATAATGGAATATCTTATTATCTTCTTTATCAATGGTTGTGCTAGTTTGTTTGGGTGGTTAATTCTAGAAGATATTGGGCTGCATGCATTGGGTTTCGTACTAGTCAGGTTTCTAGGGTTTTTGAGCTCCGTTTGTTGTATTTATCGAATGGTTTACCAGTGGAAAGAGTATCATAGGGCCAGTGCCATGGTTTCATCAGTCGTCTCAACAACCAGCGCGGTGTAAGTGCTCCAATTTGAGTCGTTAGTATTTTCGTTAGAAAACTAACAAAAGCCCTAACATTCCTAACATTCCTAACTTTTCTAACAAAGCAAGGGTAAATTGGGGATTGCTATTTGGAGTTAAACAAGTAAAGGAATCTCACAAATGTTGAATTTCCGAAACTGGAAGCTGCTGGAACAACAACTGGTTGAATTTTTGAAAATATATTCCTCTTGTCCAAAGCCTGGAGCAGCATTTAATGAACAGTGCACGCTTCCAGACTTGTCCGCGCGGATCTAATTGTAATTCCCAGTGGCCTATAAATTGAACCCTCCTCCTCAGTTTACACAACACAATTCACCCACAGAAGCTATTCTCTGGTGAAAAACAGAGAGAAAACAGTGGGAATCCTTAGATTGCCACCATTTTCTCTTGAGTCTTTCCCAATCTCACTCCAAACACTCTCAAATCACTCTTAAATATACACAAGCTCAAGCTCAAATCAACACTAAAGAGGAGGATTAGAGAGAAAACATAGAGGACTTAAGTGTTATCTACTTGTTTTCTCTATGACCAACTCTATCATCAAACACTAACACATTCAAGCCTTGAATCCATTCAAACACAAACCCAAACACAAGAAGATAGGGTTAAACCACCATTGGTAAACCCTCCTTCACCTTATCTTAAACATCCCCCATCCATGCATGCATCTCACATTTCAAAAATGTAACTTGTTTGTTGTCCATCCCTTGCCCTAGATCCAAGAGGATCTCCATGGAAGTTCATCTCCATGGATGATCTTCTTTAAGGATCAACATTCCCTCTAAACCATTTTAAAAGGTCCAGATTATTTCTTACTTACTTGAAAGTGTTTTCCTAAAATCATTTTCACAACACAAAATCTTTATTTCGAGATAAATCTCCCCTTCCCAAGCAAATGAAATGCTTCAAGCCCTAATATACCCTAAGGATGGCTTGATATAGTAGATCACCACTAAAATGTTTAGTGATCACTAATCAAAGCCTAAGGAAATGGGGACAAGCATGGATGCAAAACTCCTTTTAAATCACATTTTTCTTCAAGAACATTTTGCTGTCCAGTAGCATTGTTCTGAGACCTAAGTCCATTCTCCTATTTTTTGGACACATAAAAACTTGGAATTTGGTGTTGACTACAAAATACTTTTTGTAGCCAACATCCATAGTATTCCAGAAATATTTTTACTTTATTTATTTCGTGAGTATAACTCCCTTTTTCAAATTATTTTCCAAAAGTCAGTTTAGCAGTCTCTGGAAATCCAGATTTCACATCTGTGATTTCCAGAAGGTTTTGGTCCTTAAAATCATCTCCAATCATGAAAATATTTTTCAGTCACCTTATTTAAGATGTTTTGAACAACTTTCATTCTCTGACTTTCCTCAGATTCTGAAGTTTTAAAACCCTTAAATTCATTTTAAAATCAAGTGTCCACTGCCTTTTTCATTCTGGCAGAATTGATTTTCAACTTCAAGGAGTCTTTTGAGTACCAAAACTCAACCCTAAAATCATACCAAAAATCATGGGACTTTTTTAATGTCTTACAAAGAGTTCTCAATTTTTAGTTTTCTCAGTTTGCATTTATTTTTACCAAAACACACACACATACACACACACAAATGGCTTCAAACTAGGAAGACTCGTTTTGCGAGGCATTCCGGGTGAACCCTAACGTTCTTCCCGAAGTGTAACGTGACCTCCGAACTCAAATCTCTCATTTTGGACATTTTTCAAAGTTTTGTCCCTTAAAATAAAAATGGCGTGGCTACTCCCGTTTTGTGATTTTCAAAAAAAAAAGAAAAATCCGGTGGCACATCATCACACGCGGCTGTTTAATAGCTCTGAATTATAGCTAACTTAGATAGCATTTTGAGTTGATTCTAAGCTACTTAGTACTTGCTAAGGAAAAGTTATGGTCTCTGTATTTGCTCTGTTTGTGTAGTGTGTGTTATTGGAGTTAAATACTTGTTTCGACCCTAATTTATAAACTTTTTTTCCTTTCGTCCTTAATTTTCATATATGTCGCTAAACTCGCTATTTTGAAACATAAGTACGTAGTTGTTCCGTCAATGAGGCGTCCATTTCTCTGTCTATTAAAACAGAGTAACAAGTTTAATGTCTGTGCAACTCTCTTCTGTAAAGAATTAGCATCTGCAGCTGCTAATGCAAATTATAAAATCAAACCTGAAATTTTTTGAGAACAAAATAATTTTCATCTCAGTTGATAACACATAAACCACCATAAATTGCCATTTTGTTGGTTATAAGGACCACCAACAGGCCATGGAGGTCGTCTAGGCTAGAAAGGAGCCCTTCTGTTGATTTTTTGTTGGTTATTTCTAAAGGAGACGAAAGCTTATTTACTGCTCTGGAGAGAGTTCGCCGCAATAAAGGGCAAATTGGTCCCGACAATATATGTACAGACATCTAGAAATAAGAAAATTAGTTGTATTATAGATATAATAAAATAATAGTTTATATGTTATCAACAAATAAAAATTATTCAAATTAAATTATTTTTTAAAAGGTCTAAATTATACCTTTAAGGAAACAATTTAAGTTAAATAATTTTTATTTGTTAATAAATAGCATATATTTATTCTTTAAAAAATAAATTAATTGAGGTAATAATGTAATCAATTTAATAATAAATACTTTATAAATATTTATTTCATAATTTTTTTGGGAGAATTTTCATTGTATTCAAATCTTCAAATGACATGGTTTAAAAATTTAAAAATGTATTCAAATTTAACAAAGTTTTGAAATTAAATGAGTTTTCAAATCTTCAAACTAATTATGTTCTTCAAATCTTCAAAGTTTTCAAAAAGTTTTAGGTTTTCAATATTGTTATTGCTTCAAAGTCTTTGAATTTGTTAACTTCTTCTACTTTTTCAAGTATCCTTCTCGCAAAAACTATTCATTGAGATTGTATTTTTCGAGGCTTTCATGATCATCATCTTCAAGATCCCGCAATGTGTCTTGTTTTCTCAACTCCGCGTTATCCCACTCCGCAAGACAAATCAATCTATCGATAATAAAGCAGCCTACGAGGCTACCGTGGACATCGAATGGGTAAGTAGATCACGTGCAATCACCGAAAGAATAGGATAGATATTAGCATGCGATTTTCACTATTGTAGAACATTCAAGTTTTCAAAACTCTCACCATATAAGGGGTAATATAGGCTTTCAAGGTATTGGTGTAATTTATCTACACCACTTTGAGAACCAGTAATAGATGAGGATTAAGGTTTTCCTTTTGTCATGAAATCCCATCATTTTTTTAACATTTTTGTTGCTCCACTCCCTTTTCTTTCAGATGCTGTGTTTGGTCCCTTTATTGTTTTACAATAGTGGTCGAACAAACAATATAGAATTGTGTGAATTTCCCCTAGTTTGCTATTGGACAAAGTGTTTACAACATCTGCGTTAAGCTCGGGCTTCGTGTTCTCATAAAATTCATCAAACAAGGCACCTAATGAGGAGAACTTAATCATAGGATTCATTATGGTCGCTAATTGGGAAAATATGGGAAAGTTCATAATATATTGGGTATTTAGTTTCCATTTTCATAACAGCACCTCCAAACATGGCATGTGATCTAAATTACCTAATAACTTCACTTATGACATTTATTTCACGACACAAAAGATGGGAGGTGGGATAATAACTTCCCGAAAAAATCTTGATTGCCCTACACCAAGGTTTAAGTAAATCTAAAAGCTTGGTAGCTATCGACCAATCATACTCACTTATTTTGTAGTCCATTTGATGATTAGAAAAGTATTCCGTGAGCACCACCCTATATTCAACAACTCTCTTCAACATTTTATATGTTGAGTTCCACTTAATATCCTCGGCAGAGGTTTCTTGTATTTCATGTTATAAGCGGCGCATAAATCGGCATAAATTTTCAACCTTGGGCGGGAATTTTGGATAACATGAGAGGCCGTGTTGATGCTATTGGTGACAGACTTTAGTGTGTGGATCAAATCTTGGACACATAGATTAACAATGTGGCATGCACACCTAACATGAAACAAAGCGCCATCTAGAGGAGGATTAAAAGCTTGGATCAACATTGTGGCGGTGAGGGTATTGTAAGTCGCATTATCAAAAGATATTGTTAAAATTTTGTTGGTGATAACATACTCACTCAATACATCCTTAATGTGACTTGTACATTGCAAAGCCGTGTGGGGATAGGGCATTGTTATAAAGGAAATCACCCTCTTTTGCAACATCCACTACTTATCAATCCAATAAGCGGTTATACAAGTAAATGTTTCAGAACTAGAACTTAGAGTGCCCTTCCAAGTATTGGTGGTCAAGCAAATACTACCCTTGAAATTTTGGAGGTAGCTCGCTAGTTTAAGTCGACGAGTTTGGAATAGCCTCTTTATATGCATATTAATAGTTTGGCATCTCATTAGTTGGTATGACGGGTTGAGGCCTTTAGAATAGCGGGTCAGTCTATCATCATCCGAAAGTGAAAGAGGCAATCGACATCTCACTAGTAACATCGTTGTCAAATCGACGTCCACTTTTGGGTAAGTGACACTGAAATTACCCCCGATCCGAGATGGCGCCCGGATGCGTCGGCTTCGCTCGAGATCGCGAGCGCAGCGAGCGGTTTGAATTTCACGGAAAAAAAAAGAGAGTCGCCACGCCATTTTTATTATGAGCCAAAACTTTGAAAAAGGCTTTGAATAGAGATTGTTTTTTATTATGAGCCAAAACTTTGTAAAAGACTTTGAACAGTGATTGTTTTTTATTATGAGCCAAAACTTTGAAAAAGACTTTGAACAGAGATTGTTAGGTTCAGAGGTCACGTTATGCCTCGGGAAGAGATTAATTGTGCTCACCCGAAACACCTCGTATTGACGAGTCTTTCTATCTTTCTCGAAAATTGTGCGTGTGTGTGTGTTTGTGTATTACTTGAAAATGAGTTTGAATGACGGGTTTTGAAATGAGGAGTATTTTGACATGAGTCGGGCTTTATAACGTTACCCTTTTTTGATTAAATGACAGTAAAGAAAAGACATTTAAAGTAAATGACAATAATGAAATGACGATCGACGAGTCAATTTCTTGACTCGTATGTTAAAGTAAAGGCGATCAACAAACCAAACGGTTTGGACGGTAAATAACAGTATTGAAATGACGGTATCAACGAAACAAACAATTCGGACGATAAAAGATGCGATCAACGAATCAAACGATTCGGACGGTAAAAATCGTTATTAAATGACGATATCAACGAATCAAACGATTCGGATGGTAGAAACTACAATCAACGAATCAAACGATTAGGACAGTAAATGACATAATAAGATAAAGCAATAAATAACGAGTTAAGATCTCCCGTTTTAACTCTAAATTACTCTTTTCAAAAGAAAAGAGTAATAGAGAGAGGGTCATTTCTTGACTCGTAGACAAAGTAATGTCTACATTTGAGAAGTTTGATTGGAACGGAAATAGCGAAAAAGATGTAAAAAGGGATGAAAGTTTTAGATTGAGAAGGAGAGTTTACCAATAGTTAGGTTTTTGACTCTATCTTTCGAGGGTTCATAAATTGGATACAAAAAGTGTTTGGATTGTGTTTTTTTGGGAAAAACGATGTTTTCACGCAAATCGATGTGTTTTCGAGACTTACGGGGGAGTTTGGGACACTGGAATCGAGGTAATGAGGTAGGAGGGTTAAAATATCTAGCCCTTTTACTGAATGACTGAGGTTGTATTTATATGCTGTAAACTTGCAAAACAGACCGGCCTCTCTTTCATGTAGAGGGCATATTGATTTATTGATTGGAGCGTTGGTCGACTTGCTGGTTAAGCCAGTAAAACAAGCCGGTCGGCCTAAGTTTCAGTCTGAGGGTATTTTGGTCATTTCACACTCTGACTTGATTTGACCCTGATTTAACCTTTGGGGAAACTTTTGTGACGAGTTATCATTGTTTCGTCCTTTGTCCGTTATTTTGATAGTTTTTTAAATAACTGTCCGAATAAATGTCGGAACAGTCCCGGAAATCGCGTGTTTTTGAAAAGTAATATTTTTCACGTGTTCTAACGTATTTTTAATACAATTTGATTTTGGATGATCCGGACAGTCCCGAAAAATCTCGTATTGACGTATTATTACGAACCGGATTTGGGTACTTACAGTAGCCCTTCGGCGACGTCACTTATGGAGGAAGTGGGGTCGTCGAAACAGATAAGGATCGCAAATCTGGGAAATGCCTTACGAAGTGACCTGAACGGTCAAATGGTTGGACCCTAAAGAAAGGATTCCTATGTATCCACGGGGGAATCAAGCCGATCGTAGTTCTTGTCCGTTAAGTATAAGAGACTTAACTGACTGACTTTAGGTCACGAGACCTTACGCGGGAAATCTAACGGAATGACATGAATAGTTGTGTTAAACAGGTGTTTAAGACAACACGGTCTAAGTCCGAAGAAGCGATTGAAGTTCTAAGGACGGGGTTAGAAACGGAATTTAACCTCGGGAAAGGACGGTATGTTGCCTGGAAAAGGCTTCCAAAGTTCTAACGAAATTGGTTAGGAAATGAAGGAACACGGGAAAAACTCTGAATTGAGACGAATATTTTTTAGAATGCGAACCGTAAATACTCTGAATTGAGATGGAAATATTTTTAGGAAGTGAACCGTAAATACTCCAATTTGAGACGGAAATATTTTTAGGAAGTGAACCGTAACTACTCCGAATTGAGATGGAAATATTTTTAGGTAGATTCCGTAAATACTCCGAACTGAGACGAAAATATTTTTAGGAAGTGAACTGTAAATACTCCGAACTGAGATGGAAATATTTTTAGGATGATTCCGTAAATACTCCGAATTGAGACGGAAATATTTTTAGGAAGTGAAGCGTAAATACTCCGAACTGAGACGGAAATATTTTTAGGAATTGAACCGTAAATACTCCGAACTGAGACGGAAATATTTTTAGGAAGTGACCGTAAATACTCCGAACTGAGACGGAAATATTTTTAGGAAGTGAACCGTAAATACTCCTAACTGAGATGGAAATATTTTTAGGAAGTGAACTGTAAACACTCTGAATTGAGACGAAAATATTTTTAGGAAGATTCCGTAAATACTCCGAATTGAGACGGAAATTATTTAGGAAGTAAACCGAAAATACTCCGAACTGAGACGGAAATATTTTTAGGAAGTGAACCGTAAATACTCCGAATTGAGACGGAAATATTTTTAGGAATAACTCCGAACTGAAACGGAAATTTTTGGAATAACTACGAACTGAAACGGAAATTTTTGGAATAACTACGAACTGAAACGGAAATTTTTGGAATAACTCCGAACTGAAACGGAAATTTTTGAAATGATATGCTTATGTATAACTCGCATACATCTTGTGGATTAACATACCTTTGTTGTGTCTTACCTGCAGGGGCAAGGGTTAATAGATTTGTCCACTACAAAGAGTAGGGGGAATGTTGAGGCAGTGAGCGAGTTGTTGAAATGTTTGAGGGGACGTGGGGTGCCTCTGACCAAGTTCTTTCTTATGTTTGCATTTTGTCGTAGATCGCCTACACTAAGGACCGGCTTCGGGTAGTGGCAGAAAGATTAGTCTTGAATCGGTGCGTTTGTTAGTGGAGGGACAAACAAGTATGCGTATAATACTCATGATGATGCATGTATGTATGAAATGATGCGATTTGGATATTTATGAAACAGATTTTGAAGGTGGCCCGGCATGTGTTAGCGCGAGAAGAGAAAAACAAACAAATCGTTCCATTTCAAGTATGAAACCTCTTAGAGCGATGTTTTTCATTTGCTATTGGACAGGCACGGTCCTAGATTTTGGTGAAATATTTCCTATTTTGGTTTGTAATCCATTCAGAAATATTATTATTTGTGCTTTGAGATTGCTACATGAGCCCTGAGTTGGCTTTATGTGGGGATGCATTGTGAGAGGGATTGCATGTACGGAAACGTGCTGGGAATGTATTTGAATGTATTTTTGTGACTGTTTGAGCAGGTGGGACGATATCGCTTGGTTGTGGAAAAACTGTTTTTGTTGCTACGGATTCCAAGGGGTGTCATGAGTTTAAACTTCGGATCTCGGTCAAGGTCTTGCTTTCAAATTCTGACCTTTGAAATTGCATCTGATAAGCCCTAGAATCAAAATAATCCAGCGAGGTGGGAGAACCCCTTCGTTTGGAATGATTGTGACTTCACAAAGGCCCCCGTCTGAAGAAATGATTTGGAGAGACCACGGTCTGTAATTTGCTCGTGCATCCAAGGTTGTCTCTATTAAGCCCCCATTCTGAAGAAATGATTTAGAGAGACCACAGTTTGTAATTTGCTTGTGCATCCAAGGTTGTCTGTTAAGCCCCCATTCTGAAGGAATGATTTGGAGAGACCATGGTCTGTAATTTGCTCGTGCATCCAAGGTTGTCTGTTAAGCCCCCATTCTGAAGGATAAAAGGCGTCTCATGGATTTGAATTCCATCTTTAGACGGAGAGTTGTAATTAAGCCCCAATTCTGATTAAAACTTTAATGTCGAAAAATATTTTTGATAAGCCCCAGAAATCAGAACTCAGAGTAGACACTCAAGATAAAAAAAAAACTCTCTTCGCGTGGCAAAGCCCTAGTCCGAATAAATGACTTGGTGAAGCCCCATTTTGGAGGAAGCGCTGGTCTTTTGTGGAGGTCCTGAAGTGAATCTGATGCAGCCCCAATTTATGTAGAAGCATTTGCAGTAAAGTAGGGAACTTGTAGTGGACCCCTAATAACAAGAGAGACTCAATCCACATGAATAACTTGATAAAGCCCCATTTTGGAGGATCTGGTACAGCCCTAATTCGCGCCGAATTGCTAAGACACCCACCTTATTTTCTTTAGTCAGTCAGTCAACCATAAGAAAATGTAAAATAAAAGATTATTAGGAATATACATGCAGGGGTCATACTTTAGAAAAGTGGGAAAGAATCCCGATTTTATGTGAATGTCTAGTTTAATGTAGGCACCAAAAACTCGCTTTGGGTTTGACTCTTTTGAGAGAGTATGAGCGTAGAGAGGTTTGAAAAAGTGTATAAAAGCCCTTGCTGACAGAAAATCAGTGTTTAACTCTATTTTTCCTATTTTTGTAGAAAAAGAAGACTTGTCGAGACATCTGAAAATTTGTTTTATTCACAATGATCACAAGATTGCTTAAAACCCTATGTTAATGCTCGGGTTACTCAACCACTAATCTTGATATGAACAAACATTTTGATTAATCATGAGAAGAAAGTCAACCGATGTCGAGGATTAAAGTTGGCTAGGTGTGAAAGAAAGGTCTGTGTATAGGGGAGGTCATTGATGAGACCGGGTTTATGGGATTTGTATGTGTAATTGACTGGACCATTTCTGGTTGCCTACGTTTCCCTCGGTGTAAGGAGCTCAGGTTAGCGACGGAATATAGCGACGGAATTAAATTCCATCGGTAAATTTGACGCCAAAATCATTCCGTCGCTAAAGCTTAATTTTCGTCGCTAAATAGCGACGGAATGAGTCCGTCGCTATTGATTCCGTCGCTAAAACACCAGTTTCTGGTAGTGAAAGGGTTCGGATAGGAAGATTGGTTGATGAGGCACGGGCCTTGAGATGGTTCTTTGATGAATCACTTTTGACTTATGTTTCTTAGATTTACATTGCTCCTTGGTTATCGTCTTTCATCGGGGGAGAAGGAAAGGAGAGAGAAATAAAGAAATCATGTGAAAGTTCGAGAATTGGAGGATCTTTTGAGAGTTTGAGAACTTGGGATCCTTCAGCGAATTCGAGGATCTTTTGAGAATTTGAGGACTTGGGATCCTTTTGAGAATTTGAGGATCCTTTGAGAATTTGAGGATCCTTTTGAGGATTGGAGGACTTGGGATCCTTCAGCGAATTTGAGAACTTGGGATCCTTTTGAGAATTTGAGGATGCTTCTGAGAATTAGAGGACTTGGGATCCTTTTGAGAATTTGAGAACTTGGGATCCTTTTGAGAATTTGAGGATCCTTTTGAGAATTGGAAGGCCTCTTGTTGCTTCTTTGATTACATCTGTCCTTCCTTCGTGGCTTGAAATTTTGTGCACCGTCGACTTTTGATGCTAGCTTCTTGGCAGTGCTTGAACTTCATTTGATACAAAACAAAAGGGGAAATGAAACCCCGAGCTTATCGTCAAAATGGGAGCAAACATTTGGTGGTGAGCGACAGCAAGTCTTGATTATTCCACGATGACGCCATTGCGAATTTGGTCAGCAGTGAAGGCATGGGTATGAAAGGTTGATTTGAAAGGCGCATGTCGTGATGTAGGCTTTTGTGAGGTAAGGAAGGTGTATAGGGAGGAAATTGGTTGACTTTATCACACCGATTAATCAGAACATTAATTATTTCAAGAGATTATTTGTTGAGCAATACAAGTGATCATATAGAATGCAAACATTTCATTAAATGTAGTGTAGATGTGCAAATAATGTCTCAAGTATAGCAAGAAAAGAAAAAAACTTTTTTATAGAAGATTAAGATTAACTACAATGTCCGAGAAGGACTTGATTGAACGAGGAAAGTACAAAAACCTACGAAGGTTGACTAAAAGACAGTTGACAAATCTTGAGGATAGGTAGCCCCTAATCTAGCTTGTGAGGACCCCAACCCGGAACCTACACGTGTCCCGAGCTGGAGCGTCCTCAAACTAACCCAAAATTTCCTTAACTTTTAAAACCTTTATTTAACTTTCAAAAATAAATACAATTGTTGAAATCATTTCAAAATAAATCTACACCTTTTCACAATGGAGAAATAGCTGTCTAACTTAGAAGGTAAGAAACTGTTTTAGTTACAAAACGGCCTTGGTTATAACATAAAATGAAGATTTATAAATACATTTCCGTAAATGAATTATACCAAAGTACACTTTCTATACCAACCTAATCACACCCCGACAATTCCCACAATAACTTCCAAACTCCTTACCGCCCTTGCTTGGTTGGTCCATCTGTCTCGGAATCTAAAAACAGTAAAGGGAGAGGGGTGAGAATAAATCTCAGCAAGCTATTATGAATGCAGCAATATGCCATATAAGATGCAACACATAACAAGTTGCATATAACACGTTGAAAAAGCTGTAAACACCTTACATTACCTTGGTTTACCTTTTCCCGTCTGAACAGTAGTCGTACAACATTGGGTATAATAATACTCCAATCTTACAGTGAGCTGCTTAAGCAATACTCACGTCTTATAAGACCCGTTTTTCAGGGAACCAAATAAGACAGTAGCAACTCTGTAAGGCTTTTGGCTCAATACAGATGCTATACCCCATCCTGTGGCCACAGGAGGGGACGGCCACAGATATAACGTAATCCGATCACATTAGGTCACACTTCCATAATTGATCGTATTATGTTATACCCCCAATGTCAGCTGACTCACACATTATCAAGCACATAATAGATACTTGAATAGAATCCACAGAAAGGGATAACAATATAGCAACATGGTAAAATATACTCATGTCCAACCAATATCATAGTGCAACATTTAATCAATACACTATGCATAATCTAAGCAATGTATATGAACTCAAGTAAGGCAAGGAAGTATCATCAATCCATCCTACAAGATCATTATACAATAATACCTAGCCTCTTTAAAGGTCTAAGTTAAATCTACCAAGTTGGGATTACAATTGTCTAGTTACCAAACTAGGTTAACTAGCGTTTTCCAAGCAACATTTAAAGTACTTCTCCAATTCCATTTTTATCACTTAAGATGTCATCATGTAGCCAAAGTATTCTACTTTAATCTAGGTTAAAGATATTTCATTTTGGTTCAAGTTTAATTGGGTTTGAACAGCTCTAAAGTTGATGTAAAAAAACTAGGCCAGGGCACGACTCGTGCCCCAGGGCACGACTCCCCTTTATCCAAGTCACGACTGAAAATTGAAGGTCACGACTCGTGCTCCAGCGCACGACTCGTGCTCATTTGCACCACTAGTGCTCATTTGCACCACTAGTGCAAAATTGCACCACTAGTGCTCATTTGCACCACTAGTGCTCATTTGCACCACTAGTGCAAATTTGCACCACTAGTGCTCATTTGCACTACTAGTGCAAATTTGCACTAGTCGTGCCAAATGCCAGAATTGAGACATCAGTTGCAACATCAGCAACCCCAAATCCAAGTGACCAAAAACCAAGTTTCCTTTATTTGCAGCTGATCCAAAATCCTTACCAACATCAACCATTCTACCCTTAACTATTTTATACCTCTTCCAAGCCAATCCAACACTAACTAACATCAATTTGGTACTCCAAATCTATACTAGTCATTCCAACCAAATAGAGGAACCTAACATTATACTACTTAGTTAGTTATCACATTTCACTATCACATTCCATGTTCATCATCCTTACTTCACATTAACCATTTTCTTACACTCTTATTTCTTTATCAACTATCATGAACAACACATTATATCTAGGTCATAAATTAATTCTTTCTCCAAGGAAGTGTTCCAACAACTCAAGCAACAATTTTAACAACAATATCCACATCAATTATTTCATGAACATTTAAATGAAAGGAAAGTCATAATAACTCACCTTAGAATAGGAGATGGATCATGGCTTTCTTTAGCTTGATAGATTCTCCTAGTTGTCCCAAGCTCAAATGTACTCTTGGATTGAAAAATGGAGAAGATTTGGACCTAGGAGATTCTTGGGAAGCAAAGCTTCATTTTGAAGCTTCCATGGAATTTTTATAAAAGAAAATGAAATGAAGGAGGAGGAGGAGTATAAAAATGGTAAAGAGAGTATGGGGGGGGCGGCGGTCCAAGGAGGGTAGAGTGAGGGAGAGGTATGGTTGCCTTGACTAAGAGGGGAAAAAGGGGAGGGTTTTAGGGAAATTTGTCCCCCACTCAAATAATTCCCTACAAAAATTCTTTCATCAATTTAAAATAATCCTCCCAACCAACAACATTTTATTTGTCCATTTATTACCACTCTATCCTATTACTTTATTTATTTCTAATTATTATTTTTCCCCTAGAACATTATTTATTTTCTTATCATTTTATCCTAATATAAGAAATTTAAAAATATAAGAATGAACACATAATATTAACAATAATATTAAAAGCACACAATATGATGTTAAATTAGTGTCTAGGGTTAGGGTCGTTACACTCTCTCCCCCTTAAAGAAAAATTCGTCCCGAATTTGACTGTCACTTACCTAACCGATCAACCCGCCTCGGTTACACGTATACCTCAGACTTCAATTCCCAAATAGTCTCTTCAATGTTGTGATTCTTCCCCAAAAAAAAAAATTCTAATTCCATTAATAATATGATATTACCACTTAATGACCCAAGCATCCTATACAATTATCACTAACGCGACTTTTCACGATCTCCATGGAAATATAAATAAATAAAAGTATTACAACTTATGTCACCAAATCCATTACAATATCACATTAAAACTTCAAATACTCTATAAGCTTCTCCAAGCCAGTCTATAAGTCAAATCACCAACCTTTTCTAAATCTTCAAATGGATTAACGAACCTTGGCGCCAATTTACCTTAGGCCTTGCTTCACTAAACTCACCCCAACAAATTAAAGATCGATATTTTCTTTCCCAACCACGCCTCATACGGTTTTATCTCAATGTTAGAATGATAACTACTATTATACGCACGCAACCACTGGTAACCATACGTACTATTGACTACTAACATCCATTGTTCATGCCCGAAGCATATCATCAACAACAAGTAATGATTCCTCAAACTTTTACATGGTTAAACTTAATAGCATTCCTACCTTCCCAAAAAGGACCTTCCCGAACGATGTCTATCCAATCCATTTGACACTATGGGTTTTATACAATCAAACTATCTCCTATTATATAAGGACTTGATCAATGAACCTCAGCAATATAAATATATACAATAGGTAGAAAATACCATCAACTTCCTATAAACAAAACGACATACTCTTTTTACTTCCAAGATAACCCAATCACAAAATTCATCATGATAATACTCTCAGTTCAATCTAGAACTCTAAATATTTTAATAAATCTTATAACGTCAATATTCTATTTTCATATTTATGACCAAACCACTTTATATCTTGACTCACTTGAAACGAGTTATTTCAATTATCTTGTCCGCAAATCTCATAATACAAACATTAAACAACTGCCCATGTAATAATAAATATGGACATGCTAATAAGACCCTGATTCCATAAACGGAATATTAATCAACCATGTTTCACAGTTCAATGCTCCAATTATGTTCAGGTCCAGTGACAGGTCAATATCCGAATCAAATGGTTGGCCGCCCTCAACGGAGCCGATCCAACTCCAATACAAAAACCGAGTCTACTGCGACCGTCACATTAATAACCCCACAATTTTATCAAATCATTTCTCGGATCAAAACTTTAATATAGTTAATCACTATAGGGAAACTAAGTTGCCTTTCTACTTGCTTCTGCACGAATTATACCCTTTAAAAATAACACTTCTTTCTAAAATTTACAACATCTTTCAAAATTTAACAGGATAATATAAAAGAGATCCAAAGAGACCTGAATGGTTTATTTATGTAAAACCGTCCCATACCAGTTTTAATTAACTAAACCACTCACAATTTTAAGAAATTTCAAAAGATTGATAAGCTTAAACAAAACTAACTCGAGTGATCTAATTATCTACAACCGTCCCATACCAGTGGTAGATAATTAAATTACTCACAGATTTTAATGTACACAAAAATGGTTCATTGACCTTATTAAATCAAATTATCCCCGAAGGGCACAAATACTCTCACAGAGATCCAATATAAAATCCAAAGTTTTAAAACGCATTTAAAACAATTTTAACAAAATATTCTTGTTTGATCTCCATTTATAGTGTAGCCACCACTCATAATATTTTTACTTAGTTAAATTCCCTATAAGAAAACACAATCTCGTAATACTTATTACTATCTCCGATAAATAACCCTAAAACATTCATTAAGATTATAAACTTGGTAAAGCATCCTCAATTCAATAATTCTTCAAGTTGAATATTCAACACCCTTACTTAATTTTGAGTCATCTATTCCCTACCTTTGATATTGGTATTGTACTTAGCAACAACATATTGTAAACATCTAGTTTTCGATCAAATACCAAAATTTCTAAATCAGAAAATATAATTGGAACTCACATAGATCAATCATTCCCAAATTTCAATTAAACATTACGGTAAAATCTAACTTACCTCCCTATAACCATCAACAACTCAAAACCCGTATAACGTCAATATCTTCCGAGCATCACACCAATCCCTTATATGAGTCACGCAACTAAGTCAACCTATACGGTGTAATCAACCTAAAGTATCCTGTCTTCCAATAAAATTTATCCTCATTTTATTTTCTCAACTAATGATAATCATCTCTCAAAACAAACCATATACATATATTACCTATTTCTGAAGTTGATCCTTTAAGTCACCAATAACTGTATCTATTATACTTCTTCACATTTACCCTATTTACCTCTCCATAACTAATACACAATCCATAAATCAAAACTGTCATACTAGATATAAATGTTATCTTAAGTATATCCTTAAAGCAAATTTTCACTGTAATTGTAACACTCCGAAAAATTCAACTAATAACCATTGAGTATCCTACTAGTTTCTAAAATCAGTCATACAAATCGTCAACAAGTGCTAACGAATACTTATTTCTTACAGTTACCAATTTGAGATCTCTATAATCTATAAATAACCTCCAAGTATCATCTTTTCTAAATATATTACTAATTTATCCTTACGGAGAGTCGCTAAGCTAGTTATCTTCTTTATCAATTAATTTCTCAAGTTGAATCATCAATTCCATCATCCCAATTTGTATACTCTATCTAGGGCTCCGAATACCAAAATAGTAACTTATATCAACTCTAAGCTTCAATGTCCTGGTATGATACCTGATGAAAACCCATTTTTGAAACTCACATAAAAAGCACCACTTAGTCAACTTATAGGGTGATATCACTTACAAAAATATCTGATTTCCTATTCAAATTAGTAGCAAGAATTCAATCAATCTCTCCTTAGAGACTAAACTTATAGCATATAAGGCGAATATATGTCAGTTCCATAAGATCTCGGACTCGCGATATTTTATAACCCATATAATCCCACTTAGACTATCACTTTCAATACTAGTCTCATATATCTAGTCTCCACCATGAGACACCAATGAATAACTAATCATGCAATTATACAACCATAAACCACTCTTAATTAGGCCATGTACCTAACCTCAACTAAGAGTTTACAAATTCATTTATCACTGTACATGAGATAACTCAAGTGTCCTTTACTCACATAACTCAAATAACCTTCATATTCTTTAGATCATACTTTCGACATTTTCGCATATATAATAGCAATTAATAATTTATCCGCCTCAATCACACGCGGAGGCAAATCAAACATAGATAAGGAGACTCGCTTCTTGCGACAGTCCTCCCCAAATACAACAACTACTCAAATATTTCAGGTCAATATAACAATAATTCACGGGTTGGTATATCTACCATATCCACCGGCAATCCATGCCCACTTAATCACAACTACCATGATAAACAAGAATGAGTCGAGGTACTCTCCCATGGGAGTAGAACCTTCAGCACATAAGGCAACTTTTAGGTCAATTATGCAAATAAAGATGAAACGTAATGCCACATGAGAACGAATGAACGAGGATTTATAAAAGTATGAACCCTAACTCCCGAGAGAGGTAAAATACCTCAAATGATGGTGGGGAAATCTATCTTTCCATAACTCATCTTTCCTTGGTCCTTTGGTTGGTACTTATTATTTTCTTGTCATTGAACAAACTCCTGCATTAAACACTCGACGTAAGTTATCACACACTCTTACTCAGCTAGACTCTACCCGAGAACTCTAACCGAGCTCTGATACCAACTGTGAGGACCCCAACCCGGAACCTACACGTGTCCCGAGCTGGAGCGTCCTCAAACTAACCCAAAATTTCCTTAACTTTTAAAACCTTTATTTAACTTTCAAAAATAAATACAATTGTTGAAATCATTTCAAAATAAATCTACACCTTTTCACAATGGATAAATAGCTGTCTAACTTAGAAGGTAAGAAACTGTTTTAGTTACAAAACGGCCTTGGTTATAACATAAAATGAAGATTTATAAATACATTTCCGTAAATGAATTATACCAAAGTACACTTTCTATACCAACCTAATCACACCCCGACAATTCCCACAATAACTTCCAAACTCCTTACCGCCCTTGCTTGGTTGGTCCATCTGTCTCGGAATCTAAAAACAGTAAAGGGAGAGGGGTGAGAATAAATCTCAGCAAGCTATTATGAATGCAGCAATATGCCATATAAGATGCAACACATAACAAGTTGCATATAACACGTTGAAAAAGCTGTAAACACCTTACATTACCTTGGTTTACCTTTTCCCGTCTGAACAGTAGTCGTACAACATTGGGTATAATAATACTCCAATCTTACAGTGAGCTGCTTAAGCAATACTCACGTCTTATAAGACCCGTTTTTCAGGGAACCAAATAAGACAGTAGCAACTCTGTAAGGCTTTTGGCTCAATACAGATGCTATACCCCATCCTGTGGCCACAGGAGGGGACAGCCACAGATATAACGTAATCCGATCACATTAGGTCACACTTCCATAATTGATCGTATTATGTTATACCCCCAATGTCAGCTGACTCACACATTATCAAGCACATAATAGATACTTGAATAGAATCCACAGAAAGGGATAACAATATAGCAACATGGTAAAATATACTCATGTCCAACCAATATCATAGTGCAACATTTAATCAATACACTATGCATAATCTAAGCAATGTATATGAACTCAAGTAAGGCAAGGAAGTATCATCAATCCATCCTACAAGATCATTATACAATAATACCTAGCCTCTTTAAAGGTCTAAGTTAAATCTACCAAGTTGGGATTACAATTGTCTAGTTACCAAACTAGGTTAACTAGCGTTTTCCAAGCAACATTTAAAGTACTTCTCCAATTCCATTTTTATCACTTAAGATGTCATCATGTAGCCAAAGTATTCTACTTTAATCTAGGTTAAAGATATTTCATTTTGGTTCAAGTTTAATTGGGTTTGAACAGCTCTAAAGTTGATGTAAAAAAACTAGGCCAGGGCACGACTCGTGCCCCAGGCACGACTCCCCTTTATCCAAGTCACGACTGAAAATTGAAGGTCACGACTCGTGCTCAGCGCACGACTCGTGCTCATTTGCACCACTAGTGCTCATTTGCACCACTAGTGCAAAATTGCACCACTAGTGCTCATTTGCACCACTAGTGCTCATTTGCACCACTAGTGCAAATTTGCACCACTAGTGCTCATTTGCACTACTAGTGCAAATTTGCACTAGTCGTGCCAAATGCCAGAATTGAGACATCAGTTGCAACATCGCAACCCCAAATCCAAGTGACCAAAACCAAGTTTCCTTTATTTGCAGCTGATCCAAAATCCTTACCAACATCAACCATTCTACCCTTAACTATTTTATACCTCTTCCAAGCCAATCCAACACTAACTAACATCAATTTGGTACTCCAAATCTATACTAGTCATTCCAACCAAATAGAGGAACCTAACATTATACTACTTAGTTAGTTATCACATTTCACTATCACATTCCATGTTCATCATCCTTACTTCACATTAACCATTTTCTTACACTCTTATTTCTTTATCAACTATCATGAACAACACATTATATCTAGGTCATAAATTAATTCTTTCTCCAAGGAAGTGTTCCAACAACTCAAGCAACAATTTTAACAACAATATCCACATCAATTATTTCATGAACATTTAAATGAAAGGAAAGTCATAATAACTCACCTTAGAATAGGAGATGGATCATGGCTTTCTTTAGCTTGATAGATTCTCCTAGTTGTCCCAAGCTCAAATGTACTCTTGGATTGAAAAATGGAGAAGATTTGGACCTAGGAGATTCTTGGGAAGCAAAGCTTCATTTTGAAGCTTCCATGGAATTTTTATAAAAGAAAATGAAATGAAGGAGGAGGAGGAGTATAAAAATGGTAAAGAGAGTATGGGGGGGGGGGCGGCGGTCCAAGGAGGGTAGAGTGAGGGAGAGGTATGGTTGCCTTGACTAAGAGGGGAAAAAGGGGAGGGTTTTAGGGAAATTTGTCCCCCACTCAAATAATTCCCTACAAAAATTCTTTCATCAATTTAAAATAATCCTCCCAACCAACAACATTTTATTTGTCCATTTATTACCACTCTATCCTATTACTTTATTTATTTCTAATTATTATTTTTCCCCTAGAACATTATTTATTTTCTTATCATTTTATCCTAATATAAGAAATTTAAAAATATAAGAATGAACACATAATATTAACAATAATATTAAAAGCACACAATATGATGTTAAATTAGTGTCTAGGGTTAGGGTCGTTACATAGCTACTCTTTGTTGCTGAACTGCCAGGATGCTTAAGCTTTCCGTCTTCTATTAACTTATGAATTTCATATCACTGACCAATGCAACTATCAGTCATGTGCCCATGATACTGGTGGTAGGCGCAATACGTGTTCACGTCAATGTTGGCTGGGGGATTTCTTGGTTTGTAATTCTCCACAGGTTTGAACAGACCTTTTTTGATCAATCCCTCTAACATTTTGCTTAGAGGCATGTCTAGCTGGTCAAAAGGAAGGAAAGGTTGCCTCCTGGAAAAGTCATTGTTTCCTTGGCCTGTGTTCCCATTATTCGACTGATGTCCTGCTGGATGTAGTCGACAGTGGCATCCTTTCCTTTGTCGGGAGCTGGTGCAGGGTTGGATGTAGTTGTTGCTCTGTATCGGTAAGATGGAACTGTGCTCGAGGCCGACTTTTCCTTCGGGTCATTCTCGAATTGGGGACCCGCGTTGACCATGGCATGGGGTTCGGGATAGAAGTGATGGCTGACTGATGCTCTTACTGACGGACTCAAACATGACTTGAAGATTCTCATTTGCTCATCCTCAGGTAGTGACTCCATGATTTCGGAAAAATTCCAGCTCCGCTTCTTGCAAAGTTCTCCCACAGTTTCGTCTGCCTTCTGTTCCGCTAGCATAACCACATGCGGGTCAATAGAAACTTTTGAACTACTGGAACCTGTAACCAAAGGTTCACTAACAGAGGGAACCATGATAAGGGGTTGATGGGGTCGAATGGTAAATTCATCAGATCCAATAGGGATAAACGAAGGTGAGAAACCCGAGACAGTTGGGTGTTCCTTTAATAATCCACTGCCATATTCGAGTGGGGGTTGGACAAATTGGTTATGAGGGAACGGATCATAAATTGGTGGGTACTGTTGAAATCGAGGGATTTGAGGCCATGAAGCAGCTGGAGCAGATGAAGGATGTTTGAAGTAATGGGCCGAAAAAGCCATGGGGGCGAAACTCGATGAATTCTGAGCATATTGGGTGGGGCAGAAAGGATGCTGAACCAACTGAGCCTGAAAAATTGGTGAGGTTTGGGTGCCCGCTGGATGAAGCAAGTGGTGAGGAAGAACATGATTCGTTGAATTTTCTAAGGACAGTGAAGGAGGAGCATGTTGGTGGTGTTGAAGTCTGGCGGCCTCCCAAGCTTTGATCAGCTTTTCCTTAGTCTGAAAGTCTTCAAGATGGAGAGTAGCATTTTGCCCATTGCTTTCCGCTGAACTAGTGATGGGTGATGCTTCATTGTGTTTAACCCCATGCACTGACGGATTTACATCGGAGAAAGTTATTGTATTTACATAACAAGCGGGATCATATATCTGTGTTACCTCATCCTCATCTTCTTTTTTAGGGGGAGGGGAGTCGATCTCAGGAGCAGTTGTTGGGTTGGATGCGTCGACCCAGTATTGATAAGATGGTCTGGGTTTACAACTTCGAGTTGTGATTTGAGATCTTTCTCGAATTTGGACCCTGTGTTGAACATGGCACGAAGATCAGGGTAGAAGTGGTAGCTGATTAACGTTCTTATGGAGGGCCTCAAACATGACTTGAAGATTCTCATTTGTTCGTCCTTGGAAAGAGGTTCCATAATTTCGGAAAGTTTCTAGCTCCATCTTTTGTAGAATTCTCTGACAGTTTCATGATATCTGTCTTCTGCTCGGTGGTGATTAGGTCTTCACGACTTGTTTCCCATTCCAGGTTGGAGCGGTACCGTTCGAGGAAGATGTTGCTGATCTGGTCCTAAGTGTGACGGTCTTCGGGTTTGACTCTTAAGAACCACCTTAGCGCCGAACTCTTGAGAGTATGCTGAAAATGGTCGACCATTTATTGGAGGGTGGCCCCTTTTGCTCTCATGCTGAGGACGTAAGTGTCAACGTGGGTTTGAGGGCATTCAGTTTCGTCAAATATGTCCATCTCAGGCATTCTGAAATTGGCGGGAAGGGACGTGACCATTCCCGGATCGGTAGACTTGAGTGTTTCTTTCTTAGAATTACCCATGTTGGCTTTCATTTCTTTCAGTTGCTCGATCATCCAGGCCATGGTTGGATCCAATGGCAGGCTTTAAGGCTCGGTGCACGGTGCTGCGATCAGAGAGGCAGTGAGTGAAGGTGGCAGACTAGTAGAGGGAATTACTTCTCGAAGGTCTTGAGTGTAAACTGTTCCGTATCCCGAATTGGGGAAGTAGGCATTGTTTTGCTGGCCACCAGGATATCGAGGGGAAGTTTCTCCCGTTCCCATAGGCAAGGTTGGTTGTAGCAGGCTTGAGATGTTTGGATATGCGGAAGCCTTTTCTGGGTTGAATCGAGGCTTTATCCCGTAATTTCGGGGCTCGTATATGGGTAACGGGATTAACCCAGGAGGATATTGAAGGTTATTTGGATCTGTCTGGGAGGGTCCCGCACCGCGCTGATTGTATTGAGCGAAGGGGGCAAAACCGGCTTAGCCGTGTGCGACATGGGCGCCTTGGGAAGTGGCAACATGAAGCCTTAGTCGGCCATTTCCTTGAGTTGAAGGATTTCCGTAGTTCGAAGGCGGAGGAACTTGGTTGAAGGTTTGGGGAGCTGATCAGGGAGGATCGTCGTCCTCGATTAAATTAAAGGTACCATCTAACTGGGGAATAGCTGTTATACCTCACTCATTCAAGATATGTACAACGAAATTTTGATGATCTTCTTTCTGTTTCTTGTGTACCTCGCAAGCCCGGATGGCTTCTTCCAATGTCATGTCGTTTACCAGTGGCGGGGTTTCATTCCCGTCATGATTTCTTGGCGAATCTGACATTTCGGAGAATCTAACCGTAGGAACTGAGAAAACTGAGGAACTATTTGACGATTCCATAACTGTAAAGCTGAAGAGACGATGACTCGGGATTCTGAACCACTCTTTGTTCGCTGCAGGGAACGAAAGGTAGGGCTTAGGTCTTGGAAGAGGTATTCGGCTCAAGGCTTTGGGCTCGTGCAACTTGTAGTTACTTCTTAAGTTTACTTAAAACACGTTTTCCCATAATCCTAACTGGTCGAAAAAGATTGCTCTTCTTTTTCGCAACTACTCTAGGTCTTAAATCAGTGGATCCCGACACTACGTCTATAGACCCCTCATTTCTCACCTGTAAATTGTCTTCCCGGGACGGACAATCCCGAGAGAGGGTCTTATAGGGCAAACGGATTTCACCGACAAAAGGAAAAAGTGAACTTAGGGCATAGCTGGTCATGCAAACTTTCGACGCATATGCCATGCAGGTCACGGTCAAAGTCAACATCCTCGAGTTAAGGCAGAAATCGTGCCAAATTTTCGGCATGACCTCTCTTTGACTCGCTTTCGCGAGGGGCCTTAGCTTTTGGCATTGGCCAATTTGTGACCGGTATGGTTCATACGTTAAAGGTTTGATGACACGGTGTCACATTGAATCTTCGGGTATATTTTCAACACGGTTTTGCGTCAAAGTCAAAGCCAAAAACTAAGACTCCGGGTCGAGAAACGGCCTTAGATCTCAACTTTTATGTTTTGACTTGTGAGGAAGATCGTTGTAAGAATACACACGTAGGCTTTATGACGCGAACTAAGCCAAAAACCAACCAAGGTCTTGGACGAAGTGTGACACAAAGAGTACATGGTTACACGGGCAAGGATAGGCTGTTTGGGATGGCCCTGTACGCACGAGAGAGGTATAATGAAGGCCTTCAAGTTGCAGCTGAAAGGTCACCCCGGGTTAAGGGTTGTAGTGTGCAAGTATACATGGTAACAGTGCGCGTAGTGTGCGGTCACTAAAATTCTTTTTCTGAGTAAATCAGAGATTTTCAAAATGTGTTTTAAAGAACTTATGAGCAGTTCAAAATGTTGCACGAAAACCAATTTATGAGCATATATGCACGAAGATGTTATGATTTCAAAAGAGTGAAAAAACAACACATATTTTTAAAAAAACATTCCAATGTTTTGAAAATCGGAGCTGTTTAAAATTTTCCTTTTTTATTTGAAAAGAAAAGCAAGTAATACGTAATATTAAGAAAACACACACGCACAAAACAAGAGTAAACGAAAGTTTGACCCACAAAATATTTTTTTTTAAATAAAACAGTTTTAAGAAAACAAGTTAAGTCCCCAGCAGAGTCGCCAACTGAAATTACCCCCGATCCGAGACGGCGCCCGGAAGCGTCGGCTTCGCTCGAGATCACGAGAGCAGCGAGCGGTTTGAATTTCACAAAAAAAGAGAGTCGCCACGCCATTTTTATTATGAGCCAAAACTTTGAAAAAGACTTTGAACAGAGATTGTTTTTTATTATGAGCCAAAACTTTGAAAAAAACTTTGAACAGTGATTGTTAGGTTCAGAGGTCACATTACGCCTCGGGAATAGATTAATTGTGCTCACCCGAAATGCCTCATATTGACGAGTCTTTCTACCTTTCTCGTAAACTGTGCGTGTGTGTGTGTGTTTGTGTATTACTTGAAAATGAGTTTGAATGACGGGTTTTGAAATGAGGAGTATTTTTGAGTCGGGCATTATAACGTTACCCTTTTTTGATAAAATGACAGTAAAGAAAAGTCATTTAAAGTAAATGACAATAATGAAATGACGATCGACAAGTCAATTTCTTGACTCGGATGTTAAAGTAAAGGTGATCAACAAATCAAACGGTTTGGACGGTAAATAACATTATTGAAATGACGATATCAACGAATCAAACGATTCGGACGGTAAAAGATTCGATCAACGAATCAAACGATTCAGACGGTAAAAAGCGTTACTTAAATGACGATATCAACGAATCAAACGATTCGGACGGTAGAAATGACAAGCAACGAATCAAACGATTAGGACGGTAAATGACATAATAAGATAAAGCGATAAATAACGAGTCAAGATCTCCCGTTTTAACTCTAAATTACACTTTTCGAAAGAAAAGAGTAATAGAGAGAGGGTCATTTCTTGACTCGTATACAAAGTAATGTCTACATTTTGAGAAGTTTGATCGGAACAGAAATAGCGAAAAAGACGTAAAAAGGGATGAAAGTTTTAGATTGAGAAGGAGAGTTTACCAATCGTTAGGTTTTTGACTCTATCTTCCAAGAGTTCGTAAATTGGATACGAAAAGTGTTTGGATTGTGTTTTGTTTGGTAAAAACGATGTTTTCAAGCAAATTGAGGCGTTTCTGGGACTTCCGGGAGAGTTTGGGTTGCTGGAATCGAGGTAATGAGGCAGGAGGGTTAAAATTTCTAGCCCTTTTACTGAATGACTGAGACTGTATTTATAGGCTGTAAACTTGCAAAACAGGCCGGCCGACCTCTCTTTCATGTTAAGGGCATATTGATTTATTGATTAGACCGTTGGTCGACTTGCTGGTTAAGCCAGTAAAACAGGCCGGCCGACCTAAGTTTCAGTCTGAGGATATTTTGGTCATTTCACACTCTGACCTAATTTGACCTTGATTTGACACTTGGGTAGATTTTTGTGACAAGTTATCATTGTTTCGTTCTTTGTTCGTTATTTTGACAGTTTTTTAAATAAATGTCCAAATAAATGTCGGAACAGTCCCAAAAATTGCGTGTTTTTTGAAAAGTAATATTTTTTCACGTGTTCTAACGTATTTTTAATACACTTTGATTTTGGATGATCTGGACAGTCCCGAAAAATCTCGTTAATCTGGAAAGTGCGGATTGACGTATTATTACGAACCGGATTTAGGTACTTACAGACACATGGTATATTGAGTTGCATTTGCACGGTAACATCTACCCCTTTAGATGCTTCCCGATCATGTTTATCCATGTGCCTCTTTACATGGGAGATACCATTAATACCCGTCGGGTTTAAAAATTTCGAGCACCTCTTCTATTTGGCATTTGTTTCACCGTCAACAATTACCAAATCATATAAATGGGTATACTTGGACACTCTAGGTTGTGCCTTTGCCTTACTCTTACCCTTACCCCACTAGGTACAATATCCGAGGAAACATCATTAGTAGGTGTATTTGGAATTGTGCGGGTTTCGTGGGTAACTTGTAATTCGTTATCGTCATCCTCATCCCCCTCCCCCTCCCCACCATCATATAGGTTATAGATGTATAATTTGTGTTGGGCTCATTCATCCAATCTGGAGTCGAATTTTCGGAGTATAGCCGAAAAATGGAGGGATGTTGATTGGGTTCGAGGAATGATTAACTAAATCATACATTATTTGATCATTATGGTGCAAAAGGGAATTATCATTTGGTACTAAATTTTGATGGGGTATATTTTGTGGGGATTTGATTATGTGGTGGGGGGTTGGGATATTCAAATATATCATTAAATAGATTTTACATGATAAATATCAATTTTAATTACCTAGCAATTAAATTTAAAAATGCAGCACTTAATTTTTTTTTTTTTGAATTTTCAAAAATTTATAAAGATTAAATACTTTTGGCAATAATTTACTAACAATAAAAGTAAAAAATTATAATTTTATTTATTTTTTGGAATTTTTGAAATTTATGAAGATTAAAAAAATTAAATACTTAACACAATATTTAACTATCGAGTAAACAATTAAATATTTAAAGCAATAAAATTACATTCAACTCTTACGATTTAATCACAAACATTCGTGTTGAAAATAATTTGATGATTTGGGTTTGAGAGAATTCTATGATGGATTGAATTTTTTTCGTACGAAAAATGGTAAGACTTTCTCTTCTATTTATAGTAATTATAAATTCATTTTGAACCAAATTTATCCCTAAATATGGATGTTGGGAGGGGTAATTATGTCCCAAAAAATTAAAATCTGATAAATGAGCCGTTATAAATAAATTGGACGAAAATACCTCTCAAACGAATTTTTAACGGATATATTTGAGGACATTTTAGACATTTACGGAAAAAAATTGTTAAATAGGTCACGGACACCTAACGAATCTTCTGATCCGCGGATCAAAGTCTGGTCCGTCACATATAACCCAGTCCAGGCCCGTTCCATTTATCAAGTGGGCTACACGGGCCACGGACAACGGGCTCCACAGACACGGACTACACGGGGCACGGGTAATGGGCTCCACAAGCCTCCCACGAGCTTTGGCCCAAAATGTCCAACTCCACTTATGATCAATCACAATGAGCACATAGTGTGCACATATATATACACATTGCAAATCTCAGCAACTAGTTTATATACTTCTGATTGATAATGTGATTATTTGAAGCCAACAAGTTATTATGTCTTCAAGAATTTAAACATCATATCTAAATCAATAATATTATAGAAGGTTGTTTTTGTGGTATAGATGACACGCTACAATGCCGATGGTGTATTTCATCGGAGTGATACCGAGAACACTAGTGATATTGCTGGCCGGAGCTCTCATTGCAGCTTAATATATTCAGTATTGCATTTGTATTCTCAGTGTTAGACAAAATCTATACAATCGAGCACAAATGAGAAAAGAATTACAATGAATTGAAATATAATATACAACATAAAAATAATAAAGAGAAAACCGTAGATTCATTGTCTTGAGTTTGCTTGAATCCGTGCCGTAACCTCCTTGAATCGTCATCTGGAATTCGCTTGAATCCGAGTCGTGTGTGACACACTCTCCTTAAGACTAATTCGCCCCCTCACTACGAGTGCTCGAGGTCTTCAATGGACGTTAATCTCCCAGGATAAAACTGATGAACCGGAACAACTTTGCACTTAAAGTTTTCCGGTGAATCTCACTATGCTTAAACAAAATCACCACTCAAAAACTAATCTAGGAGGCCAAAGAAAAAGATGAACAAATTGCAAAGAGTAGGAGGAAGATTGAAGGAAAAATTTCTCTAATTTCATTTTGTGGATTTTTCAAAAAATTGTTCCATCCAAAAGTCATCCAAATTAATCTATATTATATAGGAGTCAATCCTTGTGTTTATAGGGTTTTAATCCACAACTTGTAACCCCAAACTCATGGTATGCTCCCAATTAATCAAGCAATTTATTTTGGGACTCTTGGCATGTCAATGGTGGGATTAACTTTTGAAAGTTACATTTTCAACCCACCTACTTTGAATTCATTATATCTTTCTCACCCAATATAAAATTGGACATCTAGATATACCATTCCAATGTTCCTACAAAGTGGAACATACACCCACAATAATCTTTGTCGAACGACAAACGATTCATTTAAGGAAAATACACAATTTTCTTCACAAACAACAAATTTTTCCAACAATCCCCCACATGAAGGAAATTGATGACGAGTTTGGTGATAGAGTTCGGCAGATGAAAACTTGCATACGATAGGTGTGGGAAAAAGCCCATTGAATCTTCGCTCGTACAAGCATATTTACTCTACTCGCAAATCGATAGACGCGATATCCTTGAATCGTTATGCTTTTTGTGCAGTCGATCATGTGCTTGACACAAGTAACGTCCTAACATAGTTCAATTCTCATAGCTATGTTCATTCATGGCCCTGAACATACGCCTGGTTCTGTGAGAGGGTCTAAGAATTGAGCCTCACACAATTCTCCTCGAAGCGGCCCCACTTCTCTCTCACATAGGTGATTTCTTAAAGGTAACCCGTATTACCCCGCTCGAAATTTCGACGCGTAAGAATCATTAAAAGCCATAAGCTTATCCTTGTCCTTTCGGGATGTCACTAATAGGAATGGACATGGGGTTGGTTCCCCCACAGTGACGCTACAAGTCTTTTAACAGTTAGGTTGTCCCATTGAATTTAGTTCTTGGGATCTCCAGTCATCTAGATTGGGTTTTCCGCTTTGTTTAACTTTTAAGAGGCTTACGTCTCATTCCCCTCATCGAACTTTCAACTAACTCTCTATTTAACCCTTTGGCTAACGGATCCGTTTATCATTTGACTTCACATTGTCAAATTAGTTGAGAGTAGTTGTTTAATGGTATTATGTCTTAGACATAAATGTCTAGACTACCATTACACACATTGCTATATGTCATGTCAATCATAAATTGACTTTAGCAATATAACATCTTGCTAACACAAGCTTTATCCATAGAACAAGTGTTAACACAAATTCATTCTAGTGATTTTCTATTGATCCTATCAAATTTATCAAGAATATCCGTCTAATGACTTGTTTAACAACGAGTCAATTAGTTTTCCTTGAATTTGAATCAACGGATCAAATTGACTAGAATTTTTCTTAGTTAACATATCGTATTTTGGATTTAATTAACAAAGTGATGTAGTCACTCTTGTTTAAATCCACACAATCAAACCTTTGATGTCATTACCTTTGTACTTGTCTCAAGTCATACAATGACTTTACAAACTAGCACATTTTCTTCTAGGTTCCATTTCTTGAACCGTTTCAACACTTTGATCTATTTCATTCAAACTATCATATATTCACTTCCATGAATTTGACATCAATACTTGGTTTCCATTTATTTTATTTTCTTTTGATTTTTTTATATATATTCAAACTTATTGAATCATATATAACAAACTAGGGGTGTAAATGGTTCGGTTTGGTTCGGTTTGGGGGAATTTACAGACCGAACCACTAGTCATCGGTTTGGAAAAATTCCAAACCGAAGCGAACCAAGAAAAAATTCAAATCGAACCAAACCAAACCGCTATGGTTTGGTTCAGTTTGGTTCAAACCGCGGTTCAATTATGCGGTTCAGACCGCGGTCCAGACCGTGGTTCAGACCATTATTTAGACTATGGTTCAAACCACGATTCAGATCGCAACTCATTTTCATATTGTTTAAATTTTCCGTGATCATGGAGGAAGAGCGAAAAATGTGAGTGTTTAAGAGACTAGAGGAAGAGAGAGGTCGAAAGAAGAAAAACACTTTACAATGGCGATCGTGGAGAGAACTTGGTTATTTTTGTGTCGTAATGAAGATAACAAATGATGAAATTAATATTAAATAAAATACAAAACGGAGGTTATGATTAGTTTATGTAAATTTTAATAAAGATATAAAAATATTAAATAAGATACAAAACAAAGGTTAGGATTAGTTCATGTAATGTGGTTAGGTTTGGCGGTTTGGTCTCGCGGTTCGGTTTGGTGGTTCGGTTTGGTGGTTCGGTCTCGCGGTCTCAAATCGCGGTTTAGTTTGGTTTGGTTCGGTTTAGTTTGGTTTGGGAGGGTCAGACCACAAACCAAACCGAACCATGTGGTTTGTAAATATTTGAGACCGAACCGAACCATTCATACTTGAAAACCAAACCAAATCGCATGATTTGGTTCGGTTCGGTCTCAAACCGCGGTTTGAACCGAACCACTTACACCCCTATAACAAACCAATATCCACAATTGTTATGAACATAACTCTTGAAACATAATCCACCATTTAGTAACCAAATTCAATTTCCTTGGTAATTGGACTTGCTACTTTGCGAAACACCCCCACATTAACAAGTACGTAGGCCTACGTTTCCATAATTCATATGGACATCTCATTGTTTTCTTGGGGAAACCTTTCCAATAGGTAATTATTTTTCAAAGTATACTCACCCCCACATTTTCGGGTTAGTCCCAAAATTAGCAATAATGCCAATTTTCATTATTAACACCATTTGATCATGGTGTACATTGTGGACACTTTGTTTCATTGTTCATGTATAACAAACCCCTCGGGTTGTTCTATGTAAATTTTCTCTTCTAAATCGACATTTAGAAAGGTTATTTACATCCATTTGATGTATTTCAAATTCTGCTATGCAACAATTGCAAATACAACTCTTTGTTCTCGTGATGAGAGAATAAGTATAAAAGTAATCAAGTTCTTCATTTCCTTGTAATCCTCAGTTACAAGTCTAGCCTTGTACTCTCAACTAATTTGACAATGTGAAGTAATTGTCTTATACTTTTAATTTATACGAAAATATATTCTTAAAGAAAGAAGTGCTTCATGATTCCATTATTGAATCTTGAATTCATACACAAGAATTCTATAATTACAACTATTGTAAGCATACCCAATCATATGCAATCAATAGTATTTAGTGTAACATATACACAAACTACATTTAGTTGTGTTATATCACTACCTCTTTATTAAGTTGATTTTCAACTTTTTCTTTAAAGAGATAAGATTCAACATTTTGCTTTTTAGCAAGCAATGTTAAAGGTAAAAACTTACATTTTACCATCATCTAGTGAATAACATTCACCCCTCAAGCATCAATATGACTTGATTATTGCTTCAAGCATATATTTGATAAGTCTTGTTTGACCATAAAAAGAGATTCATTCTCATTATTAATCACTTGAATACCCTTTCATTTCATTCATTCAAACATCATGAATTTCATTCTTGATGACATCACAATTGCCACTCAAGACACAAGGTATATGCTTGACTTTTTCAAACAAGTTTGACCAACTTTGTCTTTGCCTTGAGCATTTCAATATGCTCCATCACATTTTGCTTTCGCCACAAAAGTGTTAGAAAGTTCTTCTCCGAATCTCTATTCTCTTTTCCAACACAATACGAATAGCAAGCACCTTAACATTCATTTTACTCATTAATGTTTAAGGTGATTCTTGAAATCTTTCCAAGTAGGAAGCGATTTCTCAATTATTTCCGTCACTTGGAAATTTCACTCAACACCATTCATTCGACATGGTTTTCAAGAAAAATATTTTCAATTCTTCCATTAACCTTTTCTGTTTCATGGAGTCCATTATTTTAAAATCAAGAAAATGGCCTACAAAGAATTTCTTTGCACCAACATTCTCGATTTTATATTAATAGTCCAAAGACTCTCATCATTCCTTTGCCGTTTTCTTATTACTATACACATTACATAATGAATTCGACAATTCATTAATTATATAGTTTCGGTAAAAGAGATTTGCATTTTTCAACCATACCCATGGCTTGAAAACATCCGTCTCATTTTCACCCAACATTGTAAGATTTTCATAAAAAACCTCACTAGGTTCAAGATGATCAAATAGAACATCTTTTGTTGCCATCACTCAAAGGTTAGGCCAACAAAATTTTCTATCTTTTCAATATGGTGAGCCAAAATACTTGAAACAACCATATTTTTCTAAATATTTATCTCCACACAAGGAGTCTTCCTCAATACATTGGTTTTAATTTTCAACAATTAAAAACCAAATTATAAACTTGTTGTTATAAATAGAACTCTCTAATATAATTAAAGAATTCACCCAAAATTAATTGTTAATTCAATTGGAGAATTACAACAATTTATTTTTTATAACAACTCATATTATAAACCTCCAAATTTCTTAATGAAATTATAATTTGAGGTTACATATTCCAAAACTTTAAAGGTCTTATCTTGAAGTACCTCTAAATTATAGAAATTATTTTCTCATTCACCAAATACACAATTTCTCTTAAAAGTCATACTTCTAAATATTTTGTGTCATTTGTCATCAATAATAGGATTTAACAACTTCCTTGAAGTCCTACTTATGATTCAGACGGGAAAGGTATTTACTTCCACAGTGGTACGACTTATGATTCAGACGGGAAAGGTAAACAAAGGTAACGGAAGGTGTTTACTGTTTTACCAATATGTGAGATGTACCTTGTTATGTGTTGCATCTTACTTAGCATATTGCTGCATTCATAATAGCTTGCTGAGATTTATTCTCACCCCTCTCCCTTTAATGTTTTTAGATCCTGAGACAGGCGGACCGGCCAAGTGAGGACGAAAAGGAGTTTGGACGAGGTATTTTGGGATTTTCGGGGTACGTATAGGTTGGCGTAGAAGATGTATTTTGGTATAATTCCTTTATGGAGTTTGTGTGTGTAAAACTTAGTTTCTACGTTATAACCAAAGTCTTTTGTAATTAAAACAGGTTGTTACTTTTAAAGTTATTCAACTCTTCCTCCCATGTAAAGAGGAATGAAGTTATTTTGAAATGGTTATGTTCAGTATGTTTAAGTTGTAAGTTAAATCCAAGTTTTAAAAAGTTTAGGTGGTTTGAGTTCTATTGGGGACGCTCTAGCTCGGGACACGGGTTAGGTTCCGGGTTGGGGTCCTCACAGTTGGTATCAAAGCTCGGTTAGAGTTCTCGGGTAGAGTCTAGCTGAGTGAGAGCGTGTGATAATTTACGCCGAGTGTTTGATGCAGGAGCTTATTCAATGGCTGGAAATGAGGATGATCAGCATCAGGTTCCAGGCAATGTTGGTAATGCTGGGGGTGATGGAAATCCGAATGTTGAGACGATGAACATGTTCCGAGTATTTTTGCAAAATATGGCAACACAAGGGCAAGTACAGCAGCATCAAGAAGGCAGACATGGGCATGGGTTGGAAAAGTTCATCAAGATGACACCTCCAAGATTTAGTGGAGACCCAGATCCGGTGAAGGCGGAGAGATGGCTTGAATCTATGAATAAGATTTTCGCAGCGATGGAGAGTACAGATGCAGAAAAGGTGAGATGCGCAATCTTCAAGTTAGAAGGACCTGCAGAGCATTGGTGGCAAGTAGTGAAGGACGGCTGGGATCGGGACCTTACACCGCAGACTTGGGAGAACTTCACACGCAAGTTCCGAGATCATTTTATTCCAATGGTTACAAGAGATAAGAAGGAAGTTGAGTTTTTGAGATTAAAGCAGGGATCAATGACCGTGGCGCAGTACTCAGCAAGGTTTATGGAGCTAGCACGCTATTGTCCACATTTGGTGCCGGAAGAAGAGAGACGGGTATATCGATTTGTGAAGGGATTAAGGCTAGAGTTCAGGAAACAGTTATTGACTCACGACTTCACAAATTTCCAGACAGCGGTGAATAAAGCCTATCGGATAGAGAATGATATTGACGAGCACCGGGGTAGATCTGAGGGTGGAAGTGGAAGTAAACAGATATTTCAAGGCCAAGGTTCTGGATATAGTAGAGGGCAACAGAGAGGATCAGCACCGGAGTTAGCGAGAGGAGAAGAAGTGGCGACTCTGATAACTCGTCCTACTTCAAGGCAGCTAAGGATTGTATGTGGTTATTGCAAGAAGATGGGTCATTCTGAAGACAAGTGTTGGAGTAAGCAAGGGAAATGCATGAATTGTGGGGAAATGGGGCACTACAAGAAAAATTACCCTGTATTTCATCAGAGGTTAGCTTCGGGTGCCGGTCAAAGGGGGCAAAGAGGTGGAATGAAAAGGGACAATGAAGGGAATCCAAAAGGGAATGTTTAAAGTTGAATCCTTGTTTTGAGTCTTGGAGGGATAGATCCCTCAGCAGTCTTTAGAGGTATAATACCTTTCTCAGAAGTAGGGGTCATACTTTTATAGATCCCGATTTATTTCATGCATGTTTGACATTGCATTTTGCTTTCATGTGGCATACATTGCTTAAGATGTGTTTTATGTGTTAGAGGTTTCTGCTCTTATGAGAGAGTACCTCGAATCTTCTTTGGTTTACCACTAGCGTGATGTGGTCATAACTGAGCATGTATTGCCAGTTGATTTGGTAGGATTACCAATTTGTGATTTTGATGTATTCTTGGCCTAGATTGATTAAGTAGTGGCCGTGCATTGATAGGCTGTTGTATGAAGCGAGTCTTCTTTTCTATGCCTAATTTGTCTATATTTGTATTAGACACAGATAAGCCTTTATGTGGTATCCTTATTATATATGCATTAAAGATTGAAATTTTTTGGTTAAAAGTGTGAAGATTAATTGGTATGTGGTAGACTTGGGTAAAAAGTCTTCGAAAAATGTTATGTGCTAATTAGGAAAATGGTAAATGTGCTTTCAGCAAAGTATTATATGGCTCCAGGTTGGGAAGTGGAATTGTGTATTGATTTAGTGTCAGGTTTAATGCCTATATCAAAAGCACCTTTTAGAATGGTCTCGATTTTGTTGTGGTTATAATGAGCAGAGTTTTATCCTTATCTTGATGGCTTGTGGAAATTATTATTGGTGACATCCTTACTTATTTGAAGTTGAGAATATCATGAAAATCAATTGTGAATTGTGTTATCTATTCTTTAAGAGAAGAATTTGTGTGTGAAGTTAAACAATTGTGAGTTGGCTTGGGAATATTGCCATAATGAGTCCGTAGTTTCAGGGTTGAAAGGGGTGCTACCAAGGGAGTATCAATAGATTCTTGAGAATTGTATTATCGTTGATTTAGTTAACCTGGAAAGAGGTATCCATGATGTAAGATGCCAATAAGGGTGAATCATATAGGTAGAGATGAAGAATAGGTTGACTGCAGATCTGATCCTTATCTGACTAATGGATGTGAGAACTTGGCGATTTTAATTGCGTATCAAGGGAAGGTTAATTTGTGATATTATGTAAAATGGGAAAGTGATAACTTATGTTTAGAGGAAGTGAAACAGGCGGAGCAGAATTTTCTTATTTTCAACTTGAAAGTGACTAAGATTATTTTGCGTTTTACAAGTAGAAATTTTAATTATGTGCAACTAAATCTGAGATGTGTTACCGATCATAAAAGTTTAAAGTATTTGTTGGCTCGGAAGGAATTTAACGATAAGCAGAGTCGAGGGTTGAAATTATTTAAAAAAACTTAAATTGTGTTATATCTTGCTACCCGGGAAAGTTATTGTGATTGCAAATGCGATTAGCCGAAAGGCTTATGTGTCAACAAGTATATCCTTTGAGTTGCAAGGTATATTATTGTGAATATTCAAGTTATACTTATAGTGTGGAGACCTTAGAGGAAGTTCAACCATGATTCAGAAGTTAAGAGGATTATCGGCTAGTTTCAAGATGGGAAGACCAAGGATTTTGTATTGAATTAGGATGAAAATTTAACCCTCAACTCGGAATTTGCGTACCGTTGCTGCAAGAGGTTAGAAGGCCAGTTTTAGAGGAAGACCATAGATCTAGAATTGCGATTCAGCAGGAACGTTCGAAGAGGTATCAAGATTTGAAGAAGGGTTAGAAGATTCGAATGGGAAAGCATTGCGATGGAATTTTGTAACTGGACTACCTTCAACGTCGATGAAGATGGGTGTGTTGGGGTAATAGTGGATAGATAGATCAAGTCGGTTTACTTTCTACCTATATCAACGAAGTATTCGAGGGAGAAATTAAAACATTGTGCATGCGGGAGATTGATTGATTTTGTGAAGCACCAATCAACATTTTACCAGATCGGGATCGAGGATTCATTGTGCTTTTGGGAAGCTGGGTGAGAGGTTTTGAGTTCCAAGTCGAGTTTCAGTGATGCGTTTCATCCTCAGGCAGATGGGCAGACAGAGAAGACTATCCAGATTCTTGAGAATAAGTTGTGTGTTGTGTGATGGATTTCCTTTCAACTTGAGAAGTTTATTTAACCTTAGTGAGCTTGCGTATATTAGTAGATTTCAATTCAGTATTGAATTGGTAATGTATGGAACATTGTATGGGAGAAATTATCTTTATGATTCCTCATGTGTATGGAGTTCTTCAACTAATGATGATTAAGCGGATTTGACTTATATGGGGGAAACGTTGAGAGTTATTAGAATCGCAAGTCCGAAATTAAACTTTTAGAGCATCCGGGTTGTGAAAAATGTGTATAATAATAACACTATTGAGGAAACTATTTGAAAGTGTAATTTGATTGCGGGGGAGGTCACCTTCTTTAATTGATCAGTAAGGTAAGCAAGTTTAAAATTCGGGACGAATTTTCTTTAAAGGGGAGTGAGTGTAACGACCCTAACCCTAGGCACTATTTTAGTATCATATTATATGCTTTTTATATTATTGTTGACTTTATGTGTTCAATTTGTGTCCTTGATTTCCTATGTTAAAATGAGATGGTTGTGAAATAATTCTGAAGCTTAGGATAAAATGGAAATAAGTTAAAGTATTTTGTTGTGGTATATTAATTGAAAATAAATAAAATGTGAGTAGTTAGGTTTTCCTTGTGTAGGGGAAAGAAGTAAAGGGTTGAAGTTCATTCTTTAAACTTTAGGGGCTTGCGTGTAGGAAATAGAAAGACTTTATTTAATAAGCATGGGGGGGCCATTCTCCTTATTTTTCTCTCATTTACCTCCTTAGTCAAATCCTACCATACTTCCCCCATACTCCTCCATCCTCCTCCTCATTTGCCCTCATCATTTTCTTCTTCCTTCTTCCTAAAATTTCCATGGAAACTCTTCCATGAAAGCTTCCCCTTCCAAGTTCCTAGGGCATTCAATTCTTCTCCATTTGGCAACCGATTGTACTTCCGTGTTCGGGGCAACTAGGGGAGCACATCAAGCCAAAAAAATCCTTATTCCATCCTATATTTGCTAAAGTGAGTTATTATGACTTTCCCTTCATTAAATGTTCATGAACTATGGATGTTGTTATTGTTATTATAATGATTGTTTGATGCTTTGGAAACCTTCTTGGAGTTGAGGAATTGGTTAATGTTATGGAATGATGTTGTTGTTCATAAGAGTTGATTAAGAGTGTAAGAAAATGGGTTGAGTTGGATTAAGATGGTTAATCTTGAAATATGGTAGTAAAATGGGTGGAAAATCAAGTGGTAAATGATCTAGGTTTAGGATATGCTACTTTGGGGTTAAATGGTTTAGAATTGAATTAGCAAAGTTAGAAATCCCTTTTAGGTTCACAAATTAGAAGAAGATTGGTTCAAGTTTTGGTTTTTGGGAGTTACTAAGGAAACCTGCCACTGATACTTGATTTTGGCCGTGGCACGAGTCGTGCCCATGGCCAATTCGTGCTAACGAGACGTGATAAATCTCTCATCCTTGCTGATTAAAAATGGAGCTAAAGAGCATGAGTCGTGCCCTAAGGCACGAGTCGTGCCCAGTGGAAATAACGAGTCGTGCCTTGCTAAGGGACGCATGAATCTGGGAAAGGTCAAAAGGGCACGAGTCGTGCCCTGGGGCACGAGTCGTGCCCTGGCCTGGTAACTTTGAACCAACTTTAGAGCTGTTTAAACCTATTCAAACTAGAACCAAAATGAAATCTCTTTAACTTAGATTAAAGTAGAATACTTTGGCTACGCGATGACATCTTATTTGATCAAAATGGATTAGTGGAAGTAGTTTAAATATTGTCCGGAAAAAGGGTTAATATGCTTGATTAGTAACTTCACCAAAGTAGTTCAAACTTGGGAAGTAGATCTTGAACTTTTATTAAGGTTATTCGAGGTTGTATAATGACTATGTAGGAATGGTTTATGATACATAGTGGCCTTACTTGCCCCATATCCTTGGTGTTTGGTTTGAATAGTGTAGAAGATGTATGTTACCCTATCGTGCTAGTTTGGGAATGTGTATTTATCACATTGTTTCATTATTATTGTGGGGCCTCCCCAACCCCGGGACCTATAAATTCGTGCCCCAATGGTAGGGTACCCAACTGACTCATCTAAAATTGAAACCATTTCAATAAACCATCTAAGTTAAGTGAGGTTTTTAAGAAAATTTTAACATGATCTTCCTAAATGGAAGACTCAAGAAACCTGCTTCCATTCATTTCCACATTGAAAAGAAAAGTTTACACCAATACATACTTAACAACCACACCTCATTATTTACAAACCATAGTTGTAGATGTTTATAAAAGTTATTTACAAACTTTACCCCAAAAGAATAACAACCGACATAAACCCTCCTAGCAAAACGTACCCCGACAATCAAAAGACGATCCAACTGTGTCCCGGCCTCACCGATCCTGACCTCCTGTCTCAGTGGTATCTAAAAAAAATAAAAGGGAAACGGGGTGAGAAAGAATCTCAGTAAATTATTATGCATGCAGCAAGATGCCAAATAAAATGCAACACGTAAGCAAGTTGTTTCACGTCATAATTTGCATATTGTAAACACATTTTATCCTCTTGGGAACACATCCTCTTGGAAACACATTTATATACATCCTTTTGGGAATACATGTATATACATCCTCGTGGGAATACATGTATTTATACATCCTCTTGGGAATACATATATATACATCATCTTGAGAATACATGTATTTATACATCCTCTTGGGAATACATGTATATACATCCTCTTGGGAATATATGTATTTATACATCCTCTTGGGAATACATGTATATACATCCTCTTGGGAATACATTATATATATATATACATGATTGAATCAATAATAATCCATGTATGCTCACAATCAATTCCATGATGTCGTGCAACAATTAATTCAAGCACCATTTTATCATAGAACCATTCAAAGGTAACCACATAGGGGTACAATCACAAATAAGTAGCCCTACACATTCACAATTTAACATTATACAACCTACTTTCAAGTTCCATCATGAAATACCAAGTTTTTATAACTTTGGTTCTTCAATTAACAATGACTTTCAGCCGTTTTCCAAGCAATATTTAAAGCCCTTCCCCTAATCCGATTTGGCCAAGTAAAACGCGGTTGTGAAGTACTAATGTTGTACTAGATACAGGATCAAAAAGTAATCCAATCCGAGTTGTTTAGCCTAGGTTTCTAATGCCTCGAACATGGACCAAGGCTGCAGATTGAAATAAGACAGGTGCTGAAACTGCCTTCCAAGCAACTTTGGATCAATATTTAAAGCTCTTGCTAATATCTTTTTGGCCAATTCCAAGTTCTAAAATGTTGTACTAAACTTGTAATACAAGCATAGTTAAAGAGTTATTAAATTTATACTCACTAACCTAGGTTTAAAAGCTTGCAAAGGTGCTCACTCAAGGTAGTTTTGAGCTCGAGTCGTGCATGTCAGCACGAGTCGTGCAACTCCTCTGCACGACTGATTCCAAGGTCACGACTGGTGATCACGACTCCCCCTGCTTGGTCAGGACTCGTGCTCATGTGCACGAGTCGTGCCCCTCCCCTGAAGCCACGGTTTCTGCAGATTCATAGCAAGAACATCAGCAGAACAACAACTTCAGTTCCAGCCTTACTTCAGCCACTGCAAACAGGTTTCCAACAGTCTATCAACCTGGTTTTGGCCTCTAATATACTCCCTTTCTACCCTATAACACATATATAACATGGATACAATGATTATCAATCCATAACACCACCCTAGGCCTCGGTTTTTACAGCAAACAACAACAACACTAGCAGCAATAACACCGGTTACTGCCACCCTTGGTCTCAACTATTTCAAGGCCATTTACAGCAGTGAATACACATAGTTTGGGACTCAAATATACTCCCTTCAAGTATTATAACATCTCTATAACAAGATTCAATTCCAACTCAAGCCATAATATCAACTTTGGCTATAGTTATTCACCACACTTGGTCACTTCTCATTCAGCCACCAAGAGTAGATTTCCACTTCACAACAATCATCCATAACATCATAATAACCTTACTAAGCATGTTATGAACAGATATAGAAAAGAAACATAACAACTTACTTGGAAAATATGAAAAATAACTAGGAGCTTTGACCGGGTAGATGCAATCTACTCAACGCCGTGATCACTAATCCGCAATTACTTTGAAGAACCAATTAACGATTGATTTTCTAGAATTTTTAGAAGAGTTTTAGTGTTTAGGAATGCTTCTTGGATAAGGAAGGAGAAGGAAGCTGATGGAAGGAAATGAATTATGGAAAAAGGCTTCTTTAAAAAGGGATAAGTATTAAAAATTTTCATTAAAGCCCTCCAAGTCTCAATCACCACAACTAAACCCCGATACTTACAATTACCTTTAAGCCCCTACTACTTTATAATCCCTTTTCCTTCCAAAGTCACTTTAGGATATCCTTCTTAATTTAATTTTCCACATAATTAAATTTATCATTATATAATAAAATGAATTCTTACCATTATTGTAACGACCCTAACCCTAGGCACTAATTTTAGTATTATATTACATGTTTTTAATATTAATGATTAACTCTATTTGCTTATTCTATGCCTTTAATGTTTATGTCAAGTTGAGATGGTTAGGAGATAATTCTAAAGCTTTGGGATAAAATGAAAGTAAGTTAAAGTATTGGTTGAATTATAATAATTGAAAATAAAATAAATTAATAGGGTGGAGTGAAAATAAAATAAACAAATAAAATATTATGGGTTGGTTAGGTGCCTTGTGTGAAGTAGAGAAATTTAGGGAATTTAATTGTATTACTTAGAACTTGGAGGACCTAGTGGCTTAATTTTGAAAGCCTTTCATTACTTTGGCATGGGGGGCCATGCCTTTCCCCTTAAATCCCTCACCCTTCCTCCTCCTTAGTCAAAGTCTACTACCCTCCTCCCATACTTCCTCCATCCTCCCCATTCTCCCTAATAATTTTCTTCTTCATCCTGATTCATTCCATCCATGGAAGCTCCTTCCTAGAGTCTCTCTTTCCAAATTTCTAGCAAGCTCAATTCTACTCCATTTTCCAATCAAATTGTACTTTTGTGCTTGGTGCATCTAGGGGAGTTTATCAAGCTAAGAAGATCCTCATTTTATCCTAAAAATCTAAGGTAAGTTATTATGACTTCCTTCTAAATATTGCTCACTTTATGTGTTTATGAATATTTTGTGGAAATAAAATAATTGTGGTATTTTTGAATAATGTTATTTGAGTAAAATGGTTATTTAAGGTTTAATTGATTTTAGTTATGAGATGGGGGTTTAAGTTGAAGGAATGAGGGTATAATGAGTGTAAGATGTTAATGACATTAATGGAGTTAGAGTATGTGATTATATTCATATTACTTTGATTTGGGAAAGATTATGAGTTTATTTAATTTGGGTAGAAAGAAGTAGTAAAAGGACTTGGTATACTTTTAATGATGTGAGTTATTATGATTTTTCCTTCTATTTAATGTTCATGAACTATTTGGTTTTGTTATTGTTATTAAATTGGTTATTTGATGCTTTGGAAACCTTCTTGGAGTTGAGAAATTGGTTAATATTATAGAATGATGATGTGGTTTAAGGAAGATGATCAAGAGTGTAAGAAAGTGAGTTGAGTTAGATTAAGAAGGTTAAACTTGAAATGTGGTAGTGAAATGGGTGGAGAATTTAGTGGTAAATTATCTAGGGTTAAATTATTTGGGGTTTAAATGATTTAGAATGAGGTTTGTAAAGTTTGAAGATCCTTTTGGTATTTATAAAAATAAGAAAGATCATAAAAGGGAAAAAGAGTATATGTGAAAAGAGACTTGAAATCTGGGTATAGCTGGAAAGAGCCTTGGGCGGTCGCCCATAGGGGGCTTGAGCGGCCGACCATGTGACCAGCCTTGGGTCGCCCAAGACGGCGTGTGCTGTCGCCAAGTCCATCAGAAGCCTTGAACCCTTTTTAAACTTCACTTGGGCGGTCGCCCATGGTGACTTGGGCGGTCGCCCATGTCACCAGAATTTCCCCAGTTTCCTTTCTTGCTGAATTTCACCCACAACCACTAAGTATGGTTCCTAACCCTTTCAAAGTAGTGAAACCTAATCTACTTCGGATATGAATTAATCCTTTTTAACCTAGGATTAAAGTAGAATACTTTGGCTAGGCCATGATGTCTTATTTGATCAAAAATGGAATTGTGTGAGTAGTTTAAATATTGTTCGGAAATGGTGGATAAGCTTGATTCGTAACTTCACCAAAGTGGTTCAAACTTGGGAAGTAGATCTTGAACTTTAATTAAGATTATTCAAGGTTGAGTAATGACTTCGTAGAAATGATTTATGGTTCGGGGTGGCCTTATTTGCTCCCATACCCTTGGTGATTAATTTGAATAGTGTAGAAACTATAAGTTACACTATTACGTTAGTTGAGAATGTATATGTATTACATTGTTATACTGTATCCCCAGTGTGGATTATTTGGTATATGGTTATATTGTATCCCCATTGTGGATTATATGGCATATTGTATCCCAAGTGTGGATTATTTGGTTATATTGTTACCTTACTTGAATTCATATTCATTGATGGTATTATGCATAGTGTATTAAATGAATGTTGCACTATAGTATTGATTTAACATGAGTATACATTACCATGTTGTTATATTCTTATCCCTTTTGTGGATTTTATTTCAAGTATCTATTATGTGCTTGAATATTATATGTGATTCGGGGGTATAATGGAATTCAATCAATTATGGATTTGTTCTATAAGTGATTGAAGGTTCATCATACTTGTGACCGTCCCCTCTGTGGCCACAGAGTGAGAGCGCTAGCACAGTATTGAGCCGAAGCCTTACGGTCCGCTGCGATTTGGTGATTAGGTGGAATGCGTCGGTATTAAACCAAAAGCCTTACGGATAGCGGCGATATTATATGGTACTCTTATTAAAGGGTCATATAAGTATCTGATTTTCTTATATGGATCTCTGGAGTATGAGTCCTATAAGCGGTGAATGTGCATGGAGGCAGTTCACCAAAGAGAGGAGTTTTACTCCCACGTTGTACGACATATTGTTCAGACGGGAAAGGTAAAATGAGGTAACGTAAGGTGTTTACCGCTTTAATAATGTGCTATGTGTAACCATGCTATGTGTTGCATCTTGTTTGGCATCTTGCTGCATTCATAATAGCTTATTGAGATTTATTCTCACCCCTTTCCTTTTACTGTTTTAGATTGTGCTAAGGCAGGTGACCTGAACCAGTGAGGCCGGGGATAAGAGTGTGGACTCTTGCTTTTGGGACTTGTCAGGATAGGTATATGAGTAGGTTGTCGGGAGTCCTATTTAAGTATTACTCTTTTATAAGTTGTATGGAAAACTCTTTTGTTAAACAATGTTAATTAGGGTTTTCAATGTAATTGATCAAGTTATGGTTTATTGGAATATTTATTTAAATTCCTCCGAGTGGAGATATTATCAGTTGATTTTATTTTGGAAGTTTGAGAATTGGTTTTCTTTAAAAGGTGAAATAAAAGAAGTTTTTAAAAATGAAGATGGGATTTCTTAGTTTGGGCTTCTCAAGCTCGGGACACGTGTTAGGTCCCGGGTTGGGGTGCTCACAATTATAAACACATAAGCCATGGAATTAAGTAAATAATTAATCACAACATATACCAAGACCATGAAATGCACCAAATTAACATATAATGCATCATCTAAAATGAAGTGCAACCCCCATTCCCACGTGCTCCACGTGTGCCTAAACAGTGCCTATGGTTGGGGTCGTGACACTCACTCCTCTTAAGAAAATTCGTCCCGAATTTAACTTTTCACTTACCGGAATGCTCAAATAGACTCGGATACTTCTCCCTCATTTCCGATTCTAATTCCCACGTAGCTTCCTCGATCGTGTGATTCCTCCATAAGATTTTAACCACGGGGATGCTCTTGGTACGTAGTTCCTTAACTTTTTGCTCCAAAATCCTCAATGGAACTTCAACATAAGTCATATCCGCTCTAACATCATCGGGAGGCGAGCTCAATATATGGGAAGGGTCATAACAATACTTCCGTAGAATGGATACGTGGAATACATTATGAAGTGAAGATAAAGATGGAGGGAGAGCCAAACGGTATGCTAACTCACCCACCTTCTCTAGAATCTCAAAGGGTCCAATGAATCTCGGTGCTAATTTTCCCTTATTACCAAACCTCTTTATACCCGTTCTTGGTGAAATCTTCAAGAACACGGAGTCACCTACCTGAAATGATAGTTCCCTTCTTCGTGTATCCGCATAACTCTTCTGTCGACTTTGAGCTGTCTTTAACCGATCACGAATCACCTTTATCTTCTCAGTTGAATCTCTCACCAAGTCCGGACCCCAAAGTCTTGCCTCGCCAACTTCATCCCAACAAATTGGAGACTGACATTTCCTTCCGTATAATGCCTCATAGGGTGCCATCTCTATACTAGATTGATAACTGTTATTGTAGGCGAACTCCACAAGAGGTAAATGATCTTCCCATGATGCTTGAAAATCCATCACACATGCTCGAAGCATATCCTCAAGAATTTGAATAGTTCTCTCCGTTTGTCCATCGGTCTAAGGATGAAATGCGGTACTGAAACTCAACTTTGACCCCAATGCTTCATGTAATGCTCTCCAAAATCGGGAGGTGAACCGCGTATCTCTATCTGACACAATAGTAACTGGCACTCCATGTAATCTCACGATCTCTCGGATGTACAACTGAGCCAACTTTTCTAAGGAATACTTGATTGACACAGGTAGGAAATGTGCAGACTTAGTTAACCGATCCACAATCTCCCATATCGCATCCATCTTCTTAGGCATAGGAGGCAATCCCGTAACAAAATCCATCAAAATGCCTTCCCATTTCCACTCCGGAATCTCCAACGATTGTAGCAATCCCGCAGGTCGTTGATGCTCCGCTTTGATTTATTGACATGTGAGGCACTTGGACACAAACTCAACAATCTCCTTTTTCATTCCATTCCACCAATATCCTCTCTTTAAGTCTTGATACATTTTAGTACTCCCAGGGTGAACGGAAAACTTGGACTTATGACCCTCTTCCAATACTTGTCTTTTGATCTCCGGGGACGAAGGAACGCAAATCCGACCCCTGAAAGTTAAAATACCCTCTTGATTCACTGAAAATTCACTTGCCTTTCCATCTTGCAACTTTTCCCGGATTTTATTCAATTCCTCATCCTTCTGTTGAGCTTCCAAAAGATCCCCGTAAAGAGTTGGAACGGCTCTCACATTCGCAAACAACATATAACTCTTCACTTCTCGAGATCTCAAAGATGATAGATGAGCCTTACGGCTAATAGCATCCGCTACCACATTCGCTTTCCTCGGATGATATGAAATGGTACAATCATAATCCTTCAGGAGTTCTAACCATCGCCTATGTCTGTTGTTGAGCTCCTTTTGGGTGAATAGGTACTTCAAACTTTTATGATCCGTGAATATCTCGAATTTAGCTCCATATAGGTAATGTTTCCATTTGTGTAACGCAAAGATAATAGCTGCTAGTTCTATGTCGTGAGTAGGATAATTTTGCTCCACTGGTGATAGTTTTCGTGAAGCATACGCAATGAATTTTCCCCTTTGCATCAAAACACACCCCAATCCTTCTTTAGAAGCATCACTGTAAATGACAAAATCCTCCCATCCATCTGACAAGGTAAGGATCGGAGCCGAAGTCAATCTCCTCTTTAATTCATTAAAGCTAGCCTCACACTTCTCATCCCACACAAAAGGAGCCTCCTTCCTAGTCAACCGAGTCAATGGTGTTGCAATCCGTGAAAAGCCCTCAATAAACCTCCGATAATATCCTGCTAAGCCGAGGAAACTGCGAACCTCTGTCACTGTAGACGGCTGCTTCCAGCTGACTACTGCCTCAATCTTCGCAGGATCTACGGTAATTCCATCACGTGATACAACATGACCAAGGAAAGAAATCCGCTCAAGCTAAAACTCACATTTGTTGAATTTGGCAAACAATTGTTTCTCCCGAAGCAAGGACAAAACGATTCTCAAATGCTCTTCGTGTTCTTCCCGGGATTTAGAGTATACCAAGATGTCATCAATGAAAACCACCACAAAATTATCAAGATAGGGCTTGAAAATCCGATTCATCATATCCATAAACACAGCTGGAGCGTTTGTCAATCCAAAAGGCATCACAAGAAATTCATAGTGTCCATACCTCGTTCTGAATGCAGTTTTAGGGATATCCTCCGCTTTGATCTTCAACTGGTGATAACCACTACGCAAATCCAACTTAGAATAAATAACCGAACCTTGAAGCTGATCAAAGAGATCATCAATGTGAGGCAACGGATATTTGTTCTTGATAGTGGCTTGGTTCAACAACCTATAATCAATACACAATCGTAGCGTACCATCCTTCTTTCTAACAAATAATACTGGCGCTCCCCAAGGTGATACACTAGGACAAATGAAACCCCGGTCAAGAAGTTCTTGCAACTGTACTTTCAACTCTTTAAGTTCCGCTGGAGCCATTCGGTACAGAGCCTTAGAAATGGGAGAGGTACCTGGTACAAGATCAATACAAAACTCTATCTCCCTATCAGGAGGCATAGCATACTCTTCTGAAAACACATCACTGAATTCGTTCACAACAGGCACTTGGGACAACTCGGGAGATTTCTTACGAATATCTACCGCATAAGCCAAATAACCCTCACACCCTTTTGACAACAACTTCCTAGCTTTTAATGCAAAGATCACATTTATACCAAACAATGATTTATCAGCATCAAAAACAAATATAGGCACATTAGGCATAGAAAAGGTGACGCGCTTCTTGCGACAATCCACCAAGGCATGACAATAGCTTAACCAATCCATGCCTAAGATAACATCAAAGTCCCGAATTGGTAACTCTACCAAATCCACGGGCAACACATGACCACATATAAGCACTTCACAATCATGATATATCAGAGAAGATTCGAGGCACTCTCCAACGGGAGTAGACACCTCACGCACATAGGGCAACATCTTGGGCATTTTATGCAATGTGAATGCAAAATGAGATGAAACATACGAATGAGACGACCCAGGGTCAATAAGGACACGAGAACTGACCCCTGAGACAGGTACAATACCTCTAATAACTGCTGACGGATCTACTTCGCCATGACCTAGGGCAAACACCCTACCCGGGACTCTCTCCTTAGGTTTTCCTTCCACATCCTTCTTACCACCACTTCTTGGTTGCACCCCCTGCGGTCTGCCACCCGCAGCCTGACTCCGGATAAACCTTGGACAATCTCTCCTATAATGTCCCATTTCACCGCAACTAGTACACTTCCCTTGCTTGGTCCAACAATTTTCTTCCACATGTCCACCCTTCTTACACCAATTACACACAACACCAACTTTATTGGTTGTCGAACGAGAAGAACAACTAACACTTCCTCCTTTAGCACCTCCAAGAGTTGGAGCTTTTGGTTGCCCCCGCTGTTGACCTGATCCCTGACCTGAGAACTTTGACTTAAATCCTCCACCTTCATGCTTGCCTTTGTGTTCTTCAATATCATTCTCGATTCTATAAGCCATGTTTACTGCCGCCTGATACGAAGGGAAGTCATGAGTCAATAGCTGTTTCCTGAATTCTATCCTCAATCCCTTCACGAACCGATAAACTCTTCTTTGCTCATCCGGTATAAGATGAGGACAATATCTTGCCAATTTGGTAAACTTCGATGAATACTGTGCCACGGACATTGATCCTTGTTCCAGCTTTAGAAATTCCGCTTCTTTCTTATCCCTCGTCACCATTGGTATGAAATGCTCCCTGAAACTCCGAGTGAAATTATTCCATGTTTGTGGAGTATGCTCCCTTTCCCAACTTTCCCTGAGTATTTGCCACCAATGCTCGGCTGGCCCCTCGAGTTTGAATACCGCACAACGAACTTTCTCCTCATCCGAGCTTCCCATTGCCACAAAAATCTTCTCCATTGCTTCCAACCACCTCTCTGCTTTAATCGTATCCGGATCTCCGTTGTAGCTAGGCGGAGCCAACTTGACAAACTTTTCCAATCCATGAGTTTGTCTCCCCTCTTGTTGTTGTTGCTGACCTTGGCTCTGAGCTGCCATACTCTGAATAAAGGACCGGAACATGTTCATCAATTCCGAATTCGGATCCCCTCCGGATCCCCCCGCATCTGGATCTCCTTCCACCCTTTGCTGTCCTTTACCAGTATCAGCCATCACACAATTCCCTGCATCAAACACTCGACGCCAGACATCACACTCCCCCTTAGACTCGACTTCTACCCTTGACATCTAACCTTAGCTCTGATACCAACTGCGGGGCCTCCCCAACCCCGGGACCTATAAATTCGTGCCCCGATGGTAGGGTCCCCAACTGACTCATCTAAAATTGAAACCATTTCAATAAACCATCTAAGTTAAGTGAGGTTTTTAAGAAAATTTTAACATGATCTTCCTAAATGGAAGACTCAAGAAACCTGTTTCCATTCATTTCCACAATGAAAAGAAAAGTTTACACCAATACATACTTAACAACCACACCTCATTATTTACAAACCATAGTTGTAGATGTTTATAAAAGTTATTTACAAACTTTACCCCAAAATAATAACAACCGACATAAACCCTCCTAGCAAAACGTACCCCGACAATCAAAAGACGATCCAACTGTGCCCCGGCCTCACCGATCCTGACCTCCTGTCTCAGTGGTATCTAAAAAAAATAAAAGGGAAACGGGGTAAGAAAGAATCTCAGTAAGTTATTATGCATGCAGCAAGATGCCAAATAAAATGCAACACGTAAGCAAGTTGTTTCACGTCATAATTTGCATACTGTAAACACATTTCATCCTCTTGGGAACACATCCTCTTGGGAACACATTTATATACATCCTCTTGGGAATACATGTATATACATCCTCGTGGGAATACATATATTTATACATCCTCTTGGGAATACATGTATATACATCCTCTTGGGAATACATGTATTTATACATCCTCTTGGGAATACATGTATATACATCCTCTTGGGAATACATGTATTTATACATCCTCTTGGGAATACATGTATATACATCCTCTTGGGAATACATTATATATATATACATGATTGAATCAATAATAATCCATGTATGCTCACAATCAATTCCATGATGTCGTGCAACAATTAATTCAAGCACCATTTTATCATAGAATCATTCAAAGGTAACCACATAGGGGTACAATCACAAATAAGTAGCCCTACACATTCACAATTTAACATTATACAACCTACTTTCAAGTTCCATCATGAAATACCAAGTTTTTATAACTTTGGTTCTTCAATTAACAATGACTTTCAGCCGTTTTCCAAGCAATATTTAAAGCCCTTCCCATAATCCGATTTGGCCAAGTAAAACGCGGTTGTAAAGTACTAATGTTGTACTAGATACAGGATCAAAAAGTGTTCCAATCCGAGTTGTTTAGCCTAGGTTTCCAATGCCTCGAACATGGACCAAGGCTGCAGATTGAAATAAGACAGGTGCTGAAACTGCCTTCCAAGCAACTTTGGATTAATATTTAAAGCTCTTGCTAATATCTTTTTGGCCAATTCCAAGTTATAAAATGTTTTACTAAACTTGTACTACAAGTATAGTTAAATAGTTATTAAATTTATACTCACTAGCCTAGGTTTAAAAGCTTGCAAAGGTGCTCACTCAAGGCAGTTTTGAGCACGAGTCGTGCATGGCAGCACGAGTCGTGCAACTCCTCTGCACGACTGATTCCTAGGTCACGACTGGTTATCACGACTCCCCCTTCTTGGTCAGGACTCGTGCTCATGTGCACGAGTCGTGCCCCTCCCCTGAAGCCACGGTTTCTGCAGATTCATAGCAAGAACATCGGCGAAACAACTTCGTTCCGGCCTTACTTACCCACGCAAACAGTTTCCAACAGTCTATCAACCTGGTTTTGGCCTCTAATATACTCCCTTTCTACCCTATAACACATATATAACATGGATACAATGATTATCAATCCATAACACCACCCTAGGCCATGGTTTTTACAGCAAACAACAACAACACTAGCAGCAACAACACCAGTTACTGCCACCCTTGGTCTCAACTATTTCAAGGCCATTTACAGCAGTGAATAAACATAGTTTGGGACTCAAATATACTCCCTTCAAGTATTATAACATCTCTATAACAAGATTCAATTCCAACTCAAGCCATAATATCAACTTTGGCTATAGTTATTCACCACACTTGGTCACTTCTCATTCAGCCACCAAGAGTAGATTTCCACTTCACAACAATCATCCATAACATCATAATAACCTTACTAAGCATGTTATGAACAGATATAGAAAAGAAACATAACAACTTACTTGGAAAATATGAAAAATAAATAGGAGCTTTGACCGGGTAGATGCAATCTACTCAACGCCGTTATCACTAATCCGCAATTACTTTGAAGAACCAATTAACGATTGATTTTCTAGAATTTTTAGAAGAGTTTTAGGGTTTAGGAATGCTTCTTGGATAAGGAAGGAGAAGGAAGCTGATGGAAGGAAATGAATTATGGAAAAAGGCTTCTTTAAAAAGGGATAAGTATTAAAAAATTTCATTAAAGCCCTCCAAGTCTCAATCACCACAACTAAACCCCCTATACTTACAATTACCTTTAAGCCCCTACTACTTTATAATCCCTTTTCCTTCCAAAGTTACTTTAGGATATCCTTCCTAATTTAATTTTCCACATAATTCAATTTATCATTATATAATAAAATGAATTCTTACCATTATAAACACATAAGTCATGGAATCACTAGTACAGATTGGATCTTAGGAAACGCACCTTCGATAGAGCTTTTAAAAAGCGCTATCTAAGATGTAAACTTACATAGCGCATCCTCAACTTCAAATTTAATAATCTAGGAAAAATAATAATAATAAAAAAAAATTAACTAACATAGCGCTTATTAGAAAAACGCTATCTTAGTAAAAGCTTACGTAGCGTTTATTAGAAGCGCTATGTTAGTAAACGATTCGTAAGAATTTTTATTTATTTATTTATTTATTTATTTATTTATTTTTTATTATTATTTTTTTTTGAAGGCATACGCGTATCTCTCTCTCTCTTCTTCAGATTGGCCGCTGTTCTCTCTTCTCTCCCTCAGGGCCTCATCCCTACACACTCTCTCCCTTTCTATCGATTCCCTAAACCACGCAACTTACCCGGCCCTCTTCCTCCTCCGTGCGATTGCCGGCGAATCCTTCTCTCTCTCTCTCTTCGGAGGACTCTTCACCGGTTTGTTTTCTTCCGCCGGCGAGGTTCTCCCCTTCTCCCCGCCGGCCAATCTCTTTGTTACAACAACCCTTTTCGATCTCTCCACTCCCTCTCGCTTCATTTACCCCAAACAACCCCGCCCTCAATTTATTAATACCCACTTTCAAAACCCTATATTCCCCAAATTCCATTTACACACACTAACTCACACATAGTTTTGGTAAGTGCGAGTTCAGTTTCTTGGATTGTATAGAGTTGAAGATGGATTCGGACGAAGGAAAGCTTCGTTGGAGGGATTGCTTGGGACACGACATTGATGACCGAACGGTTAGAACCCTAGAAATCTATGCCTTTAATTCTATGATATTCGTTTGATTGAAAAGTTGGTAATTGCCGTTAATTATTTATTTGGATTTCTGGGTTTTGTTTCTGATGCTAAATTTGTAATGGGTTTCGCCCCAATTACTTCTCAATCTTGCTGTTGAGTTCTTTTTTACAATAACCCCAATCTCTGTTACCACAAATCCCTTCTTCCCAAATTCTTTTTCTTTTTCTTTTTCTTTTTCGATTTAGTCGAACAAATCTCTGTTCACAAGCCCTGGGCCATTCTTGTTTTTTTTTTTGGATACTGTAAGTTGCTGTGAGTCTGCTATCTTGCTATTGACTTACTATTATGGGGATCCATTTGACGGCGTCAAAGGTGAATCCCTGTTTGTCATATACTGGTTATTGCGTACGTCCTTACTGATATTAATGTAAATATGTTTAAGTTTGCTGCTCTATGTGTTCTCCTTTGATCAGATTGCTCAAGAATATAATCTGTAGTTTGTTTGGTACTTCTAAGTGTCTCACAATGTACTTGAAGGCGTAGTGTATGCTATATAGGCTCCTATATGCTATGTGCAGATGAGGCTCCTATAGGATGTTTGGTTCGTCCTCCAATACCATGTAGTTGTGGTGCATGATTTTAGAACTTCTTGGTACAAAATTTATAATGCAAAATGTGGGGCTCATTGGCTTCTATTATCTTGATGTGGCTGGTTATCAGGTTCAAGTAGGAGGGTCGCCACAGTATAAGGTTGAGAGAAAGTTGGGCAAAGGTGGGTTTGGTCAGGTATTTGTTGGTCGACGAGTTACTGGTGGAAATGAACTGGCAATCGGTTCTGCAGCCCTGGAGGTGAGGGCCTTTTAAGAGGATTTTACAATTTTTATGCCACTTTTTTTTTCTGACTAAATATTTTACAAGGTTTCTCTGGTTTGTCTTTTATATTACAGGTTGCTTTAAAATTTGAGCACAGAAACAGTAAAGACTGCAACTATGGTCCTCCATATGAGTGGCATGTTTACAAGTATGTGTGCTAGTTATTCTGGGAAATATCGAGATGACCCCCATGACAAGAACAAAATTCTGTAGTTGGTTACTGCGCATGTTCTATTGAGTAATGAACTTAAAGGGTAAATAAATTATAAATTACCAGTGTTATCAACGACTCAGTCATTGCGATTAAATGAACATTCATCTATAAAGGAGTGATTAGAAGTAATCTTGTATATGTGAGAAATCAACCAATAGTGTGATCACTGTCTTTCTTTTATTCTTATCTTTACTCTATTATTTTCCCCAGATATTTCTGGTGATAATTGCCAGGTTTCTAACTTGTGATGCGAAAGGGTAAAATCTTTAGTAATTTTTTCATGGGTGTTATAATTTTCTTTGTTATCAGATTACCAGGATCCAGCTTAATTTGGCTGACATAAGAATTTTCCTTCTCAAAATTCCTTCTTGCAGATAGTGATTTACAATGCTCTACTATTATGAAATAGTTATAAATGTTTTTGACAGATTTAGTTTGAATTAAAATACATCAGATGGTCCCAAAGCCAAATGCTCAAGCACGCATTTGTCTTTTTCTTCCACTCTCTGTTCACGTTCTTTTGTTTATTTGTAGATTTTATCTTATGTGATAGACTTCCATGGGGGTTTATGGTCGATTATCTCTCACTTTGTCTGATCAAGTTCTGCTTATGACGAACTATTTTATCTTTTCTCTCTGTTTTTCCTATGAATATCATCCAAATTGTTTATTACTTTGTTCAGCTTTTTGTGTACAATCTCTAGGCACAATCATTTTGAAGCTTAGGCGAAATTCTGTGCAACTCTATTGATGACGTTTTTTTCTGTATTTATACATATGTAACAGAAAAGTTTCCTCAGCTGATAATAGCAAACACTAGAAGCTCGGATGTACTTATATCCTCGATTCCTATTTAATGCAGGATCTCAAGAAGTTCAGCCCATGCTAGAAAACTTAGAGATTTTCTCTATTGATGAAGATTGGGAGGCACGGCGTGCTCAAATAAAGATGACAAAAGGGTTCGTAGCCAAGGAGTCAGTTAAAGGGCATACGGCGAGTTCTTTCTTTCACAATTTAAATTGTGGGCTTTTGAAAAGAATGGATTGCTGAAAAGAATGATAGATACCTTGGTATTCTTCTGATTTTGGATAATTTTTGTGACTGGCAGGTGAATGTCGTGAGAGGATTGAAGTTGTATGAAGAAATTTTTAGTGATATCGAACTCTCTAAGTTGACTCACTATGTGAATGAACTCCGTGTTGCTGGACAAAATGGAGAACTCTCAGGTGGATCCCCGTGATTCGTGATGCTTTTATAGTTAAACTAGTTGTTTCCTTTTGGGACCGAAGTTTTGAGATAGTACAGGCCATCTTCTGTAAGTTTGCTTGAGCAGGTTTGGCCATTAATTTCCTTGCAATAAATTAAGTTATACTTATCATAGTAGGGTTTATTCACTAACACACTAGGCTAAGGCCACTGGAATGTGAATCTGAAGCTAGTGCCCGAAAAATCTTCCCATATAATAGGAACTCTCAACAATGCCTATGCTTTTAGCTATAACCGTAAAAATGGAAACTTTATTAGTAACCAAGGCTAATTTAATCCAGAATTCTGGTTAAAGAAATAATAGAAATGCTTCAAAGGAATTGAATAGAAGAAAGATACTTTCTTTAGTTATTCATGTCGACTTCCAGCTCATTGAAATTTTTGGCACAGTACTTTAGGTGGTAGTCATTGGGTACCTAAAGTACATTACAAGGGAAAGCAAGGAGACTACTATGTAATGGTATGGTTAAGTTGGCTCACATATATTTTTGCTATTACTAATTATCATTAAGTTTTTTCAATATTTCCTCTGTGTCAATTGCAGAGTTCTCACAATAATTTAGCGTCATTAGTGCTCTTATGATTCTTTTGCTCGTCATGTACATGCATTTGCCTTCATTTTTTCCAACATGGAGTTGGTAATGGTAAACTCTGTTGGTGTCTTTACTGAGTCTTGCCTGAAATATGTGAGACAAAAACCCATTTGATCCCGTGATGAATCTGCCCTATTTATCTTAGCCTACTTTATCCAAGACCATCAGGACTGTTTGCATGCTGCTGATCATTGTCTTGCCGCTGGTTCCAAAAGAGCAATGAGCCTTGTTTTGTCCTGAATGTTTTCTCTTTATATGGATTAGTAAACTGCTCATTGTGTCCGTGTAGGTACCATTACAATGTGGCGGATGCAAGACTGTCACAACATGTGGAAAGTGGAAACGCTGATGGTTTACTTATAAGTTCTGTGGCATCCTGTTCCAACCTGTGGGCTCTTATAATGGACTCTGGAACGGGCTTCACTAACCAAGTCTATGAGCTTTCTCCTTTCTTTTTGCACAAGGTGAAACACCTTGGCATATTATTACATAGTTTGTTCTTTCATTGATCTTAGAGTTGTATGAGATTATTAAATTCCTTATACATTAAATATTGCAGGAATGGATCATGGAACAATGGGAGAAGAACTTTTATATCAGTTCTATTACTGGGTCTAACAATGTAAGTTCTCTTGTGGTGATGTCCAAAGGTATATATGGTCTTGGAGTATATGAAAATGAATACGGATACTACAGTTGCTTGTGGTCGATGCATATTTCTGGTTTTCCATTTCACAAAAGCACATTTGTATCCCGAGCTCTTCCTGAGAGTGGGCATCAAGCCTCCTAAGTTTCTTTGGTTTGTTTAATTTTTTGTCAAAGTTTCATGTCGTGCGACGGGTGTTAGACTAGTTAGTTTATAACTCTTGTGGATGATTGTAAGAATTATTATTGGTGTAATAAATGAAAGGTTGATTGTTATTGTTGAATGAAATGTTTTTTAGTTCATATTAATTTTTATTTATTTGATTTCTTGGTTATAATTCATATAATTTGAAATAGGTGAAGCAGGAAAAAAAATAAAAATAAAATACAAAATAGAAAATGAAAAATAGCCTTAGATAGCGCTTTTTTAAGCTCTATCTAAGCTTTCTTTTTGTAAACAAAAATTTGCTTATATAGCACTTAAAAAACGCTACCTGAGAAGATTTATGAAAATAAAAAAAGTGCTTAGATAGCGCTTTATAAAAGCGCTATCTAAGTTTGGGAGCTTAGATAGCGCTTATAAAAGCGCTATGCTAACTTGCATAGCGGTAGCTTAGATAGCGTTTATAAGCGCTATCTAAGCTGAAAAAAAAGCGCTATCTAAGCTCAAATATGTACTAGTGAATTAAGTAAATAATTAATCACAACATATACCAAGACCATGAAATGCACCAAATTAACATATAATGCATCATCTAAAATGAAGTGCAACCCCATTCCCACGTGCTCCACGTGTGCCTAAACAGTGCCTATGGTTGGGGTCGTGACAATTATCCAAAGTGTGGGTTTATATAATATGTTGTTAACTTGTTATCCCAAGTGTGGATATGTTCATTATATGGTTGCATTGTTATCCCAAGGGTGGATATGTTCATTATATGGTTGCATGGTTATCCCAAGTGTGGATATGATTATCGTATGGATGTATTGTTATCCCATTTGTGGATTTATTGGTTATATTGTACCTTACTTGGATTCATATTCATTGATGGTATTATGTATAGTGTATTAAATGAATGTTGCACTATGGTATATTGATTTAGCATGAGTATACATTACCATGTTGATATATTATTATCCGTTTGGTGGATGTTATTTCAAGTATCTATTATGTGTTTGAGCGTGTTTATATCAGCTGATCTTTGGGGGTATAATGGAATACGATCACTTATGAGAAATTGTTCCATAAGGTGCTCGGATTACGTTATATATGTGACCTCTCCCCCTCTGTGGCCACAGACTGGGGTTATAGCATCTGTATTGAGTCAAAAGCCTTACAGAGTTGCTACTATCTTATATGGTTCCCTGGAACACGGGTCTTATAAGATGTGAATATGCTTAAGCAGTTCACAGGAGATGAGTTATAATCATAACTATCTCGATTATATGATATTGATTCTGGTGGATATGCATTCCCAGAATAAGTGGAGTATTTACTTCCACAGTGGTACGACTTATGATTCAGACGAGAAAGGTAAACAAAGGTAACGGAAGGTGTTTACTGTTTTATCAATATGTGAGATGTACCTTGTTATGTGTTGCATCTTACTTGGCATATTGCTGTATTCATAATAGCTTGCTGAGATTTATTCTCACCCCTCTCCCTCTAATGTTTTTAGATCCTGAGACAGGCGGACCGACCAAGTGAGGACGAAAAGGAGTTTGGACATGGTATTTTGAGATTGTCGGGGTACGTATAGGTTGACGTAGAAGGTGTATTTTGGTATAATTCCTTTATGGAGTTTGTGTGTGTAAAACTTTGTTTCTACGTTATAACCAAAGTCTTTTGTAATTAAAACAGGTTGTTACTTTTAAAGTTATTCAACTCTTCCTCCCATGTAGAGAGGAATGAAGTTATTTTGAAATGGTTATGTTCTGTATGTTTAAATTGTAAGTTAAATCCAATTTTTAAAAAGTTTAGGTGGTTTGAGTTCTATTGGGAACGCTCTAGCTCGGGACACGGGTTAGGTTCCGGGTTGGGGTCCTCACACCCGCTCACCCTAAATCATTTTTCATAAAAGTCCAGTCGAGATTCAAAATCCCACACACAAATAATCCCAGATCAAAATCCTATAAAACCCCAAACCATTCGCCATTCTAGCGACAACTTCTCCGTTCCTTCTCCATCTTCATCGTCGTTCTCCATCCTTCTCCATATTCAACGTCTGCTACTACTCTTTTTCTGCAACGCAAATCTATTAAAACTTAGATATCTCTTCCTCTCTTTTATCAATCTCGAACATCGCCCCCTGTATTGTATTGTTCCTGCTCCTATTAAAGGAACAAATAACTCTTACACCTTAAGGTATAAAAGTTATTTTTTTCACAATCTGAATGGAAAAAATTATTTTTATATCTATATATAAGAATAATTATAGTCTTATACCCTTAGTTATGAGAGTTAATTTTATTATTTCTTAAGAAAATATGAAAAATTGTGAACAAAATACTCTTATTTCTAGGTATAAGGTATAAAAGTAATTCTAGATTTATACCTTTAGATATAATAAGGTATAAGAGAAGATTTTTTAATAAAATATGAGTTTTTTTTTTATTATTAAGAAAAGATAAAAATTGTGAAAAAAATACTCTTATAACTAGGTATAAGAGTAGTTCTCTTATAACTAGGTATAAGAGTAGTTTTAGTCTTATATATTTGGGTATAAGAACGATGTGAAAGAGTAATGTGTGAGCGTCAATTTCGGTGAAATTATGCATCTCGCTTGAGTATTTATTTGTTTAATATATCGCCTAGGGCTCTAGAGTCCTCGACCCTTTCTTAAAATAAAATAAAAACCTGTCCTCGTCTACAAATTGCAAGGACCTGAAAGTCAATCATACAAATTAACTTTGGGCAAATTGCATTTTAGTTACCTGAGTTTTACAAGATGTTTCAATTGATTATCGAATTTGTATTTGTTACAAGCTGGTTACCGAATTTGTGTTTTAATTGCAAGAAAAATCTAATAAAAAGTATGCCATGTGCCACTCACATGATATAATTAAGGGCCATTTTCTGTCTTTTCAATGTAATGAGTTGATACAAATTACCCCTTTTTAAACTAGGAAGTATAAGTTTCAAAAAAAAAAAAAAACTAATGTATAAGGGGCAAAGTTGTAAAATAATAACTTTAATAACATAAAAAAAATTATGTTTGAAATAATACAAAATGTCCCTCATACTTCCTACTTTATAAAGGGGGTAATTAAATACCTAAGTAAGTTCATCATTTAGGCATCTCTTTCTTTTTTCAAATTGCTTCCTCCGTCCCTCTCCCTCCATCTCTTCTTCCTCCATGAAACAACCCCTACCATGTTTACCTAACCCCCATCGTCATCTCTTCACCGTGTCTCTCCCGTCCATCTCCCTAGAATTCAAAAACCCCAAATCTAACCTAATTTCTAATCCAATTTATCAATCCCTCCCCACTTCGTCTCTCACGCTCTCTCTACAACGTCGCCGCCGAGACCACACCATCCCTACCTCGACACCATTCCTAATCTCCGCCTCTGTCTCACATCACCCATTTCAACCCAACTAGGTTTCAAGGTAAAATTACATCTCTCTCAATCAATTCAAGCTTTCTCTCTAACCCTAGTTCTTCAATCTTAAATTTTGATTTCAAACTGAACCCCAAATTGAACCCAAATCCTGACCTCGCCTCTTTCTCTCTGTCCAATCTCGCTTCTCTCTCTCCGATCAGTTTTGTAGATTTGTCAAGAATGAAAAATTCAAAATTAAGAATACGTCAGTTGTGACTCTTGATTGTTCCTTCCAATTTGATATTTTTTTTGTTTGATAATTTTTTAGGTTTGAAGTTAAAATTGTTGCGGTGTTGTTTTGGGTTCATTGGATGGTGGTGACTTGGTCGTGGTTGTTGATGATTGGTGGTCTGTGGTTGTAGAGAAGGAGACGATTTACTTAAAAATTAAGCATATTGGTTTATATAATTCGTGCACTGAAAGACAGAAATGCACATTAAGTAAATAATGTGAGTGGCACATGTCATAATTTTGTTAAATTTTTAATGGGCCATCCAAAATCAAGACAAACTCGGTAACTAGTTTATAACAAATACTTCCTCCGTCCCACTACAGTTGACACCTCAAGGGTGGGCACGGGAACTAAGAAGAAACAATAAAATAAAGAAAATTGGCTGCTGGATGAAAAATTATTAGGAGATTTGACCTCCCTAATCTTTCCAGCCATCAATTTCAAATTTTGGCTCCAACAATTAAACAAGGTAAGAAACAGTTAAATTTTCCCTCCTAATTAACTTTCAGTACAACAATTCAAAATTCCCTCCTAATCTATTAACACATTCTATAAATACAAACAACCATTTAATGCTCCAGTTTAATGCTCCACCCAGTTGAAGAAGAACAGAAGCAAAAAAAAAACAGAGGCTGCCATGCCTAAAGATATTACAAAAGAGGAGAGGGTCTTGATTGCTCAATTCCTTAGCCTTTCTTCAAAAAAAGAGATTTCCAACTGAAGAGAGATTCCTTCCAAAATGCAAGCTGGATGAAGCTTGTCTCAAGTTTTGTATCAGCAAGTCGACTGTACTCAGATTTTGGAGGACTTTGAAGAAGCAAATCCAGCTTGGCCAACCATGTTCATTGCCTACAAAAAGAGAAGGTAAACTTTGTAGTAGAAAAATAGAAGTTGATGTTCATAAACTGAAATCCATACCCTTTCAAAAGAGAACAACAATTAGGAATTTCTCAAAAAACATGGGTGTAAGCAAGAGTACACTTTTTCGTTGGAAAAAATCTGGTGTGATCAGAGCACATTCCAACGCTATGAAGCCAGCTTTAAATTATGCGAATAAAACATCAAGGTTGAAATTCAGTTTATCTTCACTCAGATATGATGTTGCGACATCTACACCCAAGTTTAAAAGCATGACCCATGTAATACATGTTGATGAGAAGTGGTTTAACATGTCCAAGTGCACACAGAAATACTACGTTTTTCCAGGGGAAACACTAACCTACAGGTCATGCCAAAGTAAGAGATTCATCGTAAAAGTCATGTTTCTATGTGTTGTTAGTAGACCTGTGTATGCAGAAAATGGAGAGTTGGTGTTTGATGGCAAAGTGGGATTGTGGCCATTTACAAAGATAGAAGAAGCAAAGAGGAACAGCGTAAATAGGCTCCGTGGAACTCCAGTTACGAAGGCAATGGAGTCAATTAACAAGCAAACCACAAAAGAAATGATGCTAGATCATGTAAATGGTGAAAAAATTGTAATTTTCATGCTCTTTGATGTCACCATTACTGTTTTAATGCAACAAAACTTCATTTGATTGCAGGTACTCCCTGCAATTAAAGCTAAATGGCCACCCACAGAGAGTAAAGACATAACCATACAATGGGATAATGCTCCACCACACTTATCACTTGATGGTGACCCAGATTTTATAGCAGCAGTAAATGAAGGTGGTTTCAATATTAAGCTAATGTTCCAAACAATGAAACTCCCCAGATACAAATGTTAATGACCTAGGGTGGTTTAGATCAATAGACTCACTGAAGTCAGATGTGCAACCTAAGAATATTGATGAGTTGGTGGCTGCAGTGGAAGAATCATTCACTAAACTTTCACATTACACACTGAACAAAGTTTTTATAAGTTTGGAATCATGTTTGGAACAGATTATGATCAAGCGTGGATCAAATGATTATGTGATCAAGCACATGGGGAAGGATGCTTTACAGCGAAGGGGATTACTCCCAAATGAATATCCAGTTGAAAAGAACTTGGTAAGAGACTGTTTATTGCATCTAATTGAGCAAGGGAATGCAGCAGGACTTGAGGGCATGATGGAATAGTACTTGTGAATAGAATTTGTGACCTTTTGTAAAAAAAAAAATTGGCCTTTTTGTCTTAATCAGTTTGGCCTTTTGTCACCTTTTGTAAAAAAAAAATAGTGCCAATTGTGTAGTAGTGGCCTTTTTGTCTTAATCAGTGCCAATTGTGGCCTTTTCATAATGAAAAACAAGTTGTATTTAAAAATTTTTACTCTCAGATTGTAGGAAATCATCACAGAGTACTCTCAGATTGTAGGAAATCATCACAGAGTAATGGTCAAAAATTAAACCTCAAGAAGTTCCATCTCACCAGCAACAAGTACAAGCAAACATAAAACAGTTGAAGTCTCATAAAAAATCATCATAGACTTCTTGCGAGGAAAAACCAGTAACAACAAATCATCATTGTGAAAAAATCAAACTGAGGAAGCAGCAGCAAAAAAATCAACTTATTTTCAGATTTGTATTCGTACACACGAATCATCATTTCACACACGAAAAAGATTTCCACAACCAAAATGCACTCTTAATTACCCAATTGCTGAAAGAAACAAGTAAAAGTGGAGATACGACCTGTGAAGTAGATGAACTCAAGAATTCTCGGATTACAGCCGGAGCCGGGTAGTATGGACTGTCGATATCATCCTTACCAATAAATCTAGGTAAGAAACATGCCATCATTCTCAGAGTAGAGAGGTAATCACTAGCTTGTGATTCAATGTCCAACAACTTCTGTTGAACAAAGCCCGAACCCTTTTCAAACTCCATCGCCATTGGATATGAATCAGCGTAAAGGGGAGACTCCGTCACCGCGTTATCATCAACAGGCAACGAATCCGTAAAATAAAAGTTTGATTCCCCCAAAAATGGCAAATTCATGAGATTTGTAGAAGAATCTTCACAACTCACCGATTTAGGGCTTGGATATGAATCGGCATCAAAGGGAGGGTAGACGTCCACCATAGAATCTTTGTAAAGGGGAGGCTCCGTCGCCGGCGTATCATCTACGGGCAACGAATCCGTAACATAAAAGCTCGATTGCCCCAACAATGGCAGATTCATGAGATTCAAGGCAGAATCTTCACAAGTCGTCGAATTAGGGCTTGGATATGAATCGGCATCAAAGGGAGCATAGACGTCCACCGTAGCACCTTTGGGGGACATCAAATCGAAGCTTTTTAGCCTCGACAATGGCAGATCCACGAGAGATTTTGAGGAATTTGGTATACGGCGTAGCAAGAGAACTTAGGGTTCTTGAGAGAAAAAACAAGGAAAAGAATTGACGAAGTGGGTTGGAATGGGGCGTAGGGTTTTCTTGGGTAAAGGGTCGGTTAGATTAGGTGAAAGTTGGATTAATTAATAAAATGTTAGGATTAGTATTACTTTAATTAATATCATTACTGGGTAAAGTGGTGGGGTCCATTAATATAAAAATATAAAAATTTAGTTATTTTTTTAAGGTGACAAGTGAGGTGGGACGGCCCAAAATAGAAAGAAGTGTCAACTGTAGTGGTGCGGAGAGAGTACAAATTAGATAAACAATTGAAACTCGTAAAATTCAGGTAACTAAATTTCAATTTGTCCATTAACTTTTGATGACAAGTAGAGAATGTAATTGCAAAGCAGTCCTCTCCTTTGTTGCTACAAGTTTAACCTGCCTTTTCTTAATACCATAAACCCTGAAAACCTAGAATCCAATCGTAAATGGAGATGGAGATCGACCCACCAAAGGATGAATCCCTTGAAACCCAACCCATAATCGATAAAGATCTCTTCAAAGCAGCTGAATCCGGCGACTCCTCCGTCTTCAAATCCCTTTCTCAGCAACAACTTCTCAGTTCTCTCGCTCTCCGGAACGAAGATGGCCGGTCTCTCCTTCACGTCGCCGTCTCTTCTGCTAAACCGGAGGTCCGTTTTTCTACTTAATTTTCTTCCCATAAGTAAACTGAATGCTGTATTGCGTTTCCTTCTTATTTGATTTGGCGATACCCTTTTGTGAATCTTTCTACTAGTTACGTTTCCGATTGGGAGTAAATAGCGAAATTAAGTATGCTGCAAATTTAAGGAAAATATATAGTCCCAGTAAGTCTCTGCAAATTTAAGGAAAATATATAATTGCTCCTGCATTTAGGTCAAAAATTTGTGATTTTGATGGCTCAATTAATTTAGAGGCTCTTAACTAACCTTAGAACTAGGCCTAATTGCTGTGGCGGAGCTAGGATTTTGTTTAATGTAATTATGGGTAGGGGGGGCAAAATTATATTACAGTGTACTTTTTTCCTATTATAAAAGTGGGACAAAATTGATAAAAATATGATTTTTAATGCTATCAAGTCATATTTTCCTAAAATTGCTAGTGCACTAAGTACATTTTAAAAGATGAATAGGGGCAACTGCCCCCTCATTGCCTAGGGTGGATCCGCTTGTGTTATTGTATCCAACTTGTTTTATTTGATTTAAAAAGTGAAGTCAGAATATTTTGGAAGTGGCAAGCTTAGTTTTAAAATGATCGAATTTGAGTTGAATATGCCACAAAGGGAAGTAGGAAGTCAGTAAGTGGAATGCAGGTCTTATAGCAAAAACAGTTACAAGATGTTATCTTAAAGGGGAAATTGCAGTTTAGGGTCTGAACTCGAGGGGGGTCTTCTATACGGGGCTTCACTATATTTTTTTTGGCCGCATCAGGTCCCGATATGTAAAATATTTACCAGTTAAGGGTTTTTAACGGAATTCATTAAAAATCTTGTTAAATACCCATGTGTCGAGCACGTGATTAACGAATTAATTAGTTTGAAGGTTATTTTCTTTTCAAGGGGTTTAATGAAAATTCCAAAATTAAAAGGATAGAAAGTTAAATTTATTTCTTATTAAAATAAAATAATTATCATCTAATTTAAAAAAACAAAAAAGTTGATATGATTAAAACATTTTTTGGAAACATCTTTTTGAAGCATTATTATACCCAAACTAAAATTAAATATTTCATTTTAATATATAATTTTACAATTTTATAGTTTTATAATTATAAGTTGGGTAAAATAAATTACATAATGAATAAAAAAATAAAAACAAAAGATAAAAGATAAAAGAGAAATTAGGGCTAAATGAAATTGGGATATTTATTTGGTTGTTATTTTTTAATTTCAGCCCTTCAAGTTTTGTGAGAATGTTTTTTTTTCTTGTTTCATCCTAACCTCATTTAAAAAAATATCCATTTAAATCCCTTAAAAGGAAAATCGGCTTCAAACTAATTAATTCGTTAATTACGCGCTCGACACATCGGGTTTTTAACAAGATTTTTTACAAATTTCGTCAAAAGCCCTTAACTGGCAAAGATTTTACATATTGGGCCCTGATGTGGCAAAAAAAAAAAGTGGGGCCTCGTACAGAAGATCCCCCCCTCGAGTTCAGGCCCTAAACTGCAATTTTAGAGTTATTTAACTAGCCTTGAAGTAGGCGTAATGGCAATAGGTATGTGTTGCATACAAGCTTAGTTTCTGAAATGAGACAGTTTGGACAGAATATGCAATCATAAGTAGGAGGTTGATAAGTGGGATGCATGGTGTATAACAAAAACAGTTACTAGATGTTTTCTCAAATGGTGTTTCTTTTATATTTGTTAATTGAAAGAATGAAAATTGCTGGCAAATTATAAAATGGAAGAAGTTATTTCTTTGTTTTGTGTTATTAGAGAATTAAGATGAAAATGGGTTTGGGGTCGTGTCTAGGTTGTTACCTTAAACTCTCTCCTATTTCAAATTGCAAAATTTGCCATTTTAGGTGTCCCACTTAATATTGCAAAGGCTCAAAATGGAAAATTTATAATACTGTATTTTTTAATTAATGGGACCCACTTGTCATACTCATACTCTATGATGCTCGGACTCTTTGGTTTACCCCGTTGGACCCTTGTCAACAAGGCTAAAATAGGAGTGTCCGACACGGGTATGGCAGGGTAAACCAAAGAGTCCGAGCATCAGAGCTCACACTAACTAACTACTTACTATTCCCTACCCCACTAATAATTACCTCCACTATCTATACTCAAACCACCTTAATATTATATATTCCTTAACTCCCGTGTCTGACGATCTTTTTGCAATTTGAAATGGGATGGAGGGAGTATTGCTTTTTTAAGGATACGGGAAAGATTTATATTTAGCCAGACTGGAAGTCTTGATCGATTTCTTTCGTTTTTAGTTACGTTCACTTCTTCATGTTTATTGGTAAACAACATGTCAACATTACTGACATTGTGGTGGTTTATTATGGCCGATGGTAATGTAACAAGTAGAATCATTAGAATTTTTAAGCATTTGGAATGCGATTGGGAACTTTCAAAAATGTATGTAGCAAGAAATATGTTTCTTTTAGGTGTAGTACTGTAAGCAAGAAGCCTGACCCGCGTTTGACATCGAGCCTCTCTACTTTTCATGAGTTGTTTTGAGAACACTGAGAAATAAGTCTTTGCTCAGTATTTAAGAAATGCATATTCTTGAATGAATTAGGTGGTGAAAATACTTTCAGCTACTGATCAATCAGTTAGTGTTATAAATAGTGCTGACGAAGAAGGCTGGGCGCCGATCCATTCTGTGGCAAGCAGTGGAAATGCTGAAATCCTAGAGATCTTACTCGAGAGAGGTTAGCTGATTCTTGAGTTTCTCTTTGTTGGTCTGAAATGTACTCATTTTTCTTTTCATGTATGTAGTGTTTTTTTTCTTTTTCCTTTTTAAAAGAAAACAAAAAGGTTCTTATTCTGTTGTTGTTTCCAATTTCTAGTTCAAATTTCAAACCCATACAATTGCATTTACGCATGTGTGTGTGTGTGTGGGGGGGGGGTGGTTGTCCTAGTTGTGCTGATCCTCTTATCAAAGGTTGTTCTTTTCCTTTTGTATCTGCCCCATTCCCCCCTCTATTGGCAGAGGCTTGTGGGAATCATACAAAATTGGAACTGATATGTCACTAGTTACAGTGAAAACTTTGCTTGGGAAATTTTTCGTCAATAAATTGGTCGTCTGGTTAGGAAGAAGCAAGTTGTGTGTGTGCGTATTTGTTTGTGTTATGTGCTACTAAGTCGTCCACATTACCTTTGGATCAATTAATATGCTATACCTCACCTTTTCTAGGAAGTCAATGTTTCTGTTTATATAATTGCTCCTCAAAATTTGAATCACAACAAAGGTATATTAGTATCGTCACGGATCTTTATTGTCATCTATCCTGCATCCCGGCTTATGAATCATAAGCTCCAATTATTGGCTTATGATAAGCTGGATTTTCAAAATTTCTGCCAGATACTTTTTCAAAAGTGCATCTCTTTTTTGAGATTGAGGAGTTCTAACTTGGAACTTGCGGGGCATAAGTTCCTCCAAATAAACTATGCCAAAGAAGCCCTTAAATTTCCTACGAGCTCTGATTGAAAACAAATGTTTGGATATGAACTTCAAAACGTACTGTGCCTTGTGAGTTGTGATACTAGCCCCCAGTAATATGTAGCTCACTAATGTAGAATATTGTTTAGCAGGAGCGGATGTCAATTTAAAGAATAATGGTGGCCGCACTGCTCTTCACTATGCTGCTAGCAAGGGTTGGATGAAAATAGCTGAAATTCTACTTTCACATGGTGCAAAAGTCAACGTTAAAGACAAGGCATGTTTTTTTACACATTTCTTGTCTCAATTTTTTTTGTTCCTTTGGCATTTCATTGGGCTTGATCTATGCTCGTAATTCACTCTCAAATTAATCTTATTTGATCATAACAGGTTGGATGCACCCCATTGCATCGTGCTGCCAGCACAGGGAAGTCGGAATTGTGTGAATTTTTAATTGAGGAAGGAGCACAGGTTGATGCTGTTGATAGAGCTGGTCAAACTCCTATTATGAGTGCAGTTATATGTGGCAACAAAGAGGTAATTAATTCATTGCAAATTGTTCATTTCGTTTGACTTTTAGTTACTCCTTATCCCGTTTTATAGGCATATATTTCCAGAGGATATCAAACAAAAAGGGAGATTATCTGATTTGAGGATTATAACATACACAAATCCTGATGCATTTTGAATTAAATATTGGTTTGATAAACAGGTGGCTCTGCTTTTGATCAGACACGGAGCGGATGTGGATGTGGAGGATAAAGAGGGATACACTGTGCTTGGTCGAGCTTCAGACGAGCTTAGACCACTACTAATAGATGCTGCTAAGGCCATGCTCGAAGGATAACGTGATGTTCTAAGGTGATGTTTGATAACCGAGGGAATTTATGTAAAATTGTACGAGTTTGCTAGTTTGCGTTCGTAAACAGGTAAAATATATTTACTGTTAAGTATACAATGGAGAAGAAAAAAGCCATTATCTTGAAGCAGATTTTCAGCAGAGGATTTTAATCAATAGAATGAGAAGCCTTTCAACCCAAAATCTATGCTATGCTATGAAACAATGCATAGATTGAGGAATAAAACACTAGCCCAGTTTAACAAACAAATTGCATGAAAAACCCCTTATTGTTTCGGGTTTTTTTTTAAAAAAAAAAAAAAAAAAAATTGGTGTTGTAATAGCTGCTCTTAGCTTTGTCTTAACGGATATATGTTCTCAACTGTTTCACAAATAGCTCCTCTTACTGAGCGTTGTGTTGTCGTAGCCCAGTTACTACAAAAGGCGAACACCTTTCATTGTTAGGATCAAATTCCCACATCAAAAGGCGAACACCTTCCATTGTTAGGATCAAATTCCCACATCGTGATAGAATAATCTTGGCGAAAAATAAGCTTATTTTCCATACTCCAAATCACTGATTCTGGAAATTTGATATTCCTCTCAACCCATACTTGATTCTTAGTACAAACAGATTTGAACCCCCGGCCATAAAACCTCCCATACGTGCTAGCATTAAACAACTGTTACCCCAACGAGGTACATCTGGAACACCAATAGCACTGAATCTTTTCTTCCCTAACATGACCAATTAAAAATTAATATATGATGGATGTGTTTTTACGCACCCATTTTACATGTTTACGAACCTATTTTATGCTCAAAAATCTCAGGGTTTATGTTGTTTTAATGTGGTTTGTGAGTATTTATTGAGTACAGTATAAAGAGGAAAAGGGGTTTTTATGGCTAAAAAGTACAAGGAGTAAAGTTGGAGTGGAGCGGAACAAAGAAATAATGAAACAGATTCGAGCTCCAGAAACTGCACACCAGCGCGGTCGCGCTCAACTCCAGAGCGGCCGCGCTCAAGAGACGAAACTCAAGCCAAACTCTCGGTCCAGAGCGGCCGCGCTCAAGAGGAAAAATTCAGACCAAATTCTCTGCCAACTAGCGCGGACGCGCCATCCACCAGAGCGGCCGCGCCGAGCCCGTCATCAACATACGTTTTCACAATTTAATGAAGGACGTTATCGACTTTTCCTAGCTTTTGTCTACAGATTTTGCCCTAGTCTCTATATATTCACAGCCCACTTTTAGTTTTAGGAATGGGATGCTTATGTTTTTCTTTAACAACTCTTTGAGAGAGACGAAGAATTCATCATATTCCAGGTTTTTATTATTGTAAAATATGAGTAGCTAATTTCTTAGATTTGTAGATTGGTTTGATCTTCACCGGATTTCTATGTAATGAAGTTTTAATTCTTTCAATTTGATTCCTTCTAGTTCAATAATAGTTTGTAATTCCATGTTCTTAGATTTGAGATGTATGTTAAGATACGAACTCATCTTTGAATAATTGGGTATCGAATTCGCCATTAATTTGAGATTTTTATACATAGACTGCTATTAATTGAATAACTTGGTCTGTGCCGTAATAGAATCGGATCAACGTTAGGGTTTTGTTTATTCTTTCGTGCTTAATGTATTCTTGGTATATTGTGATGCCGTAATAGAAACTACAATATTAAGAGAGTATTTAGGATTGTAATACGGCCACCTAACCGTGCCGATCCTAGCTAAAGTGAATGAATCCTAGAAGTTGAGTTGATGTTTTATAAGTAAAATTATGCATAGAATGATGGTAAAGTGAAATCCAATCTACGAATCTCTGTTCATAATCTGTTTTCTCGTTTAGTTAGTTTTTGTTATTTATTTTATGCTTTTAGTTTCAAATCAAATCTATAAACTGTGGTTACTAAATTCACTGCTTTTACTTTATTTGTTTACCAACGAGTCTCTGTGGATTCGACCCCTGCTCGTGCATACTGCTACACCGGTAGTGAGTACACTTGCTCGGTTTTTATTACAAGAGGGAGATTTCCTCCATCAAGTTTTTGGCGCCGTTGCCGGGCACTTGTTGCAAGCAAACAAGTAGGTTAGGTAGTGAATGCAAGGTCTTCGTTCTTTGAAGCCTACATTGGTGCCATTGAACGACAACATAAACAGACTTAATAAAGCTAAAGACACTAAGCTTCTTGAGGAAGTATTTGAGGGCGATCCCCTATTTAATCCCCTTTTCTCAGATTCGGACACCGAATCAGAACCCTTCACCACCGAGGTAGAGGAAGAGAAAGCCGAGATGGCAGAACCACCGGCACAAACTATGAATGATTTCCTTAGACCTCGGGTAGACACATCTACCTCTTGCATAGTGCTGTCCGATGCAGCCAAAAATCTAGAGGTCAAAGGACAATACTTTGCCATGTTGCCAAGCTTTTAAGGATTGCCTGTGAGGATGCACTCACGTTCCTTAAAGAGTATATTATTGTTGTTGCTCAATTTTTGTTAAGACAAGGAGTGACTGAGGAGCAAATCAGATTAAAGTGCTTTCCTTACACCCTTAAGGGAGTGGCTAAAACATGGTTGATGATGCTTGCACCGGGCAGCATTAGTACTTGGGTAGAATTGCAAGATGTGTTCCTTAAAAGATATTACCCACATCATCTGTTGGCTGGTTTTAGACAAAAATTGATGACATTTTTCCAAGATGTGGGGGAGCCCTTTCATGAGGCGTGGGAAAGATTTAATATGATGTTAATGCAATGTCCCCAACACAATTTCACACTACCCTCACTAAACCAAGCCTTTTATGATGGCCTGAATGAGAATGGTCAATCAATAGTTGACAATGCTGCGGGAGGCTCGATAGGAGCCAAGACCCCGGACGAGACTAAAGCTTTATACGAGATGTTGAGTGCTAATTCTCAACAAAAGAGTTCGAGGGGTAAATCAAGGGGGGTACTTGAATTGAATGCTAGTGATAATATTTCAAAGCAGATTGCACTTTTAAATAATAAATTTGATAAATTGACTGCTTGTGGCACTTCTGCTGGTGCCAATGTTATTACTGATTATTGTGCAAATTGTGGTCTATCAACTCATGTTACTAATATGTGTCCAAGTGCAGCAAATTTCTTTTATAATCCTGAACAGGCACATGCGTTCAACGGATATGTGCAAAGGCCACCACTCCAAGGAAACCAATATGGTAATTACAATCCATGGGGTGGCCATCAGAATCAACAAGTAAAACCCCTTCATGTGCCACCACCCGAATAACATGGTAGTGAGCCTTGGGAGCTGGCAGTTCAGCAGTTAAAGATGGAGGTGCAGCAAAATAATAGAAATACAGAAGCTGCAATTGAAAAGATGGGCACACAAGTAGAGCAACTTGTGAAGGTTGCCCAAGAACTAATGAAAGAGAAACACACACCTGAGCAAGCAAAGTCAATCACAACAGTGTGGGATGAAAGTGAGGAAATTGAGGAGGTATTTTTATCTTCTCTTGATAATATTGATTGTTGTGATAATAATGATGATGTTAATAAGGATGAAAAGTTAAACATGTTTAAAAAGACCCCGGATGCTTTTACTATCCCAATTTCTTTAGGGGGTCAAAATTTTAGAGGTTTGTTGGATCTTGGGGCAAGTGTCAATGTAATGCCCTTTCATGTTTTTAGAAGTTTGGGGGTATGTGAGTTGAAACTACCCATGAGAGACTTGCAATTGGCGAATCTCTCAATCAAAAGACCTTTAGGGGTTCTTGAAGGGGTGTTGGTTAAAATTGATAAAATTATTATCGCCATTGATTTTTATGTTATGTGCATGGAGGAATCAAGTGAGGAGCAACTGAAAACTCCCATTCTTCTTGGGAGGCCATTTATGTTTGACACTAAAGCCACCATTGATGTGTGTCAAGGGGTGGTGTTCTTGAGAGGTATGGGGGAGGAATGTAAGTTTTGTATGCTTAAAAAATGATAAGAAACCATCCCCCAAAGATGATTTTGTAGGAGCCATAACCGATTTTCCAATTTTTAAAGATGATGTGAATGGATGTGAGAAAAGTGGGGATAATGCGGACATGTGCCCCTTGGCTAGTAACATTAAAGCCGACCAATACTCTAGGAGTAACAGGTCGTATCACTCCCCACACGACTCCCATAAAGAGTCAATTCCATCACATCTACCACAAGGGCCTTCAAAACTTAAAGTTAGTGAGGAGAGTTATAGTGATTTATCTGATTCTATATTTGCTACTATTTTTGTTCACGATAACTTTCTTGATCTTGATTGTGAGAATGGTGATCTGCAGGTTGAAGAAAAAATTGAGTTTGGGGGTGGGCACCCCAATAAAAAGAAAAGAAAGAGGGGTAAGCACAAGCAAAAAGATTCGAAAATAAAAGTGGCTTTACCCCTAGAGCTGAGTTGGAGAGAGAAGGGCATTTGTGCCCGTGAGGAAAAGAGATGGTCCAAAGGCCGCAAAGCTAAGGCCAAGTAAGCTTGGGACCATAGTCGGGCTAACGACTTTAACTAAATGCGTTGCTTGGGAGGCAACCCAATGAGGTATGTTTTATTTTTATGTTAATTACTGTTTAGTTGTGTCATGTCGTCCGTTGAGCCCAAGGCATGCTTTTGTTCTTTTTGCTCTGAGGACATAGCATGTTTTGAGTTTGGGGGTAGACATCTCTCCGAGTTTGTGGGTTTATAGGGGAGTGTATATAGTGTCACCCTCCAAAAAAAAAAAATTTAAAAATTTTTGTTCTTTTCATAGTTGGGATGTTGGCCAAAGTCTGTGATGATTAGAGTGTGCTTTAATTTGAAAATCACATGTGCTATCTTAAGTGTGGTGATTGGGATTGCATTGAAACATTTAAATTATGATTGCACCACCTCTCACTTTCGTATCATATTCTTGGTCATTATCATCAACTTAGGTGCCTTTTATGGGATCACTTTGTGTATTCTTGGGGTCCCTAGAACATGTTTGCATGATTGTCAATAACACGTCAATAGGTTACTTGATATATATGGCTATTCTTTGAATCCCTTTTTGTGAGCCTTAAACTTTCTAGTCACTAAATATTTTTTCCGCTAGAACCCTTTTTGAGCTTAACTAAGAATGGAATCTCATAAAGTGAGATAATTTCAAAGACCACCATTCGCCTTCATTTATACCCATATTATCCTACCTTCTACACTTATACACTATTTTCTCACCTTTTAAAAAAGTAAAACTAGGAAATGAATGAGGATTTGTTGTGGTCAAAAATGTGAAAAAGATGAAAAAGGGAGTGTAAAGTATTGAAGAGGGGCAAGTAAAAAAAAAAATTAAAAAAAAAAAAGAAAGAAAGAAAAAAAAAAGAAATAGAAATAGAAAAGAAAAAGAAAAAGGAAGACTTGCCCTTATCAAAGTGGAAATTATGTTTCAAGGTGACCAAAGAAAGTAAAGGAATGTGCTCAACCCCATGTCGATGTATGAAAAAGTTTTAGTTTGTGGGTTGGCACATTGGGAAGTAATAAGGGTGATCGGAGGAATTATCATCAAAGTGAGGATGTATTGTTAAAAGAAGACTTTCTAGTTTCACTTTTTTATTTTCGTATGTCCTTACCTTCATTTGTAACCATGAACCTAGCCCTCGCGAATTGTCGCACTTAACTTTTATGCCATATTATTTTTTTCAATATCGAGTAACCGGGTTGACAATCGTGTAAATATGCATATGAGTGTCCTTTTTGGGGTGTACTGTCTATGACATATTGATTTAGAGCATCGCTTAGTGAATCCATAAACATTCTTAGGTTGTTGGCAGTGATCTCCCATAATTCATTCATCATTCATGCCGCGGTGGAAAATTGTGAGTTTTATGCATCAATGTGATTGTAATCCCTTAACTGTGGTGGCACTTGTTGATTATGTGTGTTGGTGAGAATCTGAGACTTGTATGGCCAATGACTCATCTGTGATAGAACATCCCAAAAATATTATGTTTTTGTTTTCGTAGTGTAGTTTTATTTTATGTTGGGTAGCTTAGTTTTTGTTCTGTTTTACTCGGGACGAGCAAAATGTTAGTTTGTGGGTGTTTGATGGATGTGTTTTTACACACCCAATTTACATGTTTACGAACCTATTTTATGCTAAAAAATCTCGGGATTTATGTTGTTTTAATGTGGTTTGTGAGTATTTATTGAGTACAGGGTATAAAGAGGAAAAAGGGGTTTTTATGGCTAAAAAGTGCAAGGAATAAAGTTGGAGTGGAGCGGAACAAAGAAATAATGAAACAGATTCGAGCTCCAAAAACTGCACACCAGCGCGGTCGCGCTCAACTCCAGAGCGGCCGCACTCAAGAGACGAAACTCAAGCCAAACTCTAGGCCACGCAGAGCGGTCGCGCTCAACTCCAGAGCGGCCGTGCTCAAGAGGAAAATTTCAGACCAAATTCTCTGCCAACTAGCGCGGGCGCGCCATCCACCAGAGCGGCCGCGCTGAGCCCGTCATCAGCATACGTTTTCACAATTTAATGAAGGACGTTATCGACTTTTCCTAGCTTTTGTCTACAGATTTTGCCCTAGTCTCTATATATTCACAGCCCACTTTTAGTTTTAGGAATGGAATGTTTATGTTTTTCTTTAACAACTCTTTGAGAGAGACGAAGAATTTATCATATTTCAGGTTTTTATTATTGTAAATTATGAGTAGCTAATTTCTTAGATTTGTAGATTGGTTTGATCTTCACCGGATTTCTATGTAATGAAGTTTTAATTCTTTCAATTTGATTCCTTCTAGTTCAATAATAGTTTGTAATTCCATGTTCTTAGATTTGAGATGTATGTTAAGATACGAACTCATCTTTGAATAATTGGGTATCGAATTCGCCATTAATTTGGGATTTTGATACATAGACTGCTATTAATTGAATAACTTGGTCTGTGCCGTAATAGAATCGGATCAACGTTAGGGTTTTGTTTATTCTTTCGTGCTTAATGTATTCTTGGTATATTGTGGTGCCGTAATAGAAACTACAATATTAAGAGAGTATTTATGATTGTAATACGGCCACCTAACCGTGCCGATCCTAGCTAAAGTGAATGAATTCTAGAAGTTGAATTGATGTTTTATAAGTAAAATTATGCATAGAATGATGGTAAAGTGAAATCCAATCTACGAATCTCTGTTCATAATCTGTTTTCTCGTTTAATTAGTTTTTGTTATTTATTTTATGCTTTTAGTTTCAAATCAAATCTATAAACTGTGGTTACTAAATTCACTGCTTTTATTTTATTTGTTTACCAACAAGTCTCTGTGAATTCGATCCCTGCTCGTGCATACTGCTATACCGATAGTGAGTACACTTGCTCGATTTTTATTACAAGAGGGAGATTTCCTCCATCAATATATATTTTTTATTTTTTTCCTAATCTTATACCTTAGGTACAAGTGCACTGGTTAATAAAATATGATATTTTACATTATTTTTCAAAGAAAATGTGAAAAATTGTAAACTTTTATATCTAAGGTATAAGAGTAATTCTAGAAGCGGACTGGTCGTAATATGGATTTATATAGAATTTTCAATATGTTGTATGTATTTTTGGTCTGGTTAAGTGGCCCTATGGTGAGAAGCCCATATTATATTAGAAAGGCCGAAATGAATGTTAGAAATTTAATGAAAATGGTCGTATGAATGCCACATGATTGTGTATTTGCGTAATTCTCATTATAACTTTAATTTTTTTTTTTTAACTTAATTTTTCCACTCTTCTCTTTCCAATAGAATTATATTTTTAGAAAAATTTACAACAAAAATTATAAAACATTGTTTATACATTATTTACTAAATAAAATTATAATATTGCTTTAAAAATCAATTATTATATACATCAAAAATATAAATAAATAATTAGGGGTATATTATTATTAGTATCATCACCGAGCCAAAATTTTGCAAAAAACTAAGTTTTAAAGCACTAAGTTTAACTAATAAGAGTGATGAACAAAACTAGTTTTTTTATAACATTTTAAAAAAACTAGTTTTTACAAGAGTTACTCCATCACTGATCTTTACTGTCATTTATCCCGCATCCCAGCTTATGAATCATAAGCTCCCATTTTTGGCCTATGTTAAGCTGGTTTTTCTAAATTCCCCCCACTTACTTTCTCCGAAAAATTTGTCGCATTTGACAAGTTAAACTATTTAAAGATGAAGCTTTCGTTTTGGTACATTCATGAAGCTTATGGAGCTTGCTCCTAAAAAAATAATGGTGGTCGCACTGCTCTTCAGTCTTCACTATGCTGCTAAACAATCATCTTAAAAAATAATTTTTGTCTTCTATAAATTTAACGTAAATGGTCATTTGACAAGTCCATTCTATATATAGGCATATATTTCCATAGGATATCGAACGAAAAATGATTGTCTGATTTAATGATTATAACGTGAGAAATGGAATTTGGATTTGATGATCAAAACATGTTTTATAAAAATAAAAATAAAAAATAAAAAATAAAAAATCTAATTTTAATATATGCATCACAATAGATAATCCCCAACGACGACAAGCACATCACCATCCATAATGAATAACTTCTTATGTAACGAGACAAAGAAAGCTTCTTCTTTCATCACTTACCTCATAGTTTTGCCGCAATGGATAAATGTTCTCAACGATTTCATCCATAGAAATTTTGTCCGGGAACGTTTTGTATCCTTTAGGCTCTTTTATGTAAAAATTCCCATAGGGCCCTCTGCGCAGATTTTTTTTTCCCTTTAAATACAACTTTTTTGAAAATCTCAAATAAAAAGTTATACCCACATTCAAATTCACCGGACACCCCTAGGCTCCCCCTCTCCCCTTAAGTCATGTTATTCCACTCTTTTTCCGTCTAAATACACACACACATACACACACACACACAGAGTAAATCTCTCTTCTTCTCTCTCTCTCTCTCTAAAACTTCTCCATCTCTATCTAACCGTTTCTCTCTCTCTCTAAACCCTTTATAAATACGACCACCGTCCCACCCCAATCCCACCGACAACTTTCTGGCTTTTTATCTTTTCCGGCCTAATCGTCTTTCACCATCCCACCCCGTATCGACTTTTTCGTTGAGATCTGTGCAAACACCTCTCCCCCGGCGTACTACTGCTTCTTCGACGAAGCCCATTCTCCGGCGAGGCTCGTTCACCCAGATCTCTCTCTGGCCAGAAAGATGTGAATCTTACCTCCTCGCATCACCGACAAGAAGATTTACATCAACAAACAAATTTGGAGTTTTAATGATTTTTCAAATGTGATTTCAAAATTATTTTTTGTTTTCGATTTCTGCCCAGATCTGGGGTCTTAAGGATTTGGGGTACGAGGGATTGAATCAACTGGTTAGATGAAAACATGGTTATAATGGTGGTATGGTTAGATGGTGTTAAATTTGATGGTGGTGGTGGTGGTGATGATTGTTACATTTAATGGAAAATATGGCATTATTGAAAACAAAAGTAAATATTTATATCTAAAGTAAAAAATAAAAGATGAATGGTGGATGGTGACATGTGAAAAGATTAATAAGTTAGGACCTATTTATAACAAGTTAAATACACCAAAAGTTAACGGTGAGTGATCTATCGAAAATAGCCCTTATAATTTGATCACAAGCTTTGAACATAATCATTTAACTGGGAAAAAAATTAACGTTGTAAGTAAAAATGACTGTGGATGCAAAAATAAATTAGTATAATGTGTTGTATGCAAAAAAAATAAATTAATTTAATGTCTTGTTAATATTGATATTTTGGTTTTTTTTGTTGAAAAATTATCTTATAAGTCAATTATAAGAGACAAAGTAGTCTTATAATTCACTTATAAGAGTTATAATGTGTAAATTATGAGATTAAGTCGTTGTTAATATTGATTTTTTTTTTTAATTTTTTTGGTTGAAAAAATTGTCTTATAAATCAATTATAAGAGACAAAGTAGTCTTATAATTCATTTATAAGAGTTATAATATGTAAATTATAAGATTAAGAGATTTTTACCAATAAGCCCCTATTAGAAGGTGGAATTTATAAAAAAACACCACATTTCATATTCTACCTTGGGATTCATAAATTAAAATCCATTTTACCAATAAACCCCTAGCTCTTTTTGAAATATTTCATAATACCAATAATACCAAACTGCCCTCCTCGCAATTCCGTTCCTCTCTCTAATCGCAATTCCCCTTCTCTCTCTATCCGCAATTCCGATCTTCTCTCCCGCAATTCCGATCTGCAATTTCGTATTTCCGATCTCTCTTTCTCTCTCACTCACCACGACGATGGGTGCCTACAGAGCCGATTCGATTACGATTACTTGGTGTTTGGAATAATCTGAATTTGAATTTGAACTCGAATTCAAGCTCAGAGAGTGATGTAGTGGAGGCCGGAGATTATGCTGCTGGCCGGCTGCAGAATGACGACGAGACTAGGTAAGAATTGGAAACTTATAGATTGATTAACTTGAGCAATTTTTTATTTTTTTGGTCCTTTCAATTTTATTCCCTTTTTTGATGGATTATTATTGGTTTTTATTCCGTTGCCAATGGTTAAGAAAAAAATATTCAGTTGATTAAGAGTGACTTGAGAATTTGACCACATGATGGAGAATTTCATATATAAATGTTGATGAGCACTGAAGTGTATTATGCTATTTCTGTAGATTTACTGGCAAAAGTTTAGCTTTTTAGTGCTATTTGCAAGTTAAATCAAGTGCCTGCTTTGTTGATAGATATAGCACATTAGTTGTGTTTTAATGAGCTCCCTAAGTTTTTGGGATGCAAAGCAGAATAATAGTCTTTCTATTCATTGTTCTTTAGGATATGGTGGCTAGGTATTCTTGTGTGAGTACCAGATATATTGTATTTCGTTGAGGTTCTGGGAACTTGGGATATGGGGTTGAATTTATCTTTTGTTCTTTCCCTTGATAATTTATGCATGGAACGAGTTGAAGTTTCAATTTTTGATGAGGAATATGAAATTTGAGGATGAAGAGTCTATTCTATGAGTGGAGTCATTTGTTGCTAGATCATTTTTTGGATACTCATTTGAAATAATAAACTCATTGCCATACAGAATGATTAACTTCCTGGGATTGACGAGAAATCTCACATTTGGAGGACGCTGAAGAATATCATTTTGTCAAGAGCCAATTTCTGCTACTTGTAAAAAATATTTAGTATGATTAGGTTATGTAATTTGCTAGGGTTACCATGATAGAATTTTGAGTAAATGAGTGTATATGAATACAACATAACTGTGTGATAGATTTAACTGTTTTTATGTCATTCTTTTATAGAACAACAGTAAGGTCTATTTCACAGTTGTTGGTTGTGATGTGAATAATCGTGAAATGTTCTTCACACTTCTAAAACTGTGAGGTCAGTTTCACAGTTATTTATTATGAATTGAAATGGTTTGGTTTTTGACTATTCTAAACTGAGAACTGTGAGGTCAATTTCACAGTTAATTTGGTACTTAGTATGTTTGGTTTGCCTGTTATTTATCGGTTGTTGATGATCATTTGTGCACAACTGTGAGGTCAATTTCTCAGTTATGATTGTTGAGGTCGATTTCTCAGTTATTGTGCATAACTGTGTGATAGATTTCACTGTTTGTATGTCATTCTTTTATAGAACAACAGTGAGGTCTATTTTACAGTTGTTGAAAAATAATTTTATTTTATTTATAAAATTTGAAATATATGATGAGTAAACTTGTTTGATTCGTCTTGGCGATGGGATTAAAACAGTGATTTCAGATAATTTTTTCGACTTTTAAATTTTGCGATATTGCATTTTAAAAATTTAAGAGAAAAAAAAAGGAAGAGAGAGAAAAGGAGAGAGAAATAAAGCAGGTAAGGCAACGGTCATTCACACGAGAGGTCATTCACGCGAGAGAGAGGGCGTTTGAGGGGCAATTTGGTCCAGAAAAATTGAGGGACTTTTTGGCTGTTTTGATAATGTTAGTCCTTAAAGGTAGTTCTTATTTGGCTGGGAGACTAATTGGTCAAAGTCTATAAGATTAATTCGTTGTTATTATTGAATTTTTTTATTTTTTTGGTTGAAAAAATTGTGTTATAAATTAATTATAAGAGACAAAGTAGTCTTATAATTTACTTATAAGAGTTATAATGTGTAAATTATGAATTATTGAAATTTTTGATTTTTTTTTGTTGAAAAAATTGTCTTATAAGTCAACTATAAGAGACAAATTAGTCTTATAATTCACTTATAAAAGTTATAATTTGTAAATTATGAGATTAATTCGTTGTTATTATTGAAATTTTTTATTTTTTTGGTTGAAAAAAATTGTATTATAAGTCACTTATAAGCAACAAAGTAGTCTTATAATTCACTTATAAGAGTTATAATGTGTAAATTATTAGATTAATTCGTTGTTATTATTTAAAGTTTTGATTTTTTTGGTTGAAAAAATTATTTTATAAGTCAATTATAAGAGACAAAGTAATCTTATAATTCACTTATAAGAGTTATAATGTTTAAATTATGAGATTAATTCGTTGTTATTATAAAAGAAAACTGGTATTATACTTCAACTAAAAGAGTTTATGTGCAAATTACCAAATTTAGTCGTGTTTATTATTGGAATTTTTATTTTTTGGTTGAATAATAAAAATTTGTTTTATAATTGAACTATAAGAAGGAATTGGTCTTATACTTCGGATATAAGAGTTGTCATGTGTAAATTCATATTAAATCATGGTTATTACTGAATTTTATGATTTTTATTGAATTTTTTTTGTCTTATAGCTGAATTATAAGAGGTGAATTGGTTTTATATTTCAGTTATAAGAGTTGTATCATGAGTGAGATGACAATTTTATAATTAAATGTCTTTGGTAATATTTCTATAAACAAGTGAGTTAACTAGTGGTATTTCTATAAATAAGTGACTTAATTGAAGTGTAATAATGTGAAATATTTTTGGGATGGTTAATGACCGTTGGGCATATGAAGAATCCAGTGATTAATCTATATTTTTTAAGACTGAAGTGACCAAACTGAAACTATTCTGAATGACTGATTCAAAATATGTGAATGTCTAGTGACCAATATATAATTTCCAAACTTTTAGTGACAATATAATTTTGAATTTTGGACTTGCATCGGTTCAGAGGCTGTAACGTTGTCGTTCGGTGCACGTGCAAGAAGGGCATTAACGTCATTGTGCCAAGAAGGGGTGTCTTTGGGATTTTCAAAATGTTATTTCCTAAATTGGGTTTAAATCTCGCATGATTAGCCCTAGAGGAGTGGGCCCTCTTTTATCACACGATCAAGTCCACTTGTTTCAAACCACAAAACTTCTCCATTGTTGGGATCAAATGCTAACTCTTTGTCATCAGAGTCAAAGAAAAATAAGCTTATTTTCCATACTACCGATAGGAAAGAAACGATTTGGAACCTGAATATTTCTCTCAACCCACACGTAGTCTTTTAATATAAACATGCATAAACCATCCATGCATGCAAACATAACAATACAATCTCCTATTTGGACTAGTTTTAGTTTGTTTCTGGGTACCTGTACAATTGTTACAGGTACATGGGGAACATCAATAGTGCAAAACTTTTCTTCCCTAATATCAAATTTTATCAGTTTTTGTATCTTCATGGCCAATCTGCAGGCTCAACCAATAAATAGCCCCTTTATGATACAAAAGTTTAGGCACACTGACGCAGCACAGAAGCAATATTCGCGAATAGCCAACGCTAAACACAAGAGTTCATAAGCGATGAACCCTAGAAATCAATAAACTGGAATCTACCAGAAAAAGGAGAAAACCCTTTGAAATTAAATCATAAAAACTAAGTTTAACAAAGCCCTAAAAGTGTTTAAATACTTCCTTGAAACCCTAAAACGAAATAATAAAAACATAGACCAAAATACCCTTCTTAATTAATTTTAAAACAGCAGTAGTAAAATTAAACGCAAACATCAGCATTTTTCCCGTCAGTGAGGCACCCGCCTGGGGAAACGCCATGCGGCCGCCTGGCCTCCGGTGGCTGGTGTGTTGTTGATGCCGCGGGGAGGGGCACGCCTGGGCAGGCTCGAGGCTGCCGCCTGGACGACAAAACGATCACACCTGTTGAGGCTCCGTGGGGCGGCCGCCTGGTGGTTGCTTGGGCGCTCGCCTGGGCTGCAGCCTCCTCCCTCAGTTCCTCCTACATCAGTCTCCTCCACCTCTAAAGAACTCGACCCCGAGTTCTCATCTTGATAAAGAACTCCATCCGTGTGGTACTCATAAATATCCGCCACATTGAACGTATTAGAGATGTTCAAATCATCGGGAAGAGCCACCACATAAGCATTGTCATTAATTTTTTTGGTCATTTTGAAAGGCCCATACTTGCGAGGTTGCAGCTTCTTGTCCCTCATATGAGGGAGCTCATTAGGCAACTCGTCAGAAAGCAACTCCTGAAACCCTGAAAGAAGTTCTTCAATATCTCTCGGCATCTCGATCTCTACACTAATATAACCCAACATCCCTTTAATCACTATCAGACAAAAGTATGCTGCTTCTTCAATAGCTGTTGTCAGATCTTTCTCGTTCTGTACAAGCATCACGACCGGCTTTTCCTTCTCAACATGTTTCTCAAAATGCAGTACAGAGCTATAGCAATTTTATGTTTACCCCATGCGAACATCAACACATTATCATTTCCCCGATAAGTAATGTCATGATCATACTGCCAAGGGCGACCAAGCAATATATGACAACATCCATATTCAGAACGTCACAAATAACCTCCTCCTAATAATGTTTGCCAATAGAAATAGGAACCCTGCAAGTCCGTGATACCCTGAGTTCTGAACCTTAATTCACCCATCCCAAACTATAAGGTTTCTCATGAGGTTCAGTTTTTAACCCAAAAAATTCAACCAATTTCTGCGAAACTAGATTTTTAGTACAACCATTATCAATAATCAAATTACATACCTTGTTGTTAACAGAACAGTGTGCTCTCAACAGATTTTTCTGGTTGCCATCGTCTTTGGAAGAAAGCAGTATTTGTTGAAGCACACACCCGACTCTCTCTTCAGACTCCTCTTCAGCAAATTTGATCCCTTCATACTCATCAACTTCGGGTTCTTCCTCATCTTCCTCATGCAGAATTGCCGCAATTCGCCTGGTGGGGCAAACGTTCAACCTGTGACCCTGTCCACCACAACGAAAACACTTATCCCCTGTTGGTTTGGCATACGGATTTACTGTCTTCTGTGTTGGAGATTTGTTCTCTGCGGTACTGCTAGTGCTGCCGGTACTCTTAGCCTGCAGAGTTGGGTCCTTATCAGTTCCTGCTTCAGAACTACCCTGTTGTGGAAATCTGTGAAAAGGGGTAAAATTTTTCGAACTCGACTTCTCCATAAGTTCAGCTTTCAGGGCCAGAGTGGAAGCGTCCGTCAAAGTCCAAACCTGATGCAAACCCATCTTTTCCTATATCGAACCTTTCAAACCGTTAATGTAATGAGCAACTTTCTTGTAACGACCCTAAACCTAGGCACTAATTTTAATATCACATTGTGTGTTTTATTATTATTGTTAATATTATGTGTCTATTTTTATATAATTAATTTCATATGTTAGGATGAATGATAGGAAAATAAATTAATGTTCAAAAAGAAAAGTAATAATAGAAACATGAGTAAAATGTGGAAGGAGGATCCTAATATGTAGAATAAATATTGAGTAGGAGGATTTTAAATTAAATGCTTTGGAAATGAGTGGAGTTATTTTGAAATGACATGTTAATGATGTTAATGTTGATGTTTAATTTAAAGTTTAAAAGTTTATCGTATTTGGGTTAGTTTGAGGACGCTCCAACTCGGGATACGTGTAGGTTCCGGGTCGGGGTCCTCACAGTTGGTATCAGAGCTCGGTTAGAATTCTCGGGTAGAGTCTAGCTGAGTGAGAGTGTGTGATAACTGACGTCGAGTGTTTAATGCAGGAGTTTGTTGTTATGGCGGGAAATGATGGTGATCGAACTGCAGGTTTGGGTGGTGTTGGTAATCCGAATGCCGAGATGATGGATATGTTCGGAGGGTTTCTTGACATATAAGCATACGGCAACTCGAGAATCGAAATTTGAATCGAGAATCAAGGCGGGCAAGGGCAACATGGTTTGGAGAAGTTCGTGAAGATGTCTCCTCCTAGCTTCAACGGAGATCCGGATCCGGTGAAGGCCGAGAGGCGGCTTGAGGCTATGAATAAGATTTTCGCGGCTATGGAGAGTTCGGATGCGGAGAAGGTGAGATGTGCCGTTTTCAAGTTGGAAGGACCCGGAGCACCGGTGGCGAGTGTAGTGAAGGATGGTTGGGACCAGGGATTTGACACCACGCATATGGGAGAACTTCACACGCAAGTTCGGGATCACTTTGTACCGATAGTTACTAGAGACAAGAAGGAAGGCGAGTTTCAAACCGGAGCAAGGGACCATGACGATAGCGCGAGATTCAGCAAAGTTCACGAATTGGCCCGATATTGTCCTCATTTGGTGCTTGGGATGAGGAGAGGCGAGTCTACCGGTTTGTGAAGGGTTTAAGGGTTGAGTTCAGCGTTATTGACGCATAACTTCGCCAACTTCCAAGCAAGCGGTGAATATGGCGTATCGGATTGAGAATGACATAGAGGAGCATCGTGGTAAGAATGAAGGCGGAAACGTAAATAGATTCCAAGGTCAAGGTTTGGGACGTAATAGGGTGCGGTAGAGGACATTTACTCAGGAGCAAATCCAGGAGGAAATATGGCGACTCCGGCAAATCGTGCGACTCCAGGTCAGTTTGGAGCAACATGTGGGTTTTGCAAGAGGCTAGGGCATTCGGAGGACAAGTGTTGGAGCAAACAAGGAAAGTGTTTGGAGTGTGGGTCGGCGAGGCCATTTTAGGAGGAATTGCCCCAAGTTACTGAGAATAAGCAAGCCTTTGGGTACCGGGTTTTGGGGGACAAGGTAGTGGTGTGAAGAGAGATGTTGATGGGAAACCCAAGGATAGAGTCCAAGGTCGAGTGTTTGCTTTGGGTCGAGGAGAGGTCGATCCTAATGCCGTCATTAGAGGTATAGTTCCTGTCTCAGGAGTTAAGGCCCGCATTCTTATAGATCTCGGGTCTTCCCATTCATTTGTGGCATCTCATTTTGCATTCTCATTGCATATTTTGCACGAATCTATGCCTTATGTGTTAGAGGTCTCTACTCCTATGGGAGAGTGCCTCACATCTTCTTTGATATGTCATTAGATTTTGTGATGTAACTATATGTGGGCATGTATTGCCGGTGGATTTGGTCGAGTTACCAATCCGTGATTTTGATGTGATCCTTGGGATGGATTGGTTGAGTCGGTGCCATGCTTTGGTAGGCTGTCGTAGAAAGCGAGTCTCATTTGCTATGCACGACGTGCCTACATTTATATTTGATGCGGATAAATCTATGTTCGGTTTACATGTTATTTACGCCTTAAAAGCTAGAAAGATGCTATCTAAGGGGTGTGCGGGTTACTTAGCTTATGTGGTAGATTCCAATAAGAAGTCTTCGAGTTAGCTCATGTTAGGTTGTGAATGAGTTTAGTGATGTGTTCTCTAGTGAGTACTCTATGCCTCCGGATCGTGAGGTCGAGTTTTGTATTGACTTAGTGCCGGTACCGCCCCTATCTCTAAAGCACCCTATAGAATGGCTCAGGCCGAGTTAAAAGAGTTGAAGGTCCAATTGCAAGAATTGCTTGGCCGAGGTTTTATACGTCCTAGTGTGTCTCAGTGGGAGCACTTAGGTCTTGTTTGTTAGGAAGAAGGATGGTACCTTACGATTGTGTATAGATTATCGTTTGTTGAACCAAGCCACTATAAAGAATAAGTATCCTCTTCCGCATATAGATGATTTGTTTGACCAACTCCAAGGTTCCGTTATCTACTCAAAGCTTGATTTGAGAAGCGGATACCATCAGTTGAAGATTAGACCGGATGATATTGCTAAGACAGCTTTCCGAACTAGATATGGTCATTATGAGTTTGTTGTGATGCCTTTTGGGTTGACTAATGCTCCAGTAGTGTTTATGGATATGATGAACCGTGTCTTCAAGCCTTATCTTGATAGTTTCGTGGTGGTATTCATTGATGATATCCTTGTGTATTCTAAGTCCCGGGAAGAGCACGAAAATCATTTGAGGATTGTCTTGTCCGTTCTTCGGGAGAAGCAATTGTACGCCAAGTTCAGTAAGTGCGAGTTTTGGCTTGAGCAGATTTCTTTCTTGGGGCATGTTGTGTCGAGTTCGGGAATTTCCGTGGATCCTTCAAAGATTGAAGCCGTGGTTAGTGGAAGCAACCTTCGACTTGTGACCGAGGTCCGTAGTTTTCTTGGTTTGGCGGGTATTATCGGAGGTTCATTGAAGGGTTTTCTCGGATTGCGACTCCGTTGACTAGGTTGACTCGGAAAGATGTATCGTTTGTATGGGATTCCAAGTGTGAAGCAAGCTTTGATGAATTGAAGAAGAGATTGACAACGGCTCCTATTCTTACCCTTCCTGATGGTTGCGAGAATTTTGTTATTTATAGTGATGCCTCGAAGGCGGGTTTGGGATGTGTGTTGATGCAAAATGGGAAAGTAATTGCGTATGCCTCTAGGAAGTTATCACCGGCGGAACAGAATTACCCTACTCATGATATGGAATTGGCGGCGATTGTATTTGCGTTGCATAAATGGAAGCACTACCTTTATGGGCGAAGTTTGAGATTTTCACCGATCATAAGAGTTTGAAGTACCTATTTACCCAAAAGGAGTTGAACAACCGACAAAGGAGATGGCTTGAGTTCTTGAAGGATTTTGATTGTGTCATTTCCTATCACCGGGAAAGCCAATGTAGTGGCGGATGCGATTAGCCGAAAGGCGTATTTAGCTTGACTTTGAGTTCCCGAGAATTGAAGAGTGAGGTAATTATTGCGAATGTTAGAGCCGTTCCGACATTGTATGGAGATTTGAAAGAAGCTCAACAAGGAGATCCGAATTGAAGAAAATTTTAGATCAAGTGCAAAATGGGAAAGCCTAGGAATTTGCTTTGAATAGAGATGGGATTTTAACTTTCCAAGGGAGAATTTGCGTTCCTTCATCGCCGGAAATCAAGAAGCGTGTTTTAGAGGATGGCCATAAGTCTAAGTTTGCGATTCATCCTGGGAGTACCAAAATGTATCAAGACTTGAAGCGTGGGTATTGGTGGAATGGTATGAAGAGGGAAATAGCGGATTATGTTTCTAAGTGTTTGACTTGTCAACAAATCAAGGCCGAGCATCGAGAGGCCGGCGGGACTACTTCAACCATTGGATATTCCGGAATGGAAATGGGAAGGGATCTCGATGGATTTTGTTTCGGGTTTACCTCTTACCGCGAAGAAGATGGATGCTATTTGGGTTGTGTGGATAGATTGACGAAGTCGGCTCATTTTCTTCCGGTGTCAACTAAGTTTTCGTTAGAGAAGTTAGCCCGGTTGTATATGAAAGAGATCGTTCGACTTCATGGGGTTAGGTTAGTATTGTTTCCGAGAGATCCGAGGTTTACTTCTAGATTTTGGGGAGCATTGCATGAAGCCTTGGGTTCTAAGTTGTGTTTTAGTACGGCGTTTCATCCTCAAACCGATGGTGGTCGAGAACTATTCGAATACTTGAGGATATGTTACGAGCTTGTGTAATGGATTTCCAATTGTCTTGGGAGGATCATCTACCTTTAGTGGAGTTTGCCTACAACAACGATTATCGAGTCTAGTATTGAGATGGCTCCGTATGAAGCGTTGTATGGTAGGAAGTGTCGATCTCCGATGTGTTGGGACGAGGTTGGTGAAGCGAGACTTTGGGGCCCGGATTTGGTTCGAGATTCTACGGAGAAGATCAAGGTGATTCGGGATAGATTGAAGACGGCTCAGAGTAGACAGAAAAGCTACGCCGACAATAGAAGACGGGATTTATCATTTCGGGTTGGTGACTTTGTGTTCTTGAAGGTCTCTCCGAGGACGGGGATTAAAAGGTTTGGTAATAAGGGTAAGTTGGCTCAGAGGTTTGTAGGTCCGTTTGAGATTCTAGAGAAGATAGGGAATTGGCTTACCGGTTGGCGTTGCCTCCGTCTTTCTCTTTGCTTCATGATGTGTTTCACGTTTCTATGTTAAGGAAGTATTGTCATGACCCCTCCCATGTTTTGAGCTCTCCTCCCGATGATGTCCAAGCGGACATGTCTTATGTTGAAGAGCCATTAAGAGTCTTAGAATTCCAAGTTAAGGAGTTGAGAACTAAGAGTATCCCGATAGTAAAAGTCCTTTGGAAGAATCATACCGTCGAGGAAGCAACGTGGGAGCTAGAGTCGGAGATGAGGGCGAAATACCCGTGGTTGTTTGAAAAGTCAAGTAAGTCCTTTTAAAATTCGGGTCGAATTTTCTTTAAGGGGGAGTGAGTGTGACGACCCCAACCCTAAGCACTCATTTTAAATACTTAATTATATGCCTTTAATATTTATGTTATCTTTATGTGTTCAATTATGTCTTTAAATTCTTAATTTAAGATAAATTGAGTGAAAAGTAAATTTAGGACCTTATGAGAATTTATTGGACATTAAATAAAGAAACTAAGGGAAATAATAAAAAAAGGGGAAAATGCTAAATAATATGGGGAGGTTAATTGAGTAGGATGAATTAATGGGATAAGGTTTATTTTAATTTAATTTGAGTAGGGTGAAAGCCTTGGGTTATTTGATGGGGGGCCAAAATCCTTCCCTCTTCCCTCCTCTTGCCAAGTGTCCTTCCCCCATCACCTCTCTTACTCCCTTCCCCCCTTCTCCTTCATTCACTACACTTTTCATCCTAGAGGAAGTATAGAGAACCACCATTGAAGCCTTCTCCCAAGCTTTGAGTCCAAGGCATTTCTTCACCAAAATCAAATCTAAGAGCACCTTTGGAGTTGGATCACCTAGAGGAATCCATCTAGCTAGAAAGATCAACCTTCCATTGCAAACCCTAAGGTGAGTTGTTATGATTCCCTTCCTCTACTTGTTCATAAGTTCCTTGAATGTTGTTCTTGTTCTTGAAATGATGATTCCTTGCTTGGAAACCCAAATGGGTGTTGAATGATTAGAAAATGAAATTGGTTGAAGTTAGGGTTTAAGGAATGATCATTTAAAGGGTTGGAAATGGGTGAAATGAGTAGAGATAAATAATCTAGGATTATTTGGTTTTGAGTTTACAAGTTTGAATGGGACTTGGTAAGATGAAGGTGTTCTTGGGTGTTCTTGTAGTAAGCCATGGTAGAGGAAAGGAGAACTAGGGTTAAAAGGATTAAAATCTGCATTTTGGGGTCATTTGGAGGCTTGGGCGGTCGCCCGAGGGGCCGAGCGGCCGCCCATGTTGGCGAAGGTTTATTGTGCTTTGAAAACCCACTTGGGCGGTCGCCCAGTGGTGTGGGCGGTCGCCCGTAGTGGCGAAACTTCCACTTCCCTTTGGCAATCCAGCTTGGCGGTCGCCCGAGTGGTAAGCGGATCGCCCAAGACCACTGAACCAGTTTTCTTAATTTAAACTAGGATCGTTTAGCAAGTTGTTGACCACTTATAAATTGAGACTCCCACTTGGTAATTGAACTTGAACCTTCATTAAGGTATGGTATCCTTGTATATGGAATTGGTAGGGTAGGTTAATGATCCCTCATTTCCTTACTTGATGTTATAAAAATGGTTGTTGACATTGTTTAGTGTATTCATAAATTGTTGCACTTTGATATTGATTGGGCATGAGTATATATTACCATGTGGCTATTGTTTATCCCTTTTTGTGGATTTTATTCAAGTATCTATTATGTGCTTGATATGTGTGAGTCAGCTGACGTTGGGGGTATAACATAATACGGTCAATTATGGAAGTGTGACCTAATGTGATCGGATTATGTTATATACGTGGCCGTCCCCTCCTGGCCACGGAGTTGGGGTTATAGCATCTGTATTGAGCCAAAAGCCTTACAGTAGTTGCTCTTGTCTTATTTGGTTCCACTGAAAAACGGGTCTTATAAGACGTGAGTATTGCTTAAGCAGCTCACGGTAAGATTGGAGTATTATTATACCCAATGTTGTACGACTACTGTTCAGACGGGAAAAGGTAAACCAAGGTAATGGAATGTGTTTATAGCTTTCCCAATGTGTTATGTGCGACTTGTTGTATGTTGCATTTATTTGGCATATTGTTGCATCCATAATAGCTTCTTTGAGATTTATTCTCACCCCTCTCCCTTTCTTGTTTTAGATCCCGAGACGGGCGGGACCGGCCAAGTATGGGCGGAGAGGAGTTTGGAGTAATCTTTTGGGGTATTGTCGGGGTACGTAGGGTGATGTATAAAATTGTATTTTGATAATTCCTTTCTTGGAGTTTGTAATTATAAACTTTAAACTCTACGTCATAACCTTAATCTTTTGTAACTAAAGCTGTTGACCGTTTTCAAAGTTAGTTATCTCCTCCTCCGATGTGGAGTTGAGTGGAGTTCTTTTGAAATGTTATGTTATTAATGTTTATGTTTGAAAGTCAAAGCAAAGTTTTAAAAGTTTAGTGTTTTTGGGTTAGTATGAGGACGCTCCAACTCGGGACACGTGTAGGTTAGGGTCGGGGTCCTCACAGTTGGTATCGAGCCTAGTTAGAATTCTCGGGTAGAGTCTAGGCGAGTGAGAGTGTGTGATAACCGACGTCGAGTGTTTAATGCGGGAGTTTGTTGTAATGGCGGGAAATGATGGTGATCGAGAATGCAGGTTTGGGTGGTGTTGGTAATCCGAATGCCGAGATGATGGATATGTTCCGAGGGTTTCTTCAAGATATGGCAACTCGAGAATCGAATCGAATCGAATCGGAATCAAGGCGAGGCAAGGGCAACATGGTTTGGAGAAGTTCGTGAAGATGTCTCCTCCTAGCTTCAACGGAGATCCGGATCCGGTGAAGGCCGAGAGGTGGCTTGAGGCTATGAATAAGATTTTCGCGGCTATGGAGAGTTCGGATGCGGAGAAGGTGAGATGTGCCGTTTTCAAGTTGGAAGGACCCGGAGCACCTTTGGTGGCGAGGTAGTGAAGGATGGTTGGGACCGGGATTTGACACCACGGACATGGGAGAACTTCACACGCAAGTTCCGGATCACTTTGTACCGATGGTTACTAGAGACAAGAAGGAAGGCGAGTTTCAAAGCTGGAGCAAGGGACCATGACGATAGCGCAGTATTCAGCAAAGTTCACTGAATTGGCCCGATATTGTCCTCATTTGGTGCCGGATGAAGAGAGGCGAGTCTACCGGTTTGTGAAAGGTTTAAGGGTTGAGTTCCGAAAGCAGTTATTGTCGCATAACTTCGCCCACTTCCAAGCGGTGAATATGGCGTATCGGATTGAGAATGACATAGAGGAGCATCGTGGTAGAAATGAAGGTGGAAACGAGGAATAGATTCCAAGGTCAAGGTTCGGGGCCGAATAGAGTTCGGTAGGGGACGTTCACCCCGGGAGCGAATCGAGGAGGAAATGTGGCGACTCCGGCAAATCGTGCGACTCCCGGTCAGTTTGGGGCAACATGTGGGTTTTGCAAGAGGCTAGGGCATTCGGAGGACAAGTGTTGGAGCAAACAAGGAAAGTGTTTGGAGTGTGGGTCGGCAGGCCATTTTAGGAGGAATTGCCCCAAGTTACAGAATAAGCAAGCTTCGGGTACCGGATTTGGGGGACAAGGTAGTGGTGTGAAGAGAGATGTTGATGGGAAACCTAAGGATAGAGTCCAAGGTCGTGTGTTTGCTTTGGGTCGAGGAGAGGTCGATCCTAATGCCGTCATTAGAGGTATAGTTCCTGTCTCAGGAGTTAAGGCCCGCATTCTTATAGATCCCGGGTCTTCCCATTCATTTGTGGCATCGCATTTTGCATTCTCATTGCATACCTTGCCTGAATCTATGCCTTATGTGTTAGAGGTCTCTACTCCTATGGGAGAGAGCCTCACATCTTCTTTGATATATCCTGGTTGTGATGTGACTATATGTGGGCATGTATTGCCGGTGGATTTGGTCGAGTTACCAATCCGTGATTTTGATGTGATCCTTGGGATGGATTGGTTGAGTCGAGTGTCATGCTTTGGTAGGCTGTCGTAGAAAACGAGTCTCATTTGCTATGCACGACGTGCCTACTTTTATATTTGATGCGGATAGATCTATGTTCGGGTTACATGTTATTTACGCCTTAAAAGCTAGAAAGATGCTATCTAAGGGGTGTGCGGGTTACTTAGCTTATGTGGTAGATTCCAATAAGAAGTCTTCCGAGTTAGCTCATGTTCGGTTGTGAATGAGTTTAGCGATGTGTTTTCTAGTGAGTACTCTATGCCTCAGGATCGTGAGGTAGAGTTTTGTATTGACTTAGTGCCGGCACCGCTCCTATCTCTAAAGCACCCTATAGAATGGCTCAGGCCGAGTTAAAAGAGTTGAAGGTCCAATTGCAAGAATTGTTAGACCGAGGTTTTATTCGTCTAGTGTGTCTCAGTGGGGAGCACCGGTCTTGTTTGTTAGGAAGAAGGATGGTACCTTACGATTGTGTATTGACTATCGTTTGTTGAACCAAGCCACCATTAAGAATAAGTATCCCCTTTCGCATATAGATGATTTGTTTGACCAACTCCAAGGTTCCGTTATCTACTCAAAGCTTGATTTGAGAAGCGGATACCATCGGTTGAAAGATTAGGCCAGGATGATATTGCTAAGACTGACTTTCCGAACTAGATATGGTCATTATGAGTTTGTTGTGATGCCTTTCGGGTTGACTAATGCTCAGTAGTGTTTATGGATATGATGAACCGTGTCTTCAAGCCTTATCTTGATAGCTTTGTGGTAGTGTTCATAGATGATATCCTTGTTTACTCTAAGTCTCGGGAAGAGCATGAGAATCATTTGAGGATTGTCTTGTCCGTTCTTCGGGAGAAGCAATTGTACGCCAAGTTCGGTAAGTGCGAGTTTTGGCTTGAGCGCATTTCTTTCTTGGGGCATGTTGTGTCGAGTTCGGGAATTTCCGTGGATCCTTCAAAGATTGAAACCGTGGTTAATTGGAAGCAACCTTCGGCGTGACCGAGGTCCGTAGTTTTCTTGGTTTGGCGGTATTATCGGAGGTTCATTGAAGGATTTTCTCGGATTGCGACTCCGTTGACTAGGTTGACTCGGAAAGATGTATCGTTTGTATGGGATTCCAAGTGTGAAGCAAGCTTTGATGAATTGAAGAAGAGATTGACAACGGCTCCTATTCTTACCCTTCGGATGGTTGCGAGAATTTTGTTATTTATAGTGATGCCTCGAAGGCGGGTTTGGGATGTGTGTTGATGCAAAATGGGAAAGTAATTGCGTATGCCTCTAGGAAGTTATCACCGGCGGAACAGAATTACCCTACTCATGATATGGAATTGGCGGCGATTGTATTTGCGTTGCATAAATGGAAGCACTACCTTTATGGGGCGAAGTTTGAGATTTTCACCGATCATAAGAGTTTGAAGTACCTATTTACCCAAAAGGAGTTGAACAACCGACAAAGGAGATGGCTTGAGTTCTTGAAGGATTTTGATTGTGTCATTTCCTATCACCCGGGGAAAGCCAATGTAGTGGCGGATGCGATTAGCCGAAAGGCGTATTTGGACTTTGAGTTCCCGAGAATTGAAGAGTGAGGTAATTATTGCGAATGTTAGAGCCGTTCCGACATTGTATGGAGATTTGAAAGAAGCTCAACAAGGAGATCCGAATTGAAGAAAATTTTAGATCAAGTGCAAAATGGGAAAGCCGGGGAATTTGCTTTGAATAGAGATGGGATTTTAACTTTCCAAGGGAGAATTTGCGTTCCTTCATCGCCGGAAATCAAGAAGCGTGTTTTAGAGGATGGCCATAAGTCTAAGTTTGCGATTCATCCGGGGAGTACCAAAATGTATCAAGACTTGAAGCGTGGGTATTGGTGGAATGGTATGAAGAGGGAAATAGCGGATTATGTTTCTAAGTGTTTGACTTGTCAACAAATCAAGGCCGAGCATCAGAGACCGGCGGGACTACTTCAACCATTGGATATTCCGGAATGGAAATGGGAAGGGATCTCGATGGATTTTGTTTCGGGTTTACCTCTTACCGCGAAGAAGATGGATGCTATTTGGGTTATTGTGGATAGATTGACGAAGTCGGCTCATTTTCTTCCGGTGTCAACTAAGTTTTCGTTAGAGAAGTTAGCCCGATTGTATATGAAAGAGATCGTTCGACTTCATGGGGTTCCGGTTAGTATTGTTTCCGACGAGAGATCCGAGGTTTACTTCTAGATTTTGGAGAGCATTGCATGAAGCCTTGGGTTCTAAGTTGTGTTTTAGTACGGCGTTTCATCCTCAAACCGATGGTCGGTCAGAGAACTATTCGAGATACTTGAGGATATGTTACGAGCTTGTGTAATGGATTTCCAATTGTCTTGGGAGGATCATCTACCTTTAGTGGAGTTTGCCTACAACAACGGTTATCGATCTAGTATTGAGATGGCTCCGTATGAAGCGTTGTATGGTAGGAAGTGGCGATCTCCGATGTGTTGGGACGAGGTTGGTGAAGCGAGACTTTGGGGCCGGATTTGGTTCGAGATTCTACGGAGAAGATCAAGGTGATTCGGGATAGATTGAAGACGGCTCGAGTAGACGGAAAAGCTACGCCGACAATAGAAGACGGGATTTATCATTTCGGGTTGGTGACTTTGTGTTCTTGAAGGTCTCTCCGAGGACGGGGATTAAAAGGTTTGGTAATAAGGGTAAGTTGGCTCAGGGTTTGTAGGTCCGTTTGAGATTCTAGAGAAGATAGGGAATTGGCTTACCGGTTGGCGTTGCCTCCGTTTTTCTCTTTGCTTCATGATGTGTTTCACGTTTCTATGTTAAGGAAGTATTGTCATGACCCCTCCCATGTTTTGAGCTCTCCTCCCGATGATGTCCAAGCGGACATGTCTTATGTTGAAGAGCCATTAAGAGTCTTAGAATTCCAAGTTAAGGAGTTGAGAACTAAGAGTATCCCGATAGTAAAAGTCCTTTGGAAGAATCATACCGTCGAGGAAGCAACGTGGGAGCTAGAGTCGGAGATGAGGGCGAAATACCCGTGGTTGTTTGAAAAGTCAAGTAAGTCCTTTTACAATTCGGGTCGAATTTTCTTTAAGGGAGTGAGTGTGACGACCCCAACCCTAAGCACTCATTTTAAATACTTAATTATATGCCTTTAATATTTATGTTATCTTTATGTGTTCAATTATGTCTTTAAATTCTTAATTTAAGATAAATTGAGTGAAAAGTAAATTTAGGACCTTATGAGAATTTATTGGACATTAAATAAAGAAACTAAGGGAAATAATAAAAAATGGGAAAATGCTAAATAATATGGGGAGGTTAATTGAGTAGGATGAATTAATGGGATAAGGTTTATTTTAATTTAATTTGAGTAGGGTGAAAGCCTTGGGTTATTTGATGGGGGGCCAAAATCCTTCCCTCTTCCCTCCTCTTGCCAAGTGTCCTTCCCCCATCACCTCTCTTACTCCCTTCCCCCCTTCTCCTTCATTCACTACACTTTTCATCCTAGAGGAAGTATAGAGAACCACCATTGAAGCCTTCTCCCAAGCTTTGAGTCCAAGGCATTTCTTCACCAAAATCAAATCTAAGAGCACCTTTGGAGTTGGATCACCTAGAGGAATCCATCTAGCTAGAAAGATCAACCTTCCATTGCAAACCCTAAGGTGAGTTGTTATGATTCCCTTCCTCTACTTGTTCATAAGTTCCTTGAATGTTGTTCTTGTTCTTGAAATGATGATTCCTTGCTTGGAAACCCAAATGGGTGTTGAATGATTAGAAAATGAAATTGGTTGAAGTTAGGGTTTAAGGAATGATCATTTAAAGGGTTGGAAATGGGTGAAATGAGTAGAGATAAATAATCTAGGATTACTTGGTTTTGAGTTTACAAGTTTGAATGGGACTTGGTAAGATGAAGGTGTTCTTGGGTGTTCTTGTAGTAAGCCATGGTAGAGGAAAGGAGAACTAGGGTTAAAAGGATTAAAATCGCATTTTGGGGTGTGGAGGCTTGGGCGGTCGCCTGCGGGGGCCGAGCGGCCGCCCATGTTAGCGTAAGGTTTATTGTGCTTGAAAACCCACTGGGCGGTCGCCCAAGTGGTGTGAGCGGTCGCCCATAGTGGCGTAAACTTCCACTTCCCTTTGGCAATCCACTTGGGCGGTCGCCCAAGTGGTAAGCGGCCGCCCAAGACCACGAACCGATTTTCTTAATTTAAACTAGGATCGTTTAGCAAGTTGTTGACCACTTATAAATTGAGACTCCCACTTGGTAATTGAACTTGAACCTTCATTAAGGTATGGTATCCTTGTATATGGAATTGGTAGGGTAGGTTAATGATCCCTCATTTCCTTACTTGATGTTATAAAAATGGTTGTTGACATTGTTTAGTGTATTCATAAATTGTTGCACTTTGATATTGATTGGGCATGAGTCTATATTACCATGTGGCTATTGTTTATCCCTTTTTGTGGATTTTATTCAAGTATCTATTATGTGCTTGATATGTGTGAGTCAGCTGACGTTGGGGGTATAACATAATACGGTCAATTATGGAAGTGTGACCTAATGTGATCGGATTATGTTATATCTGTGACCGTCCCCTCCTGTGGCCACAGGTTGGGGTTATAGCATCTGTATTGAGCCAAAAGCCTTACGTAGTTGCTACTGTCTTATTTGGTTCCCTGAAAAACGGGTCTTATAAGACGTGAGTATTGCTTAAGCAGCTCACGGTAAGATTGGAGTATTATTATACCCAATGTTGTACGACTACTGTTCAGACGGGAAAAGGTAAACCAAGGTAATGGAATGTGTTTATAGCTTTCCCAATGTGTTATGTGCGACTTGTTATATGTTGCATTTATTTGACATATTGTTGCATCCATAATACACTACAAAAAATAACCCCTTTTATGACGGTCGACGGACCGTAGCAAAAAACTCAAAAACCGACACAAAAGGTATTTGTGACGGTTTTGTGACGGTTTTGTGTCCGACTTAATTGCGCGGGTCACAAATACTTTGTGACGGGTGGTAAACCGTCATAATTGTTTTTTGTGACGGTCTTTGTTACGGTTCAGAAACAATGCAAAAGAAACTGTGTCATATGTTTAAAGTTATGTTCGCTTTTTTGCGACGGTTATGACCGTCACAATTGATATATTTATTACAGTTCAGAAACAATGCAAAAGAAACTGTGTCATATGTTTAAAAGTTATGTTACACTTTTTTGCGACAGATATAACCGTCACATTTGATATATTTATTACGGTTCAAAAACAATGCAAAAAAAACATTGTCATATGTTTAAAAGTTATATATATATATATATATATATAATAGTTTCTAAAATGGTGATATATTTTTACTAAATCACAATTTCTAGAAAATATGTATATGAAAAAGAGAACTTTTCCATTCCAAAATCAATAATACCACAATAATCCCAAAGTGCTTAACATCCAAAAGAAATAATCCCATAGTACTAAACATGTGCTAAATATATAACATTGTCCAAAAGCCATTATAGCCATAGAGCCATGTCAAAAGATAAACTCTTAAGTCACTAGCGGTGGAACTGTTGAAGATGTATCCTTTGCCAACAAGTAGAATCTTTCTGCCACGAATACTCCTATAAATAAAATATATAACACAAATATTCAGTATATATATGCATGCATATGTAAAAGTAAAATTATGCTAAGGAAATTAAAAGCAATAAAAAATATTTACTACCTCCGTTCGAAATAAATGTCACATTCCTTATTTTAAAACGTGCCATTCATATTGGGAAGACTAAAAATAAAGGAAAAGTGTGACATTTATTATGGGACGAATGGAGTATTAGTTGATTCATATATATGATACAATAAAAATAATTATAAACTAACTACACTTACCTGAAAACACAAAACACACTAAAGCACTAGCTAGACATTCCATCAAGCCCATCTTCTGTATCACCAGATGTTGAAGGATTCACCTATGTATATGAATCAAAAACTATGAAATCACAGGAAATGCCCATAGAAAATGATAGATGACATAAAGATGCTCATAACATCACTTGTGAGTAAATGAAACAAGGTATATAAAACCAAACAATTTATGGAAAATTAAAGTTATTTATATAATAAAATTACCAACCTGACTAACACTAGATGGAATATGAGTCAAAACATTCACCTGCAACAAAAATTCCATGCAAACAAAAAGGAAATGAAAGTTTAGCAAAAGAATGGAAAGGATAACAACATAATCAGATATGTATGTATTGCAGAAAGTACAAAACATAAAACTTCCATGTAGAAACTCAGGGGTAGGCATAAACATCTACCAAAACTTGCATTGTCTTGTTTTTGTTTTCATGTCAGTACATTAGTTACAGCTCAAAGACTACAAACTAAATGCATAGTCACCACAAAGCCATATAATAATAACATTTACCCTGCCAAAAGATTACAATCAGCCACTAATTGATAGAACACGATTCACTAGAATATGATACTTGTGCAACATCAGGTATACATGCAAAAGGAGAAATATATTTATATATATATAAAGCATACCGCACCGAGACATATCACATCACAGGAGAAATATATTTATATATGCAAAAGGAGAAAATTCGACCTCTTTTCAAATTCCGAGCTGCAAAACAAATTCAAATCCACTATTTCGTAGATTGATTTTGCTAGAGCTAGTAATTTCATCCTCCTCCTATTAGAAGAACCCGTTTCAAGGATATCAAACATGCAAGAAGTATATCATCTTCCCAATAATGAACGATTTTACAGGATCTAGCTTTAGTTTTGTTTCCCCATGCTACAAGGGTACATGTGGATAATGGCTGCAATTAGCAGCAGCCTGCCAACTCTCCCAAAAATATTAGAGACTTAACAAGTTCCAACAAAAGAAGCAAGTTTGCATGTACAATAAAATGCCTATCCGGCTAGTCTACATGACAATGGGACACACAACCACAAGTGCGAAATAAACGTGTATTTCTAAAAATGCCTGTAGATATGCACATGCATAAAAGCCGTAGACAAAAGGGCACCCGCATAAGCACAGGCCACAAGCAGGCATGCACAATGAGAGAGAGAGAGAGAGAGAGAGAGAGAGAGAGAGAGAGAGAGAGAGAGAGAGAGGCCCAACCCTCTATTCCCTGCTTTGTCTGTTGCTTCATATTCGAACAAACAGCGAAATTATTTCTGTGAAAATAGAACATAGTAGAAAACTCTGGAACAATAAAAGAGGACAGATGATTCTAAAGGATCTATATAATGTTATATAAGTACTGTACCTCAAAGGATTTTAATGAAAAGGGAAAAATATAACCTAATAACTTGCATAGGAACAGATGTTCTTCACGTTATAGATGCCAAACATTTGACTAATAGTAGTAAATCAACTGTTGTGTATTGCATACTGGAATTTGAGTGTTTAGAATACCAAATGGCTACTCTCCCCCTCCGTCTGCGTAGTGTGTTAAAATGCACATAATCATATGACCTAGTCTTCCTTCATCTTTTCTCAATTTGAACCCCTAACTTCACCTGCATTTTCTATTTCCATTGTGCGATTTGGCATGCAAGACTGATTCAAGTACGCTCTCTTGCTTCTTCTCCTTGAAGTGCATTATGAATGTTGAAATTGTGAGTGCAATGAGTTCTCCATAAGCTTTGTTTGGCTTTGCAGCATGTGGAGAATTTAGCTATGTGAATGTATTGGAATTAGAACACCATCGTTGACATTTCATTTATATGTCAAGCGAGTAGAAGAGCATATAAGCATAGACGAGAGAGATGAGAGAGGGAGAGAGAGAAGAGAATTTACCATCTCGAAGATCACGGCTACGAAGTGCTCTCCACTAGATGGGGTCGTGCCCGAACATCATAAATGACTCGGTCTTTCAAACCATGGGATCATTAAATGGGTACCTTCAGATACACCTATACATCCAGCAAGCACATGGCACTTTCAAAATACACGGAAGAACCATCACCAAAGACGAAACAAAACAAGAAGTTTTAAGATAAGAAACATATAGCATACATGAACATATGCCGCATAAGATTAATGAATGGAGAAAACATGAAAAGTTGTACACATTTTAGACAAGGACAAATTCTTTTGAAGTATCACACAATATTCTTAATACTTATTTTCCCTAATAGATGCAATTATTTTTAGAAATGACTCGGTCTTTCAAACCATGGGATCATTAAATGAGTACCTTCAGGATACACCTATACATCCAAAGCAAGCACATGGCACTTTCAAAATACACGGAAGAACCATCACCAAAGACGAAACAAAGCAAGAAGTTTTAAGATAAGAAACATATAGCATACATGAATATATGCCGCATAAGATTAATGAATGGAGAAAACATGAAAAAGTTGTACACATTTTAGACAAAGGACAAATACTTTTTGAAGTATCACACAATATTCTTAATACTTATTTTCCCTAAAAGATGCAATTATTTTTAGGACAATCATTTCCTCCTACGTAAGGATGAAGATAATAATTCAAGAAAGCGGTCTAGAGCTTGTTATGCATCCTACTATTAATCCAAACAATTACGCCAATGGCTATTTATATTATTTAAGCGGTTTCAATGACTAACTTTCGATTATTCATAAACCAAGAACCATATTCCAAACTAGAAACCTCAACCATGAACCATGACAAAATATTCAGTCACAACTTTTCCTTTTCATGCATACAAATATTAAACTGCTAAAGCAAGGAAGTGCTTAATATGTTACAGCGTGTTGGCTACCAGCAGACTCTAACATACTTTAATAAAATATGATATGCACAAAGATTTTGCACACCCGAGAGAAGGGAGGTTAGTTCTCCACAAGATCCAAATGTGAGTAATCACGGGATTGCAAATGGAATCGAGCTCTTTGTTGGCATATATAAGTAATTTGAAGATCATGTTAAATTTTCATGATGAAGTTTCTAGAGAGGATTTTCATGTCCCAACTTATGAATTAGGCTCAATGGGTAGCTACTTGGCTTTTCTCTTTGTGAGTTTTGGGCCGAACTTCTTTTCCATCCCCATTACAGAAAAGAGGCGATGGTAATTGGTTGAGCCCACCATCTATTCTGAATTTGAATCCCACGTCACTTCCTATTTGTGTGGCTTAGTAACCTCTGGTTTGACAAAAACAAGTACCTATTCAAATCCAGCGTTTTCTAGACCTTCGAGATTTTCTTAGCGTTCATACATGCAGTGATCGGAAGTAAGTTATACGGTAGCAACACCACAAAAATTCTACACTAAACTAGCCGTACATCACTTTGGTAACCTAGAACTAATATAACCACCTAAATCAAGAAAAGAAGATAGGTCATGTGAGGAATTTCCAAGGGATCTGGTCAAGAATCACCACCTGTGTTGGCTCAAGGATTATCTTGTGTTCATTAAAAAGGAACAAAGAATATAATCCAACTAAGGTATGCAAAATCGAGTCACATTTATTAATATCAAGGACCAATCAATTTCAAAAAAAAAAAAAGTAAACCCATGATCCAAGTAGCATGCTCTCCTAGAGAGAGACGTCTAATTTCCGAAGTTCCTTCAGTGGATCAAGATCATGCATAACATATCAAGTGTCTAAGCTATTCGGCGGGTAAGATTTTCACAAACTATACCATAGAGAAGTGCAATTTAGTGGTCCACTAGTGGTTAACAAGAAGCACTTAAGTTTTGGGTAGCATCCTTGTCCTAACCATAGATATGACACGAGTTGCCAACCCACCAAAAATGAAAGGTAAGAATTAAAAAATAGGTCGGCTCTATGAGAAAGAACCCCATCCAAAATGAAAGATAAGAAATAAAAGAATAAGTAAGCTCCATATGTGTGGAGAGAGAGAGAGAGAGTCCAACGTTTTCAATATTAGGTTTCAAAATCATTTTAATGCGTGCTTAAAACTAGTCATGAAAAGGTAAATTGTAAAGTTGGCTCTACTTTCTACAACACAACAATATCAAATAAACCTAATCGAATACACACACACAATATCCATCCAAGATCAAGCCCATCATTAAATATAGAAAAAATAATAAACATGTATTCAAAGAATTATACATACACAATTAAGAGTGTATATGATTCTGTGTGACACAGAGAAGGGGGGGGAGCGGAAGCTTACTGATCCAGAGCGACACAAGTAGACATTATCGACAACTGAGTGATTTTGTCCGAAGCTCTATTTGCAACGTACATTCCTACACAACAACATCAACGATTTCAGAACAAATTAAGTTCCTCAAACAGTGAGAAATGCAATTTAACACTAGTGGCATTTCATGAAATCGGCCATTGAGCAAAACCCACAAAATAGAAACAATTATTTTCAATGTGGAGTAATTAAATCGCAAAAAAATAATGTAAATTAAGATAAAGGGTTGTTGAATCGGTGTTTACCAGTACTAGTACGAGAATCAGCGCCGAGAACAACGCCGCCGTTGTAAGTAACGCCGATGATGGTGGTTCCCATGGAATGGGCCTCGTTGGTATCGCTCGCTATCAAATCCATTCTTGTAGATTGGTCTGTTCGAAACTACGCATATATTGAGAGAGAGAGAGAGAGAGAGAGAGAGAGAGCGAGCGAGAGAGATTGCCGAGTGATCGAGGTGAGCGAATCAACTGGCGCGGCGGCGAGCGAAATTTCCAGCGGCGACAATGGCTGGGAGGGGAATGAACGAGGGGATATTGGCTGAGAAAATGGAGTCGCTTAGGGCTTTAGGCTTTCACGAAATTTTGGGAGGGAAGCTTTTACCTGTGTGGAGGGAATTTTGGAAATTTTTTTGTTTTTTGATGCAATTAATGAAAATGAAAAAAGTAAATATTTTTATAAAAATAATTGTTACGGTCATATTAAAAGTATTGTAAATAGAAAAAAAAAATTGCTCTTTAAAAGCTTTTGTTACGTTTTAGAAAAGACCGACACAAAAACATTTATTTATCTCGGTTTGTAGAAAACCGTAGTAGACAATTTTTTATTTCTTACGGTCTTAAAAACCGTAATAAATAAAAGTCTATTTGTGTCGGTTCGACGGACCGTAACAAATAAAGTGTGGTAAAAGACCCCTTTTTTTGTAGTGATAGCTTGCTGAGATTTATTCTCACCCCTCTCCCTTTACTGTTTTAGATCCCGAGACAGGCGGACCGGCCAAGTAAGGGCGGAGAGGAGTTTGGAGTAATCTTTTGGGGTATTGTCGGGGTACGTAGGGTGATGTATAAAATTGTATTTTGATAATTCCTTTCTTGGAGTTTGTAATTATAAACTTTAAACTCTACGTCATAACCTTAATCTTTTGTAACTAAACTGTTGACCGTTTTCAAAGTTAGTTATCTCCTCCTCCGATGTGGAGTTGAGTGGAGTTCTTTTGAAATGTTATGTTATTAATGTTTATGTTTGAAAGTCAAAGCAAAGTTTTAAAAGTTTAGTGTTTTTGGGTTAGTATGAGGACGCTCCAACTCGGGACACGTGTAGGTTCCGGGTCGGGGTCCTCACACTGAGAATGGCTGAATACAGTTGTTCTGTATTCACAAACAGAATTTAGCATCGAAACAATAACAAATTTTCTTAAATTAATAATCAATAACATCAAAACTTACATGTTAAAGCAGCCCTGGCACTTGACATCCTGCAGAAAAAGAGATTAAACATCAACAGTTAATAGCATGCATATGAAATTATGAACTAAGATTGTTCAAAGTGGAAGGAAAATGAGCCAGATCAATGAAAAATGTATATACCATGAAGGAGTTTGGAGATTGGACCAAACGCTTAAGCTTGTGCTTCCTTTTCTCGAGATCGGCCGGTGGGTTCAACAAATCAACATCATTCGGGAGAACCTGAATTCAAACAATTAATCATACAGACGAAGGCGAGGAGAAAATTAGATCATTAATCCAAAATTAAAATCTTGCTTGGGGATCTCAACTCACCATCTTCTCTTCATAAGAGGGCCGGACCCTAAACCCTAAACCCTAAACCCTAAACCCTAAACCCAACCCTAAACCCTAAACCCTAAACCCTAAACCCTAAACCCAAAAACAAACGCGCGTCTGAGCCAGAGCGATCACTGTGTGCGATTTTGGCGATTACTGTGTGTTTTCGTCATTTCGGTCAAATTCCGGCGTTGATGGCCAAGCCACCGGATTTAAATGATCCGAAATCCTTCCCAAACACAATCCCTACCTTCGTTCCAAACATTTACCCCGGTTTCAACAAATCGCAGGAGAATTTGAAGCAAACGCAAATGGCGAATCTGAATATTTCCGCCGTCAATTTCCCGCCGGAGAAGACCAAATCATCGTATAAAAACGATCAGGTTTTGCTCGCAAACACCAATCCTACCTCTACTCCAAGTGGATTTCATCAATTTACAAATTTGGAGAATCAAATGGAGCGAAATCAGAATTCAACGCAATCTTATGCTCGTGCTGTTCGAGGCTCAATTCCATCTTTCAATGGCGTTAAAGGAGTCCTAGGCTATGAGAGATTACCTCCTAGGAGGAAGATGAAAGTGGAGAATAAACCTGCAATTATTTTCTCAAATTTGGAGCTGACTGCAGCCAACAGCAAATTGAGACACTCTATGGTTCTGAAATTCTCATCAGGTAGGCCTACTATTCTTCAAATCCATGAGCATATTAAACAAAATTGGAAGTTGAATGGAAATTTTGTTGTAAGATTAATTGATCCTCGACATGTTGGTGTATATATTGAAAATGAGGATGATTTAAGGTTAGCTCTGTCCAAGGAATCTCATAGCATAAACAAATGCATGTATCGAGCATTTAGATGGACTCCTGAGTTTAATTTGAAGGAGGAAAATCCAAAATTAAAATCTTGCTTGGGGATCTCAACTCACCATCTTCTCTTCGTAAGAGGGCCGGACGATCAACGGAGGCAGGAGAAGCGCCGGTAGCTGTAAACCCTAGATCCAAGTGAATAGGACTGCAACATCAGTATCGGTATATATTAACACTTCAAACACACCTGCGGTTTGAACAAACCAAAGAAAAAAACACATAAGTTCTGTGTAAACTAAAGATGCCCCCCGACATTATTTGGAATTTGATTGATCAATATTGATGAGATCATTACATGGTTCGTCGAAGCATGGCAAATAAGTAATGTTGGATGCTATCTGTCTCACGATTGCTTGAATCTCTATCATGATCTTTATCACTCTTCTCTCTTGACACACTGAAAATCAAATCAAAACAAACAGTAGAATTAGGTAACGATAAATTTCATAAGAAAATGTTCAGAAACCCTACACGGATTAAGTAGGATTAATGTGAAATTTACCCTTTCGCGGTCAGTTTCTATACGCAATTCCATCTCTCCAGGACTTCATTGGTGGACTTGCTCATTATTACCAAAAACATCCTCTGTAACTTCCCAGCTTCAAGCCACTCTATGCAAAGTTAAATTAAAGACACCAAGTAAACAAGCACCCAAGTGTTCAACAAACACCCAAGTGTTCAACAAAGACACCAAGCAAAAACCTACCCAAACTCAAAAGCCAAAACACCATTATTCATAAAGCGTAACATTTTTGTGATCCATAAGCACTAAACACCTACGCAAACTCAAAATCAAGATATCTCAAATGGAAGGTCTCGAGCAAACAATGTACATACATGAAGAACAATTGGCCATTGGAATCACCAACGTAAAGAAACCGAGAGAAGACAAAATCCTCAAGAGCTTACATATCATATAAAATTAGGGCACATAATTCATTATCCAAGGAATCATCAAACTGAAAAAAAGGCAGCTGAGACAAAAAAACAAAAATATCTAGTCTTGCAACCAAACTCATCTAGGCAGTTTGTTTAAGAGCAAAGAGAAACAGAAGAAACTAATCCCCCTTCTTCCTGAAAGAGCATCCTTCGGTAAGTCTGGCACGTCCTCCTGTTGGCTGGCACAACACCGTCTGGCAATTTCCGCACACCACAACAGTCTGAGAATGGCTGAATACAGTTGTTCTGTATTCACAAACAGAATTTAGCATCGAAACAATAACATATTTTCTTAAATTAATAATCAATAACATCAAAACTTACATGTTAAAAAATATATATATTCAAGACAAGATTAAAATGAGCAAATAATTTTTGTAGTATAATTTCAAAAAAATTAGGTGAATTTTATGAAAAAAAACAAGGGGTCGGCCAGTGGTGGATGACTTTTTATTAAAAAGTCATCCGGGTATGGTGGAAAAAATTACAAAAAGTCGGTCGGGTGTGGTTGACTTTTTTCCCAGAATCGGCCGGTAGTAGCCGACTTTTAAGCCTAAAGTCGTTCGGGTATGGCCGACTTTTAAGCCCAAAGTCGGCAGGTGATGGCCGACTCTGGTAATTTTCGGTTTTTTGATTTAAAAAAAAATGTTAAAATTTTGAGAATGAGATTTTTTTTTTATAGAGAGAGAAAGTAAGGGGCTGGAAATGGGGGTTGGGGGGGGGAGAGTGGTGAATGGAGTGAATGAGAGAAGATGAACAAAGAGGTAAAAAAGTAATTAACCTCAATGGCATTTTTGCAATTTTTTCATTTGGGGTTTACTAATACTCCCTCCGTCCCGGCCGAAGTGTCCGAAAAGGACAATTGCACGAGAATTAAGGAAATTGATGTAAGAAAGAGAAAAGTTTAAATGTTGTGAGTATGAAAAATTAAATAGGAGAGAGAATGAGTGGGAGGAATAGTTAGGAGAGAGAATGTTGTGAGTGTAAAAGTAAAGTAGGAGAGAGAATTAGTGGGTGGAATAGTGAAAAAACTTTCCTTTTTTGGGTATGAGACATTTTAAATGATACGCTCAAAATAGAAACTTGAGACACTTCAAACAGCTGCATACGGCATTGTAGTTCCTTAGCTTCTCAAATTAGTATACACAAATGTTACAAATTATAGAAAATGGACTCAAATATTAATCAGCCCAATATTTGATGAAGTCCAGCCCAGATACATAGATAACCCGACTCGACTATATAGGGTTTCAACATCGATCGAAACCCTATTCTTAACCAGCAACCTAGGGTTTACGGCTACCCGCGCTTCTCCTGCCTCCATTGATTCGTCCGGCGCTCTTACGAAGAGAAGATGGTGAGTTGAGATCCCCAAGCAAGATTTTAATTTTGTATTAATGATCTAATTTTCTCCTCGCCTCCGTCTGTATGATTAATTGTGTGAATTCAGGTTCTCCCGAATGATGTTGATTTGTTGAACCCACCGGCCGAGCTCGAGAAAAGGAAGCACAAGCTCAAGCGTTTGGTCCAATCTCCAAACTCCTTCTTCATGGTATATACATTTTTCATTAATATAAAAATTATTATTTGAAATTCTTACAATCGTTTGATATTTTAGGTGATAGTTTATTTAAGTAGTTAGATTTTCTCGATTTCCATTCTTGAATATGATGGAGAATGGTTATAAAAAAGATAGACATGAAAAAAAGATACCATAATTTAGGTTTAAAATTATAATTTTATTTGTAAATTTCCCCTATCCCTTTTATTTTTATATATATTTTTAAAGAAATTATTTAAGTCTTTTTTTTTTAAAAGTATCATTTAAATAGGTAGAAACTCCTGTTTTCCATTCTTTTAAATGAAAGAATATATATTTCAAAAAATAAATAAATTTGAAAGAATATATACTCATGAGTTTTAGATACCAAGGAAAGGAAAAAAATGGTGAAAGTGAAATATTTTAAACAAGAAAAAGAAAAGAAAAAAAAAACAAAGTAGGTGAGATGATTTGAACTGGGCACCTTAAGAAAACAAATACTAAAGGCTTACCAACTATGCTACAAAGGTTTTATTGTTACATTCTAAAGCTATATTGTATTTATATATTACATATCCATAAAAAAAAAAACAAAACAAAACCCAGTGGGTACCATGGTACCCCCTGGTGCCTTGGTGGATCCGCCCCTGTATGCATGCTATTGATTGTTGATGTTTCATTAATCTGGCTTGTTTTCCTTCCACTTTGAACAATCTTAGTTCATATGCATGCTATTAATTGTTGATTTTTAATCTCTTTTTCTGCAGGATGTTAAGTGCCAGGGCTGCTTTAACATGTAAGTTTTGATGTTATGGAATTATTAATTTAAGAAAATATGTTACTGTTTCGATGCTAAATTCTGTTTGTGAATACAGAACAACTGTATTCAGCCATTCTCAGACTGTTGTGGTGTGCGGAAATTGCCAGACGGTGTTGTGCCAGCCAACAGGAGGACGTGCCAGACTTACCGAAGGATGCTCTTTCAGGAAGAAGGGGGATTAGTTTCTTCTGTTTCTCTTTGCTCTTAAACAAACTGCCTAGATGAGTTTGGTTGCAAGACTAGATATTTCTGTTTTTTTTTTTTGTCTCAGTTGCCTTTTTTTCAGTTTGATGATTCCTTGGATAATGAATTATGTGCCCTAATTTTATATGATATGTAAGCTCTTGAGGATTTTGTCTTCTCTCGGTTTCTTTACGTTGGTTGGTGATTCCATTGGCCAATTGTTCATCATGTATGTACATTGTTTGCTCGAAAACTTCCATTTGCGATATCTTGATTTTGAGTTGCAGTGCCAACAAGCAGGGGATACTTTTGGAAGTTGTTGGAGTTCTTACTGATCTTAATCTCACTATTAAGAACGCTTACATTTCTTCTGGTGGAGGGTGGTTCATGGATGGTAACTATATTTCTCGCATTTTTCTCTAATTCTCTACAACATTGTTGTTTTTCTGTTTTGTGTGTATATATATGTATATATATATAATCTTGGATTTGAAGAATAAAATTGTTGCTTTTAATTTAACCTTTTTTACAGTCTTCAATGTCACCGATCAAGGAGGGAACAAAATCACCTGATGAAGAGGTTCTAAGCTATATTGAGAAGGTGAGCCATGACCGATGTTTCTTTTCATTTGCATAACTTTAACATGATATATTAGGCATATAACTCTAGGGTGAGATTAAAATATTTTGCAACAATAAATTTCCTTTAGCAGGAAAAAAGAAATGTAATTGAACTAATTTAGCCTCTTTCAGATAGGAAAAAGAAAGATCTGGTTGAATAACGTTATCAGTTACTTCTAGGTTCTTATGTACAAAACCAACCGACTCTTTGGTTGATAATGTACAGGTTCTTGGCACAGATTCTAGCTCATCAATGAGATGATCCATTGGGGTGAAATCTTCTATGGACCACACTGCCATCGAACTAATAGGAAGCGACATGCCAGGATTATTGTCCGAAATTACTGCAGTCCTCACCCACATATTAGGTCAAGACTCATGTTGGTACATTTTTTCTTTCTTTCTTTTTATCAGTTTCTTATCATTTTTTATTTTTAATTCTTGGTCCTTTCTGGTGTATCCATGCAAATTTAACATGCAAATATGCATACTTATTATGCCTTTGAGTACTGTGTAAAATCTTTCATACCATAGAGATTGTATCTTAATATTTTCGCACAACGTTGTCCTACATGTGTGTGTACATACACACACACATACATACATATATATATATATATATATATATATATATATATATATATATATATATATATCAAATGGTCATGCTAGGATATCATGGTTGGAATTCGATGACACTGAAATGCATGGTAGTTGTTGAGTCTAGGCTATATAAACTAAAAAACCAGTGACCACCCATTTCCTTAGAAGACCATAATTTGCATCTGCTTGCATTATTTGTGATTCATATCCAGAGCTATTTTTCTGATACAATTTGTTTTCAATTTCATTCTGCAAGGGGTGTTAGGCTTTTATTGACTGATAGGAGTAGGCTGGTTATGGCTGTTGGAGGAGCTACTGCCTTAGCTGTAGGAGTTTACACCACCAGGTGTGCATCCTACTCTTTAGATTGCAGCTTATTCATTTATAATTCTTCCTCACCCACATATTAGGTCAAGGCACATGAGTACCCTTTGTGCCTTCTCGGGAAGGGATGATGTCTCCTGGCTTATCATTCGTAATGATTTAGGTCAATAAAAATATAGGTGGTAGCTAAGGGGATTATACTGCAAGTTTGTAAAGAAAATACTCACAAATCATTCATTGATTTTGCTTTGTTTCTCAGGGAAGGTGCTATAGTAACTTGGGGATATACCAACCGTATACTGGGACAACCATCACTAATTCGTGAATCATCCATGGAAAAATTTCCATGGTCTGGGTTGCTTTCTAAAGGAAAGCAAAAGATTATGAATTATAGTACATCAGCGAAGGCAGCTGCCTCTGTGGAAAATAAATCCAAATTTGAGAATATTGTATTGCATCCCTCCTTGCAATGAAGAATAGAGTATCTTGCTCGAGCTACAGCAAACACCAAGTCTCACCAGGCACCGTTCCGTAACATGCTCTTTTATGTGCTATCAGATTTCTTTCTTTCTTAATTTTTTCCCTTTTGAAATTGAGTGTTTATTTTCATCAGATTTCTTTCCTGTCATTTTTTTTATCTTTGCCCTTTTGAAATTGATTGGTTATTTTCAGTTTCTGGATCGTGTCTGCGGCAGGCAGTCGTAGCAACAGAATCATGGTTCCACGTCAGAGACAAGTTTGTGGTTGTACTATGCTACTTTTGGAAGTATAATTCGAATCAAGAGTGTTCCTCAGGTATGTCCAACATGAGAGACTCTCTTACATACACACACATACGCTGCATGACTACAAAGTGCAACTGGGCATGAGGAACACAGGGGAAATTCAACATGGTTGAAGGGATTTCAACACAGGGGAAGGGGGATTTGAGTTCCTGACCTTTCCTAAGAAAATGATGCATTGGTGTCACTAGAGCATTGTCTCTTTGGCTAGAAGTCTAATATCTCTAACTTCAGTCTTTTTCTTGGAATCTACCTCTCTATCTTATTATGATTGGACTTCTCTTTCACCAAACAGGGGATTCATATCTTGTGGCCGGCACAGATGGTGTTGGAACCAAACTCAAGCTGGCATTCGAAACTGGAATCCATGATACTATTGGAATTGATCTGGTAAAGAAAATTTTTGCTTCTCTGTGTATGTGTAACTTTTCCTATGAGGCGTACGGATGAATACATAATTTTCTATTAAATTATATGTACACCTTTTTTGTAGGTTGCAATGAGTGTCAATGACATTGTTACTTCTGGAGCTAAGCCTTTATTTTTCCTCGACTACTTTGCTACTAGCCACCTAGATGTTGATCTTGCTGAAAAGGTTCATAACTGCAATCGACTAGTTGATTTTACAGATTAAAGCTGTGATGCTCGGATTCTTTGGTTAACCCGCCGTACCCGAGTCGGACACTCGTATTTTAGTGTAGTTGACAACGGTCCAGCGTGGTAAACCGAAGAGTCCGAGCATCATAGGATTAAAGAACTACTCCCTCTATCCCATAATAAATTATATCTTGATTTTTTTTGTAATACTTAACTGTACTTTGACCAAAAAGTTAATAAAATTTAATCATTCTCATGAAATTCTATACATTGTTATTGATAATCTTAACGGAACACCAATAACAGTTTTTTAGAATTTCGTGAAGATAATAACAATTTTCATCATTTTTTGGTTAAAGTTAAATTAAGTTGATAAAAAAAGTCAAGGTGCGACACTTATTATGGATTGAGGAAGTATTAAAGGTAAAGAAATGAACTAAATCGTTTCTCTCCTTATGCAGGTAATCAAGGGAATTGTTGATGGTTGCCGGCAATCTGAGTGTGCTCTCTTAGGGGGGGAGGTATGCTACTCCCTCTGTCTCATTTTCTTTGGCCACATTTGACTTTTGACGGTCAACGCAAGTGTATTTTGACCAAACATTAATGGCAATTTAATCATCCTAGTAATTCTAAAAATTATTAGTGATAAATCACCAAGTGATTTAATAGTAACAGTTTTTATAAATTTATTAGGAAGATTAAAATGACATTAATGTTCAAATTCACTTGCGTTGACCGTCAGAAGTTAAATGTGGCCAAACAAAATGGGACGGTGGGAGTATTTTGTTTTTTTTGTGCGTGCTTTGATATGTTTATAGAAGTATGCAGTACTCTTGCCTCGCTTTGAACTCGGATAGACATTTGTCTTTTTCAGACTGCAGAGATGCCAGATTTTTATGCAGATGGCGAGTATGATCTTAGTGGTTTTGCTGTAGGCGTAGTAAAACAAGATTCAGTAATTAACGGGAAGAACATCACGGTTGGAGATGTGCTCATTGGTCTTCCATCTAGTGGAGCTCACTCAAATGGTTTCTCTCTCGTTAGAAGGTTGACCCTATTGCTTTAACAACAATTATCTTTTCTTTCTTAAACTCCCTCCGTCCCATAATAAATGTCGTATTTACCTTTTTGGTCAACTTAATTGTACTTCGACCAAAAAATTACTAAAATCTAATAATTTTCATGAAATTCTAAAAATTGTTATTGATAGTATTTTTGATGAACCATCAAAAACAACTTTTAGAATTTAACGAAAATTATTAAAATTTCATTGATCATTGGTCAATGTTCAATCGAGTTGACAATTTTTTTTTATCAAGATTCGACATTTATTGTGTGACGGAGGGCATACAATGTTTGCGTTTCAAATCATTCATATTCATGGTGATGATCTTTCTTACAGTTTTTCCATTGCTATTACCTTACTGACAACTCTGACATATTGTTATAGGGTTCTTGCTCGAAGTGGTCTCTCTTTGAAAGACCAACTTCCGGGAGAATCTATCAAATTAGGTGAAGCTTTGATGGCTCCTACCGTTATATATGTTAAGCAGGTCAGTCTTTCACGTCTTTTACATTAGTTTCTTGCTAATAAAACATTAAAGTTTCCGTCTTTTAATTTTGTTAAACAGGTGCTTGATATAATTAGCAAGGGAGGCGTGAAAGGAATAGCTCACATTACAGGTGGGGGTTTCACAGACAACATACCTCGAGTTTTCCCAGAAGGACTTGGAGCTCTTATTTATAAGGACTCTTGGGTAGTTCCTCCAGTTTTTAAATGGATCCAAGAGGTAAATATCTCTTTCCCTTTCCAACTTAACATCGTTTGTCTCATAATTGAAACTCGACTTTCATGCTTCTGGTCAGTGGGGAACCCTGGAGTTATTCAGATTGGGTGCACAAATTACACTAACAAATAATGTCAACGTGGTACTTGATCCAAGACTGCAAAGTTAAAAACCTTACATCTAACCCACTGCGCTAGTCAAGTTATGTAATACGCATCCGGGGCCTGGAGTTACATTTTATAGTGACAAGTACGTGTGTGTACATTTTATCAAGGAGAGTAAAAATAACTTACATTTTTTATTAACACGAGTTAGATCATATAGTGACGTGATGCGGTGATAGTAACATGACTTACATTATATGATAAGATGAATTACATCCAATTTAAACTGATTTGTACCAAAAAAATAAAAACATTTAAACTGCTACGTAGTCCGATTGTACGTGACCCAAATCTATGTAATACATGAGTGCACTATATATCCATCTATCTATCTCTCTCTTTATATTTAAAATAATTTTTTCTATTATATGTGGGAAGTAAGTGGGTGCACATGCACCCACTCTGAGTTGGGTGAATCTGTCTCTGCTTCTGGTCCAAATCTGGGTTGAGTTATGGATACATGTCACAACAGCCATTTTCAACATACATTTTTTTTGTCCCTTTTTTCAAGGATAACCCTTCTCCTGTGGCCATATCCTATCCAGGCTGGAAGAGTTGAAGAAGCGGAAATGATGAGGACTTTCAACATGGGAATTGGAATGGTTCTGGTTGTTACCAAGGAGGCGGCAGATAGAATTCTTGGCAATGGAAATGAGACCCACATCGCATACCGCATAGGTGAGGTGGTAAGTGGTGATGGAGTGAGCTACCAATAACATATTCGCATGAATCTCCCGGTCAGTATTTTTTTCTTCCGTTTACTGTGATATGAGATGAACTGGTATGATGGGGCGGCTTTATTTATCTTGTAACTTAAGTTTAGGTTTTGAAATCCTTGATTTTTTTGTTGTAAAATAGAAACGGCTCTAATATATATATTGGTGAATCAAAGTTCTGTTAATAAGTTGTCACGTATGGTTATCATTGGGTTTCCAAGGTTGGGTTTTTGTGTCAGATTACAATGCAGTCGATAGCATCTGACGGTGGGAAATCCACCCTAGCTTGATCAATGGCCCCTGTTGGTTGGGGAATGGTAGGTAAAAAACGATCTGTGCCCTTGAAATTGGACTCTGACATCTTTATTTTTAGGTAGTCGTGGTACCGGCCATGGGCCGGACCCTACACGACCACCAAAGATGATCCATTGCATTGTAAACTTCTTTATGTCATCTCTAGTAGAGATTTTCCAGAGTCTTTGGTCCTGGAATCTCACATTTGAGCCCATTGGGTCCAATTTGAAAAAAATAAACATAGGGGACTGACCGGAAAATTCTAAAAAAATATTAAAATGTCCAAGAAGTTTTTTCACATGTTATTTTATACCTAATACTGGTCATTGTGATTTAGGCATGAACTTCCTGACCTTGCAATTTTACTCTTTTTTTTTTTTTTCACTGCCTTGTAGGGAGGACAGTGAAACTATAGCCTCTAATAATACAATATATAAATCCCAGGGTGCAATAGTACATTATATAAATCCCAGGGTAGTAAAGGAAGAAATTTGAAACATGTCCCAAATGATAGTCATAACCCCTTGTCCTATAAAAATAAAAATGTTCTTATTTGTTACTCCCTCCGTCCCACTTCAAAGTGTCCTCTTTCTTTTTCGGGACGTCCGAAGCCCATTCCATAAATGAAAATATGTGAACAGTGTTTCAGATATTTGTACCCTCATAATGTTTACTCCCTCCGTCCCACAAATATACCAAAAAATTTCCCTTTTGGGCGTCCTACAATAATCTATACTTTCCCAAAATGAAAATGGGATCCACTTCTCTCCACTCACAACACTTTTTAAATTTACTATTCTCTCCACTCATTCTCTCTCCTATTTTACTTTTACACTCATAAAACATTACCTTTATCACTTTTTACCTTAATCTCCGTGCCGGGCCAAAAAGTCTACGTTATCATGGGACGGAGGGAGTATATATTTAAAAAAAACCATTCATTAACTTACTATTCCTCCCACTCATTCTCTCTCCTATTAAATGTTTTTAACTTTTACATTCTCTCTCTTCTAATTTTCTACCCACTTTCAATTATTTATTCATTTTTTTTTTTAAAAAACCGTGAAATTATACCATGGACACTTTGAAGTGGGACGGAGGGAGTATTTGTTTGTCCAAGTGAGTTTACAATTTTTATCGCAAAAACTTGTTATCCCTATTAGCTAATTAGGTGAAACTCGCTACTAGTGGTAGTGAGTTTACTATTTTCTTCCTAAACTCGATCGCTAGTTGCAAGTTCCATCGAAGTTGGCCACTTCTATCACAACAAAAAGAGAGGTCAAATCTCTTTACGAGCTTTTAGCTTTTGTTAGTATTATTCTGAATTCTGTGCTTTCTAGCGGAGCCCTCAAGCATCCGAAATACGCCATATTTGTGCGAAACTCGCCCCCTGCTTGCCTTAGAATGTTGTTACTAAAAAATTTACTTCATAATAACAGTATAATGAGATTAAAGCTAAAAGAAATGCCTTAGAATGTTGTTACTAAAAAAATTACTCCCTTCGTTCCACAAATATATAGACTTTTTGGTCAGGCACGGAGATTAAGGTAAAAAGCGATAAAGGTAATGTGTTGTGAGTGTAAAAGTAAAATAGGAAAGAGAATGAGTGGAGAGAATAGTAAATTTAAAAAGTGTTGTGAGTAGAGAGAAATGAATCCCATTTTCATTTTGAAAAAGTAAAAATTATTATGGAACGCCCAATTTTTTTTATTTTTTATTTTTATATTTGTGGGGGGAAGGGAGTACTTCATAATAACAGAATAATGAGATTAAAGCTAAATGAAATGGTTATACAGAAAAAAGAAAGAGGACAAGTCATTGTCCCCTAGAAAAAAACAATAATAAAAGGCACAAAACATAGTACATAGTACCAGTGGATAAGTCATTGTCCCCTAGTAAAAAACAATGGTAAAGGGGATAACATAGTATCCCTCCGTCCCATCCGATTTAGGACATTCACTTTTGACACGGAGATTAAAAAATACTATTATAATATTAGGAGAGAGAATGAGTGGAGAATGTGTTGTGAGTGTGAAAAATTAAATAGGAGAGAAAATGAGTGGGATAAATAGTGATGGAATTATTATTGTGAGTATGACAAGTGGGTCCCATTTAATATAAAAGTAATATAAACTTTCCATTTTGAGCCATTCTAAGTCAGATGGGACGTCCACAATGACAAAACGTCCTAAGTCAGATGGGACAGAGGGAGTACATAGTACCAGTAGAAAAAAACAATGATAAAAGGGACAACATAGTACATAGTACCAGTGGTTTGCTTTAGCGCAAATTATTACTCTCCGTCCCGCTTCACTTTAAGAATTCTACTTTTTCTTTTGATCCGTCTTATTTTAAAAATTCTTTTTATAAATGATACGAGTAAGTTTTATACTCTTATAATTTAAATATATTTATAAAAAAAATCAATCATTTTATAATTATAATGTAACATATTTAAAAAAAAATCAATCATTAACTACTATTTTCTATCCTACATTTAACTTTTACATTCCATCTCCTCTAATCTTTTACACACTTACAAAAAAATCAATCATTAGTTACTATTTTCTATTTCACATTTAACTTTTACATTTTCTCTCCTCTAATCTTTTACCCATTTATAATTCTTTATTCATTTTTTAAAATTTTTCTTAAGAAGCATAAAATCCAATCCCAAGACCCTTGGTCCGAGACAGAGGGAGTAGTATTTATCTACCAAAAAAAAAAGGTGGTCCCAGTTTTTTTTTTTTGGAGATGCACATGTTGATGAGTGGTATATAGTTTGTTTGTTAAATATTCAATCTGTCTCATAATAAATATCATTAATTTGTCATATTTCTTAAAAATATATTTTATCAATTTGAAAATTGTTTATACAATAATAAAATTATACTAAATTATTTCTCGTTAAAACATATAACACTTATTTTGAAAGTTGGAAGAAACCGAAAAGGAAAGAAACTTATTGGTTAAGCATTACGGATATACTCCCTCCGTCCCATAAAACATTACCCCTTTACTGTTGAGAACGGAAAATAAGGAATAATGTTATTAAATTAGGTGTTGTGAGTGGGAGAGAGAGAATGAATGGAGAGAATAGTAAATTTGAAAAGTGTTGTGAGTATGACAAGTGGATCCCATGAATAAAGAAGTATTAAAAAATTTCCTTTTTAAGAAAGTGGGACTTTAAAGTGGGACGCCCAAAATAGCAAAAGGGGTAATGTTTTATGGGACGGAGGGAGTATATAGTACTTCTTTTGTCCCTTACTTTTTCCGTCTCATTATAAATTATACACCATTTCTCATTATTAGGTGTCCCATTACAAAATACAAACTTGCTAAAATAAAAATGTTTTATACTTTTATATTAATGTGACCCACGTGTCATACTTATAACAACAATTCAATTATTATTTTCTACCCCAATTTCTCTCTCTTACCTCACTTTTCAAACTCACAACACCTACTTCACTACACTTTTCATTAATTATTGTGTAAATAACGACAGAAAAGGTTGCAGTGAGACGAAGGGAGTATACTTTATTTTTAAAATGAATAATTTGATTCATTTGCTACATTTACAATAACAACTAACATAATATTCTTTTAACAAATTTTTATATTTTATTTTACTTTTAATACTTATAATTTTTTTTAATAATCGTGTATAATCAAATTAAGAATTGTTTGGTAAAATGCAGGTACCGTAATACATCATACATTAGTACGTATAATCTTATCAAAATTGACGTGAAACACAAATAATATCTCTTTACCAGACGAAACTGGATGCATGTTCTAAGGCTACAAATACTCTCCGAAACTACACATGTTCCAAGGTTAGGAATCTATATATTCATGTGACAATTTTTCATAATTATTTTAGGTTTTATTTTTAAATTTGAACATTATAAATCAAGTACGATCTTGGATCATAAACTGGGCCCAATGGATTGGACACAAAGTAAAATGCAGGTACCGTAATACATCATACATTAGTACGTATAATATATTAATCTTATCTAAATTGAATTGAAACACAAATAATATCTCTTTACTAGACACGGAACTGGATGCATGTTCCAAGGCTACAAATACTCTCCGAAACTACATGTTCCAAGGTTGGGAATCTATATATTCATGTGATAATTTTTCATATTTATTTCAGGTTTATTTTTAAATTTGTCTTAGTTGCCTTTTTTTCAGTTTGATGTTTCCTTGGATAATGAATTATGTGCCCTAATTTTATATGATATGTAAGCTCTTGAGGATTTTGTCTTCTCTCGGTTTCTTTACGTTGGTTGGTGATTCCATTGGCCAATTGTTCATCATGTATGTACATTGTTTGCTCGAAAACTTCCATTTGCGATATCTTGATTTTGAGTTGCAGTGCCAACAAGCAGGGGATACTTTTGGAAGTTGTTGGAGTTCTTACTGATCTTAATCTCACTATTAAGAACGCTTACATTTCTTCTGGTGGAGGGTGGTTCATGGATGGTAACTATATTTCTCGCATTTTTCTCTAATTCTCTACAACATTGTTGTTTTTCTGTTTTGTGTGTATATATATGTATATATATATAATCTTGGATTTGAAGAATAAAATTGTTGCTTTTAATTTAACCTTTTTTACAGTCTTCAATGTCACTGATCAAGGAGGGAACAAAATCACTGATGAAGAGGTTCTAAGCTATATTGAGAAGGTGAGCCATGACCGATGTTTCTTTTCATTTGCATAACTTTAACATGATATATTAGGCATATAACTCTAGGGTGAGATTAAAATATTTTGCAACAATAAATTTCCTTTAGCAGGAAAAAAGAAATGTAATTGAACTAATTTAGCCTCTTTCAGATAGGAAAAAGAAAGATCTGGTTGAATAACGTTATCAGTTACTTCTAGGTTCTTATGTACAAAACCAACCGACTCTTTGGTTGATAATGTACAGGTTCTTGGCACAGATTCTAGCTCATCAATGAGATGATCCATTGGGGTGAAATCTTCTATGGACCACACTGCCATCGAACTAATAGGAAGCGACATGCCAGGATTATTGTCCGAAATTACTGCAGTCCTCACCCACATATTAGGTCAAGACTCATGTTGGTACATTTTTTTCTTTCTTTCTTTTTATCAGTTTCTTATCATTTTTTATTTTTAATTCTTGGTCCTTTCTGGTGTATCCATGCAAATTTAACATGCAAATATGCATACTTATTATGCCTTTGAGTACTGTGTAAAATCTTTCATACCATAGAGATTGTATCTTAATATTTTCGCACAACGTTGTCCTACATGTGTGTGTACATACACACACACACACACACACATATATATATATATATATATATATATATATATATATATATATATATATATATATATATATATATATATATATATATATCAAATGGTCATGCTAGGATATCATGGTTGGAATTCGATGAACACTGAAATGCATGGTAGTTGTTGAGTCTAGGCTATATAAACTAAAAAACCAGTGACCACCCATTTCCTTAGAAGACCATAATTTGCATCTGATTGCATTATTTGTGATTCATATCCAGAGCTATTTTTCTGATACAATTTGTTTTCAATTTCATTCTGCAAGGGGTGTTAGGCTTTTATTGACTGATAGGAGTAGGCTGGTTATGGCTGTTGGAGGAGCTACTGCCTTAGCTGTAGGAGTTTACACCACCAGGTGTGCATCCTACTCTTAAGATTGCAGCTTATTCATTTATAATTCTTCCTCACCCACATATTAGGTCATGGCACATGAGTACTCTTTGTGCCTTCTCGGGAAGGGATGATGTCTCCTGGCTTATCATTCGTAATGATTTAGGTCAATAAAAATATAGGTGGTAGCTAAGGGGATTATACTGCAAGTTTGTAAAGAAAATACTCACAAATCATTCATTGATTTTGCTTTGTTTCTCAGGGAAGGTGCTATAGTAACTTGGGGATATACCAACCGAATACTGGGACAACCATCACTAATTCGTGAATCATCCATGGAAAAATTTCCATGGTCTGGGTTGCTTTCTAAAGGAAAGCAAAAGATTATGAATTATAGTACATCAGCGAAGGCAGCTGCCTCTGTGGAAAATAAATCCAAATTTGAGAATATTGTATTGCATCCCTCCTTGCAATGAAGAATAGAGTATCTTGCTCGAGCTACAGCAAACACCAAGTCTCACCAGGCACCGTTCCGTAACATGCTCTTTTATGTGCTATCAGATTTCTTTCTTTCTTAATTTTTTCCCTTTTGAAATTGAGTGTTTATTTTCATCAGATTTCTTTCCTGTCATTTTTTTTTATCTTTGCCCTTTTGAAATTGATTGGTTATTTTCAGTTTCTGGATCGTGTCTGCGGCAGGCAGTCGTAGCAACAGAATCATGGTTCCACGTCAGAGACAAGTTTGTGGTTGTACTATGCTACTTTTGGAAGTATAATTCGAATCAAGAGTGTTCCTCAGGTATGTCCAACATGAGAGACTCTCTTACATACACACACATACGCTGCATGACTACAAAGTGCAACTGGGCATGAGGAACACCTATGGACTCCCTCTGTCCCATAGTGAATGACCTATTTTGGGAAGAAATAAATAATTGAATGACCTATTTTGGAACAAAATGAATGACCTTTCGAATATTTTCCTAAAAAAACTTTCTCCCCAATAGATGCTGCTGGTATATGGGCTTATCCTAGCCAACTACTTGTCAGGTCTGATTTCAAGTGAATGTATTTGTTCTATATGGTGGTTATCTAAATAAGCGGGTCCTACTGCAGATTCTCAAAATCTGGCAACTGAATCTGATACCGGCAAAGCTTCAACTGATGGAAATCAACAGCAAAAGAAAAGCCCCCCTCGAACTCCAGCCTTAAAAAAGAGGCACAGAGGTTGCTCATTTTGCATTCTTGATTTAGAAAGCAATCCCATTACAGAGCTTCCACCCAGCCAACAAGTTGTTGGTGTAATTACCATGGAGGATGTTATCGAGGAACTTCTTCAGGTATGCTTGGAAACATAATTCCCTTAACCACCCACCCTTCAAAAAAAGAAGCATAAATTCCCAGTATTATATAATCGTGACTAATCACACATGGGCCACATGACAATTGTGGACCCAACCTAATTACTCTGCCATCTAGTGCGTTCTTATACGCAACAAAAACACAAAAACTTCACTATGATGTAAGCAGAGGCGGACCTAAGAGTATTAATTGGTGGCGGTGAACCCTTTTAACAAAAACTGTTATAATGTAGTGGTTAGTGCTTTTGTTTATTTTCTTAATGACCCAGGTTCAATTCCCACTCCTTTTTTCAGTTTTTGCACCCATTTGATGATAATTGTCACAGGCAATTCAAAATTTTATCAATTTGATGGGTTTTTCTGGCAGGAAGATATATTGGATGAAACGGATGAGTATGTAAACATTCACAATATGTTAGTTCACAATATTTTCCCGTTTCAAACATAACCATGCATTTGAAATTCTGGATAGATATTTTTGTTTTTGTTGCCATAATGGGTTGAATTGAAGAAGTGACTGAGGATTGCTTTGTTACAGGATAAGGGTGAATATGCATGCACCGCAGGAACAGGATTCAGATTCGTAGTCGGCTCACCATTTTTGGATCCTTCTGGTCATATTGCTTCAGCTCCAGGCGCGGCTGCACATTAACATAATAGATATAGTTTCAAAAGGAAACATTGTTAGAGAAGATTGATATTAGTAGGTTTTTCTTCTTATATGGAAGGAATATTGGTTTATATAAGAGTGAATTATATGACTGATCAAATCATGGTTGTATCATATTGAAAAAGGCTTTATTTAAATGTAATCTTGTGAAGATTTATGAAATCGATTACTCTCTCTACCAAAAATAAACGTCTAATTTTATTATTAATTAAAAGCAAAATAATATTTTAGAAATCACCTTTTCAGAACTAATCTCGGGAATGCATATTATTTTTTGTTATTTTTGTTTGAACCACCGGTATTCAAACTTCACATGAAATGTCTAATTTGTTTCGAGTTGGATTGACCACAAAAACGAGAAAGCTCTCATTATTAGTCAAGAATATATGGTCCTTATTTTTCAGATGGTAAACCTGAGCTTTTGTGCGGGTCCCTAATGTAGGATATTGTATCTTGTGCTTAGTTTAGTTGGAAAAGTGTGTTTTACGTTCTTATATGAGAAAGAAAATTTCAAGAAAACTGCATGTTCTTCTTTGTTTATTGGTTGCTGTGTTCATTTATTCTTGAGTCTTTCAGAAAATGCATTAATATAAGGATTTTGCTCATCTTGTGGCTTGTGGTATTCATGTTCCTATCTTATCAGGTTAAAAATCTCTTAACTGTTGATCCAGAAGATGGAACTTCTCTCAGAAAAATGCTTTTAAGAAAAATTCCCCAATAAGGAATAAATATAGGTTGAACTCTATGGTAAATGGTAAATAAAGAAGGAAATTTAGTTTAAACAACCGTCATATATATTCCTTGCATCAAAACACTCTTTAAAACATGTATAATCGCATGGGTCTGAACTATTCAAAACATGACAGATGCTGCTTGAACGTTTCTTTATCCTGATCTGCAAGATGATATTTATTCTCCCCCCTCCCCACCTGAAATCAGTGTCTACTTGTGTTCATGATAACTTCTAAATATAGCATTTTCCATCTTTGTCCTGATACTTATTTTTCTAAATAAATATCTTTATGTTGAAGTTATAACAACTAATGTTGTGTACAAGAAATGTATTAAAAATTGTAATATTATTTCATTAACATTATCATCAATTTATGGAAAATTATTGTCTTAACAATTATTATTTTATCTTCATGTATAATTTCATACATGGATAATTTCTTAAAATTTTAACTTTCTTTGAAATAGTTTTTTATCCGTGCGTTTAATGCACGGGTGTAACACTAGTTGCGTATAGAAACTGACCGCGAAAGGGTAAATTCACATCAATCCTTCTCAATCCTTGTAGGATTTCTGAACATTTTCTAATGAAATTTATCGTTACCTAATTCTACTGTTTGTCTTGATTTGATTTTCAGTGTGTCAAGATAGAAGAGTGATAAAGAAATCATGATAGAGATTCAAGCAATCGTGAGACATATAGCATCCAGCATTACTTATTTGCCATGCTTCGATGAACCCTATAATGATCTCATCAATATTGATCAATCAAATTCCAAATAATGTAGGGGGGCATCTTTAGTTTACAAAGAACTTATGTGTGTTTTTTCTTTGGTTTGTTCAAACTGCAGGTGTGTTTGATGTGTTAGCATATACCTATACTGATGTTGCAGTCCTATTCACTTGGATCGAGAGTGAGCCTAAACTTATCGAGAATCCCCAGATGGTGAAATTGCATTCATTTGATACTAAGGTAACATATGCTCCTTTTTTATATGTTCACTTTTTGTCATTATAAGTGTCCCATTTGATTGTTCACACCAAAAAATGAAAGTTTATATTATTCTTTATTCAATGGAGCCCACTTGTCGTTCGAACAACAACTATCCTACTCACAATCCCTCCGCTCCAAATACTTCCCTACTTATAATCACAACACTCACAAAAAACTCGTGATTTGGTCAAAAGGTGAACAGATAATTTTGAAGAGTTTTAAGATAAAGTTGGCTTATTGGATGGATAATTTTGGTTTTCGCTTGCAGATACACAAGGTTGATACTTTGGTTTCGTACAAGAATGATGAATGGGATGGAGAGTAGAACGATTTTCTTGCATGTTCGTTTACGCTTCTTATGGTCGATTAGGATATGTTGTGAATCATTGATTCGCACACAGTTGTGAGTGTTGTACTGAACCTGTATTCATATCTATGAAATGAATCTGAAATTTTCAAAAAAAAAAGGTCGGCTTTAATGGAATTGAACCTGCGCAACCTCCTGATCTGGAGTCAGGCTTTGCTACCATTGCGCCACTGATCCTTAGATTTTGTTATTGCATTTCATATAACAAATTATTAGTACCATAAAATTTATTTTAATTATTTTTAAACATTTATTTTTCAGCAACATCTAAATTATAATAATGCTCGGGAATAACTGCAAGACAAAGAGCGGCGACCAGGAATAACTTCTTATTGACTTTAAAGAAGGGATCCAGATTAATCCATAACCGTCTTCATTTATCTAATGACTATTATTAAATTATTTTATTTCTTTTTAATCTCAATCATTGGATTATTTTTTAGTAACTATAATCTAAGGGCTGACAATGAGCAGTTTTCTTTATTCATTTCTTTTTTTAATTTTGGCAAAAATCATATTTTCATTACTGAATTATAACATTTTTCAAAATGTTATCACTGAACTTCTACATTTTTAAAAATGTTCTCAATCTGTTAACAAATTCGCTTAAAATTTAACGAAATTTAACCACATTAAATATGCATGATTAAAAAATAAAAAAAAATATTAATTGTATTTTAATTGTGCGTCAATCAAAGTTCTAAGATTTTTATGTACATATAAAATATTTTAAATTGTAATTATAATTAGCCGCTTTAGTAAAATTTTAGAAGAGAAGAAATAAATCGAATTGAAATATTTCATAGCTTGAATCAAATATTAAGATTGCAGTTTAACAAAAAAAAATTACATTCTTTAATCGGGTTAATCAATTTAACTATTAAGTTCAAATCAAGTAAGGCTAAATATTATCTTAATGATCCTACTAATGTTCGGGTGATGATATAAAATTTTAACCATACATTAAGACAATCAACCTCTCTATCCCCCTATTGCATAATACGTTATACACATTTATAGAACCAATCAAATTCATACTGTCACCGTGCCATTGACACGAGTAAGAGTACTAGTATATACATAAATTCCATTGATTATTTCACAATATGATTGAGACTACGAATAAATATGATGATTGGCAAACGAGATTTATAAGTTTATATAGGAATGAACATGAATGCAGTACTCCATTATAATTAAACTAGAATAAGCCCGTGTCCGAGGACACGTTTTTTTTTAATTAATTTTTTTTTTCTAAATGGCAAAATGGGAAAGAGACAAATGTATGAGGGCAAAATGGAAAATTCGATACTTGATACTGTTCATTGTACTGTAGCACCCCGTTCCCATTTATACTATAGATGTCTTAATTATCTGGTTAAAGCAAATAGAAAAGTACTCCCTTCCCTTAGTTTCGTACGGGTCAAAGTTTCACTATTTTTTGAACACGAAAATTAAGATAAATGAATAAAAGGAACTGAGTTGTGAGTGAAGAAAGTGAGTGGAATTGACAAACGAGTCTCATAATTTAAATGTGTGAAGAGAAAAAGTGAGTGAGATTGACAATCGTACGGTCGAAACACGAAAATAAAGAAAAATGAATAAAAGGAACTGAGTTATGAGTGAAGAAAGTGAGTGGAATTGACAAACGAGTCCCATAATTTAAATGTGTAAGAGAAAAAGTGAGTGAGATTGACAAATGTGATTCACAATTTAAATACTCCATCTGTCATAATACAAACTACACACTTACTATTTGCATGAAATTTTAGGAAAAATGTTAATGCAAGTAGTTGTTGTAAATATAAATAGTAATGTAAGAGAGAGAAAGTGAGGTAAGGAATAATAATCGATTTGTTGTTGTGAGTATGACTTGACATGTATGTCTCATTTATATATAAAAATAATAAAACATTCCATTTTAGAGAGTGTAGTTTATATTGGGACGCCCTACGAGAAAATTGTGTAGTTTGTAGAGGGACAAAGGGAGTATGTGAGACGAAAAAGTGAGTGAGATTGACAAGTGGAGTCCACAATTCTTATCATTTTAAGATAGGTGAAGTTTCTAATGGAACGTCATTTTAAGTAAAATGGGAAGCTTCGATCGGGACGGAGGAGTATACACATTATTCGGTGGGTTTCAAGGGTATTGACAATTTTAAAGGTTTATTGATGAAGTTGAAGACAATAATACATAGAGAGTTAAGATTTTATCCAACTCTAAAGGCTCCGTTTGTTTCACGGAAAATAACTCTCGGAAAATGATTTTTTGAAAAATATTTTTCGAAAAATGAAAATGCTTTTCGGAAAACATTTTTCGATGTTTGGTGAATCTTAAGAAAACATTTTTCAAAAAACATTTTTCGATGTTTGGTAGTTTCATTAAAGTAACTTTCTAAAGGTAAAATCAATACAAACAAAGGAAAATGTTTTCCGGAAAACAACTTTCTTAGGTAGAGGTAAGGAAGTCATTTTTCTTAAAAATCAAGCTCATTTTCCATTGATCAGGAAAATATTTTCCGTTGACTTCATTTTTCGGTGTTTACCAAACACCAGAAAATGGAGAAAACATTTTCCCGAAAAATGTTTCTCCCCAATCAAACGGAGCCTAAGTTAAAACCGTAAGGATTATTCCAAATCTGTAAGAAGAATTGTAATGTAACGGAGTTAACTTTTTGGAACTGAGGTAAGTATCTCCCAAAATGGTTGAAAATGAAATTAGGCTACAAGAAAATGACATAGTGGTATTGCCTATTTCTCAAACCATAGGGGGCTCTACGTAAATAGCCAAAGATCAGGGGAGGGGTTCTTGCCTAGGGATGGATGGCAAAAACCCGTAACCCGTCCCGAACCCGAAAAGATCCGCCCCTAATAAGCCGGGTTTGGGAAGCAATTTTGAAAATCCGCTGGGTTTTTATAGGGTTCGGGTTTACCCCCGCCCTGCCCCGAACTCGGCCCGATTAGGTACGAAATTACTTAAATACCCTTAGGGTTCCTTAATCCTTATACTCCTTATTCCTTACAGTGTCTTCACTCAGTTCAGTTTTGATTTTTGCTCCTCTCTCGTTTCCTTTCCTCCTCTCTCGTTTCCTTACCCTTACATAAATCAATTACTACTTCCTTTCCTCTCTCTCGTTTCCTTTACTTAAATACATTTTCTCATCTTTATTTATACTCAATCCACTCTATAATCAATTTAATTCACTTACATTCTACCTCTATACTCGACCATTCAATTCAATCGTTTGTTTGTTTTAGGGTTCCAATCAATCCTTCTGCAACCAAGAGTCGGAGCTATGCTAGAAGCGTTGAGCAATCTAAGAATGTCGGTGGAATTGTAAAATGGGTGGAGGAATTAGGGTTTTTTTAGAGAGGTTTATGAGGGATCTGGTTAGGTTTTTCTTTCTATGCGTTATTTTGAAGAATTCGAAACGAACAAGGTGGGACTGTTTTCTTTGTGATCCGTTGTCGTTGTCGGTGGTGTAAATGTGGGTAATTGTTTGATTCTGTTCACTTCTAAAAATTTTAACAGCTGAGTTTAGGTCGGAGGAGGGGTTGATATTGTGTTTTTGGAGGTATCTTATTAGCCTTGACAATGCAGCAAGATCACAGGAAAAAGTGAGATTTATTTTCTTTGAATGTTGAATTATTATCTTATATTTACATCCAATTTCTCCCTTCTCAACTTCTTTTCTTTGTCACTGTAGCTGTTTCTGTAATTTTGTTTCAGCAACAGGCAACAGGGTTAAACGGGGCGGGCTCGGGTAATGCATAACACGGGGCGGGGCGGGTTCGGGTAATGGTAGATCACTATAGGGGCGGGTTTGGGAATTGAAGTACCCGCCCCTAACCCGCCCCGTTGCCATCCCTATCTTGCCCCTTGGTAATTCTTCATCACCTACCTTCTTGTTCCCCTGTCAATTAGGGTATTATACTGTGTATGATTATTGTATGGATTCTTCTCATTGAACCATAAATTTCACGTTTTTAAAGTGTAATCAGCTGTAATCTTCCTCAATTTACATCCTCGCCGCCGGCCAACCAGCTCAACTTGGCAGCTGCAGCAGCCACCGGCACTCGCTCCTTTCGCTGTATGTTCTTCCATTTATTTTCATTCAAACACTCTTCATTTCTGTAATATTTCTTTTCTTGAAGTTGGTTTAACTGGGTTGTGTGTGTGTGTGTTTTGGGGAAGTGGGGAATTTTTGGTTATGCCAGACATTGTAAATTTGTGCTGTGTTTGTACCCAACAAAGAGAACAATACAAGATTTAAGATTGATGTGTAAGTATTATACCTTGAATAAATCAGGGGTAGCCGATGTTCTTTGCCTCGCACACTAGTTGTTTGATGAAATTCCAAACTGAATGTTCCTGCTGAAAATGGTTTGTGTGGCTCAATTGGCTGAATATTGGACTTATATCGAGTCCCGCTCCTCTTTTATTTCTGTGGAGCTGTTAGCCCGTTACCCATGTCCATTTCTTGATTGGAATCTGCAGATATTTTAGGGCTCCCATGAACATGTCTTAACTGGAGCCGAATTAGCATTTTAAACTTACATTTAAAGAAGCATGTTCAAAACTAGTTTAAATGTTGAAGAATAATTTGTATGTGTTTCCTATTCATGGTTGTCGATTTTCATGCTGTTTAATGATATTGTCGCCATAGGGGACGTAGAACCACTTGGGTAAGTGGTATTTGGTTACCTGGTAAAGTTTGAAGTCATGCACTATTAGCCTATGACGTCAGCGAGATACTCTATTATACTTCCTTCATATCAAAATAAAGGACCGGTTTACAAATCAAACTTTTGAGGATGTAGCTTTATTTGCTTTTACCTTCTTGAAATTGCACTAAAATATCTGCTTTTTCTTAGAAATGAGGCTAACTTTTTGGGGACAAACCAAAAAGGAAAGAAATACTATTTTTCGGGACGGAGGGAGTATATATGCCTGAATGGTTCTAATCTTGAATTGGCAATATGTTTCCTATTTCTCACAATTTTTCATAGAAGTTTGCTTTAACTCTATTTGTTTATGCCGTTTGTAGGATCCTGCAACCAACTGCACTTGCTTCAACGACTCGGTTATTGCAGCAATGACCAATCCCTGCGTCAGTCGATTCCGTAGCGTTCACCATAAAGCACCAATTCCTTTACTCTTTCCCAAGAAAAGGGAATCTCACTTCGTTCTTCTTAGAAACTTCTATACTTCAGCATCACCATCAATTTCTCCAACATTCCCTTTCATAGTTGCGACAGCGCAGCTCACCCCCTCAGTTGCTCCACAACAACGGTCTGACGAGTGGTTTGCCCTTCGAAGGGATAAGTTAACTACAAGTACTTTCAGTACTGCTTTAGGCTTATTCAAAGGTAAGCGTAGATACGAGCTATGGCACAAGAAAGTATACCCATCAGAAGAGGAGTCAGTCGAACTTGGTAGAACCGATGCAATGCAATGGGGCGTTCTCAACGAAGCAGCAGCGATCGAACGGTACAAAAGCATTACGGGTCGTGATGTGAGTTTGTTAGGATTTGCGACTCACTCGGAGGAGAGATTTGATTGGATTGGTGCTTCCCCAGATGGGCTTCTTGGGTGTTTTCCTGAAGGAGGGATTCTAGAAGTGAAGTGTCCTTACAATAAAGGAAAACCTGAGAAGGGTTCTCCCTGGACGACTGTACCCTTCTATTACATGCCTCAGGTGCAGGGTCAAATGGAAATAATGGGCAGAGATTGGGTCGATTTGTATTGTTGGACACCAAATGGGAGCACCATATTTCGTGTTTATAGAGAACCCGAGTATTGGAATTTGATCCATGGGATTTTGCGAGAATTTTGGTGGGAAAATGTAATCACAGCTCGGCAAGCTTTGGTGCTTGGAATGGAGGATGCTGTAAAGTCATACGAGCCATCATCAACACATAGGCTGACAGGTTTTGTAATTCATAAGAGGATAAAGTTGGCTGCTGAAGCTAAAATGCTGTGTCGGGAGATTGCAGGGAACACCGAATTTTTCTAGTGAGTAATTTAAACATTTCCCTTTTCAATTTCTGACCTTGAAACTAGTATATGCATTACTTATTTTCTTGGTTAATTCCATGCCTTTTTTAATTAATTCTACTTTTTATCAATTATTACTTGTGAAGTTGTTATTTTAGTTTCATACTTTTAACCTCATTAAGGTAGCGATAACCAATATCTATTAGAGATGAATGGTACATATTAGTACAAATATATGAGGTCTGACATGATTTTAGATCCTGAAGTTTGACTAGTGACGACCATTTGAATCCATTACGACCAAGTCAAACTAGGTCATATAAGGACTTTGTTTGTCACCTAAAATGAATGTGAACCTCTGATAATACAGAAAATGACCAAATTAGGGTTGGAGTTAGTTAGGAACTAAGAGAACAATAGGTCTTGATATGAAGATTTGAATATTGAATCAAAGTTTTCACAAGAATTTTCTCTGAGCAAAAGCCACCGGGTAAAGAAGAAAGGCAATGGATGTCTTCAACTCAGAAGGAAATTCCTGGGCTGATCAGTGGGACCCAGAACCCTTGCCAGGGGAATCCCGTGATAAAGACAAGAAGAAGGGGAAGGATGGCAAGGGAAAGTTTGCGAAGAAAATACTTAGCCTCGAATGGATGAAGAACCTTGGAAAGAATAAACAACAAAAGTGATTAAGGGTTTGTTATTATGGATGGAAAAACCTGTTTTGGATCTTGAAAATTTAATTAGGGTTTGACCATGCTTGGTTGAATGTCAATGAATAAAGCTTATATAGCTACTAGCTTGTTTCCAGTCATGTAATTGAATAAAGATTTAGGATCATACTTTAGAGTGATCGTCTCCTTTTCTCGTTCTTTGTTTCTGTTTTTTTTTTCCTCATGATTTGCAAGGTTGATGGGACAGAATGAGTACGTTAATGGGTGCATTGTTTTGTTATTGAATTTGTTTCTGGAAACATTCTAAGGTACAATCATCATAATTGGTCATGGTGATTCCTTTTTATTGGTTGTTGTCACTTGCCGGAAAGTTCATCCTCCTTTAATCTGGAAAAAGAAAGAAATCCCTTCCTATTTTCATGACAAGTTGTTGCTCTCTTTGGGCCTGTTTGGTAAAGCTGAAAATTAAGCTCTGAAAAAATAGAGCTGAAAAAGAAGAGGTGAAAAAGAAAAGCTGAAATCATTAAGTTGCTGAATTTTAAGAGTTTATATTTGTTTGATAATGACAAGTCACATATATCTGAATTTAATCAACATTTCAACTAACACTTAAGAATTTTGTTTGAATCATTTTCTTCCCACTTATATTTTTCTCCATATATTTTCAAATAAATAGTCTTATTTTTTTAAATAACAAAAATTATATTTCAATAGTTAAAAAAATACAAATAAATAAATTATCATTTATAAAATAAATATTATGAGTTTAATTATCAAACTATATTAAAACTATTTTATTTAGGACAAGCAAAATAGTATTTAAATATTTCTTATTGATACTTCATTAGTCCAATGTTATTTGATTTTTTTACTCAACTTGAGTAAGCTTTATTAGAAAAAAATAAAGAAAATAAGTATTTTAAACATGACCTACAAATGAAAATAAATATATCCGAAAAAAACTTTAAATATAGTTTATATGAGAGAATAAAATATCACAACAAAAGAAAGTTTTAGGTATAGCAAAATATAAAATATAAAATATGTTGATAGATGAATTTGAACTCATTCCCTTTTTTTCTCTTCCCCCTCTTACCTTGTTAAGACACTCATTCCTGGCTTAAAATTAATAGCTATTTTTAAGACATTCTTAATTGTTTTAAGTGATTTGATATTTCCTTACCAAACAAGCTTAATTTTATAATCTCTTAAAATGTTCTAAATTAAGAGCTTAAATTGATTACCAAACACACCCTTTCTCTCTCTCTCAAACACTTATATATATATATATATATATATATATATATATATATATATATATATATATATATATACACACACACACACACACATCTCAATGTTTTGATTGAGTTTGCTGATTGTTAGGTTACAATTACAACATAGTCCAGACTTCTGAGACAGCTGTATGCTCCGTCCGTCCCAAAAATCGTCCTATTTCTATTAAGGCAATAATATTAGTGCAATTTTACCAATGTACAAGCAAGTGAAGCACAATCCTTAAAAAGAGTGCAGTGTACGAAGGGACTATTTTCTTGAAATGGAGGAAGCACTTTGTTAGCCTTTCTGACTTATTCAGAATATATATGGAGATATACTTTTGTAGTGGAAGCACATATCATTGAATTGAGAATCCATTTATGTGCATATGCAACAAATATACAGAATATATATATATATATATGCAGATAGATAGATAACATGTCTTAAAATCATATATTTTTTATTTTTGTGATTAACAGATATTGGCTCCGGGAGGATCGGAGGATCCTATTGAGGTGCTGTCAGATTTTCTGGGAAGTGAAGCATTTATCGACGGCAAAGGTTGCTCTTGCTAGTTATGCATTTCTTCTACATCATGGAAGATTCTGATCGAGCCCTTTGCAAAATTTGGACCAAGTAGGAAATATTAAAGTCAGGCGCGAATCCAGGATTTTGGAATCGCGTGGGCTTATAGTCGGTGACTTAGGTAATTTTGGAATCCAGGATTTTGGAATCGCGTGGGCTTATAGTCCGCCCCTGATTAAAGTATCATCACTTTCTAGTATCTTTTAGGCAAAAAAGAAAAAGAAGGGACTGTATATCAATTAATCTGTAAGGTGTTGGAATTGTAGAGTAATTCAGTTGTTTGGCTCTACATGTTTGGTTGAAAGCAAAATCTTTATTCATACAGTAAGGGAGTTGGTTTGGGAGGGACATGGGTATGCTGCAACTTTTCCACCCTACGACTCGGATTTGATTATCTCAGCTCAGTTCATTCATTTTTTATGTGGTCGAGATTGCTTCCAAAATTTGTGGGCTGAGACAGGATCACTCAAACCCCTTAATTTTTGGAATATGTCATTTTAAAACTTATAAATTTTCCCTTCATTTTTGGAATATGTCATTTTAAAACTTATAAATTTTGGAAAAAATACACTAGAATATTGTTTGTTAATTTCGACCCCCTTTATTTTTGGTTAAATCTGTAATATTATATAATTTTGACCTCCTTTTTGGAGGCTGAGAAGGGCTCGAAATTCGGGCTCGGGTCGTGATAAATGGTAATGATGGGCTATGGTTAACCAAATTGAGGAGATGCTTAGTGGTCTAGTGTAGCGCCTGCGTAGCGGGTCGATTTTCGGGCTCGAAATGTTACGGTATCAAAGTGAAGTGGGGCGGGGGTCAAGATATTAATCAAAATAAAATTTGAACGAAATAAAAGTGATGGGTCAGGCCCAACGTATAAATCCCAACATTTCATACGTTACAAAGACAATATCATGAAATGGGCCAATCCAATTGATACAAACACCAACGACCCAGCAACAAAGATCAGTCGACCTAGCTTATTATCCGACCATCATTGGTCTCGACCTAGATTCGTCCGACATACGATCATCTAGTTGTACAATTTCTATATGGCTAATGCACAAAGTCAGGACGACCTCGAATACTCAGGCGACCTCGACTTACAGACACGTGCGTCTATCTACGACCCAATCCGTAACCGTCTCCTACAGTCACGGAGATTGTTACGCCTACATTTTCTCCACGATTTAAGGGATTCGATACGATCCTACATCACTGCTATATATACCAGACAACATCCAACGTTAAAAGGTAATGTCTTCTTGGCTATTTGGATATTACGTCGTTCGATACATTTTTATATAAATTCATAACACAACATCTCATCATCACGCCGGAGGGTCTTAGCCGGAGACCAACCCGACTAGTCGTTTGTTCGTGGTTTCAGGTCACATTTGCTATAAATCAACCTATTGCTGGACTAAGGCTGATTTGGATCGTTTTCTGCGTCATCAGTTTGGTTCCATTGCCGGAAAACGATAATGCTAGACCTCGAAACCTCACACAATCGTAAGCATGGTATACGATGGATGTACTGCTACTTCCTCCAGTGGGCCAATGCTCGAGAATGCGGGTAGAAACACAAATGCAGGTCCGGGAAATAGCACTGTAAACTTGCCTTCTCCACCGCAGGGACATCCCATTAGGAGGGCAGCTCGTTTCCAACAGTGTGGTTGATGGCGCGGGTTTGCAAGATGGGAGAAGGCAGAAAAGGCCTATGCCTAACCAAGGGGTAAGGCAACAAACAAACAAAGCGAGTCGAAAAAAGTCAAGAGAGTTACTATTTAAACCCCAAAAAACTATGAATATACCACATTACTAATATCACCCCAAATAAATTACACACACCCCTTTACTTTCCCTTTATACCCTTCCATTCACCCACTCACCCAAACCCATTTCATTACAGCCTAGAGAGAGAGAGAGAGAGAGAGAGAGAGAGAGAGAGAGAGAAGAAGAAGAAGAAGAAGAAGATTCTGGCTGGATCCTTTCTGGCCCTCCGATTAACTGGAAGAAGCACTTTAAAGGTTGGGAAAGAACAAAGGAGGATTTGAATGAAGAACAAACTCAAATTGAGAAAGTTGCCAAAAGCCTTTGCGGGAAAAAATTAGGAGAAAGGGGCGACATTGCTATTTGGCAAAAGCCCAAAAATCATTTGCAGTGCAAAAATAATCGCAAAACCACTCAGAATCCATCTTTTTGCCCTGCCCAAGTTCTTCTAATCATTCATGATTCAGGCTGGTCAGTAATCCCAAGAAGAAAAAATAGGGGTCGGTCGTTACCCGCCGACTCTGACGGAAAAAGTCGGCCACCACCTGCCGACTTTGGGCTTAAAAGTCGGCCACACCCGGCCGATTCTGGGAAAAAAGTCGGCCACCACCGGCCGATTCTGGGAAAAAAGTCATCCACCACTGGTCGACCCCTTGTTTTTCATAAAATTCACCTAATTTTTTTGAAATTATATTTCAAAAATCATTTGTATGAGCTAAATAAGTCATATACCTAAAAGAAATTATAATTTTTATTGAAATTATACTCTAAAATTTATATACATAATTTTTTTTAAAAAATATATATATTCAAGACAAGATTAAAATGAGCAAATAATTTTTGTAGTATAATTTCAAAAAAATTAGGTGAATTTTATGAAAAAATCAAGGGGTCGGCCAGTGGTGGATGACTTTTTATTAAAAAGTCATCCGGGTATGGTGGAAAAAATTACAAAAAGTCGGTCGGGTGTGGTTGACTTTTTTCCCAGAATCGGCCGGTAGTAGCCGACTTTTAAGCCTAAAGTCGTCCGGGTATGGCCGACTTTTAAGCCCAAAGTCGGCAGGTGATGGCCGACTCTGGTAATTTCCGGTTTTTTGATTTAAAAAAAAAATGTTAAAATTTTGAGAATGAGATTTTTTTTTTATAGAGAGAGAAAGTAAGGGGCTGGAAATGGGGGTTGGGGGGGGGGGAGAGTGGTGAATGGAGTGAATGGGAGAAAAAGAACAAAGAGGTAAAAAAGTAATTAACCTCAATGGCATTTTTGCAATTTTTTCATTTGGGGTTTACTAATACTCCCTCCGTCCCGGCCGAAGTGTCCGAAAAGGACAATTGCACGAGAATTAAGGAAATTGATGTAAGAAAGAGAAAAGTTTAAATGTTGTGAGTATGAAAAATTAAATAGGAGAGAGAATGAGTGGGAGGAATAGTTAGGAGAGAGAATGTTGTGAGTGTAAAAGTAAAGTAGGAGAGAGAATTAGTGGGTGGAATAGTGAAAAAACTTTTCTTTTTTGGGCATGAGACATTTTAAATGATACGCTCAAAATAGAAACTTGAAACACTTCAGCCGGAGCAGAGGGAGTAATTTTTTTGGGTTTAAATAGTAACTCTCAAAAGTCAAACAGCTGCATACGGCATTGTAGTTCCTTAGCTTCTCAAATTAGTATACACAAATGTTACAAATTATAGAAAATGGACTCAAATATTAATCAGCCCAATATTTGATGAAGTCCAGCCCAGATACATAGATAACCGGACTCGACTATATAGGGTTTCAACATCGATCGAAACCCTATTCTTAACCAGCAACCTAGGGTTTACGGCTACCCGCGCTTCTCCTGCCTCCATTGATTCGTCCGGCGCTCTTACGAAGAGAAGATGGTGAGTTGAGATCCCCAAGCAAGATTTTAATTTTGTATTAATGATCTAATTTTCTCCTCGCCTCCGTCTGTACGATTAATTGTGTGAATTCAGGTTCTCCCGAATGATGTTGATTTGTTGAACCCACCGGCCGAGCTCGAGAAAAGGAAGCACAAGCTCAAGCGTTTGGTCCAATCTCCAAACTCCTTCTTCATGGTATATACATTTTTCATTAATATAAAAATTATTATTTGAAATTCTTACAATCGTTTGATATTTTAGGTGATAGTTTATTTAAGTAGTTAGATTTTCTCGATTTCCATTCTTGAATATGATGGAGAATGGTTATAAAAAAGATAGACATGAAAAAAAGATACCATAATTTAGGTTTAAAATTATAATTTTATTTGTAAATTTCCCCTATCCCTTTTATTTTTATATATATTTTTAAAGAAATTATTGAAGTCTTTTTTTTTTTAAAAGTATCATTTAAATAGGTAGAAACTCCTGTTTTCCATTCTTTTAAATGAAAGAATATATATTTCAAAAAAAATAAAAATTTGAAAGAATATATACTCATGAGTTTTTGATACCAAGGAAAGGAAAAAAATGGTGAAAGTGAAATATTTTAAACAAGAAAAAGAAAAGAAAAAAAAAAAACAAAGTAGGTGAGATGATTTGAACTGGGCACCTTAAGAAAACAAATACTAAAGGCTTACCAACTATGCTACAAAGGTTTTATTGTTACATTCTAAAGCTATATTGTATTTATATATTACATATCCATAAAAAAAAAAACAAAACAAAACCCAGTGGGTACCATGGCACCCCCTGGTGCCTTGGTGGATCCGCCCCTGTATGCATGCTATTGATTGTTGATGTTTCATTAATCTGGCTTGTTTTCCTTCCACTTTGAACAATCTTAGTTCATATGCATGCTATTAATTGTTGATTTTTAATCTCTTTTTCTGCAGGATGTTAAGTGCCAGGGCTGCTTTAACATGTAAGTTTTGATGTTATGGAATTATTAATTTAAGAAAATATGTTACTGTTTCGATGCTAAATTCTGTTTGTGAATACAGAACAACTGTATTCAGCCATTCTCAGACTGTTGTGGTGTGCGGAAATTGCCAGACGGTGTTGTGCCAGCCAACAGGAGGACGTGCCAGCCTTACCGAAGGATGCTCTTTCAGGAAGAAGGGGGATTAGTTTCTTCTGTTTATCTTGATCTTAAACAAACTGCCTAGATGAGTTTGGTTGCAAGACTAGATATTTCTGTTTTTTTGTCTTAGTTGCCTTTTTTTCAGTTTGATGTTTCCTTGGATAATGAATTATGTGCCCTAATTTTATATGATATGTAAGCTCTTGAGGATTTTGTCTTCTCTCGGTTTCTTTACGTTGGTTGGTGATTCCATTGGCCAATTGTTCATCATGTATGTACATTGTTTGCTCGAAAACTTCCATTTGCGATATCTTGATTTTGAGTTGCAGTGCCAACAAGCAGGGGATACTTTTGGAAGTTGTTGGAGTTCTTACTGATCTTAATCTCACTATTAAGAACGCTTACATTTCTTCTGGTGGAGGGTGGTTCATGGATGGTAACTATATTTCTCGCATTTTTCTCTAATTCTCTACAACATTGTTGTTTTTCTGTTTTGTGTGTATATATATGTATATATCTATACTCTTGGATTTGAAGAATAAAATTGTTGCTTTTAATTTAACCTTTTTTACAGTCTTCAATGTCACTGATCAAGGAGGGAACAAAATCACTGATGAAGAGGTTCTAAGCTATATTGAGAAGGTGAGCCATGACCGATGTTTCTTTTCATTTGCATAACTTTAACATGATATATTAGGCATATAACTCTAGGGTGAGATTAAAATATTTTGCAACAATAAATTTCCTTTAGCAGGAAAAAAGAAATGTAATTGAACTAATTTAGCCTCTTTCGGATAGGAAAAAGAAAGATCTGGTTGAATAACGTTATCAGTTACTTCTAGGTTCTTATGTACAAAACCAACCGACTCTTTGGTTGATAATGTACAGGTTCTTGGCACAGATTCTAGCTCATCAATGAGATGATCCATTGGGGTGAAATCTTCTATGGACCACACTGCCATCGAACTAATAGGAAGCGACATGCCAGGATTATTGTCCGAAATTACTGCAGTCCTCACCCACATATTAGGTCAAGACTCATGTTGGTACATTTTTTTCTTTCTTTCTTTTTATCAGTTTCTTATCATTTTTTATTTTTAATTCTTGGTCCTTTCTGGTGTATCCATGCAAATTTAACATGCAAATATGCATACTTATTATGCCTTTGAGTACTGTGTAAAATCTTTCATACCATAGAGATTGTATCTTAATATTTTCGCACAACGTTGTCCTACATGTGTGTGTACATACACACACACATACATACATATATATATATATATATATATATATCAAATGGTCATGCTAGGATATCATGGTTGGAATTCGATGACACTGAAATGCATGGTAGTTGTTGAGTCTAGGCTATATAAACTAAAAAACCAGTGACCACCCATTTCCTTAGAAGACCATAATTTGCATCTGATTGCATTATTTGTGATTCATATCCAGAGCTATTTTTCTGATACAATTTGTTTTCAATTTCATTCTGCAAGGGGTGTTAGGCTTTTATTGACTGATAGGAGTAGGCTGGTTATGGCTGTTGGAGGAGCTACTGCCTTAGCTGTAGGAGTTTACACCACCAGGTGTGCATCCTACTCTTTAGATTGCAGCTTATTCATTTATAATTCTTCCTCACCCACATATTAGGTCAAGGCACATGAGTACCCTTTGTGCCTTCTCGGGAAGGGATGATGTCTCCTGGCTTATCATTCGTAATGATTTAGGTCAATAAAAATATAGGTGGTAGCTAAGGGGATTATACTGCAAGTTTGTAAAGAAAATACTCACAAATCATTCATTGATTTTGCTTTGTTTCTCAGGGAAGGTGCTATAGTAACTTGGGGATATACCAACCGTATACTGGGACAACCATCACTAATTCGTGAATCATCCATGGAAAAATTTCCATGGTCTGGGTTGCTTTCTAAAGGAAAGCAAAAGATTATGAATTATAGTACATCAGCGAAGGCAGCTGCCTCTGTGGAAAATAAATCCAAATTTGAGAATATTGTATTGCATCCCTCCTTGCAATGAAGAATAGAGTATCTTGCTCGAGCTACAGCAAACACCAAGTCTCACCAGGCACCGTTCCGTAACATGCTCTTTTATGTGCTATCAGATTTCTTTCTTTCTTAATTTTTTCCCTTTTGAAATTGAGTGTTTATTTTCATCAGATTTCTTTCCTGTCATTTTTTTTTATCTTTGCCCTTTTGAAATTGATTGGTTATTTTCAGTTTCTGGATCGTGTCTGCGGCAGGCAGTCGTAGCAACAGAATCATGGTTCCACGTCAGAGACAAGTTTGTGGTTGTACTATGCTACTTTTGGAAGTATAATTCGAATCAAGAGTGTTCCTCAGGTATGTCCAACATGAGAGACTCTCTTACATACACACACATACGCTGCATGACTACAAAGTGCAACTGGGCATGAGGAACACAGGGGAAATTCAACATGGTTGAAGGGATTTCAACACAGGGGAAGGGGGATTTGAGTTCCTGACCTTTCCTAAGAAAATGATGCATTGGTGTCACTAGAGCATTGTCTCTTTGGCTAGAAGTCTAATATCTCTAACTTCAGTCTTTTTCTTGGAATCTACCTCTCTATCTTATTATGATTGGACTTCTCTTTCACCAAACAGGGGATTCATATCTTGTGGCCGGCACAGATGGTGTTGGAACCAAACTCAAGCTGGCATTCGAAACTGGAATCCATGATACTATTGGAATTGATCTGGTAAAGAAATTTTTTGCTTTTCTGTGTATGTGTAACTTTTCCTATGAGGCGTACGGATGAATACATAATTTTCTATTAAAATATATGTACACCTTTTTTGTAGGTTGCAATGAGTGTCAATGACATTGTTACTTCTGGAGCTAAGCCTTTATTTTTCCTCGACTACTTTGCTACTAGCCACCTAGATGTTGATCTTGCTGAAAAGGTTCATAACTGCAATCGACTAGTTGATTTTACAGATTAAAGCTGTGATGCTCGGATTCTTTGGTTAACCCGCCGTACCCGAGTCGGACACTCGTATTTTAGTGTAGTTGACAACGGTCCAGCGTGGTAAACCGAAGAGTCCGAGCATCATAGGATTAAAGAACTACTCCCTCTATCCCATAATAAATTATATCTTGATTTTTTTTGTAATACTTAACTGTACTTTGACCAAAAAGTTAATAAAATTTAATCATTCTCATGAAATTCTATACATTGTTATTGATAATCTTAACGGAACACCAATAACAGTTTTTTAGAATTTCGTGAAGATAATAACAATTTTCATCATTTTTTGGTTAAAGTTAAATTAAGTTGATAAAAAAAGTCAAGGTGCGACACTTATTATGGATTGAGGAAGTATTAAAGGTAAAGAAATGAACTAAATCGTTTCTCTCCTTATGCAGGTAATCAAGGGAATTGTTGATGGTTGCCGGCAATCTGAGTGTGCTCTCTTAGGGGGGGAGGTATGCTACTCCCTCTGTCTCATTTTCTTTGGCCACATTTGACTTTTGACGGTCAACGCAAGTGTATTTTGACCAAACATTAATGGCAATTTAATCATCCTAGTAATTCTAAAAATTATTAGTGATAAATCACCAAGTGATTTAATAGTAACAGTTTTTATAAATTTATTAGGAAGATTAAAATGACATTAATGTTCAAATTCACTTGCGTTGACCGTCAGTTAAATGTGGCCAAACAAAATGGGACGGTGGGAGTATTTTGTTTTTTTTGTGCGTGCTTTGATATGTTTATAGAAGTATGCAGTACTCTTGCCTCGCTTTGAACTCGGATAGACATTTGTCTTTTTCAGACTGCAGAGATGCCAGATTTTTATGCAGATGGCGAGTATGATCTTAGTGGTTTTGCTGTAGGCGTAGTAAAACAAGATTCAGTAATTAACGGGAAGAACATCACGGTTGGAGATGTGCTCATTGGTCTTCCATCTAGTGGAGCTCACTCAAATGGTTTCTCTCTCGTTAGAAGGTTGACCCTATTGCTTTAACAACAATTATCTTTTCTTTCTTAAACTCCCTCCGTCCCATAATAAATGTCGTATTTACCTTTTTGGTCAACTTAATTGTACTTCGACCAAAAAATTACTAAAATCTAATAATTTTCATGAAATTCTAAAAATTGTTATTGATAGTATTTTTGATGAACCATCAAAAACAACTTTTAGAATTTAACGAAAATTATTAAAATTTCATTGATCATTGGTCAATGTTCAATCGAGTTGACAATTTTTTTTATCAAGATTCGACATTTATTGTGTGACGGAGGGCATACAATGTTTGCGTTTCAAATCATTCATATTCATGGTGATGATCTTTCTTACAGTTTTTCCATTGCTATTACCTTACTGACAACTCTGACATATTGTTATAGGGTTCTTGCTCGAAGTGGTCTCTCTTTGAAAGACCAACTTCCGGGAGAATCTATCAAATTAGGTGAAGCTTTGATGGCTCCTACCGTTATATATGTTAAGCAGGTCAGTCTTTCACGTCTTTTACATTAGTTTCTTGCTAATAAAACATTAAAGTTTCCGTCTTTTAATTTTGTTAAACAGGTGCTTGATATAATTAGCAAGGGAGGCGTGAAAGGAATAGCTCACATTACAGGTGGGGGTTTCACAGACAACATACCTCGAGTTTTCCCAGAAGGACTTGGAGCTCTTATTTATAAGGACTCTTGGGTAGTTCCTCCAGTTTTTAAATGGATCCAAGAGGTAAATATCTCTTTCCCTTTCCAACTTAACATCGTTTGTCTCATAATTGAAACTCGACTTTCATGCTTCTGGTCAGTGGGGAACCCTGGAGTTATTCAGATTGGGTGCACAAATTACACTAAAAAAATAATGTCAACGTGGTACTTGATCCAAGACTGCAAAGTTAAAAACCTTACATCTAACCCACTGCGCTAGTCAAGTTATGTAATACGCATCCGGGGCCTGGAGTTACATTTTATAGTGACAAGTACGTGTGTACATTTTATCAAGGAGAGTAAAAATAACTTACATTTTTTATTAACACGAGTTAGATCATATAGTGACGTGATACGGTGATAGTAACATGACTTACATTATATGATAAGATGAATTACATCCAATTTAAACTGATTTGTACCAAAAAAATAAAAACATTTAAACTGCTACGTAGTCCGATTGTACGTGACCCAAATCTATGTAATACATGAGTGCACTATATATCCATCTATCTATCTCTCTCTTTATATTTAAAATAATTTTTTCTATTATATGTGGGAAGTAAGTGGGTGCACATGCACCCACTCTGAGTTGGGTGAATCTGTCTCTGCTTCTGGTCCAAATCTGGGTTGAGTTATGGATACATGTCACAACAGCCATTTTCAACATACATTTTTTTTGTCCCTTTTTTCAAGGATAACCCTTCTCCTGTGGCCATATCCTATCCAGGCTGGAAGAGTTGAAGAAGCGGAAATGATGAGGACTTTCAACATGGGAATTGGAATGGTTCTGGTTGTTACCAAGGAGGCGGCAGATAGAATTCTTGGCAATGGAAATGAGACCCACATCGCATACCGCATAGGTGAGGTGGTAAGTGGTGATGGAGTGAGCTACCAATAACATATTCGCATGAATCTCCCGGTCAGTATTTTTTTCTTCCGTTTACTGTGATATGAGATGAACTGGTATGATGGGGCGGCTTTATTTATCTTGTAACTTAAGTTTAGGTTTTGAAATCCTTGATTTTTTGTTGTAAAATAGAAACGGCTCTAATATATATATTGGTGAATCAAAGTTCTGTTAATAAGTTGTCACGTATGGTTATCATTGGGTTTCCAAGGTTGGGTTTTTGTGTCAGATTACAATGCAGTCGATAGCATCTGACGGTGGGAAATCCACCCTAGCTTGATCAATGGCCCCTGTTGGTTGGGGAATGGTAGGTAAAAAACGATCTGTGCCCTTGAAATTGGACTCTGACATCTTTATTTTTAGGTAGTCGTGGTACCGGCCATGGGCCGGACCCTACACGACCACCAAAGATGATCCATTGCATTGTAAACTTCTTTATGTCATCTCTAGTAGAGATTTTCCAGAGTCTTTGGTCCTGGAATCTCACATTTGAGCCCATTGGGTCCAATTTGAAAAAAATAAACATAGGGGACTGACCGGAAAATTCTAAAAAAATATTAAAATGTCCAAGAAGTTTTTTCACATGTTATTTTATACCTAATACTGCATGTAATATTATATTCACATACGAGTAAATATAATATTGCATACGAGTGAATATAATATTGCATGTATTATTTTTATAATACTGCCTGCAGTATTTTAAACTACTTTATAAAAATTTCAGGGTCATTGTGATTTAGGCATGAACTTCCTGACCTTGCAATTTTACTCTTTTTTTTTTTTTTCACTGCCTTGTAGGGAGGACAGTGAAACTATAGCCTCTAATAATACAATATATAAATCCCAGGGTGCAATAGTACATTATATAAATCCCAGGGTAGTAAAGGAAGAAATTTGAAACATGTCCCAAATGATAGTCATAACCCCTTGTCCTATAAAAATAAAAATGTTCTTATTTGTTACTCCCTCCGTCCCACTTCAAAGTGTCCTCTTTCTTTTTCGGGACGTCCGAAGCCCATTCCATAAATGAAAATATGTGAACAGTGTTTCAGATATTTATACCCTCATAATGTTTACTCCCTCCGTCCCACAAATATACCAAAAAATTTTCCTTTTGGGCGTCCTACAATAATCTATACTTTCCCAAAATGAAAATGGGATCCACTTCTCTCTACTCACAACACTTTTTAAATTTACTATTCTCTCCACTCATTCTCTCTCCTATTTTACTTTTACACTCATAACACATTACCTTTATCACTTTTTACCTTAATCTCCGTGCCGGGTCAAAAAGTCTACGTTATCATGGGACGGAGGGAGTATATATTTAAAAAAAACCATTCATTAACTTACTATTCCTCCCACTCATTCTCTCTCCTATTAAATGTTTTTAACTTTTACATTCTCTCTCTTCTAATTTTCTACCCACTTTCAATTATTTATTCATTTTTTTTTTTAAAAACCGTGAAATTATACCATGGACACTTTGAAGTGGGACGAAGGGAGTATTTGTTTGTCCAAGTGAGTTTACACTTTTTATCGCAAAAACTTGTTATCCCTATTAGCTAATTAGGTGAAACTCGCTACTAGTGGTAGTGAGTTTACTATTTTCTTCCTAAACTCAGTACTGCTAGTTGCAAGTTCCATCGAAGTTGGCCACTTCTATCACAACAAAAAGAGAGGTCAAATCTCTTTACGAGCTTTTAGCTTTTGTTAGTATTATTCTGAATTCTGTGCTTTCTAGCGGAGCCCTCAAGCATCCGAAATACGCCATATTTGTGCGAAACTCGCCCCCTGCTTGCCTTAGAATGTTGTTACTAAAAAATTTACTTCATAATAACAGTATAATGAGATTAAAGCTAAAAGAAATGCCTTAGAATGTTGTTACTAAAAAAATTACTCCCTTCGTTCCACAAATATATAGACTTTTTGGTCAGGCACGGAGATTAAGGTAAAAAGCGATAAAGGTAATGTGTTGTGAGTGTAAAAGTAAAATAGGAAAGAGAATGAGTGGAGAGAATAGTAAATTTAAAAAGTGTTGTGAGTAGAGAGAAATGAATCCCATTTTCATTTTGAAAAAGTAAAAATTATTATGGAACGCCCAATTTTTTTTATTTTTATTTTTATATTTGTGGGGGGAAGGGAGTACTTCATAATAACAGAATAATGAGATTAAAGCTAAATGAAATGGTTATACAGAAAAAAGAAAGAGGACAAGTCATTGTCCCCTAGAAAAAAACAATAATAAAAGGCACAAAACATAGTACATAGTACCAGTGGATAAGTCATTGTCCCCTAGTAAAAAACAATGGTAAAGAGGATAACATAGTACTCCCTCCGTCCCATCCGATTTAGGACATTCACTTTTGACACGGAGATTAAAAAATACTATTATAATATTAGGAGAGAGAATGAGTGGAGAATGTGTTGTGAGTGTGAAAAATTAAATAGGAGATAAAATGAGTGGGATAAATAGTGATGAAATTATTATTGTGAGTATGACAAGTGGGTCCCATTTAATATAAAAGTAATATAAACTTTCCATTTTGAGCCATTCTAAGTCAGATGGGACGTCCACAATGACAAAACGTCCTAAGTCAGACGGGACAGAGGGAGTACATAGTACCAGTAGAAAAAAACAATGATAAAAGGGACAACATAGTACATAGTACCAGTGGTTTGCTTTAGCGCAAATTATTACTCTCCGTCCCGCTTCACTTTAAGAATTCTACTTTTTCTTTTGATCCGTCTTATTTTAAAAATTCTTTTTATAAATGATACGAGTAAGTTTTATACTCTTATAATTTAAATATATTTATAAAAAAAATCAATCATTTTATAATTATAATGTAACATATTTAAAAAAAAAATCAATCATTAACTACTATTTTCTATCCCATATTTAACTTTTACATTCCATCTCCTCTAAATCTTTTACACACTTACAAAAAAATCAATCATTAGTTACTATTTTCTATTCCACATTTAACTTTTACATTTTCTCTCCTCTAATCTTTTACCCATTTATAATTCTTTATTCATTTTTTAAAATTTTTCTTAAGAAGCATAAAATCCAATCCCAAGACCCTTGGTCCGAGACAGAGGGAGTAGTATTTATCTACCAAAAAAAAAGGTGGTCCCAGTTTTTTTTTTTTTTGGAGATGCACATGTTGATGAGTGGTATATAGTTTGTTTGTTAAATATTCAATCTGTCTCATAATAAATATCATTAATTTGTCATATTTCTTAAAAATATATTTTATCAATTTGAAAATTGTTTATACAATAATAAAATTATACTAAATTATTTCTCGTTAAAACATATAACACTTATTTTGAAAGTTGGAAGAAACCGAAAAGGAAAGAAACTTATTGGTTAAGCATTACGGATATACTCCCTCCGTCTCATAAAACATTACCCCTTTACTGTTGAGAACGGAAAATAAGGAATAATGTTATTAAATTAGGTGTTGTGAGTGGGAGGAGAGAGAATGAATGGAAAGAATAGTAAATTTGAAAAGTGTTGTGAGTATGACAAGTGGATCCCATGAATAAAGAAGTATTAAAAAATTTCCTTTTTAAGAAAGTGGGACTTTAAAGTGGGATGCCCAAAATAGCAAAAGGGGTAATGTTTTATGGGACGGAGGGAGTATATAGTACTTCTTTTGTCCCTTACTTTTTCCGTCTCATTATAAATTATACACCATTTCTCATTATTAGGTGTCCCATTACAAAATACAAACTTGCTAAAATAAAAATGTTTTATACTTTTATATTAATGTGACCCACGTGTCATACTTATAACAACAATTCAATTATTATTTTCTACCCCAATTTCTCTCTCTTACCTCACTTTTCAAACTCACAACACCTACTTCACTACACTTTTCATTAATTATTGTGTAAATAACGACAGAAAAGGTTGCAGTGAGACGAAGGGAGTATACTTTATTTTTAAAATGAATAATTTGATTCATTTGCTACATTTACAATAACAACTAACATAATATTCTTTTAACAAATTTTTATATTTTATTTTACTTTTAATACTTATAATTTTTTTTAATAATCGTGTATAATCAAATTAAGAATTGTTTGGTAAAATGCAGGTACCGTAATACATCATACATTAGTACGTATAATCTTATCAAAATTGACGTGAAACACAAATAATATCTCTTTACCAGACGAAACTGGATGCATGTTCTAAGGCTACAAATACTCTCCGAAACTACACATGTTCCAAGGTTAGGAATCTATATATTCATGTGACAATTTTTCATAATTATTTTAGGTTTTATTTTTAAATTTGAACATTATAAATCAAGTACGATCTTGGATCATAAACTGGGCCCAATGGATTGGACACAAAGTAAAATGCAGGTACCGTAATACATCATACATTAGTACGTATAATATATTAATCTTATCTAAATTGAATTGAAACACAAATAATATCTCTTTACTAGACACGGGCTGGATGCATGTTCCAAGGCTACAAATACTCTCCGAAACTACATGTTCCAAGGTTGGGAATCTATATATTCATGTGATAATTTTTCATATTTATTTCAGTTTATTTTTAAATTTGTCTTAGTTGCCTTTTTTTCAGTTTGATGTTTCCTTGGATAATGAATTATGTGCCCTAATTTTATATGATATGTAAGCTCTTGAGGATTTTGTCTTCTCTCGGTTTCTTTACGTTGGTTGGTGATTCCATTGGCCAATTGTTCATCATGTATGTACATTGTTTGCTCGAAAACTTCCATTTGCGATATCTTGATTTTGAGTTGCGGTGCCAACAAGCGGGGATACTTTTGGAAGTTGTTGGAGTTCTTACGATCTTAATCTCACTATTAAGAACGCTTACATTTCTTACGGTGGAGGGTGGTTCATGGATGGTAACTATATTTCTCGCATTTTTCTCTAATTCTCTACAACATTGTTGTTTTTCTGTTTTGTGTGTATATCTATGTATATATCTATAATCTTGGATTTGAAGAATAAAATTGTTGCTTTTAATTTAACCTTTTTTACAGTCTTCAATGTCACTGATCAAGGAGGGAACAAAATCACTGATGAAGAGGTTCTAAGCTATATTGAGAAGGTGAGCCATGACCGATGTTTCTTTTCATTTGCATAACTTTAACATGATATATTAGGCATATAACTCTAGGGTGAGATTAAAATATTTTGCAACAATAAATTTCCTTTAGCAGGAAAAAAGAAATGTAATTGAACTAATTTAGCCTCTTTCAGATAGGAAAAAGAAAGATCTGGTTGAATAACGTTATCAGTTACTTCTAGGTTCTTATGTACAAAACCAACCGACTCTTTGGTTGATAATGTACAGGTTCTTGGCACAGATTCTAGCTCATCAATGAGATGATCCATTGGGGTGAAATCTTCTATGGACCACACTGCCATCGAACTAATAGGAAGCGACATGCCAGGATAATTGTCCGAAATTACTGCAGTCCTCACCCACATACTAGGGCACTAACACCTACAAGGATATCATGGTTGGAATTCGATGACACTGAAATGCATGGTAGTTGTTGAGTCTAGGCTATATAAACTAAAAAACCAGTGACCACCCATTTCCTTAGAAGACCATAATTTGCATCTGATTGCATTATTTGTGATTCATATCCAGAGCTATTTTTCTGATACAATTTGTTTTCAATTTCATTCTGCAAGGGGAGTTAGGCTTTTATTGACTGATAGGAGTAGGCTGGTTATGGCTGTTGGAGGAGCTACTGCCTTAGCTGTAGGAGTTTACACCACCAGGTGTGCATCCTACTCTTAAGATTGCAGCTTATTCATTTATAATTCTTCCTCACCCACATATTAGGTCAAGGCACATGAGTACTCTTTGTGCCTTCTCGGGAAGGGATGATGTCTCCTGGCTTATCATTCGTAATGATTTAGGTCAATAAAAATATAGGTGGTAGCTAAGGGGATTATACTGCAAGTTTGTAAAGAAAATACTCACAAATCATTCATTGATTTTGCTTTGTTTCTCAGGGAAGGTGCTATAGTAACTTGGGGATATACCAACCGAATACTGGGACAACCATCACTAATTCGTGAATCATCCATGGAAAAATTTCCATGGTCTGGGTTGCTTTCTAAAGGAAAGCAAAAGATTATGAATTATAGTACATCAGCGAAGGCAGCTGCCTCTGTGGAAAATAAATCCAAATTTGAGAATATTGTATTGCATCCCTCCTTGCAATGAAGAATAGAGTATCTTGCTCGAGCTACAGCAAACACCAAGTCTCACCAGGCACCGTTCCGTAACATGCTCTTTTATGTGCTATCAGATTTCTTTCTTTCTTAATTTTTTCCCTTTTGAAATTGAGTGTTTATTTTCATCAGATTTCTTTCCAGTCATTTTTTTTATCTTTGCCCTTTTGAAATTGATTGGTTATTTTCAGTTTCTGGATCGTGTCTGCGGCAGGCAGTCGTAGCAACAGAATCATGGTTCCACGTCAGAGACAAGTTTGTGGTTGTACTATGCTACTTTTGGAAGTATAATTCGAATCAAGAGTGTTCCTCAGGTATGTCCAACATGAGAGACTCTCTTACATACACACACATACGCTGCATGACTACAAAGTGCAACTGGGCATGAGGAACACCTATGGACTCACTCTGTCCCATAGTGAATGACCTATTTTGGGAAGAAATAAATAATTGAATGACCTATTTTGGAACAAAATGAATGACCTTTCGAATATTTTCCTAAAAAAACTTTCTCCCCGATAGATGCTGCTGGTATATGGGCTTATCCTAGCCAACTACTTGTCAGGTCTGATTTCAAGTGAATGTGTTTGTTCTATATGGTGGTTATCTAAATAAGCGGGTCCTACTGCAGATTCTCAAAATCTGGCAACTGAATCTGATACCGGCAAAGCTTCAACTGATGGAAATCAACAGCAAAAGAAAAGCCCCCCTCAAACTCCAGCCTTAAAAAAGAGGCACAGAGGTTGCTCATTTTGCATTCTTGATTTAGAAAGCAATCCCATTACAGAGCTTCCACCCAGCCAACAAGTTGTTGGTGTAATTACCATGGAGGATGTTATCGAGGAACTTCTTCAGGTATGCTTGGAAACATAAGACGTTGACTATGATGAAACCTTTTCGCCCGTAGCAATGCTTAAGTCTATTAGAATCCTAATTGTCATAGCCGCATATTACGACTATGAGATATGGCAAATGGACGTCAAAACAGCGTTTCTTAACGGAAACCTGCTTGAGGATGTATACATGATACAACCTGAAGGGTTTGTCGATCCAAAGGATTCTAACAAAGTGTGTAAGTTGCAGAGATCCATTTATGGATTGAAGCAAGCTTCCCGGAGCTGGAATCTACGTTTTGATGAATCAGTCAAAGAGTTTGGCTTCATCAAAAACGAAGATGAACCTTGTGTATACAAGAAGATAAGTGGGAGCATAGTGCTATTTCTGGTGTTGTATGTCGATGACATCTTACTTATTGGAAACAATGTTCCTGCACTTGAGACTGTAAAGTCCTGGTTAGGAAAATGTTTTTCAATGAAAGATATGGGTGAGGCGGCTTATATCCTTGGTATCAAGATCTATAGAGATAGATCAAGGAGGATGATTGGTTTGAGTCAGAGTACATATATTGACAAGGTCCTTAGAAGATTCAGCATAGAAAATTCTAAGAGAGGGAACTTGCCAATGGGACATGGCATTACTCTTAGCAAGACTCATTGTCCCAAGACAAATGATGAGCGAAAGAGGATGAGTGATATACCATATGCTTCGGCAATTGGGTCTATCATGTATGCCATGTTATGTACTAGTCCCGATGTCTCATACGCTTTAAGCGCAACGAGTAGATACCAGTCTGATTCTGGTGAGAACCATTGGATAGCTGTCAAGAATATCCTTAAGTACTTGAGAAGGACTAAGGATGTATTCTTGGTATTTGGAGGAATGGAAGATGATCTGGTTGTGAAGGGTTACACAGATGCAAGCTTCCAAACCGACAAAGATGACTATAGATCGCAGTCTGGTTTTGTGTTTATGCTAAATGGAGGTGCTGTTTGTTGGAAGAGTTCAGCGAGCACCGTTGCCGATTCTACAACGAGCCGAATACATAGCAGCATCGGATGCGGCTAAGGAGGCGGTTTGGATCAAGAAGTTCGTTAGTGACTTAGAAGTCGTTCCGAGTATCACTAACCCGATAGAGCTTTTCTGTGACAATAATGGTGCTATTGCCCAAGCAAAAGAACCAAGGTCACATCAGCGATCCAAACACATTTTGAGACGCTTCCACCTCATTCGAGAAATCTGTGAAAGGGAGGACGTCAAGATATGCAAGATACCAACGAATGACAACATCTCGGACCCTCTCACCAAGCCTTTACCACAAGCTAAACATGATGGTCATGTTAGGTCCATGGGTATAAGATACATGAATGATTAGGCCTAGTGCAAGTGGGAGACTGTAGGTGTTAGTGCCCTAGGCCTATAGAGATAGACCTTTATGTAATGTCATTGTTCATTTATATATGAGATTGTTTCTTTGATTATTATATGTGTTTGCATGTTTAGTTATAATAATCGTGTCCCTAGTACTTATGAAGCACTAGTATGAAGTCTAATGGATAATCATGTGATGATTATATGCATGGAGATGCACATTAGATTCATGGGTACTTGTTAGAGAACAAGGTACTGGACTTGACCCATTATGAGATTTATGTCATGGTCATATGTCATAATTAAATCTCATATAGTCATATCATTGATATCCTTTGACCTGAGATTATCATCGTCTTCCGCTCGATGAATATCATGTTTGATATAGTTTAACGTTGTCTTTAACCGGATGACAATAAGGGCTATCATTGGCATGGTATGATTCTTGTTGGGGTCATATCATTGATATCCTTTGACCTGAGATTATCATCGTTTTCCGCTCGATGATTATCATGTTTGATATAGTTTAACGTTGTCTTTAACGTGATGACAATAAGGGCTATCATTGGCATGGTATGATTCTTGTTGGGAAGAATGATAAGTCAAGATGGAAATTGTCCCTCGTAAAGAGAGATGTTTGCTTGGCCACTCGTAAGTAAGATTGATGTAGTGCATGGCCATGCCCGAATGAATTAATGTGATTAATATCATTCGATTAATCAATTTACTTGGTAACGAGAAAGCATTGAACAATATGAGTTGACGTGGACCATGACTCATGTTCAATATAACATCGTGTGACAATGGGATTGTGATATGTTCTATGTAGGAAAATCGAACTTGATATTATACTATTTGGGTAGGCATGATGGCTTGCTAGAGTCCGCTCATGTCTTATGAGGATCGATGTGATCGGACTCATTGCCAACATAGTATGGTCCTATGGGGTCACACGCATCGAACGAATTGTCAAAAATGAAGAAAATGGGTTTTTGGGCTCGGGGACGACTCGTCCCACGTGGCCGAACCAAGTCGTGCCTTATGAAGGGACGCCGGGATCGGTGGGGGGTGTCCCTGAGGGACGACTCGTGCTCTGGGGCACGAGTCGTGCCCAAAGGGACGACTCGTCCCTTGAACAAAGCCAAGTCGTGCCCTATGAGGGGACGCCAGGATCAGTGGAAGGTCCCAAGGGGACGACTCGTGCCCTGGGGGACGAGTCGTCCCGTCGGGCCTGGACTGATACGTAAATGACCTAATTTTAGGGTTTTCGCAAAGGGCTTTTATTTGTAACGTATAAATAGTTGCCCCTGGTTGCCCTAGCCGTCATTAGAACGTTTTGGCTTGAGAGAAACACTAAAAGTGAGAGATTTCAATTGAGAATTGAGAATCAAACACTACCAAATCCATTGTTCTTCATTGATTGAAAGGTGTTTCAATCAATAGGATCTAGCAATCCTCCTAGAAGAGTTCTAGGGTTCGTTCCTCGCGTGGATACACATAGAGGATCTTCGCTCGTCAAGATCTTTGGTTCGTGATTCCCGTTCGTTCATCAAGGATTAACAAGGTCATTCAATATGGAGTTGGGTCAAGTTTATCAAAGGCAAAAGCATTCAAGGTTGGTATTTCTATTTCATCTTTCTTAATTATTCATCTAGAACGGATTCTAGGGCTTGGGGTTTTTCGAGTTATTGCTTATTCCGCTGCGCATGGACCCTCGAAACCCTACAGGTGAATCCAAAGAAAATGGATTTTGGCAAAAAGTTCAATATGAGGGGAATATAGCTTATTGTACAAGCTGTGGTTTGCTTGGGCATTCAGTGGGTATATGCAGAAAGTTAGGTTGGAGAAATCAGCCATCTAGAGAAAGGAAACAGGTGGATATGCAAGAGAAAAGAAATGGGAAACAATCAATGGAAAACAACATAGAAATACAAGAAGAACAGAGAACTACACAGGTGTGGACTAAAGTTGGTAAAAGAAGGATTGGAGAAACATCAACAAGAAATGCAGAAATGGATGTGAATGAAAACAAATTGATAAAACAAATGCCAATTGAGTTAGATAATGGTGCAGGAGAGATTCTCACTGATGATCAAATGCATGAGGAAGAAATGCGAAGAAAATCAGGAAAAGGAATGGTTGTTGATATTATTGCTGATGAACATCAGCAACTGTAAAGGCCCGAAAATTTTGAAATTTCTTTAGTATTATTTTAATTAGAATAATAAATAAAATAATACTCCTCATTTAGTTGGACTTAGATTTAATTGAATGGACCAAAACAATGATTTAAATCAAGTGGGCTAAGTTGTGGGCTTAGGAGGTTAAAGGGGCCCAAGGAGGTTAAAGCCTAGATATAAATAATAAACCTCCTTATTATTTTTTTCATAATCCTTCATTAATCAAAAAAAAATAAAAAAAATTAAAACCCTAGGAGAGGGGGGCGGCGACCGAGAGCTTGGAGGGAGGTGACAGCCGGATTTTTGGTCTTCTTTGGCCAATATTTCTTCATCATAATCAAGGTAAGATGATACCCTAAACCCTAATTTTTATTTCATTCAATTTGGAATTAAATTGAATTAGATATGAATTTTTGAAATTCTAAAACTATTTAATTCTAGGTTTAGCCATTCTTAGATTTTAATGGTTTAATCTTAGAGTTTAATTAATAAAGAGAAAATTACGTCCTAGTCCCTCAATATAATCAAATCTACATTCTAAGACAATGAATTACCATATTTACCTCCTAATCCTACACAATAAAATTACTAACCATATAATCCCTCTACCAATAAATAAAAATTCCACCACTCTCAAATTACACCCACATTCCACACTACCCAATTAAAACCTTACCCTCTCTCTCTTTCTCACAGAGCATTCTCTCTCTTTCACTTTCTCTCTCCACCCCCATCTCTCCCTCCGATCACCCTCCCCTTTCCCGTCCGACAACCCCTCACACCTCCGGCCTCCCTCTTCCCTTCCTCCACACCTCCGACCACCCCTCCCCTCAACCATGCTTCGCCAACTCCGACGACAACCTCTCCTCCCCAACTCCGGCGAAGCTCTTTCCTCCCTCTCCGGCGATCGTTTCTCTCCCAAACTCCGGCGAACGTCTCCCTCCTCAACTCCGGCGTTCGTCTACCCCACCTCAGTTTACCTTCTTCCTTCGCACCTCCGGCCACACACAACACACCTTATTCTGATCACCTCGTTGCAGATCCGACCGTCTTCTCCACACCGGCGACACTTCTCCGATCTTCCTCCATTCCATTCGAGCTCGCAGCTGCCATAGATCGAGCAGATCTGGATTTTTGTTTGGATTTTTCTTCTTAATTTTACTGTTAGTTGAAGCTCAGTTCAGTCGGATTCGAATGCTGGCTTCTATGTATCCTCCTTTGAGTAGTGTTCCCCGTTGCAATAATGTAATTCCAGAGGAAGAAAAAGCCTTAGATTTGGGATTTGAGGTTGCAACCCTTTGATAACAAAACATTTTGTAAAGAGTGATTCTGTCATATTTTTTTTCTTAGTATTTTTTTTTAAAGGTTGTTTCTTTTAAACATTAGTCTTTTGGATTGGGTTTTGGAGTTTAATATGATTACCCTTTCTTACAATCTTCACTTTTTTTTTTAATCAGTGGTTGAATTAAATGTATTTCTGGAGTTACCTTCTGGCGTCATCAACATGAGAATGCAGAGCTATGAATTGGAAATGCATTACCCCAAATTCACGTATGTTTGGCCAGAATGAAACATGGAAATTTCATGGTATTCACACTTCTTGGATCCTAAGTTTTCTTAGTCACGTATGTTTATCTTCTTAGTCACGATCAATAACAATTGAGAACTTACTGATAAGTTAAGTTCTCAATTGTTTATTCGCCGGAGAGGTCGTCGGAGTTGGTGATCGCCGAAGTTGATCGTGTTCTTAGTAGTTTAGTCAACAACTGAGAACTTACTGATAAGTTAAGTTCTCAGTTGTTTGGTCGACGGAGTTGGTGGTCGCCGGGGAGGTCACCGGAGTTGATCGTGTTCTTAGAAGTTTAGTTGACAACTGAGAACTTACTGATAAGTTCTCAGTTGTTTGGTTGCCGAAGTAGGGGATCGTTGGAGTTGATCGTGTTCTTAGTAGTTTAGTTGACAATTGAGAACTTACTGATAAGTTAAGTTCTCAGTTGTTTGGTCACCGGAGTTGGTAGTCGCCGGAGTTAATTGTGTTCTTAGTAGTTTAGTTGACAACTGAGAACTTACTGATACGTTAAGTTCTCAGTTGTTTGATCGCCGGAGTTAGTGGTCGTCGGAGTTGGTAGTCGCCGGAGTTAATTGTGTTCTTTGTAGTTTAGTTGACAACTGAGAACTTACTGATACGTTAAGTTCTCAGTTGTTTGATCGCCGGAGTTAGTGGTCGTCGGAGTTGGTAGTCGCCGGAGTTAATTGTGTTCTTAGTAGTTTAGTTGACAACTGAGAACTTACTGATACGTTAAGTTCTCAGTTGTTTGTTCGCCAGAGAGGTCACCGGAGTTGGTAGTCGCCGGAGTTAATTGTGTTCTTAGTAGTAGTTAATTGTGTTCTTAGTAGTTTAGTCGACAACCGAGAACTTGCGATAAGTTAAGTTCTCGGTTGTTTGGGTCGCCGAGCCGGAGTTGGTAGTCGCCGGAGTTAATTGTGTTCTTAGTAGTTTAGTTGACAACTGAGAACTTACTGATAAGTTAAGTTCTCAGTTGTTTGGTCGCCGGAGAGGTCGCCAGAGTTGGTGGTCGCCGAAGTTGGTAGTCGCCGGAGTTAATTGTGTTCTTAGTAGTTTAGTTGACAACTGAGAACTTACTGATAAGCTAAGTTCTCAGTTGTTTGGTCGCCGGAGTTGGTGGTCGCCGGAGTTGGTAGTCGCCGGAGTTAATTGTGTTCTTAGTAGTTTAGTTGACAGCGAGAACTTGCGATAAGTTAAGTTCTCGGTTGTTTGAAATAAAAAGTCGCCGGAAAAAGTCGCCGGAGTTGGTCGCGGAGTTGATGGTTGCCGGAAGTGTTAGCGGAGAAGATGGGGAGGGTGACCTAAGGTGAGGGTGGTTGGAGAGAAATTAAATTGTTAAAGAGATTGGACTTAGTGAAATGATAGGAGGGTGAACTTAATAAAATGTTGGGAGGGTGTAGTTATTAAGCTAGGGACTAAATGGTTAATCAAATTATAAATTGTCTTAGGAAGTAGTTTTGTTTCTATAGAGGGATTATTTGGTAAATGCCTCATTAATAAATTGAGGGTTTGATTAATGGGGAATTGAAGGTTATAATGATGTAACCCTAACCCTAGTTCATATTGTTTTGGAATTAGATCAAACACAATTAATATGATTAAAAGTGTTTTTATTAAAGAGTATATAAATTAAATGATGTGTTTAATGTTTGAAAAATAAAAATAAGAATGCACTGTATGTATTGACTAGTATGCAATAATATATGCTAGTTATGTTATACTATGCTTAATGAAAAGTAAGTGTAACGGAAAATCGACATCAATGTAGGTGATCGATATGGGAATACTCAATGTAGGGTATAACCCATGAAATTATGCTTAATGAAAAGCATGTATTATGAAAACACGACATCAATGTAGGTGTTCGTTGTTGGGAATACTCAATGTAGGGTATAACCCATGGAATTGACGGAAGGCTGAAAGAATAACAAAATTGTAGTTGCCACACTTTCTTTGTTATGAAATATACACATATATGTTTGTTTATAACCTATCCTTGAATATACTTCTTTGGATCCGTTCATTCCGGTTGTCTCTTCATTGAACCGAAGGGACCACGTATGAACTTACTGGGCATTGTTCGCTCATTCCTTCATTTCTTTTTCCCCATGATCGGAATAGAGAAGAAGGAGAACCGTCATCAGGAAGAGACGGAGCATTTAAGTAGAAGTAATTAGATATTTAATGATTCCGAGTTTCCGAACTTTTATTAGCACTAGTAGTTGTACTTAGCCGTTACATTTGATTATTCCGCACTGATGTAATGGTTTGATTTAAGTTACCGTTATGGACCCGTCGTTTGGGGTATTTATTCATGTTTATGGAATTATTTAAATTATGGAAATTCGGGGTCGTTAAAAAGGAGATGGAAAATGTGGATTTGGATGGTTCTGTAAAGGTGAATAGTGCAAGACAGAAAGAACAAGGAAAGAAGAATCTAAAGCAAACTATTGGAAAGGCAAATAGTCCAACTGACAGTGAAGACAAAGCAAAGAAGAATGATGCTGTTGTTGACATTATTGCTGATGTAAATAAAAGGACAGAGAGTGAAACAAAGAAAGCTGATGATGTTGTTGAAAACCAGATTTTGAAGCCAACCACTGAAGAACAACATAGAATCCTAAATGAAAAGGATTCAATAGGCCTTAGTGAAGAAGAAATAAGGTACAACAGTTTATTGGAAACTGAAACTAAAGCTGGAAAACAGAATAAGGAAGAACTTGAAAACCTTGGGCCTTGTACTTTAAATATGGAGGATTCTCGTCCTTCTAACAAGTTTTTGGATAGCCCAACTGATGGAAAAGAAATAGAAGGAAAAAACAATGAGAAGGAAGTGGAGAACAAGTCCATTGAAGGAACAAAAGGAGATGATGAAGATGAATATCAATTATATGTGGGGAAGAACAATAGAAAAAAGAAAGGAAATGAATACAATAGAACAAGAGCAGGAAGTAAGAGGAATCAAGGGTGATAACCTGTTTCTTTTGAGGTTACTGAAGTTGTTTAACATGGGGTTTTCAATGGATATTGCTGTTAGCTTGTCTCTGTTTTGGTCCAGCTGGCAACAATTATTTGGGTGTTGGCAGTTATTTTGGTTGTTTGTCAAGGTTTATGGGTATTCTATAGTTAATTTGAGCAATATGCTTGAGCTGAGGTGGATGGTGGCAGCTTTGGGTTCTTGTTTTGTTTGGTTTTGCCTTTATGCTATTCTGTTTGTACAAGCTGAAGTGGTGAAGGGAGTTGGGCATATGGAAAATTGTTGGTATATGCTGAATGTGTCCAGATTGTTGCCTCAATGTTGGCAGCATAAGTGTTTTGGTTGTTGGCAATTCCTTGCTAGTTTCTGGCAGCTTTGGAATATGTTATATAGAGGTTTATGTTGGGTTAATGCTAATGTTTTTGGCAAAATGCAAATTCTGAGATGGCTGTTGACAGTTTGGAGGTATTGTTTTGGTTGTTTATGGTTTGCTGAGGATTCTAATGGCTCAGAAGGTGCAGCTCAAGATAGTATAGATCATTTTGTTGGTATTATTGCTTCAGAGTTGATCAATTTGATGGTTTTGAAGAAGCTGTGGGCATATGGCTTGGTCAGTAATGGTTCAGATTACAGTTCTATGGACATCAGCTGGTTTTTTTGGCAGCAGGTAGATGGTTGGTTTGGGTTGTTATTGTTTTGCAAAGGTTATACCTTAGTTCTGACAGCATGGAAGCAGGTTAACAACCATTTAATTCTGAATTCTGGTTGTTGGCATCAGTTTTATGGCAATTTATATAGTGGTGGTTCTATTTTGATGTTTGAAGAAGCTGTGAAGGCTGGTTCTTTGTTCTGTGCTATGGCTAAGGTGCTAAGTGTTCAATCTAAAGTGATGAAGGAATTTGGGCATCAGTTTGAAGGTTTGGGGTATACTTCGGTGGTGTTAATAGCCTTAGTAAGCATTGATATGGCAGCAATTTTAGCCATATGTCATTTTTGGTATATTGGTAAGGTGTATAGGGTGTATATTTGTATAATGTCTTTTTTGATAGACAGGTTGCTTGTGGGTGATTGTAATAGAGAAAAGGATAGGTATATGTGTTTCATTCACAATTGTAATAGGTTAGTATTGAGGTTTAGGCTCCAAATCACTTATAAAGTGATTGGTTGTCCCCCTCTTGTAAACTTTATAGTTTTTGTTATTAATAAAATCCTCCCAGGTGCCGTCCTGGTTTCTTAAAAAAAAAAAACCCTAAACCCTTAACCCCAAACCCCAAACCCCAAACCCTCAAACCCCAAATCCCAAACCCCAAACCCCAAACCCCAAACCTAACCCTAACCCTAACCCTAACCCCCAAACCCCAAACCCCAACCCCCAACCCCTAAAACCCCAAACCCCAAAACCCCGAACCCGAACCCCGAACCCCGAACCCCGAACCCCGGAACCCCAAACCCCAAACCCCAACCCCAACCCCAACCCCCAAAACCCAAAACCCAAAACCCAAAACCCAAACCCAAAACCCCAAACCCCAAACCAAACCCAACCCAAAACCAACCCCTAATCCAACTGTGGGCGATTTAGGCGATTGAAGGTGCGATCAGTGTGTGTAACACAATTCCGGCCAAATTTCGCCGGAGATGGCAAAACCACCTGACATTAACAACCAATCGAGCTTCCCTGATGGATGTGGTTTTACCCATCCAAAAGATATATTTCCTAGCTTATTTGGTGCTCGAAACCTTGAGAATTTAATGTATTTTCTAGTGTTTTGAAAGTACAGGGGTTGAAGTGCAATTATTGAGAAAATGGAGGATTGGAGCGAACTTTGGAAGCTTTTGGATCAAATTGTAATTTTGGAAAATTTGGGACTAAACGGAAATTACGAAGTTCAAGGACCAAAGTGGAAATATTGGAAATTAAGGGACTAAAGTGGAAATATGGAATTTTTGGATGAATTTGATATATAAAAATTCGTGGGATTAAATGAAAAATAAAATCCTAAAGAGCGAAGTGCAAAAGAAGTCATTAGAGTGGTCAAAGTGCGACTGCAAAATAGCGGGACGAAACGAATAACAATTGGTACAAATTGACCAACCAAGGCCATTGCATGCTGGGATGTGGCCGGCCAGTTTATAGTATTGCTGGCCGAGAATGGTAGGCAAATGGGGCCATGCACTACAAGGATTGCTGGGCCAGGAGGATTTTTGGGGCCAAGATGGGCCAAGGCTGTTTGGGTCAAAGAATTTGAAGCAGGCGCACGCCCGGTTCAAGTGGGTGCACGCCCAAAACTCTCAGATTGATAGTGGGCGTACGCCTGGAAGGAGTGGGCGCACGCCCGGTGTGGCCGAACCAAGGAAGGCAGTTTCCTTATTTTGAAAGGATTTTGGAGATCCTTTGCAGATTTTGATCAATCCTCTTAATTCCTTTTCCTAGTCTTTGAAGGATTGTTTTAGGACTATATATATTCTCATTATTATTATTAGAAAGGGACCTTTTGTCTCATAATTTTTGCCTAGGGTTTGAAGGATTGAAGAGTTTGTTTTTGAAGGTTTTTGCAAGGATTTGAGGTTTGATGTTTTATTGTTATTATTCATATTTTGTGATGTCAATCATGAATATGAGTAGCTAAATTCTCTTTTCGCGGATTGGATGTAACAATTGTCGAATTCTTATGCTAATGATGTTTTAATTCTTTCACACTTTTCTTGTTCATGTTCAATGGAATTTGCTTAATTTATTTTTAGACTTTCAACATTATTGATTGATATTGTTGGTCTTTAAATTACTAGGGTTTAAATTACTACACTTGCGTGGGTGATTTTTACATTGGCCTAGATTTCATTGAATAGATCCAATTGAAGACTTTGCGGAAATCAAAAGGGTCTAAAATCAATTGTTCTTTGGTTCTTAATGAATTGCGTTTTTGTTAATTTGATCTTGCGTGATAATTGATAATTACTCAATAATAGGGTTGCAATCCGGCCATCTAACCGTCCCAACTCTTATTAAAGTGAACGATTTCTTGAACAAGATTAGTAATTATTTTTATAAATTAGCATAGGAAGGAGATAATTGTGAAACCCAATCCGTGAATCTTTGTCATTCTTGATTTCAATATTTGTTTTAATTTCATTAGTTTAATTTATTTGTTTTCATTATTAGTTTAATTAATCAAAATCAAAAACCCCCCATTTTGTTACTTTTAGCATTAATTAAATTTACTTGTTAAATCACACGAGTCTCTGTGGTTCGACCCTTACTTTTGTACGTTGCTACTTCGGTGACTTGTACACTTGCAAGGTTTTATTACACAGTGGAATTTTCTCCATCAAGTTTTTGGCGCCGTTGCCGGGGACTTGTTGTGATTTTTAACAAGTTAATTTAATCGGTGCATGTTTGGTCGCCGGTCATTGGATCCTAATTTGGTTCCTTTGAACGACGATATAGACAGAATTGAGAGAGGCATTCCCTCTACTCAAGTGAGTGGCGAATCGACACTTCGTCACGGGACGAAGAAGAATTAAGTAAGTTGGAAACTTCTTTCACCGAGGAAGAAGAAGAATTTAATTTTGTGATGGCGGACCAAGTCATGAATGATTTTGCTAGGCCAAGAGTCGACACATCGGTGTCGTGCATAGTGTTGCCCGATGCAGCACTAGCTTATGAAATCAAAGGCCAATATTTTAACATGATTCCTAATTTTTATGGCCTTCTTTGGTGAGGATGCGTTAGCGTTTTGAGAGAATTTATGTCTACCTTGAGTGGGTTCCCTACAAAACAGGTGTCACCTCGGAGCACTTGAGGCGAAGTGTTTCCCTTATGCATTAAAAGGCAAAGCCAAAACTTGGCTATTATTACTTCCTCCCGGTAGCATCGCTACTTGGGATGCTACGTGATGTTTTCTCACTAAGTTTTACCCTTATGATGCGTTGACAAATTTTAGGGTTAAAATTATGGGATTTGCTCGGGAAGCGGGGGAAGCCTTCCACGATGCATGGGATAGGTTTAAAATGTTGCAAATTCGGTGCCCCCACCATAACTTCCACTGCTTCTATGCTTTGCATCAAACTTTCTATGGGGCTTTATCCCCGAATACCAATCCATGGTTGATAATGCGGCGGGGAGGTAGTTTGGGGACAAAAAGGCTGTCCAACAATGTCAAGAACTATTTGAGATGTTGAGTGCAAACTCTCAACAAAAGGGATCTAGGGGGCAACAAGAGGAGTGAATGAGGTAGGGCTAAACAATGAGTGGGCTAAGCGGTTTGCACTCTTGAACCAAAGATTTGATAAGTTAGCTTTACAAAATGCTTCTTCTTACGCTATGCCTTCTACTTGCTCATCTTGTAAACGATTTTTGTGCTAATTGTGGTCCTAACACTCATGCTACTAATGTGTGTCAAAGTGGTTTCTTTGTTTAACCTGACGAGCAGGCACATGCAATCTGAGGATTTGGCCACGGTTCCCTCAAAATAACAATCCTTTTTCAAACACATCTGACAACCCGGGGTGGAGGCGACACCCAAATTTTTCATGGGAGGCAATCAAGAACAAAATAAGCCTCTCCATCCTCAACCTCCACCGGTACGGTATGAGCATAAAAGGGAACCGTGGGAAGTGGCCATGGAAAAATTGCAAGCCGAAAATAATCAATTGAGGGCGGAAAATCAACGAAGCTTCCAAGAACCGTGAAGCCGCCATTCGAAGTTGGAGACCCAAATTGGGCGACTAGCTACCGCCCTACAAAGTCATAAGGCGGGACATTTCCTAGCCAACCTCATCAAGCAAATGCCATTATCACTCTCAGAAGTGGCAAACGGGTAGGTAGTGAGGTAATATCTCCTTCATCTTCTTCTCCCCCTCTGTTGTGAAAATAATGCTAATGTGGATAAAAATGAAGTTGGTTGTGATAAGAGTACAAGTGACATGGGAGAAAATTCTAAAGTTAATTCTCCAACCCCATGCCGTATGTACCTTCGTCTGCAGATTTCTGGAAGGATTTTAAAACATAAATTGGATAAGCGAGATGTCGGAATTGATGAACATGTTTTCTAAGGTGAACATCAATATCCCTTTACTCAAATGTGATAAAAATATTCCTGCTTATTCCAAATTTTTCAAAGAATTAAATTCCAAGAAACATAGGTATGGGACGAGATGAGAGAATAGTGATGAGTGAAAATGCTAGCGCGGTGGTGCAACATTGTCTTCCACCCAAATTAAAAGACCCGGAAGTTTTCGATATCTATTACTATGGGGAGTCAAAGGGGGTAAAAGCGATGTTGGATCTTGGGGCCGGCATTAATTTGTTGCCATATTATTTATATGAGGAGTTGGGTTTACCCGAATTGAAACCCACCACAATGGCCCTACAACTTCATGGATCGGTCCATTAAAAGACTGTGGGCATTGTGGAGGATGTTTTAGTTCAAGTAAATTCATTCATTGTGCTGTTGATTTCGTTGTGCTTGAAATGCCAAGAGGTGAAGGAAGTCGCGGGATTCACCCATATTACTTGGGAGACCCTTCATGGCGACGACCAACACCATTATTAATGTGAAGAATGGCAAACTATCTATGACGGTGGCGGGTGAGAAAATTGAAATTTACGTGTTTGATGCCATGAAACATCCAGAGTGAGGATAGAGAGGTGTGTTCTTATGTTGATAAGTGTGAAGTTGTGCCAAATGACGGTGAGAAATCTAGGGATAGTGCGGGTTCCCACTTGTGTGCCGTGAAAAATAAGGCCGACAATCTTGGTTCTTGTGATGGCCCGTATCACCCCCTAGACCGATCCAAAAAGGAGTCGGTGTCCCCATTGAAATCTTTCTTTCCACTCAAGTCTACCTATATTGATTCATGTGCTAAAATAGAAGAGTGTTGCTCTCTTGGTATTTCTGATGCTTTGTCTGTCAAGATGAATGTGCAGGATGCTTGCAATGATGTGAAGGAAAAGGAGGTGCTTGATTGTGATAAGAATAAGGCACCAAATGAGTTTGGGGAAGAGGTCCCCAAGAAAAAGAAATTGAAGAAAAAGAAAAAGAGCAAGAAAAAGGTTCGAAAAGTTTCTTGGGCCCCACCCAGGAGCTTATAACAAAGGGTGAATTTTTGTGGAAAGTTGTGGGCATTTGTGCCGAGAATGTGCGAAGTGGGCGAGGAAGGAAAGCCAAGGCCAAAATGAATGCGGTCACATCAAACCCCATTTAGTTGGGAGCAATGGTCGGGCTAACGACCTTAAACAAATGCGCTAAGTGGGAGGCAACCCAAGTAGGTACGTTTTATTTGCTTTATTTATTTGTTTTGCTGTGTCATATTGTCCTTTGAACCCGAGACATGTTTTTGTTCTCTTTGCTATGAGGACATAGCATGTTTTGAGTTTGAGGGTAGATATCTCTCCGAGTTTGTGGGTTTATAGGGGAGTGTATATAGTGTCACCCTAAAAAAAAAGAAAATTTTAAAAATTTTGTTCTCATTATATGTTTGGAAGTTGGCCAACGTCCGTGATGATTTGAGGAATTTTGATTGAGTTTTGCTAGTTTGTGCCAATTTGAATGTGTTAATTAGAATTGCATGAATGCATGTAAAACATAATTGCACCACCATTCACTTCCGTTTTTAATTCTTGATCATGGTCATTAAAGTAGGTGCCACTTTATGGGTTCACTTTGACATTCTCGGGGTCCTAGAACAGGATTGCATGCTTGTCAATAACAAATCAATAGATTACTTGGTATTTATGGCTTATCTTTCTTTGACAACCCTCTTGTGAGCCTTTGACTTTCTCGTCACTATATATATAAATTGTCACTTGATCCCTTTTGAGCCGGTTAGAAAGAATGGAACATCTAGACCACCATTCGCCTTCATTTGATGCCTAATCCCTAACCCTTGACACCTAGAATAGGTTATCCCACCTTTGCGAGAATGTGGAATTAGAAACGATCGCCTGGGGGGTTGCATGGGGGAAATTTTGGGAATGAGTGAGGAAGGTCAAAAGTTGGAAATATGATTTGTATTGTATAAAAGGGGGAACCAAAAAAAAAAAAAAAAAAAAAATGGATAAAATCAAAAGTTTGCCCCCAATTACGTGAAATATGTTTGATGAGTGACCTATTTTGAGAGAGGGAATGCTTTCAACCCCAATGTGTATAAAGTATGAACAAAGTTCTAGTTTGGGGGTTGAAGCATTGGGAAAACAAAGGTGAGCGAAAAAGTTAAAATTCGGAAAGAAGTATTGCAATGGAAAGTTTTTAATTTCACATTCTTGTTTTTGTATATCCTTTCCTTCGTTTGTACCCGTGAGCCTAGCCCCACATTTGTTGTGGACTTAACTTTGAGCCATAATTCGTATTCAATATTGAGTAATCGGGTTGACAAGTGCGTAATCATGCATATGAGTATCCTTGTGTAAATAATTGTATTGTATCTGTGATTTAGAGCATGTGTTAGTGATCCCATAAACAATCTTATCTTAGTGATCATGATCTCCCATATTTCATTCACCATTCAGGCCGAGGTGGAAAATTGTGGGTTAGATGCATTAATGTGATTGTAATTGCATATTCTTATTGGCACTTGTTTAGCATATTTTGTGAGAATCTGAGACTTCTCTGCCCGACAACCTTGTATGTAGTGAGAACATATCAAAAATATTTTTGTTGAGTGTTTTTATTTGTTAGAGTAATTTTGTTTTTGGTTATTTCTTTTGTTTTACTCGGGGACGAGCAAAAGATAAGTTTGGGGGTATTTGATGGATGTGGTTTTACCCATCCAAAAGATATATTTCCTAGCTTATTTGGTGCTCGAAACCTTGAGAATTTAATGTATTTTCTAGTGTTTTGAAAGTACAGGGGTTGAAGTGCAATTATTGAGAAAATGGAGGATTGGAGCGAACTTTGGAAGCTTTTGGATCAAATTGTAATTTTGGAAAATTTGGGACTAAACGGAAATTACGAAGTTCAAGGACCAAAGTGGAAATATTGGAAATTAAGGGACTAAAGTGGAAATATGGAATTTTTGGATGAATTTGATATATAAAAATTCGTGGGATTAAATGAAAAATAAAATCCTAAAGAGCGAAGTGCAAAAGAAGTCATTAGAGTGGTCAAAGTGCGACTGCAAAATAGCGGGACGAAACGAATAACAATTGGTACAAATTGACCAACCAAGGCCATTGCATGCTGGGATGTGGCCGGCCAGTTTATAGTATTGCTGGCCGAGAATGGTAGGCAAATGGGGCCACGCACTACAAGGATTCGGGCCGGGAGGATTTTGGGGCAGATGGGCCAAGGCTGTTTGGGTCAAAGAATTTGAAGCAGGCGCACGCCCGGTTCAAGTGGGTGCACGCCCAAAACTCTCAGATTGATAGTGGGCGTACGCCTGGAAGGAGTGGGCGCACGCCCGGTGTGGCCGAACCAAGGAAGGCAGTTTCCTTATTTTGAAAGGATTTTGGAGATCCTTTGCAGATTTTGATCAATCCTCTTAATTCCTTTTCCTAGTCTTTGAAGGATTGTTTTAGGACTATATATATTCTCATTATTATTATTAGAAAGGGACCTTTTGTCTCATAATTTTTGCCTAGGGTTTGAAGGATTGAAGAGTTTGTTTTTGAAGGTTTTTGCAAGGATTTGAGGTTTGATGTTTTATTGTTATTATTCATATTTTGTGATGTCAATCATGAATATGAGTAGCTAAATTCTCTTTTCGCGGATTGGATGTAACAATTGTCGAATTCTTATGCTAATGATGTTTTAATTCTTTCACACTTTTCTTGTTCATGTTCAATGGAATTTGCTTAATTTATTTTTAGACTTTCAACATTATTGATTGATATTGTTGGTCTTTAAATTACTAGGGTTTAAATTACTACACTTGCGTGGGTGATTTTTACATTGGCCTAGATTTCATTGAATAGATCCAATTGAAGACTTTGCGGAAATCAAAAGGGTCTAAAATCAATTGTTCTTTGGTTCTTAATGAATTGCGTTTTTGTTAATTTGATCTTGCGTGATAATTGATAATTACTCAATAATAGGGTTGCAATCCGGCCATCTAACCGTCCCAACTCTTATTAAAGTGAACGATTTCTTGAACAAGATTAGTAACTATTTTTATAAATTAGCATAGGAAGGAGATAATTGTGAAACCCAATCCGTGAATCTTTGTCATTCTTGATTTCAATATTTGTTTTAATTTCATTAGTTTAATTTATTTGTTTTCATTATTAGTTTAATTAATCAAAATCAAAAACCCCCCATTTTGTTACTTTTAGCATTAATTAAATTTACTTGTTAAATCACACGAGTCTCTGTGGTTCGACCCTTACTTTTGTACGTTGCTACTTCGGTGACTTGTACACCTACATTCCACTCAATCACCAAAGGAATTAACAAATAACAGAGCACAATTGGAGAATTCGAGTTCGACGCAAATGGCGAAGTTGAATTTCGCACGAGCTGTTCAAGGTGAATCTCAAACCTTCAATGGAGTAAAAGGAGTGTTAGGTTATGCTCGCCTACCTCCTAGGAGAAAGACAAGAGTCGACAATAAACCAGCTGTGTTGTTTTCAAATCTGGAGTTAGCTGATGCCAATTCTCGCCTTCGACATTCCATGGTTCTGAAGTTTTCCTCAGGTAGGCCTACATTACAACAAATTAATGATCATATTAAGCAGATTTGGTGTTTGAATGATAAGTTTGTTGTGAGTCTAATTGATCCTCGGCACATTGGAGTTTATATCAGTAATGAAGATGATCTTAAACTTGCTTTGTCGAAGGAGTCTCATATGATCAATAAGTGCATGTATAGAGCTTTTAGGTGGACTCCTGACTTTGATTTGAAAGTAGAAAATCCTGTGGTTGCTGTTTGGATAAGGCTGCCTGGAATTCCTTGGCCATTTTACAATGGTGCTCTGTTGGAATGCATAGGAAATGAAATAGGGCAGTTTCTAAGAGTAGATAACAGGACCTTGGGCTTGACAAATCAGCTTTATGCAAGACTATGTGTAGAGGTTGATGTATCTAAGCCTCTTGAGACTGAAATCTGGATTGGAGAATCAAAGGAAAATGGATTCTGGCAAAAAATTCAGTATGAGGGCAACATAGCTTATTGCAATGGTTGTGGCTTGCTAGGACACTCAGTTGGCATATGTAGGAAAGCAAAAGGGAGAACTGAGGTTAGTAAATCAAAATGGATCATGGGGCAACAAGAAAAAGTGAATGGAAATCTTAATAGAGAAGAAAATAGAGGGGAATACAAGCCTAAACAAACTTGGATTCAAACAGAAAGGAAATATGACAAGGAGGCATCCACCAGCAATGTAGAAAAAGGGAGCAAGCAAAAGGAAGTAGAGGAGGAGAAAATTGGTAAGGATGGACAGAAGAAAGATATTCCCCAAATTGATTTGGATAATGGTGAAGGAGAGGTGCTATCTGATGAGCAAATATATGATAAAGAAATGGGGATAAAAATTCCAACTGGAAAAGCTGGATCATCTCAGATTGATGGACAGAGCATTACAGGGCAACTTGGTGATGATATGAAACAGCAACAAAATCAGAATATGCAGAAACAAGGAAAAGAGAACATTGAGTCTGGTCATGGTGGACAAAGGAAGGTAGGCAGTGTTGATGTTGCTGAAAATGTTGCTAATGAAGTGGGAAATGTGGTGTTGGAATGTACTTTGAATACAATCAGATCAAGTCAGAAAGATGATAGAAATGGGGAAAACAACAGACCAAATGGCAGTGAATCAAGTCAGAAAGTGGAAAATCAGTTTTCAATGCAAACAACTGAAGAACATCGGATTTTATCTGAAAGAGATGCTATAGGCCTAAGTGAAGAAGAGATCAGATATAATAGTTTGATGGCAGCTGAAAGCAGAATGAGAAAGCTGAATAAAGAGGAGATTGAATGCTTAGGACCATGCACTTTAAACAAGGAGAATTCTTGTCATTCGAGTAATGATATTGGTAGTTCATTTGTTGGAAAAGAAAATGAGGATATCAGTAAAGGGGGATCTTTTAGTGGTAGTGATGATGAGTATCAACCTCCTGTTACTCGAAATGTTTTAAAGGAGCTGAATAAGAGAGAAAAGAAAATAGAGAGAAGCATCAACTCCAAAGCAAAAAGGGGTAGGCCAAGAGGTGTAAACAAATGAGTTTTATTGGAATCTGTTAGTTGTTTCTTGTGAATTTCTCAATGGTTTGTTCTTGGTTTTTTGTTTTGGTTTGGTGGCTGGCTGGTGGTATAAGGTTGGAAGCTGTTTGGAGGTTTGTTTATGTGGTTGAAGAGGATTCTTTGGATTTAGTTTGCTCAGTAGTGACTCAGTTTTATGCAAAGACTCAGATTTCTGGTGTTGGCAGTAGCTTGCTAAGTTTTTGGCAACATTGGGTTTTGATGTTTGTTGTGGTTTGCTTTGATAGCCTTGTGGATATCTTTTGGTATATGTGGGTTTTGGATAGTTGTCATATGGCTGGATCCAGTGTTCAGGTTCATGATCCCAGGTTGATGTTGATCCCAGCAGTGTTGATGCAGTTTGCTAATTTCAGGTTGCTGTTATTGCTCTCAGTTATAAAGCAAATTCACAGGCTCTGATTGTTGATGATCATTTGCTGGCTTTCAGGAAGCAAATGTGTTGTTTCAAATAGTCATAGCAGTTGTTCTGATGTTTGTTCTGCTGCAATCATCTCTTCAGCAATGTTTCAGTTCAATTTGTTGATTGGTATTATGGTTAAAGTGTGTCATATAAGCTTGGCAACTCAGTTTGTTATAGCTAAAGTTTGGGTTCAGCTTCTACATCAGTTGGGGGATAGTGGGTCTTTGGTCATATGCAGGTTCTTTTAGCAAGATGTGGACAAGAATTCATGTAGGATATGGTATTCATATCATGGGCATAGCGATGGCATAGATTGTATGTTTGTGTATAAAGGGATAAAGTTTTGTAATAGTATAGAAAGTGAATTTCAATTTGTAATAGGAGAGATAGATAATCCTAGTTTGATAGGTGGTGTTGATGTAATAGTGAGGTTGAGGTTTAGGCTCCATTTCGCTCATGAAGTGATTGGTTGTCCCCCTCATGTAAACTCTATAGTTGTTGTTATGAATAAAATCTTGGTTCATTAAAAAAAAAAAAAAAAAAAAAAAAAAAAACCTAAACCCTAAACCCTAAACCCTAAACTCAAAACCCTAAATCCTAAACCCTAACCCCTAACCCCTAAACCCTAACCCTAAACCCTAAACCCTAAATCCTAAACCCTAAACCCTAGGAGAAAGACAAGAGTCGAGAATAAACCAGCTGTGCTGTTCTCAAATTTGGAATTAGCTGATGCCAATTCTCGCCTTCGACATTCCATGGTTCTGAAGTTTTCCTCAGGTAGACCTACATTACAACAAATAAATGATCATATTAAGCAGAATTGGTGTTTGAATGATAAATTTGTTGTGAGTTTAATTGATCCTCGTCATATTGGAGTTTATATCAGTAATGAAGATGATCTTAAACTTGCATTGTCGAAGGAGTCCCACATTATCAATAAATGCATGTATAGAGCTTTTAGGTGGACTCCTGATTTCGATCTGAAAGTAGAAAATCCTATAGTTGCTGTTTGGATAAGGCTGCCTGGAATTCCTTGGCCATTTTACAATGGTGCTCTGTTGGAATGCATCGGAAATGAAATAGGGCAGTTTCTAAGGGTAGATAACAGGACCTTGGGCTTGACAAATCAACTTTATGCAAGACTATGTGTAGAGATTGATGTATCTAAGCCTCTTGAGACTGAAATCTGGATTGGAGAGTCAAAGGAAAATGGATTTTGGCAGAAAATTCAGTATGAAGGCAACATAGCTTACTGCACTGGTTGTGGTTTGCTTGGGCACTCAGTGGGCATTTGCAGAAAAGCAGGCTTGAAAAAACAACATGGTAGTGAGGAGAAACAGGTGGAGTTACAGAAGGAGACAAATGGAAAAAAGCTAATGGTGGAAGAAAATGGGAAGAGAAATGAGGATAATGCGAGTAAAGTATGGAACAAAGTGGGAAAGAGAGGAGATACAAGAGCCAACTTGATAGATAAAGTTGTGGAGGAAGCTCTAGAGGAAGTAAGAAAGAAGGAAGCTACAGTTACAGAGGAAAGAGAAAATGGAGAAATTGAAGAACATCTAGAGGAACATGCTCATGATAATAATCCTGACAAGAAGAAGAAGGTGCAACAAACTCCTGAACAGGGAGGGGGAAAGCAATTGAATATAAGGCAAAATGGGGAAGAACAGAGGATGGATGACAGTGTAAAAATAACAAAGAAATCAGATGAGTTTGCTGATGGGTTGAAGGAACATCAACAACAACAACAATCTCAGAATCAGAAAGTGGAAAATCTATTGTTAATGCAAACTACGGAAGAACAACATCGAATTTTAACAGAAAGAGATGCTATAGGTCTTAGTGATGAAGAGATAAGGTATAAAAGCCTAATGGAAGCTGAAAACAGAGTGGAAAATCTGAATAAAGAGGAGATTGAAGTGTTAGGGCTTTGTACTTTGAATATGGAAAATTCTTGTCATTCTAATAATGACTTTGAGAGCCCTCCTAATGGAAAGGAAGTAGAGGAAAAGAGTAATGAAGATTTAAAAGGAGGAAGTGATGATGAATACCAATTATATGTGGGGAAGAACAATAGGAAAAAGAAAGGAAATGGAATTGGTAGAACAAAAGGAGGAAGCAAAAGGAATTAGTGCTTCTTTTTGTGTCTCTATAATGCAAATCTGGTTTTGGTGGTTTTTTGCTTATCATGGATATCTTCTGGAAGGTGTTTGGTTGTTCTGCTGATTGGATAAAGGAGGATATGGGGGATTCAAACTCAGTAAAGATTCAGTTTTCTATGTCCAGAATATTAATTAATTCTTGGTATCATCAGAAAAATTCAGCCTTTCTAGCTGATGGTGATTCTAGAAATCTTAATTTTTCTGGTGGGAGCCTGTTTAAAAAGGAAAATGGAAAGTCCATGGTTGTCTGGACCAGTTGGATAAATGATAATGGTCATGATTTTATATTTTCTTCAGATATGGTTCAATTCATAGTGGTGGATGGTTCAAGTCATAATAGTTTGGAAAATCAGAAGGTGGTTATTGAGTGTGCTGGGTTTTGGCAGCATGATGTTGATATTTGGTTTCTTTGGTTTATGTTTTACAGAATTTTAAAGTGGTGGATAGCTGAGGATTGTGGAAATTCGATAGCAATTTTATTAGTGGTGGTTGGTTTTTTGAATTGTGCTATGGTAGATATGGATCATGTTTTGAGTAGGCGGTTTTGGTTGCGGTCTGTTAGACTGCGGTTGAAGTTGTTGGAGTTGGATTTGCATATTGTAGTGATGCGGTTTGTTTTGAAGGTGGTTAGTTTGGTGGTGTTGTTAGTTGCGGTTGATTTAGTTACTTTTAGATTGGCTGCGATTTGGTATTCAGGTGGTTTTGATATGGTTTTAATGGAGACTTTAGATGGGAGTAGTTTGGTTGCAGTTTTGGAAGTCATCTTAGATGCGGTTTTGTTTGTGTATAGCTTATATACGGTTTGGAACATGGGTGATCTATCTGCGGTTGAGTTGAAGGCAAATGGCTTGTTGCAGTTTATTTTGGTTGCTGATGATGTTAGGCAAATGAGGTTCAAGTGGCTGATTGAAGTTAGATGGGATATTGGTATTGGTATTGGTATAGTTAGTGAGAATCAGTTTACAAGTAAATATGGTAAAACTATTTTGTCTGTTATGAGGAAGATAGATAAAATTTTGATAGTTGATAAAAATGTAATAGGGAGATTGAGGTTTAGGCTCCATTTCACTTATAAAGTGAATGGTTGTCCCCCTTTGGTAAAAGTTTTTAATTTTGTGTTTAATAAAATCCTTCCAGGTGCCGTCCTGGTTTGAAAAAAAAAAAACCCTAAACCCTAAACCCTAAACTCTAAACCCTAAAACCCTAAACCCTAAAAAAAAAAAAACCCCCCTAAACCCTAAACCCTAAAAAAAAAACCCTAAACCCTAAACCCTGGCGTAATCTCCTCATCTCCTCAGAGCAGAGCATTTCTTAGGGTTAGAAATTCTCGGAAAATTTCTTCACCAGCAATCATGGCGGATGTGGAAGTCGATGTTGCGTCAGGTGTGCCGAAGAAGAGGACGTTTAAGAAGTTCAGCTTCAGGGGTGTCGATTTGGATGCTCTCCTTGATATGTCCACCGATGACCTTGTTAAGCTCTTCACTGCTCGTGCTCGCCGAAGGTTTCAGAGGGGTTTGAAGAGGAAGCCCATGGCCTTGATCAAGAAGCTGCGCAAGGCTAAACGTGAGGCACCACCAGGGGAGAAGCCTGAGCTTGTTAAGACTCATCTCAGGAACATGATTATCGTGCCAGAGATGATCGGAAGTGTTATTGGTGTGTACAATGGCAAGACGTTCAATCAGATTGAGATCAAGCCCGAGATGATTGGTCATTATCTTGCTGAGTTCTCAATTTCGTACAAGCCTGTCAAGCACGGAAGACCCGGTATTGGTGCTACTCACTCTTCCCGTTTTATTCCTCTTAAGTGAGGTTTTGTCTGGAGAGTCCATTATATAAATTGCATTTTGTTCTCAAGGATTGTCTATGTTTTTAATGTTTTGCTAGTTCTATTTACTTGACCGGCACTCTTTTATGCAGTTTTTGTTTTAAATTTTACATCATGTTGTTGAGACAATTTTGTTTAGATCAATTATTTCCTGAATGAATATCCTAAAGAAGAATATGATGATTAATTCATTTGATATAGCTCAGTTTCTATCAAAAAAAACAAAAAAAAAACCCTAAACCCTAAACCCTAATTTCAGTGCTATTACTCCCAAGAGTTAACAAATCTTAGATAGATAAAACATAAGTTAACAAACAACAAATGTATAATTTCAGTGCTATTACTCCCAAGAGCTGACTGCATGCAAGGAGCTAACCCCAAGTAAGTCATTTCATGAGTCCTAAATTCATGTCTTCTTACATCACAGAGTAGTTGATAACATTTTTTTTTTAAAATAGAGTTCAGTTAGCTCAAAACAAACAATTAGTTTAGGCGTACCTTATTAACAGGAACATTATACTTCTTGCACCACGCATATGTGATTCTTGGGTCGATATAATATCTCTTAGAAGTACTTAGCTCCACAGTAGTCGTCGTCTGTAATATGCTTTTTTTCTCCTTCTCATTATTGAGCTCTTTTTTTTTTTTTGTAATCAGCAACTGTAACCTGAATGATGTTTTACAGTTTACAGTTTGTGAGTAAATTAGCATTTGTGATATAAACTGAGAGAAAAAATATATTACATTTTCTGTTGCCTCTTAACATCATTAGCATCATCCCCTAGCTTCATTGCATTCTCTGGTTTCCTCTTCTCCCAGAAAGATTCTCTTATTTCAAGTTTATACAATTCGCGCTGTAATCCAAGATAAATTAGTTGTTTTACCATTGAGAATTTACTTCACTGTTTTCAAATTAACAATAAAAATAACTCACTTTTAGTTTCTTTATATTCGCAGACAATCTTTTCCTTTCAGCAAATTTTGAGTTACGCTGATGGTTACAAAAAATTGCAACCTGCAACAAAAAGATATTACATTATAAATGTTAGATTTTTAGCTCAAGAAAAAGGAAAAACACTAGTGTAGGCATGTATGGTCTTACCTCCTTGTTTGCGTCTCCATAAACTTTCAACTTCTCACGAAGACGATATTCATCTTTAGTGTTTTCCTTTAACTGCAAATAGAGAGAGCAGCAAGAAAGTTAATGGAGGGCTAATATAAACTCCCTCCGCCCCACTAAAAGGTTCATCAATTGCCTAATTGGGCGTCCCATTAAAAGGTTCACCATTCCTAAAATGGAATCATCAATAATAAGTTTATATTTGTGTGGGACCCACTAATTATCAATAAGCAGTAGGCAATCCACTTAACCATCAAATTAACCAAAGCCAAAAAAATTACTCCTTCCAGTCCATTTAGATAGATATTACCTTCTTAACCTTCTTATTAAGTGTTTCTGATATTCTTTTGTTGGTGGAAAGGACTAGTGTTTAATATGATGAGATGTAACATAATCCACTCACAATACTTTTGAATATATATATATATATATATATATATATATAATACCTTCTTAGTTTTTGTGCCAAACCAAAATGGTGAACCTTTTAGTGGGACGGGACGGAGGAGTATAACAAAATCATAACCGCAGTTTCTAACTATATGTTACCTTTGTATGCATAATGAGGGATGCGTTATATGTCCGAAAAACTTTTGTTGTAAGGCCAGGCATATGCTTCCCTAAATTATCATATAATGAGGGATGCGTTATAATGTTCCTGTTAATAAGGTACGCCTAAACTAATTGTTTGTTTTGAGCTAACTGAACTCTATTTTAAAAAAAAATGTTATCAACTACTCTGTGATGTAAGAAGACATGAATTTAGGACTCATGAAATGACTTACTTGGGGTTAGCTCCTTGCATGCAGTCAGCTCTTGGGAGTAATAGCACTGAATTATACATTTGTTGTTTGTTAACTTATGTTTTATCTATCTAAGATTTGTTAACTCTATAAAGCAGCTTACTTTTCGAATACCAATATTACATAAATTTCTTAAGAAAAAAACGAAACCCTTTTTTTAGCTACGGTGAGCGAAATTGTAGATTGACAAGAAAGAAATGAAATGCGGCGAATCAACTAGATCGGGGGGGGGAAAAATGCTCCAGGATTTAAAAAAAAGAAAAACTTAGCATCTTTGTCTATTTTTGATTGGCAGTTTTCCAAGAGCATTATAATAATAATCCCTCCGTCCCATAATGATAGTCCCATTTGACCAATAAACATTTTAACAGCCTATTTTCATTTCCATCACTAACCTAAATGAGGTTTGAGTATTACTCTATTACTCCCTCTTCTTCCTTTGGGTGGCAGTGTCGGAAGTTCAATGATTTACACTTTTAGCAATTTTGGAAATGAGACTATCTATGTGATAGAAACAAGTGGCAGCAGCCACTCAAGACATATAAAAGACGTGGAAAAGATGCTTCTAAGGCTCAAGTTCTGATTTGGGATGCCTTTGACGATATGGAGCCTAGTTGGGAATTGGCGTAATTAATTAAGATATGATGTTCTTTTCCGGCAGCAGGTTTAGTTTAGTGAGTAAAAGGTTTTATTTTTCTTTTGTTTAGGATTCTTATAGTCAGAATAATGTGGTACAGGAACGTTAGAATTATTTCATAATAGTGCTTAACCAAGGATCTGACAAAAAAGACAGTTATTTCGGCAGTTATTGAGCAGTTATTTGCCTGTTAAACAGCAACCAACTGCCAACAGACATGACTTTTTCCTACAAATGTTTTTAATAACAGATATGACTGTTAAAATTAGTACCTGTTAAGTATTTTGGAAGGCCTATAAATATGCCTTCCTTTCATTGTAACAGATTATTGATTGACTGACATTTTTTGAGAGTTTAATAAAACCTTTTCTAGCAAATAATTGCTCCTTTGAATCTGCGTGATTCAAATCCTTGAGTGTGCTCAATAAAACCTAGGTGCGCCTACGGTTGCCTTGGTATAAAGCCAGGCTTTGTTATTTAATTTCTTTTCTATCTTTACCGTTTCATAATCAGAGTGTGCTTAAAAAATTGCTTCCGTTCTGCATCAATTGGTATCAGAGCCTGGTTTGCATCATGACTACTCGTTCAGGAAGACCATTCAGACAAGAAGTTCCGGATAACGAGCGAGATGCAATACTTCTTCAGATTCTGGATAGACTAGACAATATGGATATTCGTCTTGAAGCTATGGAAGAAAGGAATCGAGGTACAGAAGTAGGAGATAATCCAGCTGTTGTGAATGATGAAATACCAGAAGGTGAACAACCTGTAATACCAGATAATCCAGGTGGGGTTGCTGGTCATGAAGGAGGAAGACAACCAGAAAGACGTGCTCGAGGCCCAGAAGCAAGGCGTCAACCTGCAATCAATTGGGCAAGGGAAGTCCTGGAAAGAGGCCGTTTTGAACCACGTGATACAACTGGAGATATCACGAAGAAAGTGAAGACTGATGTTCCAAATTTTGAAGGAAAATTTGATCCTACAATATTTTCTGATTGCCTTGCTGCGCTTGAAGAATACTTTGATTGGTTTGATATGTCGGACGAGCGACGAGTCAGGTTTACAAAGATGAAACTTGTTGGTTTGGCCAAAGTATGGTGGCGTGGAATTGAAGAAAATATGAGGAGGTTGGGACAACAACCTATAGGAACATGGCAAGAGATGAAGACAAAGCTCATCGAGAAGTATATGCCAATTAATTACCAAGACAAGCTGTGTGAGCAACTTGTTAATCTAAAGCAAGGTACTTCGAGTGTAACAGAGTATATGCAACGATTTGATGAGATTAAAACTCGAAGTCAGATTGTTGAAGATCCTCGCCAAAGCCTACCACGTTTCAAGACTGGATTAAGGGCTGATATACGGCGAGAATTGCTGAGGCAACCTGTTTATAGTGTGGAAGATGCGTTTCAAATAGCCCTTGACTTGGAGGAATACCTTAAACCACAAAATAAAAGGTTTTCAGCAACTAATCAGAATATTAGGTCACCATATACGCAGCCAACGAGTGGATCTAATACAAAGGCAAATGATCAGAAGGGAAAGAATGCCATGCCTCCTAAAGGTATTGGAAACTATAATGATGGTTGTTTCAAGTGCGGAGAACCAGGTCATATGAGCTACAATTGCCCAAAGAAAAATCTGCATATTGGTGCTGAAACAGAGTCTGAAGAACAGCAACTAGAGAATGAAAATGTTTGGGGTGACTATGATTTCGGGACATATAAAGCTGATGATTTAGAGGAACAAGAAGAGGACGTTTCGCTTGCTACAGTAGTTAGACGGATCCTAGCAGCTCCTAAAATTCAAGAGGAAGATTGGCGGCGTACCTCCATCTTTCAAATGTTGGTTCGTTATGGAACTCAAGCCAAGAAGCTCATAATTGATGGTGGCAGTTGTATGAATGTAGTTTCAGCATCAACAGTGGAACGTCTTAAACTTCTGGTTGAACCACATCCTCAACCCTATAAAGTGGCGTGGATCGACAACTCAACTATTCCAGTAACACAACGTTGTCTTGTTTCGTTCTCATTTAAAAACTTTCAAGATTCAGTGTTGTGTGATATAGTTCCTATGAAAGTTGCTCATATTCTACTTGGACGACCTTGGCTCTATGACCGGAAAGTGAAACATTGTGGAGAAAGTAATACCTACAGCTTTTCTTATCAGAATAAGTGTGTAACTCTACTCCCGATGACTGATGCGGAGATTGACAAGCATAAGGAACCTTCACCAAAACGACCGGTTACAAGTAAGAATAAATTTCTTCAGATTTTAACAAAGAAACCTTTCATAAAAGAGAGTAAGGAGAAAAATGTGATACTTGCCGTAGTAGTAAAACGTATTGAAGGATCGAAAGCGACCATTTGTGAAATACCTTCTGAAGTTCAGACATTATTGACCGAATTCTCAGATGTATCACCTGAAGAGTTACCAAAGGAACTACCCCCTTTGCGTAACATCCAACATGAGATAGACTTTGTGCCTGGATCTCAATTACCTAACCTTCCAGCATATCGCATGAACCCTACTGAACATGCAGAGCTTAAGAGACAAGTGGAAGAGTTGCTGGCCAAAGGGTTTATTCGTGTAAGCTTAAGTCCATGTGCTGTACCAGCGTTACTAACGCCAAAAAAGGATGGAACTTGGCGAATGTGTATTGACAGCCGAGCTATTAATAAGATTACTATCAAATATCGGTTTCCTATTCCTCGATTAGATGATATGTTAGACATGATGGCTGGTTCTATGGTATTTTCAAAGATAGATTTGAGAAGTGGGTATCACCAAATCCGTATCAGATCTGGAGATGAATGGAAAACAGCGTTCAAGACCAAAGATGGCCTTTATGAATGGCTTGTAATGCCGTTTGGACTCTCGAATGCACCCAGCACATTCACGCGCTTCATGACACAAGTACTTCAGCCTTTTATTGGTCATTTTCTGGTGGTATACTTTGACGCTATCTTAATTTATAGCAAGAACAAGGAAAAACACTTGGATCACCTGCATCAAGTCATGAGAACTCTTCGCCAAGAAAAACTTTATATCAATATGAAGAAATGTTCGTTTATGAGTAACCATGTAATATTCTTGGGGTTTGTAATTTCTTCTAGAGGCGTAGAAGTTGATCCAGATAAAGTAAAAGCTATACGTGAATGGCCGATTCCCACTTCAATTAATGAAGTACGAAGTTTTCATGGCTTGGCAACATTCTACAGACGTTTCATACACAACTTCAGTAGCATAATGACACCCATAACAGATTGCATGAAACAAAGAGCTTTTGTTTGGACTAAGGCAACAACACAAGCATTTCAAGAAATCAAAAACCGGATGAGTAATGCTCCTGTATTGTGGCTGCCTGACTTCTCAAAGTTATTTGAAGTAGCCTGTGATGCGTCCAATGTTGGAATTGGAGGTGTACTTAGTCAAGAAGGCCACCCAATAGCATACTTCAGCGAAAAATTGAATGAGGCAAAACAGAGGTACTCTACATATGATAGGGAATTTTATGCAATAGTGCAAGCCTTGCGGTATTGGCGACACTATCTTATTTCCAAAGAGTTTTTACTCTATTCAGACCATGAAGCATTAAAATACATAAATTCTCAAAGAAAGCTAAACCACCGACATGCTAAGTGGGTTTCATTTTTGCAAGAATACACATTCGTTATTAAACACAAGGCAGGAGTGGAGAATAAAGCAGCAGATGCGCTTAGTCGTGTGGTGCATCTTCTTTCTTCAATGTCAGTGCAAGTGGTAGGCTTTGATTTGCTCAAGAGAGACTATCCTAGATGCAAAGATTTCAGCACTATCTATGCTGAACTAATGGCCGGACAGAACACAAACTACACAGATTTCTCTTTACATGATGGCTATCTATTTTGGGGAACTCGTTTATGTTTACCCAATACCTCTTTACGGGAGGAAGTGGTTAGAGAACTACATTCGGGGGGTGCAGCAGGTCATTTTGGGAGAGATAAGACTGTTTCAATGGTGGAAGATCGTTACTATTGGCCAAGCTTAAAGCGTGATGTTGCACGGGCTGTTTCTCGATGTCGTACTTGCCAGATTTCTAAGGGAAGAAAGAAGAATACTGGTTTATACACGCCCTTACCAATACCACATGAACCTTGGCAAGATTTAAGCATGGATTTTGTTCTTGGATTGCCAAAAACATTAAGAGGACACGACGCGATATACGTGGTAGTGGATCGTTACTCCAAGATGGCTCACTTTCTCCCTTGTTCTAAAACATCTGATGCCTTACACATTGCGAAAATATTCTTCAAAGAAATTGTTCGACTTCATGGTTTGCCTCTTACAATCGTATCTGATCGTGATGTGAAGTTTATGAGTTACTTTTGGCGTACTTTATGGAAATTGCTTAGTACAAAGCTGAAATTTTCATCAGCTTTTCATCCTCAAACCGATGGTCAGAAGACTAGACTGAAGTAGTGAATCGCAGTCTGGGTAATCTCTTGCGCTGTCTTGTTGGTGATCATGTTTCCTCTTGGGATCTTGTACTCCCTATGGCTGAATTTGCATACAATAGTTCAAGAACAAAACAAATGTGTCGAAGCCCATTTGAAATTGTCACAGTGCTTACAACCAAGAAAGCCTATTGATTTAGTTCCGCTACCCGTTGAGGCACGTCCTAGTCTTTGAAGCGAAGAGTTCTTGAACACATTCGCTTAGTGCACAATGATGTTCGACGCAGGATAGCAATCAGCAATGAAGGGTACAAAGCACGTGCTGACCTGCACCGGAGATTCGCTGATTTTAGCGAAGGAGACATGGTGATGGTACGAATTAGACCAGAACGTTATCCTAAGGGTACATACAAGAAGCTTCACTCGAAAGATGATGGCCCATACAAAATCCTTAAAAAGATCAGTTTTAATGCTTATGTACTTGACTTACCGGCTGAGATGGGTATTAGCAATGTGTTCAATGTTGAAGACCTCACCCTATATTCTGGCCATGACAATGATGAAACCAATAAGCCTAACAATGTTCGTCTACCACCAGTTCCAAGATTGGCAGAAGAAATTGAAGATATTGTTGATCATCAGTTGGTTTCAACTCGAGGAGGTGGTTATCAAAAGTTTCTTGTCAAATGGAGGGGGGGTCCACTTTCAGAATGTACTTGGATTACTGATCAAGAGTTTCAACGTATTAACCCTAAGATTTATGAGCAGTATCAAGCCTTTAACTCGTCGGAGTCAAGTTCTTTCAACCCGGGGAGAGATGATAGAAACAAGTGGCAGCAGCCACTCAAGACATATAAAAGACGTGGAAAAGATGCTTCTAAGGCTCAAGTTCTGATTTGGGATGCCTTTGACGATATGGAGCCTAGTTGGGAATTGGCGTAATTAATTAAGATATGATGTTCTTTTCCAGCAGCAGGTTTAGTTTAGTGAGTAAAAGGTTTTAATTTTCTTTTGTTTAGGATTCTTTTGTTTAGGATTCTTATAGTCAGAATAATGTGGTACAGGAACGTTAGAATTATTTCATAATAGTGCTTAACCAAGGATCTGACAAAAAAGACAGTTATTTAGGCAGTTATTGAGCAGTTATTTGCCTGTTAAACAGCAACCAACTGCCAACAGACATGACTTTTTCCTACAGATGTTTTTAATAACAGATATGACTGTTAAAATTAGTACCTGTTAAGTATTTTGGAAGGCCTATAAATATGCCTTCCTTTCATTGTAACAGATTATTGATTGACTGATATTTTTTGAGAGTTTAATAAAACCTTTTCTAGCAAATAATTGCTCCTTTGAATCTGCGTGATTCAAATCTTTGAGTGCGCTCAAGAAACCTAGGTGCGCCTACGGTTGCCTTGGTATAAAGCCAGGCTTTGTTATTTAATTTCTTTTCTATCTTTACCGTTTCATAATCAGAGTGTGCTTAAAAAATTGCTTCCGTTCTGCATCACTATGGGATAAAAAAAAATGTAACATCTTTAAGACGCAGTGAGTATAGATTAATATATGTGTGTATGTATATATATACACTCCCTCCGTCCTCCGTCCCGAGTCTAGCTGAAAGTTCAAAAATGAAGTGGGTTCAAGAATTAAGGAAAAGGTAAAAAAGGTGATGTGAGTAGATATAGTGAATAATGGTTGTGAGTATGACACATGGGGCCCACAAATAAAAAAGTTGTAAAAACTTTCCATTTTGGGATTTTGAACTTTTAGGTGGGACAACCTATATTTGTTTTTGCTTACTATCAGGGGCGGATCTACACCTAAAATAATGGTGGTGCCTAATGCCTATTCTTAATTAAAAAAAAACGTGAAACTAAAATTCTAGGATTTACCTTTGATTCGAGGAATTCTTCTTTATTTTGTGAGGGGATTGCGGAGGGGGGGTTTGGTTCGCTCATTCTATGATACCGGAGAATTTCCTATCATCACAACATGATCTAGCAAAATGCATTTTGATTAGCCAACTGCTTATATGTACTCATTGCAAATGTCCTTTAATTTGATTTTAAAAAAAAAAATAGGTTGAAAAACCAGCTACAAACACTTCTAATAGAAAAACATAATAGAAACAAATTAACCCATTGCTTGAAGGGTTTATTCTTTCAGTCATTTTGTCAAACACCTAGCATGCACCTATTTCCATGGAAGATTAACCAAGTTTAAGAGCTACTCGTAAACATAACCCATAAAACTAGAACAGCAATATCAACAAATAGCTACTTTCAAGGGATTTCTTAGGGAAAAAGTGAAAAATTTCAAACAAACAAATTGTTGAAATAAGACATGCTAAATCAGAGATTTAAGAAGGGAAAAGAGATGGAAACTTGGGGAAAAGAAGTGCTCTGGAACTGGGAGAGATCGGTGGCGGAGAGGGAGCGGCTGCCGGCGACGGGACCGACGGGAAGGAGCAGGGGCGGAGTTCTTCCGTTCTTTCTACCGCCTCTGTTCTTTCTTTTTTTTTTTTCTTTAATCGTTCTTTTCTTCGGTCCTACGTCCTCTCCTGGAGATAACAGCGTAAAGTTCAAATAAATCCTTTTTTTTTTTTTTTTTTCTTGAGCCAAAACGACGTCGTTTTATAAATAAAATAAATAAATAAATAAATAAAATTGGTGGTGGCTGTGCACCATCAGGCACATAGTGAAATTCGCCCCTGATTCCAGTTGGAGAGTAAGTTCATATCAGCATTTGAATAAAATTGATGTTTTCTTGATAAGATCTCCTCATCATCAGTGGCTAAGCCTTATCGATTTTGAATAATAATGATACTCTTGCGAGTTTGTAAAAAGTGAAATTCATTATAGTACTCTTACATTAGTTTCAATACAGTGGCTATTCCTTTGTAGATTCATTGCAAGGTTAAGTTTCAAAGTAGAATTATTTTAACACCACAATTTTAGAATAAGACTATTTTTGGAACAAACATAAATGGAAAGTGGGACTATTAATATTTTGGGATGGATGGAGTAGTAAATGATATAAATTGTAGAGTAAAATGCTCTGGTGCTGACCTCGGATGGAGGGGGGAGCATTGTAGCAGATCAAGCATTCATGTTATAAAAGTTAGAACTTTGTCTTTATTTGCTCTTTCAGAATAGTCAGAGGGGTGTTATTGTAATGGTGTCGTCACATTTTATTGTCTTTGTTCAAGCGTTGTGATTGAGTCGGGGAAAAAGCTTGTGAATGTGAGTATAGAACCCGATGCTTATTCTGACTTGTGCATTTCATTTTCTTCTTCTCCTTATTTGTTCGATTCTTGACATTGTTGAAAATGTATGTCAAGTTGGTCCTCGTACAACCTTACTTGGCTTCTTTTCCAGTCTATTCTTTATCATCCATCCTTGTAAAATGGAATCTGAGCCCCAATTATTCTTTTCTTTTCTGAATATGAATTCTTTCTAAGCTTCGAAGTTAACTTTTTTTTTTTTTTTCTCTCCAATATCTGGCAATCTGTTTTTAATCTTATTGGCAAGTATTCATGTACTTGCACATGCAATAATTTCCTGTCTGGCCATTGTCGTTTTGAACATAATTGTCATTTGCGCTTGCTGTGATATTTTGCAGGGCAGGGCTGAAAGAATATATGCAGTGGATGTTGGTATTAAACAAGTGGTTGTCAGGGGAGGTCTCAAGCTATATGAAGCTCAAAGAAGCGGAACGAATAAGAAGCCTTTACTCAGACAAGTTTTAGTTAGTTTATTGGATCAACAGACTTGCTGAAAATTTGAAATAGCAGATGAATTGGGATAGTAAACTCATTCATTCTGAAAGAATTGAAGATTAATTAAAGGGATCATCTATTTTTTTGCATTGGAACTAGAAGAGATATGATCTCAATTTCACAACAATTCAACAGTATATACTCTGTTTAATAGTTGAATACATTAAACTCCAGAAAATCATAATACAAATCAAACATATTGAGATATTTCCTTTTCACTATTAAATAAAAATCACCATTTGAAGATAAATTTGAATTTATCATAACATTTACGGAAATAAGGCGGCAAAGTTCCCTCCATTGGCAGCGGATCTTCAGCTCCATCTTCCTTCACAGACATTACCTTTTCTACATGATGAAGCCATCTCATTCCAGCATGACACGAGCAATGATCTCGATGATGAATTATTAGCTTGCATATATGCCTTGCAACAAAATTGTTGTTGGTAGAATTATCATCATAATATAATCTCAGAGACAGAGTACTAGGTTGACAGATCAAAAGCACGCCGTCTAAAAGATTGGTACAATGCATTTTCTTCCCTAAGCATTCAAATTCCAGCTCTAAGTTGTCTATCTTCTTAGTCAGTCGAACGCCTCTCTCGTGTAGTAAATTGAAGTTGAAGGGGTGACAGGTAATTCTCGAAAAAGATAGTTTCAAATATTCGACGCGTTTTTCCTTAGACAAGAAATTGTTCATCTCGATTAAAAAATCTTCAACCTTGATCAACTGGTTTAGCGAGCCATCGTAACTAGTTGCAACATGATTCCATAGACACATTGACGAGGCAAAAAGAGGAGCGAATTCGCCATAATATTTGGCTGAAACCAAATTCGGTGCATCAATCTCTAGCTCCACAAGGTTTTCGCTACCCCACGTACACATTTCAATCTCGTTAAGGGTACAACTCGATAGCTTAAGCTTGGTAAACCTAGGGATATTCAACAAATGCAAAATACGGAGGGAAGGAAGCCTAGATAGAAATTCTAAATCCATGTCTTTCAACTTTTGACCCCCATCAATCACAAGATTTTCTAGGCTCGGAGAATCTATTTCAAGAATTGTATAATCTGCCTCCAACCACAAGTCAGTAATCTCAAGACACTTTAGTTTAGGAAGATTAGAAATCTGAAGACAATTAATACTCCCCGTGCAATGCAAAAACCTTAGTTCCTCGAGCAATGGGCAACTAGAGCTAATAGCAGTTATGGTTAACTCATCAAGAACAACACAATAAAGTGTGAGCTGCCGTAAATTACATACAAATTCACTAGAAAAGGTCTGCAACAAACTACACCACGAAATATTTGCCACTTTAATTGACTTAGCTGCAAAAATGGACGGAGGCAAATCATAACAACCCTCAATGCTTGAATCACCTATAGGTCTTGGGGTTTCGAGAATTAACTCCTCAACATTGTGTTGTAAAGCCAAGTCGATCCACCTATCAAGATAGGGAGCCACTCTAGTGAAAAACAAAATGGAGATTTCTAACTTTCTAAGGTTATGGTCGAAATATTGGTCGCGAAACCTTTCGAGCTTTTGGGTAACAGAATTCAGAAACTCGGCTGAAGTATGAAACATTGGTCCGTGAAAAACAAGGTAAGGAAATGAATTGGTAATTTGGTACCAGGTTTTGGACAAGGAAGACATTACCTTGATGTCTTCGTAATGAAGGGAAGAGAAAATGTAATCATGAATAATGTTTAAAGGCAGACCGGAAATGCGATCGATCTTCGTAGATTGGGTTGATCTTTTCTTCTTCTTGGGTGCCATTGTCGTCAGAGAATTAAGCCGGATTTGGGTTTTGATAGCGGCGGGGAAGAGCAGCGGCGGCGGAAGAGCAGAGGCGGCGGCGGAAGAGCCGAGCGATCTGACAGAGTTTTATAGTTAGGGTTTGGGTTTGGGTTTTGGTTTCGGGTTTTGGGTGATAGTTTGAATTTATAAGATGAGTTTAGTCTTGGGTCAAGTTTGTTTTGAGTGGGCTCCCAGTCCATTTTCTTTTTTATTTGCCTGTATAGTATACTCCCCCTCAGCCCTCAGGTAGTCAGGTATATCATTTCTATTTTGTCATTTTCATTTTCAATATCCCTATCATTTATGTTTTTTAAAATGGCAAAGTTTATATACTCTCTAAGTCCCGGTTTAAGGTTCCTACTTTCCTTTTTGATACGTCCCAGTTTAAGGTTCCTAGTTGTTTTATTCCTAAAATGACAAAAAATCTTTACTATTCCCCCACTCATTCTCTCTCCTACTTTACTTTTATACTCACAACACCAATCAACTTACTATTTCCTACCCCACTTTCTCTCTCTTATTTAATTTTTCATACTCACAATACTTTCACCAACTACACTTTTTTCTTAATCTTCGTGCAAATGGAGCTAGGAACCTTAAACCGGGATACTTTTTATTACTTTACTTTTATCACAACACTAATTAACTTTTCATTCATTCTTTCTCTTATTTTTACTTTTCATATTTAATATACCACTTACATTTATTGTAATATTTTATTAAATTATTTGCATTTATCACTAAAATTTTAGTGAATTATTTTTAAATAATTTACAATTATCACTAAAAAAATTTGCATCATTTATATATATACTTGCTAGGGAGATTAGGAAGAATGGAAGAAAATCCAACTAATTAAACTTAAACTTAGAAGAATGGGAGTAAGCTCAAATTTCGAGAAAAATTGGGAAAAAAAATCATAGCTAGGAGAATATGAATTAATTTTTAGAAAGATTTTTTCTAAATAATACATTAAAAATAATTTGCAACAAAATACACATGTTGGCAAATTATATACCAAACTAATCATTTTTTTAAGTCAACATTAATAGTGACGTTTTTAACTAAAACCGTCTTTGTCATCGGCTACTTATTTATGTTTTTGTAAATATTGAAATTACTCGCACCAACTTTTCACTTAAATTATATACTCTACCTTTTCTTTTTTATCTCACATTTCATACTCACAATATATATTCACCACCATCGCTACCACTTACCACCACTAACGCCACTATCACCATTTAGCAACATTTTTCACCACCATTATAACCATGAATGTGCCACTACCACTTCAAACCACCACTACTGCTCATCACTACCACCAATGCTATCTGCATCATCACTTTACTGTCACCACCATCGCCACCAAAAATAATTTAAGATGTTTTTTTTATATAAGGAATATGATTTGTGAGCTAGAAATTTAAATTGATTTTCAGGTATACTTGAGGAGTCGTTCTTGTGTAAAACAAGTTATAGGATAAGCTATCCTAGAACTTGTTTTGCGTAAGTGTCTTCTCTGTTATTATAAAGTGCCTCTTACAAAATTAGAAAGCGTCGGTTCTAAAATAACACTAATAAAACATTTAACTCGGTTGTAATGTTAAATAATAACGGTGATATTGTTGAAAATAGTTTCTGTTCTAGTGTTAAAAAGTGCATGTTGTAGTATTGAAAAGTGCCTCTTGTAGTATTGAAAAATGTCTGTTGTAATATTGAAAAGTGTCAAATAAATTAAAAAACACATGCCTGTTGTAGTGTTAAAAAGTGTCTTTTGTAGTATTGAAAATTGCCTTCTACGGTATCAAAAAATGTCTGGTGAATTTTCTTAAGTTTCAAGTGAGTTCAAAAATACATGCCTATTGTAGCGTTGGAAACTGCCTCTTGTAGTATTCAAAAACTGCCTTCTACAGTGTCAAAATGTGTCAGGTGCGATTTTCGTAAGTTTCAGTTATTTACAAAAATGTCACCGCACCTATTGAAAAGTTCTACTTATTTACAAAAATATCACCGCGCACATTCTAAAACACGTTCTACGCTCCTCCGTTTCACCCAAGATTTTTTGATACTTGAGTTTTATAGTTATATAAGGAAAATATTTGCAAATAACTAAATGACGTTATTAACTAATAAATAATCCATATAAAAAAAATTAGAAGATGTTTTCGAAAATTCAAATTCAAATGAAATTTATGCATACTTGAGTTATTCTATCACACGGTATCACGTGGCATGCTGTAGAAATATAAAATGACTATACTTTATTATATTATTATATTATATAATAATAATAATATGTATGAAGTTTGAATATTCATTTAGTGAAGGAGAGACTAAATAATAAAAATTAACCTAGAATTGGGTTTGGTATCATTGGAGTAGAATTTGGAAATGTGAGCCGATCTCATATTGAATAATGGGCAATGCTAGGGGCACAAAAGAAGTACACAAAAATATGGATACAAAATGAGGTGACGATATTTTATTGGCTATATCGATTGTGGACCCGCCACACTCTAATTAATTGCACCAATAAAATTATAACACCTCTTTGTGTGAACCAAATTTTGTGACATTTTTTTGTGCCTTTAGTATTACTCATGAAGAATTTACCTAAACAATATAATGATAATCTACTTTAATTACAATATTAATGCAAACTTCACTGGAATATTGCCAAAATATGTTGGCGCAAAGCTTGGGGACCAAGTATTGCTTACACTTTCTTGTTTCAGTTATTAACAGGCTCAAGTTATTAGTGAAAATTTCCATTTAAGATGTGATTAGTCTACCTCTTGAAATGCTATTTTACTATTCATTGTGTGCAAGTTTTGTTGTTATTACTTTATGATTATTATTTTTTTCTCTCCTTTGTTTTTGCTTATGGATATCCTTGGACATATTTGAAGTTGCTAAATTTTGTACTCTTCCAGCTCCAAATAAGAAGGTGCAAATAAGCAACATTGCGTGATAATTTAGTTTGGAGGCAGTTACAAAAAAGTCCTTTACAAAAATGAATATTACAAAAAAAATACACAAGTTCAAAACTAACAAAAAACTTCTCAATATTACAAACAAAAAAAAAAAAACCTCCCTTTTTCAATTTTTTTATTTTTTTTTTAATTTTTCAATTTTTTTAATTTTTTTATTTAAAAATTTCAAAATGCCCATAAACAACTGAGAAATATATTTCACAGTTTTTTAATTTTTTAATTATTTTTCAAAACTCCCATAAACAACTGAGAAATGCATTTCACAGTCGTTTAAACAATTGTGAAATGCATTTCTCAGTTGTTTTACCAAAAACCCAAGCACAAAATACTCTTTAAACAACTGTGAAATTCATTTCACAGTTATAAACAACTGTGAATTGCATTTCTCATTTGTTTAACCAAAAATCAAGGACAAAATACTCTTTAACCAACTGTGAAATGCATTTCTCATTTGTTTAACCAAACAACTGTGAAATGAATTTCACAGTTATTTATGGGCGTTTTGAAAAAAAAAATTAAAAATAGAAAAAATAAAAAAAAATTATTTTTTTTAAAAAAAATTAAACATATCTTCGAATATTATAAAAAAATCCTACTAAGGACTTTTTTGTTAGTTTTCTACTTGTGTATTTTTTTTTTGTAAATTGCATTTTTTGGACGGACTTTTTTGTCCAAAATATGTTTAGCCTCCCAAAGTATATAATCATTTTCACTTTAAACTCTCATGTGAATTTTATCTCAAAGTGGCACTTCAACTAACCCGCATTCCCATTTTTTTTTAGTTATTTTTATAGAACTAATTTGTAAAAAAATTATTTTCTAAGGCTCCGTTTGTTTCACCGTAAAACATTTTCCGGAAAATGTTTTCCGGAAAATAACCTGTTTTACGGTGTTTGGTTAGCCCCCGAAAAATGTTTTCCGGAAAATAACTCGTTTTCCGCTGTTTGGTTGCCTAAGTAAAACGTTTTCCGGAAAACATTTTACGCCCTTCCTAAGTAAACGACCTATGACCTTGTCCTAAGTAAAACATTTTCCTGAAAATGGAGGCCTTAATGTACAACTCATATTACGCCCGATACAACCACCCCATCGCCTATCCCACCCCCCCACCCCCCAAAAAAAATTTTTTTTTTTAAATTTTTTTGAAATCGCCCCCCCCCACCCCCAGCCTACCTCACCCCCCACCCCCACCCCCCCCAAAAAAAAAAATTTTTTTTTTTTTTATGTCCGCCCCCTACCCCCTGCCTACCCCCACCCACCCACCCCCAAATTTTTTTTTTTTTTTTTTATGTCCCCCTACCCCCGCCTACCCCCCACCCCCCACCCCCACCCCCCACCCGCCCAAAAAAATTTTTTTTTTTTTTTGTAATCGCCCCCTACCCCCTGCCTACCCCCCACCCCCCAAAAAAATTTTTTTTTTTTTTTGCCCTACCCCCTCTTTTTTTTTTGTAATCGCTCCCCCTCGCTGCCCCACCCACCTCTCCCACCCCCACCCCAAAAAAAAAAAAATTTTTTGGGTGGGGGAAGGTGAGGGGCAGGGGGTGGGGGGTGGGGGTAGGGCAGGGGCGATTACAAAAAAAAAAAAAAAAAAAAAAGGGGGGTGAGGTAGGTGGAGCGGGGGCGATTACAAAAAAAAAAAAAAAAATTTTTGGGGGGGGGGCGGGGGCAAGCGATTACAAAAAAAAAAAAAAAAATTTTTTTTGGGGGGTGGGGGGTAGGCAGGGGGTAGGGCGATTACAAAAAAAAAAAAAAAAAAAATTTTGGGGGTGGGTGGGGGGGTGGGGGTAGGCGGTAGGGGGCGATTACAAAAAAAAAAAAAAAAAAAAAATTTTGGGGGTGGGTGGGGGGTGGGGTAGGTCACCTTGTGAACTATGAGTCGTTTTACCAAACACCCGAAAACATTTTACACCCTTCCTCCGTAAAATATTTTCCTCCGTAAAATATTTTACGCTCTACCTCCGTAAAACATTTTACAGGAAAACATTTTACAGGAAAACATTTTCCAGAAAACGTTTTCCGGAAAACATTTTACGTCGAAACAAACGGAGCCTAAAATAAATATTTTGTACGGTCATCAGATTTAAAAAAAAAAAAATCATTTGACCTCTTAAGAACTAATTTTCATTTCAAACTAATCCAATTTGTTCGCTTTTCACTAAAATTACTCTGTTACATGTTAGGGTGCAAAAGTGGGAATGCGGGTTAGTTGAGGTACTATCTTGGAACAAAATTCGCACGAGGATACAAAGTGAAAATAAGTGTATACTTTAGGAGGCTAAACAAATTTTTGGCCTTTTAGTTTGACAACAAAATGGAGAATTTACCAATGGGTCCTTCAATCCAAGTCAATAGAGCAATAAGAACAAGCATTTTGAAAATCGACCACCTAGTCCAATGGTTGGAATCAATATTACCATAAGGTCCAAGAACCAGTTATACATTACACACATACTCTAAACACACACTCTCTCTCTCTCTCTCTCTCCCTCTCTCACTACCTTATTTATCTCCAGCGACCACTCCGATCCTCTGGCGAACCACTCCAACCCTGTTTCCAACTCCGGCAAACCATTGAAACAGATGACCTCCACCCCTACAGATCTATGTGAATCTGTAATAATTTAAGTTTACACTATAACAATTTAGAAGTCGATGTACCAATCAATCAAATAATTATCTAATAATCTCATAAAACAACTGTAAACTTAACTAAAACAACTGTGAACTAACAAATATATCAAATAATCTCATAAAATTGTAAAAATAGAGCCATAAAAGACAAAAATAACTATAAATTTTACTAAAAACAACTGTGAACTTAACTAAAACAACTGTGAACTTAATTAAAAACAACTGTGAACTTAACAAACATGTCAAATAATCTCATAAAATTGCAAAAAAAGAGCTATAAAAGATGAAAACGATTGTGAATTAAAACTGTGAACTTAACAATTGTGAACTTAATAACTGTGAACTTAACTAAAACAACTGTAAACTTAACAAATATATCAAATAATTTCATAAATTTGCTCCAAATTATATGTTGATGCTGCTAGTTTGATTCGTTTTGACGATACGAATAATATGATGGTCCCAGATTTTTTTTTGACTTCTAGATCTTAAGATATTTCGTTTGAAAGTTTTGGGAGAAAAAAAATAAATGAAAAAGAAGGAAGGGGAGAGGGACAGCGACAGTGTGTCTTTATAAGACGTGGACCTGATGAAATTTCTTCAAAATGTGTGTCCTTGGTGATTGTTTCCATTAGAATGAGAGATTATTTGGCAAATGTCCCCAACAAAATAGGTGAGGACCCTCAAGTACCTCACATATTTTGTAGTTCCTACCAGTATAAAAAAAGATGTAGCAATTGGTATTAACAAGAAGAGATATAGCTCTCTCTCTCTCTCTCTCTCTCTCTCTCTCTCTCTCTCTCTCTCTCTCTCTCTCTCTTACAATATAAAGAACGATATTAATTTCTAAACAATTACAGTTTAATATATTGAACAAATTTTTAATTTAAACTCCAACAAATCATGATACAATTGAGATTTTTTTTCACTATTCAAATTACACGCCTACATTGGGAGATGGATATACTAGTAAGAGTTGTTTTAAAAAAAATTGTAAAATAAATAAATAAATAGTATCACCACATGAAGATAAATTTGATTGTATGATACGATATTCGAAAATAAGGCGGCAAAGTTCCATTCATATTTGCAATTGATCTTCAGTTCCATCTTCCTTCACATCAATTTTTCCTCAACAAAAGTAACATTTTTAATGAGTAAATATAACACTTTTTATTTCATTATATGTAACGCTTTTTTCTTCTAAATGTAAAATCATTTTTCCTCAACAAAAGTAACTCTTTTAATGACGAAGTAACACTTTTTAATGAGGAAATGTAACATTTTTTATTTCCTTATATGTAACATTTTTTCTTCTAAGTGTAACATTTTTTCCTGCAAAAGCAATGTAATACTTTTAATGAGGGAATGTAATACTTTTAATGAGAAAATGTAACACTTTTTATTATATGTAACACTTTTTTCTTCTAAATGTAACATCATTTTTCCTCAACAAAAAAAAATACATTTTCTTATTAGAAGTGTTACTTTGTTGATGAGACCTTATACTTTGGGGATTAAAATGCAATTTGCCCTGGTTTTTTTTTTTTTTAGAAGTTTGGTTACTTAATTTTGGTCACTTAATTTTGTATGGAAACTCATGATTTGATAAGGCCAAGTATTCAGATAATTCCTACTACAAACAAGCCTAAGATTCAAATCACTCCGCTTGCATTTATCCTAATATTATTAGAAAGCTACTTCCTCCATCCCGGTTTAAGATTTTAAGTTGACTTTACACGCTTATTAAGAAATCAAGGCAAAATTAGGTGAAGAATAGTAGTGAGTGAAGGATATAATTGTCCATTCATAAAACAAGTGGGTAAAAGGTAGATAGGTGAGAGATATTTTTTTTTTTTGTAATATATGAACTTTATGAGGATAAGGTTGTCCAAAACATTGTTCACAATTTGTCATTTATGGAATAAAGCAATTAAGAACCTTAAACTGAGACAGACCGAGAAAAGGAAAGTAAGAACCTTAAACTGAGACGGATGAAGTATTAAACAAAAATAATACCTAAGTGAAAGATACAGAATAGTAATTTAAAATCCAACCTTTTTTCTTTCTGCTACCACCACCACCACTGATATCCAACAACACTAGCCGCCACAAATGCAACAAAAGAAATTCAGATCTGTTATAGCTTTAAAATAATGAGAGAGCTGCGAATACAAGGCAAAGTTGTTTACGATCTATGCAGAGATGAGATCGGATGAGGCCGAGATGTCTGAAGAGGAGGCAAAAAACTGGGATTCAGTGTGTTTAGTGAGGACGAAGTCATTGCTAACAAGGAGAAGAGTACGTCGGCTTGACTGTATTGGCGAAGTTGGGGCTGACGTTGTGAATTTTTTGGACCTGTTGAGGAGAGACAGAGAGAAACATTTTTGTCACACTTTGAATTAATTTTCCCTTTTCACCAATATTTCACCATACTTCCGCCCCAACACCATCATGGCACCACCACATCAAAGGAGAAAAGGCGTTTTCAATGATGGTGGGTGTAGGAGAAAGTGGGGATGTGAGATGAAGTATAAAGGAAGGAAGAAGAAGGGGCAATGTGGGGGAGGGGGCGGCCATGGGAGTGGGGTATGGCGTGGAGGGGTAGCCTGAAAGGAAAGGAAGGGGGTGATGTAGGTAGGTTTTTTGTTGGGATTATATGAAATACTAATAGATAGGAAATCTGGGAATGGGGGATTTATAAAGGAGGTTAATATATAAAAATTATCTACATTTTTTACAATAATAATTATTCATATTTTTGTTATAATAAATAATTATGAAAATATTTTTTCTTTGATTACAAATATATAAAAAAAAATCAATGTTTGAGCATTATTTATATTTTGATTAAATAGCAATTTCGTAACCTATGTTTGACTCACTTTTGCTTAAACACTCACGAAATGACATAAATTCCCCTTTAAAAGTCTTGTGTCGTGCAAATGGCTTTCATTTCGTCAAATAATTAACAAAAAGTTAGTTTTTACACCAAATTGCAACAAAATGTAAAACATAGGAATCGGATTGCAACCTTTTAAAACTCAGGTGTGGTATTGCAATTATGTGTACAACTCACAGGTTACCAAATTGCAATTTGCCCATTCAACTATGTCAACAAACAAATTGTCTTATCAAAAGAAAAAGAAAATAAAAATAGATTTTTGGAATTCTTCGAAGAGTTAAGAGCTTAAATGGTTAAAGCCAGTCTTACCGGATTTGAACTCGAGTTGGATTCAAAATCCAATGTCTTAACCGCTAGACACGGGACACTGCAAATGCAAGATGGACCCACCCTTTCCAACATAACTAAATGGCAGTGACCAAAATTACTCCATAAGGAAGTAGATTTTGGAAGTGGATTTTTATAAACCCCAACTCATTGAACTAAATAGCTTTCATTGGGAAGGAGTATTAATCATACATATAATGGTATCGAAAATTGAGATAGGTCGTGCTTTGTTTTTTGCTTCCTCACTACCCCCATAACATTATTTTTCTCTTTTTCGATGACTCGAAACTATTCGAAGTGTTCTAAAGATAGTTACGGTATTTCTCGATAACATCGAAAAGGTGCAATAGGCTTGTTCCGCTTCCTTAATTACTACCAACATATGTTGTCTGTGTCACCTTCGCACTCACCATCTTCAACAAGTAGTGGCATACAGTTTACCACTTTGAGCGATATGAAATCAAGCATATAAACATACTCTCTCGGTTCAATCAAGATGGCCTCACTTTTTCTTAGAAAACTTTGATTGAACTCTGACCAATAATTTATATTTATCCTAATGAAAATCTAAATATTGTTGTGGGTAGTACTCATAATGTATATCCAAAACAAGTTTTAGAATATAATTTGGATAAATAAATCAACATAATCAGAGTTATCTGGAAAGAGGTGAGACTATCTTCAGGGACAAAGGGAATACATAACAATATTAGATTACTATATAACACTCAGTCTAGATCAAGGGGAAAACAGGAAAAGCAGAAGGAAGCTCGATTTGAGTAAAACCAGATACAGATGAAAAATTAAATAAACTCAGACTCCATACCTCAAAGAATCTTAATTATATGTATAAAAAAAAAAAAAAAACCACATGAAGTTAGAAATGCACATAAACAAGTACCCATATCTTGATTATATCCCCATACAAACAGAGAACTCCCAAATCAAGTTTAAAATATACACATACAAAGAGTAAGCATACACACACACAACGATTAAAAAAAAAATGAATACAGTGGACAAATAGTAGAAACTACAAAGTACAAAGAAGGAATTGTATCTTAATCATAGGCAAACAAAAAGAAAAACCCACATCAAGTTTAAAATGTATACATAAAAAAGAAGTACTTGTATCTTGATTATAAAAAAAAAAAAAAAAAGAAAAACAAACCCAAATCAAGATTGAAAGATACAACAGTATACATAAACAGAAAAGCAATCAAACGGAATATAATGGAGAAAGAGTAGAAACTACAAAGTACAAAGAAGGCATTGTATCTCAATTATATGTATAAAAAAAAAAAAAAACCCACACCTGTTGAGAAACCACAAAGTACAGAGAAATAATTACATACAAAAATCATACCACTCACTCATTGGAGGACTTTGATTCCTATCAGATGCAGAGAAAGAGAGGTTTGGAATGGGGGAATCTTATCAAAGCTATATACTAACAAACTTGATGAGAGAGGAATGTGACAGTTTCTTATCTTCATAATCTATCTATATATAAGGGAATGCTTGATAATCATTTATCCCTGAGTTTATAATGGGATCGGGTTGTTTCCTTAGGTTCTTTATGTACTAAGGTTTATTACTTTTTTAACTGTTTTTAGGTCTAGTCGTAGTAAACTATTCCACTGTAGGTGGATTCGTTTTACTCTTTATGTCAACAAAAACCCATCAACTGAAAGGAAAAAAACGCAAGAAAAAATGAATTTCTGGAAAATCTTCGTAGAGAAAAGAGCTTTAATGGTTAAAGCCAATCCTACAAGATTTGAACTCGAGTAGGATTTAGAGTCCAATGTTTGATCGACAGAATCTTAACAATTTTCACAACAATTCAATTTTTGCGGGCTGGATAACTGTAATGACGATCTTTGTATATCTTTTCCTTCCTGAAACCAAAGGAGTCCCTATAGAAGAGATGATCTTCATGTGGAAGAAGCACTGGTTCTGGAAGAAAATTGTTCCCCCTCTTCCACAGGCCGACGATTCCCTGTAATATGTAGCATTTATTTGACAGCTTTTAACTCCTTTGTAATGAATCAGAGTTCCAACCTGCGATGTGAAAGCAGTGGATGCAAAAGAGAAAAGAGACTTGTACAATTGAATGATCTATGTGATTACATGTTTAAGAAAAAAATGAAACAGCGTCATGATAACATACATCATATTGTAGATATTTAAACACGTCTAAGATAAACTGAAGAGAAGGTATTGTAGGATACAAAAGATGTACAATAGTAGTTAATTTCCTATTACTGGCAGTTTACATTGTATCAGAGAACTAGTTTTACTCCCGTGCGATGCACGGATCATTACATGTTACTTTAAGACAGAAATTAAAAAAAAAAAAAGTGAAATAGATTTATACATTATGGAAAACTTTCTTAAATACTACATTATCAGTACATAGATCATATTGATAAGATTTATCATCATTACAAATCAATATTTTAAAATCATCAGTTAGTTGCCACTTCAAACAAATCAAATCGAGGTACAAACTCCGTCTCACTTTAAATTACAAAATAATAATTATTAATAAAAAACTAAGTAGAAATATTATTTTTTTCGTCTCAAATAAATACTTTAAAATATATACTTCTATAAAAATTATATTATTCATTTCAAAAATAAATATTACTTTCGACTTAAAATGAATAACAAAAAAATAATACTACATTTTTTATCCAAAAAAATGAGCATTACTTCCTTCATCCCAATGAATATTTTAAAAATTAATACTACTTCATTCGCCTCTAAAATTAATATTTGTAAATCAAGAATCGGTAAATCATTGACATGGTGACCAAAAAATAATACTACATTACAAACATTAATTTTAGAGCCAAATGAAACAGTATTATTTTTTTTAAATATTCATTGGGATGAAGAAAGTAATATTTATTTTTTTGGATAAAAAAAAGGATTATTTTTTGGTTATTCATTTTGAGTCGAAAGTAATATTTATTTTTGAAATGAAGATTATAATTTTTTATAAAAGTATATTTTTAAAAATATTTATTTGAGATAAAAAAAAATAATATTTCTATTTAGTATTCTTAATTAATAATTATTATTTTATAATTTAAATTGAAACAGAGTTTGTACTTTGATTTGGTATGAATTGATTGTGGCATGTTTGGATCGGCAAGCATGTTTGGATCGGTAAGTTACCTTGGATCGGTAAGTGACCTTGGTTTCTTTTTCTTTGTTAACCTATGTAATATTTGTTAGTACTTGTTGTTATGGATGGTCTTATGCACTTGTACTTGAAAAAAAAAAAAAAAAACTGGACCAACCTTATTACTGATAGTGACACAATAATTAAAACGAAAATTAAAATAAAATAAAATAAAATTGTGCAACTTATTTCTAAAAAGACATTAAATCACTTAGAAATGTAATTACACTCATATCAAACTACTTTTTGTCACCGTCTGAGAGATAGTCGGTTATGGCTGTTTGGATCAATCAACAAAAATGAAGAAAGTAATGCTTATTTTTTTTGGATAAAAAATGTAGTATTATTTTTTGGTTATTCATTGGGATGAAGGAAGTAATGCTCATTTTTTTTTAATAAAAAGTGTAGTATTATTTTTTTGTTATTCATTATGAGTCGAAAGTAATATTTATTTTTGAAATAAATAATATAATTTTTTATAGAAATATATTTTGTAAAGTATTTATTTGTGATGGAAAAAATAATATTTTTATTTAGTTTTCTTTATTAATAATTATTATTTTGAAATTTAAAGTGAGACGAAGTTTGTACCTTGGCCTTTATTGATTTGGTCAACCGGTAGGCGTGTGATTTAGTGAACCGGTTACTGATTTGTGCTTTACCGATTTGGTTTTTGGTCAACTTACTGATTTGGTCAACCCGTTGGTTACTGATTTGTGCACATTAAATCACTTAGACATGTAATTACACTCATATCAAACTACTTTTTGTCACCGTTTGAGATAGTCGGTTGTGGCTGTTTGGATCGGTCAACAAAAATGAAGTAATGCTCATTTTTTTGGAAAAAAAATGTAGTATTATTTTTTTGACTATTCATTGGGATGAAGGAAGTAATGCTCATTTTTTGGATAAAAAATACTATAGTATTATTTTTTGGTTATTCATTTTGAGTCGAAAGTAATATTTATTTTTGAAATGAATAATATTATTTTTTATAGAAATATATTTTGTAAAGTATTTATTTGAGATGGAAAAAAGAATATTTTTATTTACTTTTCTTTATTAATAATTATTATTTTAAAATTTAAAGTGAGACGGAGTTTGTACCTTGGCCTTTACCGATTTGGTCAACCGATTGGCTTGTGATTTAGTGAACCGGTTACTGATTTGTGCTTTACCGATTTGGTCTTTGATCAACTTACCGATTTGGTCAACCCGTTGGTTACTGATTTGTGCATATATTGATATTGGGATTTAAAGTTGGATTTGATACATTTAATATAGTTATTTACCCCTTTTTTTTAATATTACTTTAGTCCCAAAATTAATACTATTTTTTATATCCAAAAAAAATTATTTTCTTTGTCTCAATGAACATTTTAAAAAATAATACTACTTTACTTGTCTCAAAAATAAATATTCATTTCATCAACCGATGAGAACCGATGAGATGGCAGACTTTTTTTTTTTCATTTCATCAACCGATGGATGACTGAGACTTTTTTTTTCATTTCATCAACCGATGGGATGGCTGAGGTATGACAATTAAGTGTGTTTGGTTTTGTTTCCGGTTCAGACTTGATAGGCTCTAAAAAGTCACTTAAGTGTTACAACCCAAAACATTTAAACTGATTAATATTTAGACTAATTAATATTTAAATTAATTAATTTATATCTTTCTTTCTTATATATACTATATAGATAAATATATATAATATAATATATAATCTATATAATACTCAAAACTTTAAGTCATACTTGATATTTTTCCATAATATAGGAAAGCTCAAGCACGCCTGTAGGAACTCTACAAATGTAGCCAATGATATAGCAAGTTAGCTCCAAAAGTTTTATTACGAATCCCATGTGGGATAAAGAAGACAATACTATGAATAAAGAAAGTATGTGGTTGCTTCGATTTTGAGGAGGTTCAAGTTTTGAACGGTTAGTTTGGACAATCGGTTGGCTACTATACTCCTTTCATTAATCAGTTGGCTACTATACTCCTTTCATTTCATACTTATTTCATGTGCATTAATCGGTTGGCTAATGTACTCCTTTCATTTCATACTACTTTTACTTGTCTCAAAATAATAATTATTAATAAAAAAAATTAAATATAAATATTATTTTTTCTATCTCAAATAAATACTTTTAAAAATATACTTCTCTAAAAATTATATTATTTATTTCAAAAATAAATATTACTTTCGACTCAAAATGAATAACCAAAAAATAATACTACGTTTTTTTATCCAAAAAATGAGCATTACTTCTTTCATCCCAATGAATATTTTAAAAATTAATACTACTTCATTCGAGATTTTTTCTCAAATAATTCCAGTTTAAAAATCTAAATCCCAAAATAACCCACATTTGAAACTATTTGCCAAAATGACTAACTTTTTAATTTTTTCGGTTAAAATCGCTACACGGTGTAGCAAATTTAAATTTGCTCAATTTTATTTTAATTTATGCTATTAAAAAAAAACTAAAATTTGAACTCGCTACACTGTAGCGAGTTCAAATTACCAAAGCAGGCCACAACCTAATTTAACAATATTTACAAAAAAATAAAATATTTATTCCATGGTATGTATACTTTTATCAAAGCAGGTCACCATTCCGGTTGTGGACCAAAATAGGATCAGTAAGATAATTTTTTTTTTTTTCATATTTTAGGAATAAATCTATCCTCACTTCTTTGATGGCTGACGGATGCCTTGCAAGTTACACATGTAGTGATATTGTTATAGTTGCTTTGCTGATACATTTCATAGCTTTCTCTTTCTTACTATGCCTTGGTTTTTTGATGGCTGACTGATGCCTTGATTGGTTTACCGATGCCTTGATTTTTTAACGGTGACCGATGCCTTAGATCGGTCCAATCCAATTGATCGGTCATGGATGCCTTGTTTGTTTGGATCTTGCTTGGATCGATCCAATCCGTATTGACCGGTCACCGTGTTTTTGTTTGTTTGGATCGGTCAACCATAATATTGACCGGTCATACCATGTCCTTCTTATTTTTGGATCGGTCATTCAATAATATTGACCAATCACCATGTCAATTATTGACCAGTTATCATGTCAAGAATCGGTATCGGCCATCCAATAATATTGACCGGTCACCATGTCAATTATTAAACGGTCACCATGTCAATGATTTACCGATTCTTGATTTACCGATCCTTGTCACATCCGATTCTTGTGACCGGTTAAACTCGCTACATGGTGTCCCATTAAAAAAAAAAAAAAAAAGTAAATCCGTCTGCATACACGCGCCTCTGTCGACGCGTTTATTGCACGCGTCATTTTTCTTCCAATCATGACCTGCCACGTGTATTTTGCATAGCATATCTTCAATTATTCCATGGAAGGAAATAACTAAATTGTCCCTGAAATTTTGGCGAAATTTTTGGCGCTACTACTGTTCCTTGGATGACCTGCTTTAATATATAGATAGATGGAAGTGTCATTTCTGTCATTATAATACTCCCTCCGTCCCACGTGAGTGGATACTTATTTCCTTTTACGTCCGTCCCCCTTGAGAGGATAACTGCCTAAAATGGCAAATGATGATGCCAAAATCGTCAAATCAGCCCAAATCCAAGCGATGAATGCTCCGGCGATTGCAAGGCCTGAAAATAAGATAAAACACGTAAACTAAGCCGGGGCGGATCCGGCTAAAGGCCCTCCGGCGTGAGAGTAAGTTCACGGTTTGTATGTGAGAAACTAAATTGACAGAGTTTCTGCAATGTAAAAAATAACGTACCAAATAATGAGCCATAGGGCTTGTATTTATAGGGATGGATTGATAGAATTCATGTTGAAGTGAACTTGTAAAGAGATAAGATATAATCCTAAGAGAATTATATCTGCTAAGGAGTCATTGTTTGACTTGAATTGGTGTTGGTGATTGTAATCCTGATCGGATAATGATTGTAAAATCCTTGTTTGATAAGGACTGTGTAAACTGCTAGCCGGAACGCCGAGGAACATAAATGTTTTACCTTGGCCTTGGCAAATAGGTCGAGGTAAATGATTCTTCTTCCTCGTCATTTGATGATTGGCCGACACGGAGATATGCCGGGGTGAATGATTTTGTTTCCTCGTCACTTGATGATATGCCGAGGTAAGAACTTTTCTCTCCTCGTCACCTGTGACATGACGGCCCAAGCGTGATGACATAAGGCCGAGGTATATGCTCCTCGGCATATGAGGAAGGTGCTCCTCGGCCATGATACTTGGATGTCGGATTATGTTTATGGCCCAATCCATTTGGGCCCAGCTCGGGCAAGACCATGTTCATATCTCGGTTTATACCGTTCAGTGGCCCCCGACTTTCTAGCTCGTCTTAGGACGAGTAGAAAGTCACCTCGTCCTCGGCTTTATGGGATACGAACAGGTTTGACACGTGTCCTCGATGAGGCTTCATGTAACTGACGGTTGCTATTCTGATGATTACCTGGGGCCCTCCAGTCTTGTCACGCCTCGATAACTGTCATTCGCATTTAATTCTTGGGGCGCCTTACCCGGATTTTTGCTTTACCCGTGGGTTGACCCGGATTGGGGGGTATAAAAACTTAAACCCTTTCATTTTAAACCTTTACATACCCAAATCAGTTGAGAGCAAAGAGCAAGGTTCAGGCGACGAACATTCCGGCGATCTTAGTCCGTTCGAACCCAGTTTCCGGCGATGGTTTATTTCTCCGGCGGCGTTGATTTCGTTGTGACTCCGACCCTTCTTGTAAACTCAGGTATGAAATCCCTTCCCCTGTATGCATTTCGCTTCTGATGTTAATCGTTCTAGGGTTTTTTGGGAAGGATTTTGAATATGTCAAGAAAAAGCGAACCGCCATTGTTGAAGAATGGAGCTTTTCTTCATGAATTTATGTCTTTAACTTTCAAAACTTCAAATCTTTGATTTTCTTTGGGTTTTGTTGAACTTCCTTGAATATTGAATAAACTCCCCCTTTAATCTTTGATTCCCCTTAGAAATGGCTCGTTCTTGGGACCATTCCCCCCGATTCCGTTATGGATATCACACCGGCAATCTGAGGGTTTATCGTAGAGAGAGAGGTCCATGGTTGATGCTCACCCTGGATGATATAAGCAAGCAGTTGAGAGGTTATGGTCGAACTCGGTTATTCCTTCAATACCCAGATTCCACAAGAATAGATAGGATTGTGTCCGATTCACCCAATATTATAGTTTTTGAGGATAGGGCTGAGATGATGGAGCACATCGAACTGTTCTACCCGGCCTCCGATCGCGAAATGCGTGAGCGCCTGAGAGGTACGGCTCCCTCCTCGGCCTTATGAAATGACGAGGAGGGGAATCTCCCTTCCCCGTCCTAAGATCAGCCATTGACGAGGTAACTAACTTTGTCCCCTCGTCTTTATGCAGATATGACGGGAAGAGAAGGAGAACCCTCCTCGTCCACTCAAATAATCGACGCCTTCATGGAAGGTGCCCAAGCTGATGGCCGCCTGGTCCGAAGAAGGGGAGGCCGAGGAGAAGGAAGCCGAGGAAAACAACGGGAGAGGGCTCCAAAGCCTGGGGACCCCATGCTCGAAAAATTATACACTACGTACGGGGTGGACAGAGCCGAGTACAAGTTAACTTATATGGGAAAGCTCGAGCTTAAGACTGATAAGGAGGTGCAGGACTTCTATTACAACCAAGATTATGTCCATTTCTACTTCAAACAGTTTCAACAGGGGCTTCGTCTTCCCTTGGACCCCTTCATCAATGAATTTTTGGATGACGTTAGGGCAGTGCCGGCCATGCTAGGAGCCAATGGCACTAGGGTTCTTGTGAGCTTCATTGTCCTCTGCCGTAGCCTAGGTTTCGAGCCGACCATGGGTGCTTTCCGTCATTTCTATGTAGTCCAAGTTGTCAAGGAGAGTTATCTCGTCGTCATTAGGAGTGCCTCCAAAAAACCAAAGTTGCTTCTCCCCATGTCAAGTAAAGTTGCAGGCTGGGAAAACCATGTTATCCGGGTTGAGAGTCGCCAAGGTTGGGAGTTCCAATCTCCTTGCAAGGATCCAACTTCGTCATTTCCTGTCCAACAATATGAGTGGACCCAGGCTTTGATCAAACGTTTAGAGACATTTGCTGAGGTAGGGCTCCTCGACTGGAAGACAATTGAATCCTCGGATCATTACTATGTCCAGGCGGGATTGATGTCGGGGCCAAAGGACGGGGTGGTTCCCCTCGTCACTGTCAAAAGAGGAAGGCGTTTTAACGATTGGACGATACACCCCGGCTTCGTATTTCACGAGGATTGTACTAGGTGCAAGGGCCATCCCTTGGACCAATGTCTGGGAGAGATAGACATAGTTGGATGTAAATATTTAACTCTTGGTACTTCAATAATTTTTTGCATGTCTATTTCTTTTGCTCGTACTTAACCATTTCTTCCTCGTCTTTACAGATTTAACCACTGAGGAAGAAACAGCTTTAGCCATGAAGAGACTCAGTCCCATGGAGCTTGTAAAACAAAAGAGGAAGCAAAGCAAGAAGTCTGCCTTGGTAGAGAGGAGAGAAGAAGCCAATGCCCGCAACTTGGTACTGGGTGCTCAGGGTGATCATCCCCTTCCCCTCAAACTGCACGAGGATGTTAATGCCGAGGAGGCGGCATCTGAGGAACGGGCTGAGCCTATTACTAGGGATGGGCCTATCCCTGATGCTGATGCCGAGGAGACGGAGACTTAGGAAACCAACCTCGTCCCCAGGCATTCTGGCTCCAAGAGAGCTCAAGTGGCTAGTGCCGAGGAGCCTGCAGCCAAGAGGGCAACTGTTGGTGAGGCTTCCAATCCTGAGGCTCCTCCTCCCTTGACCATCCAAACCGCCAAAACTCAAGCTGATGCTGAGAAGCTTGCTCAGCTCATGGCGGCAAACGTTCCTCGTCTAAAGGGCCTTCCTGTGCTAGACAAGAAGAGTTACATGATGAAGTTGGGCCGAGCTCCCATCCAAAGGGCCTTGGACGAGGATGTATATGACGCCTTGGTAAAGGGGAAGGCGAGCAGGGACCATTTGCTCTGCCGTAAGGGACTCATGTTGGCTGAGGTAGTGATCTCGTACTTTTGACTTTGTTGATTTTGTTTGTGCTTGTTCCAAAGTTTAAACACAACTTAATTCTTGCAGTCGGCCAGCATTGCGGCCTATGAGGATGTCTTGGCCAAGGCACAAGAGAAGCGAGTAATTGATGCCAAAGCTGCTCTGAAGACGAGCGAAGCCCAGAAGGCTGCCCTGGTTGAGCAGTTGAAGGCCAAAGAGGCCGAGCTGGGAGCGGCAAAAGCCAAGGTAGAGGCCGAAGTATTGAGGGCCAGTGATGAGCGGGGCCGAGGAGCTCCATAAGAAGGCCGAGGAACATCTCCGGCAGATGGAAACCGAGTTAACAAAGGCAAGAAAGGCCAAGGCCGAGGTCCAAGTAAGGGCCGAGGAAGCCGAAGCCAAGTGCCGAGGGTTAGAAGGTACCCTTCCTGCCAGGGAGAAGGAGGCCGTGGAGCGCTTCAAACAGAGCCCGGCTTTTGAGGATGCCATGAAGGCTAGCTCGGCCTTTCAAGATGTCGTGGATGAACAAACGGCCACCATGTTTGAAGACGGGTATCTTCATCTTGCCCGTAGCATTCTGGCTGACCCTTCCACCAGCTTGGACATTAATAAGGTAGTTATGTTGATTTGCCGGGATCAGTATGGCGAGGAAGTTAGGGCTCTCCACCACTTGGTTCCCTTCTCTGATAATAACTTGGAAATAATAGCTGAGAAGGACGCCCAAGCTTGTCGAGAAGTGTGGAAGTCGGCCACCTGCCGTCCAGGTAATATCAAAGCCTTGGTGGAGGCCATCCAGATGAGGGAGAGCTCGAGGCCATGGAAGCCGAGGTGGGAGGAGAGGCCGAGAAGATTGATGCCCTCACTGGCCAAACTGTCCTTCCTCCCCCTGGTTCCATTACTGAGGATTGGCTTGAAAAGTCCTTTGACGATGGGCAGCAGTCTTAGGATAGTATTTCCTTTCCTGCTTTTTGTAATAGATGATAGGACTTGTAATTTCTTTGCATATTAATGAAGAAATCCTTTTGTCTTAATCCATATTATTTCAATGAATTGTTTGTGTTTCTGTATGCTAGGCATATGCACCAGATTTGTGAAGGTGGGGTCCGAGAAGGGTCCCTCGTTCCCTAATTGTTGAGAAAGGAAGTGGTTAGGCCGAGAAAGGACTCCTCGGTTTTAACTATACTCGTAAGTTATTTAGGCCGAGGAAGGTTTCCTTGGCTTTGAATGTGATGCTTGTAATCCTGAATCAAGGCGAACCCTTGGTAGGATGCAAGGTAAGCCATTAGGCCAAGGAGGACCCTTGGTCTTGGCTGTGATGTTTGTAATCCTGAATCAAGGCGGACCCTTAATAGGATGTATGTTAAGCCATCAGCCGAGGAGGACCCTGGCCTTCGGGCCGCTGTGCTTGTAATCCCGAATCAAGGCGGACCTCGATAGGATGTACGGTAAGCCATTAGGCAAGGAGGACCCTCGGCCTTGGGCATTGTTAATCCCGAATCAAGGTGGACCCTCGATAGGATGTATGGTAAGCCACAAAGGCAAGGAGGACCCTCGGTCTTGGTCGTTGTTAATCCTGAATCAAGGCGAACCCTTGATAGGATGTATGTTAAGCCATCAGGCCGAGGAGGACCCTTGATCTTGGCTGTTGTTAATCCTGAATCAAGGCGGACCCTTGATAGGATGTATGGTAAGCCATTAGGCCGAGGTGGACCCTCGGTCTTGGCTGTTATGTTTGTAATCCTGAATCAAGGCGGACCCTTGATAGGATGTATGGTTCCGAAGAGTCGGGGATAAAGTCCTTATCTTCTGGTGTCTGTGAAGAGTTGATAGTTGCTTTGCATGTTGGAAGAAACTGCTTTCGTAGAACTGAAATGTGATTACATCGAACTGCAATCCTATCAACTAAAAAGTAAAAGACAGAAAACAAGAAACTAATCTACTGCAAAATAAACTAGACTAGTGATAGTATTTTCTAAGATTGTCGGAGTGCCACGGATGCTTGAGATCCTTCCCCTCCTTGGTCTTCAATCTGTAGGTCCCTTCTCGAATGACTTGAGTGATGATATAGGAACCTTCCCAATTTGGGGAGAGCTTGTTCTGTTCTGCCTTCCTGCCAGTGGCTTCAATCTTTCTAAGTACCCAATCGCCTACTTGGAATACTCTTCTGATGACCCTCTTGTCATGATATGCCTTGGTCCTTTGCTTGTAGTTCATCATCCTCATTTGTGCAGCTAGTCGCTTCTCATCTATCAGGTCTAGGTCTAGGAGCCTATTGACCGTGTTGACTTGCTCATCATAATGGGAATTTCTCACCGTTGGGATGGCCATTTCAGCTGGTGCCATAGCCTCAGAACCGAAGGTTAGTGCGAAGGGGGTTTCCCCGGTTGGCCCCCGGGTGGTTGTGCGAATAGCCCATAAAGCTAGGGGAAGTTCGTCCAACCATCTACCCTCGCGTCCTTCAAGATTCTTAGTGAGGGCGGTTAGGACCAGTTTGTTGGCGGCTTCTGCTTGACCGTTGCCTTGGGGTCTGCTTACTGAAGACTTTGCAGGACGTACTTTGACTCTTCCCACCCGTTGTAAATGCCTTTGTAGAGAACTCAAGTCCATGATCGAAACAATCGTCCGAGGAAGGCCAAATCGACACCAAATGTAGTCGTGGACGGTTGATCATGCGTCTCTTCCGTTATCTTCCCGCCAATGCCTTTCGCTTCTATCCACTGGGAGAAATAATCGACGCCTACAATCGCGTATTTACGCTACTACCACGCGGGTGGGAAGTGGTCCGATGAGGTCGATCCCCCACATATCAAATGGCCACGTTGGTATTATGAGTGTCGCTCCACCGCCGTAGTCTAGGAATGTCAGAGAATCTTTGGCACTTGTCACATTTTTTAACATAGGCGTGCGCGTTTTCCCCCAGGTTTGGCCAATAGTAACCTAGCGATATGATCTTGTCAGCTAAGGTTCTGGCCCCCGGGTGTCCGCCGCAAACACCTTCATGTACTTCTCCAAGAGGTTCTCCACTTCCTTGGGATAGACACACCTTAGCAGGGGCTTCGTGAACGATCTTCAGAGGACTCCATTCATCACAACGAACCTTGGGGATCTCTTCTTGATAAGCTTGGCTCGATCTTCATCTTCCTGGGAGCTTGTCTTTCTCGATATAGTCAATGTAGTCATCGATCCAACACCTCTCCTCTTCATCCAGAGCATGACTTGTAGTCTTTCATACGTGTTCCTCGGCATAAACTACGTATGGACCGGTCTTAGATGTAGACACATCCATGGTTGCTAGTTTGGAGAGAACGTCTGCGACTTGGTTATCTTCCCTGCCTATCTGCTTGAGCTCGAAAAATTCCATCTTCTTCGTCATATCTAGGACAAGGTCTCTATACTTGGCAAGGGTGGGGTCTTGGGTGTTGTACTCTCCCTTTACCCGCTTGACAACCAGTTGGGAGTCACGTAAGGCCGCCACCTTAGTTGCTCCATAGGAGGCCAACTCAATGCCAAATATTAGAGCTTCATATTCAGCTTGATTGTTGGAGGCGGGGAACTTGAAACGGATGGCGTCTTGCATAGTGTACTTCTCCTTCGTGGCTTGCTAGTACAACTCCAGCCTCCGCTTCTTTCCTTTGTAGCCGATCCGTCGGTATACAGGGATCCAACAGCCAGCGGGAGTTCAATGGGAGAGTCTTTTTCCTCCGGTGCGTTTTGCTTCCGGGAGGTGAGGGAGATGCTCACCCATAAAGGCGCCTCGACCATGAAGTCAACCAAAGGCTGTGCCAGGAGGGTCTTCCTTGGTTGGTAGGTGATATCAAACTCAGTAAGAGCGATGGACCAATTAAGGAGACGTCCAGAGCCGTCCAACTTATGTAATATCTTCTTCAGTGGTTCGTTGGTGTACACAGTGATAGGATGTACAGAAAAATAGGCACGTAACTTCCTCGATGCAATGACTAGCGCGTACGCTATCTTCTCCACATTGAAGTATCTGCTTTCCACGTCAGACAGTGCCTTAGAGACATAGTAGACGGGCTTCTGAATTCCTTCATCATTCCGAACTAGGGACACCGCGACATGATCAAAGGCGGCTAGGAAGACGTACAAAGATCTCACCGGTAGTCGGACTGCTGAGCAAGGGAGGGGAACCCAAGTACTTCTTCAACCGGAGGAATGCTTCAGAGCATTCAGGAGTCCAGGAGAAGCTCTTGGTACCCTTCAATACCTTGAAAAAGGGCAGTGACTTTTCGGCAGATTTGGCGATGAATCTCCCAAGGGCCGCAATTCTTCCATTAAGTCTTTGAACCTCCTTGATGGTGGTAGGTTCCTTCATGTCAACGAGCGCCTTGATTTTTTCGGGGTTTGCTTCAATCCCCCTTTGAGATACCATGAAGCCTAGGAACTTTCCAGTCGTTACTCCAAACACACACTTGCTTGGGTTTAGCTTCATGTTATTAGCTCGGAGGTTGTGGATTGTCTCTTCCAGGTCGTGAACGTGATCGCTTCCTTGGTCTTTATGACCATGTCATCAATATAAGCTTCCATGTTGCGACCTATTTGGCTTTCAAAAACTTGATTCACCACTCGTTGGTATGTGGCACCCGCGTTCTTGAGCCCAAAAGGCATCATGATGTAACAGTAATTTCCCCCAGGTGTTTGGAAGGCCGTCTTCTCAATGTCCTCTTCCGCCATTTTTATCTGATGATAGCCTGAATAGGCATCTAGGAAACTGAGAGTTTGGTGTCCAGCAATGGAGTCAACCAACTTGTCAATTCTGGGGAGAGGATAGGCGTCCTTGGCGTGCCTTGTTTAGATCAAGCAAAGTCTATGCACATACGCCATTTCCCATTTTGCTTCTTCACCATAACTACATTGCAACCAAACGGGGTACTTCGACTTCACGAATTATTCCGGCGCTAAGTAATTTCTGCACCTCTTCTTTTATAGCTTCCTCCTTGTCCCTTGCAAAATTTCTCCTTGTCTGGGAGATAGTCTTCGCTAAAGGATCAACTTCCAGGCGGTGGAGGGCTACTTCTTCATTGATCCCCCTCATGTCTTCGACTCTCCAAGCAAAGACGTCGAGACTGTTTTTCAAGAGGGTGGTGATTCTGTCCTTCTCTTCTGGAGATAGTTGGCCCCCGAGCTTGATTTTCTGTTCAGGATAGTCAGGATTAATGACTACCTCTTCTAGCTCATCTACAGGCTTCATTTCAGGTCCGTCTCGAAATTCCAGGGATTCGATGATAATTTCTCTAATTCTCCTCCCTTCGTTGTCGTTTACATTGAGGCCTTCTTCCTCCATAAGCTTATCAATGTCAGGAAGATCGATCTTCCCCAAGTCATGGTTGGCCCCCGAGTTCTGGCCGTTGACGAGAATGGAATCTTCCTCGGAAAAGGGCGGAACTATGCCTTGGTCATCCACAGTTTCTAGGACCATAGGCTCCTCTTCAGACATAGGTACAGGTAGAGCTATGCCTTGGTCGTCCACAGTTTCTAGGACCATAGGCTCCTCTTCACTTTCCCATACCTCACGGATATAGCTCATTCTAGAGCTAGTCTCGGTGGTTTTCTGAGATTTAGAAATCTCGATGTTTTCCTCGGGGGTGTCTATCTTCACGCTTTTCGATTTCTTTCTGCTCTTTACGACATGTTCCAAGAAGTCTTTGGGTGTTGCCCTTACACATCCAATTCCAGCGCGAGTGGGAAATTTAACTCGTTGGTGAGGAAGGGAGGCCACCATCCCAAGCTTAGCTTGACTTGGAATGCCTATGATTGTATGATAGTCACTAGTCAAGTCCATGATTATAAAAGTGACAGTTGCCTTGGCTCGGAAGGGGTGGTCACCGACCTCAAGTTCCAGTTCTATGGTTCCCTTAGCTCCAACCTTATGGTTGGTGAATCCTTCCAGCCTACCATGATATGGTTCTAGGATAGCGTCTTTCAACCCCATCTGTTGGAAAGCGGAGTAGTACAAAATGTCACGGGAGGCCCCCGTGTCCACAAGTAATCTTTCCGATTCCACATTGTCAATTCGACCCTTTATCACCAAGGGTTGTTCACGGGCTGCTCGGCTTCCAGCCAACTCATTTGGAGAAAAACTAATGACCTCTTCCGCTTTATGGATCCAAGCAGGAACATGGTATACTTTGCTTAGCTCGTGGATCTGGTCCCTTAGTTTTCTGGTGGAAGTTACTTCTTCACGGATTACGTGCAATTTGGCTCTAGGAGGCCTACGATCTTCGTCTTCACTTTTATCGTCATCTTCACTTTCCTCTTCCTTCCGCTTTCGCTTGCTGTCCTTTTTCATGACATAGCGGTCTAGCTTTCCCTCGTCAACCCATTGTTGGATTATTTTCTTGAGGGCCCAACAGCCATCAGTGGTGTGCCCGTTGTCCTTGTGAAAATCACAGTATTTGCTCATGTTACAAGGGAATTTTGGCTTGTCGGTCAGCGGACGGGGTGGAGGAAGGTTTACCAGCTGCATGATTTCTGAGATGGGTTTTGTAAGAGGAGTGAATTCAAGCTTCTCAGTGCTTCTTGTTCTATTTTTCCCCTTGGAACCTTTGCCGTTCCCGTTGTCATTCTGGCGAGTGCATGTCGCCTCTGTTTTCGTCTTGTCAGCTCCCCTTTTCTTCGTTTTATCTTCAGCCATGGAAATGGCATAAGCCACCTTGTATAATTCGGCCTTGGATTTAGGTTCCCGAGCTGAGAGTTCATAAATGAGGGGACCAGATTTTAAGCCGGAGTTGAAACAAACAATGACCTCCCTATCAGTGAGGCTCTCTTCAACTTGGTCTGCCATTTTTCGGAACCGGTTGTAGTAGCTGAGGGTGGTCTCTCCCTTTCCTTGCTCGATGTTGGCCAAGTCGGCCAATCTCATCTTCCTCTTACCAGCAGTGGCAAAGTGGTCTAAGAACATTCTCCTCATGCCCCTCCAGCAATCGATGCAACCTTTCTTAAGCTCACTAACCAGTCAAAGTCGTTCCGAGAAGGTGCTCGCGAAAGCTTTGGCAGAGCAAGTCATCAGCAGTGGTGAGGAGATTCATGGTCTGTTCAAAACTTTGCACATGGTCCTTGGCGTCAGTGGTTCCGTTGTATTTCTCAAAATTCGGGATCTTGAGGTGAGGATTGGGTGGTGCCGCAGTTATCCTCAAGGAGAACGGACGAGTTGCCCAGTCATAATCATCGTCATTGAATTTCTTTCCCATCTCCATGTCATCTAGCCTTTGCTTCAACAGTTCCCATTGTTTTGTTTCTGTTCCCTTCTCACTGCTTGAGCGGGTGCTTCGTTGGGAGCTTCTGGTTGATTTATCTTTGGGGCGACCATTCACCCTACTGTGCTCCGCATCATGTCGGTGGTTGTCCCGTTTGGAGGGGGCTTTATCACACCTTGGTTCCAAGTCTTGACCACCAAGAATCATCCTATATGGTTCTGGGGTCCTCGGCCTAACAAATTCACGAGCACGAGGACGGGGAGAGTCACGACGATGCCGAGGACGAGGAGAGTCTTGGCGAGATCGACGAGAACGAGGAGAATCAGGACGCCGAGGTGCTATGACTAGACGAGCAGGGGACAGGCGCCTGTTCAAGCTGAGTCTCGTCCTTAGGTCCCTGGAGTTTACTTCCTCTTCCCTAGGAGTTAAGTGGCTTCTCAGGTCAACCACCTGATCCTTCGTCTTACTGTCATGTCGAGGACGGGTAGGTTCTCGGGGAGCTTGCTTTGGCAGTTCAGCGGTCTTGAGGGGAGGAGCTCGTTGCTCACCTTGTTCCCTTCCCAGAGGGTGGCCCATTGATGGCCTAATGAATTCAGTCATGGAGTGATCTGGGTCCAATTGCAAAAGAGCGGCCTGGGTTTCATACATCCTTTGCAATGTCTCCATTTGCTTATGTAACAAAGAGCGTCGGTCAACGGGTTGAGTTCCTCCTGCTTGACCGGCGTCGGCATTCTTTGTCTTCTTCCTTCCTACTTGTTTCCCACGAGCACGAGTGGGACGAGGAAGCTCAGCTCCCTCTCCCTCGGCATTCGCCTGACCCTTGGAACGAAGGGTCATGGCGAGGGGAGGAGGGGCATCTGGCTGAGGTAGAGGAGGAGGAGGAGGCAGCTCCTCGGCTCCTGTGTTTGCCCCATTCACTTGGGTTTGGTCCTCCTCAGCAGTTACACTGAAAAATTGTCCGTCCATTGCAAATCAACAACAAATTACCAAGTGCAAATTTCCCAAAAATCACGATTTCCAATAGATCCAAATTTCTGGCCAAAATTAGGGCAAATTTTGACCACAAACAAAAACACATTGCGATTTTTCAAACACAAAAAATTCGAGGCCAAATCGGGCGGAATTTCACGCTAAAACGCCCCAACGGAATCTGGGCAAATTAGATTGAAATTTCCAGTTAGGCGGTTTCAAGAAACGAGCCCAAACGATCCAGAAATTCCGTTCAAAGGTAGAAAAATTCCGGCAAGAAATTTGGCTTTTAGCGAGCGTTTTCCAGGCCAAACAAAGGGTGTTTGAATCGATTTCCCGACAATGGAACCAATTGATGATGCCAAAATCGTCAAATCAGCCCAAATCCAAGCGATGAATGCTCCGGTGATTGCAAGGCACAGAAAATAAGAGAAAACACGTAAACTAAGCCGGGGCGGATCCGGCTAAAGGCCCTCCGGCGTGAGAGTAAGTTCACGGTTTGTATGTGAGAAACTAAATTGACAGAGTTTCTGCAATGTAAAAAGTAACGTACCAAATAATGAGCCATAGGGTTGTATTTATAGGGATGGATTGATAGAATCCATGTTGAAGTGAGCTTGTAAAGAGATAAGATATAATCCTAAGAGAATTATATCTGCTAAGGAGTCACTGTTTGACTTGAATTGGTGTTGGTGATTGTAATCCTGATTGGATAATGATTGTAAAATCCTTGTTTGATAAGGACTGTGTAAACTGCTAGCCGGAACGCCGAGGAACATAAATGTTTTACCTCGGCCTTGGCAAATAGGCCGAGGTAAATGATTCTTCTTCCTCGTCATTTGATGATTGGCCGACACGGAGATATGCCGGGGTGAATGATTTTGTTTCCTCGTCACTTGATGATATGCCGAGGTAAGAACTTTTCTCTCCTCGTCACCTGTGACATGAAGGCCCAAGCGTGATGACATAAGGCCGAGGTATATGCTCCTCGACATACGAGGAAGGTGCTCCTCGGCCATGATACTTGGATGTCGGATTATGTTTATGGCCCAATCCATTTGGGCCCAGCTCGGGCAAGCCCATGTTCATATCTCGGTTTATACCGTTCAGTAAAGTTTTTACACTATTCCTCCCACTCAATCTCTCTCCTACTTTACTTTTGTACTCGTAACACCAATTAATTTACTATTCCTCCCACTCATTCTTTCTCCTATTAAATTTTTCATACTCACAAACACCTACTCCCACTATTTCTCTCAACCGTTTTCCTTAATTCTTGTGCCATATTTTTGGTATCCACTCGTGTGGGACGGAGGGAGTATAAGGTTTTAGTTCGTCAACTGCAATTTCAAATCAGACCTATTTAGCAGCATTTGCATGTTAGCACGCACACTACAGTTCTAGATCCCCATCACCCCACCCACTCATCCAAAGTAATAATAATAGTAATGACTAATATTTTTTATTATAAATTACACGTTTAAAAAGAGTTTCATGAAAAAAACATTACGAAGATATTCCAAAACTATAGCACTGGGCAAAGGAAAAGCTAAACAAACAAGAAAATTGATGGCGATGATTAAGAAAGATGCTATCTAGGTAGCTTAGCAGAAAAGTTGCTTGCAGTTTGGAGAAAGTAAATGGCACAAAAGGATTCAAGCATCTGACCACCAAATGGGACAAAGAAAGAGATGAATTCATCAATTCCATCATGCAAACGGATATCTCCTTCCTATGCCAGATATATGCCGAAATATTAATATCAACATAATCATCTTTATTAGCACCCATACCAGTTACCTACGAATCAGAAATTTCATGAAATCTCTGGTTTATCTGAGGACTTACCAGAGGACTTCTCGAAAGAAAATGAATATGATGCCAACAATCCAACTGAATAATAAACTGACAAACTTGCAATTACAACCTAATGTAAGACATTCCAAACAAAATATTTATGAGCCATGAACTATCTTCCCAACATACTTAAGAGTATTTACACACCAAGAAATAGCGGAAGAGGTGACTAAACCAGCTGCAAAACAACAATATAAGAAATGCATCATCAAACACACAAGAAATCAATAGAAACCCAATTCGATAACCAATACTATGTTTAATAGTTGAATACATTGAACCAATTATCACAATTAAACTCCAGAAAATCATAATACAAATCAAACGTATTGAGACTTTTCTTTTTCATTATTAAATAAAAATCACCATTTGAAGATAAATTTGATTTTATCATAACACTTACGGAAATAAGGCGGCAAAGTTCCATCCATTGGCAGCGGATCTTCAGCTCCATCTTCCTTCACAGACATTACCTTTTCTACATGATGAAGCCATCTCATTCCAGCATGACACGAGCAATGATCTCGATGATGAATTATAAGCTTGCATATATGCCTTGCAACAAAATTGTTGTTGGTAGAATTATCATCATAATATAATCTCAGAGACAGAGTACGAGGTTGACAGATCAAAAGCACGCCGTCTAAAAGATTGGTACAATGCATTTTCTTCCCTAAGCATTCAAATTCCAGCTCTAAGTTGTCTATCTTCTTAGTCAGTCGAACGCCTCTCTCGTGTAGTAAATTGAAGTTGAAGGGGTGACAGGTAATTCTCGAAAAAGATAGTTTCAAATATTCGACGCGTTTTTCCTTGGACAAGAAATTGTTCATCTCGATTAAAAAATCTTCAACCTTGATCAACTGGTTTAGCGAGCCATCGTAACTAGTTGCAACATGATTCCATAGGCACATTGACGAGGCAAAAAGAGGAGCGAATTCGCCATAATATTTGGCTGAAACCAAATTCGGTGCATCAATCTCTAGCTCCACAAGGTTTTCGCTACCCCACGTACACATTTCAATCTCGTTAAGGGTACAACTCGATAGCTTAAGCTTGGTAAACCTAGGGATATTCAACAAATGCAAAATACGGAGGGAAGGAAGCCTAGATAGAAATTCTAAATCCATGTCTTTCAACTTTTGACCCCCATCAATCACAAGATTTTCTAGGCTCGGAGAATCTATTTCAAGAATTGTATAATCTACCTCCAACCACAAGTCAGTAATCTCAAGACACTTTAGTTTAGGAAGATTAGAAATCTGAAGACAATTAATACTCCCCGCACAATGCAAAAACCTTAGTTCCTCGAGCAATGGGCAACTAGAGCTAATAGCAGTTGTGGTTAACTCATAAAGAACAACACAATCAAGTGTGAGCTGCCATAAATTACATACAAATTCACTAGAAAAGGTCCGCAACAAACTACAACACGAAATATTTGCCACTTTAATTGACTTGGCTGCAAAAATGGACGGAGGCAAATCATAACAACCCTCAATGCTGGAATCACCTATAGGTCTTGGGGTTTCGAGAATTAACTCCTCAACATTGTGTTGTAAAGCCAAGTCGATCCACCTATCAAGATAGGGAGCCACTCTAGTGAAAAACAAAATGGAGATTTCTAACTTTCTAAGGTTATGGTCGAAATATTGGTCGCGAAACCTTTCGAGCTTTTGGGTAACAGAATTCAGAAACTCGTCTGAAGTATGAAACATTGGTCCGTGAAAAACAAGGTAAGGAAATGAATTGGTAATTTGGTACCAGGTTTTGGACAAGGAAGACATTACCTTGATGTCTTCGTAATGAAGGGAAGAGAAAATGTAATCATGAATAATGTTTAAAGGCAGACCGGAAATGCGATCGATCTTCGTAGATTGGGTTGATCTTTTCTTCTTCTTGGGTGCCATTGTCGTCAGAGAATTAAGCCGGATTTGGGTTTTGATAGCGGCGGGGAAGAGCAGCGGCGGCGGAAGAGCAGAGGCGACGACAGAGTTTTATAGTTAGGGTTTGGGTTTGGGTTTTGGTTTCGGGTTTTGGGTGATAGTTTGAATTTATAAGATGAGTTTAGTCTTGGGTCAAGTTTGTTTTGAGCGGGCTCCCAGTCCATTTTCTTTTTTATTTGCCTGTATAGTATACTCCCCCTCAGCCCTCAGGTAGTCAGGTAGTCAGATATATCATTTCTATTTTGTCATTTTCATTTTCAATATCCCTATCATTTTTGTTTTTTAAAATGGCAAAGTTTATATACTCCCTCCGTCCCGGTTTAAGGTTCCTACTTTCCTTTTTGATACGTCCCAGTTTAAGGTTCCTAGTTGCTTTATTCCTAAAATGACAAAAAATCTTTATTATTCCCCCCACTCATTCTCTCTCCTACTTTACTTTTATACTCACAACACCAATCAACTTACTATTTCATACCCCACTTTCTCTCTCTTATTTAATTTTTCATACTCACAATACTTTCACCAACTACACTTTTTTCTTAATCTCCGTGCAAATGGAGCTAGGAACCTTAAACCGGAATACTTTTTATTACTTTACTTTTAGAGGCTCTGACCAATACATCCTTCAGCCAAGTAAATACTATCTTAAAGGACTGACATTTTCAAAACTCGCCAGTAAGTCCTTAGGCTATTATTAGACAAAATTCGCCAATAAGTTCTTAGGCTATTATTAGATCAACTTTATAACTTTATGATTTGACCAATAGTAATTTTACATTTATAAAAACTAATTATAACATCTTTTAATTTCACATTTTTATGATTTGATTTCACAATAATTTCAAAGTTATAAAAAATGATTTCTTAGGTATTAAAACTTATTTCAAACTGATTTCTCAGTTATAAAAATTGATTTCTCAGTTATAAAAATTGATTTCACAGTTATAAAAATTGATTTCTCAGTTATAAAAATTAATTTCTAACTGAGAAACTGATTTCTCAGTTATAACACTATTAACAACTGAGAACTGAATTTCTCAGTTAACAACTGAGAACTGAGTTTCTCAGTAAACAACTGAGAACTGAGTTTCTCAGTTAACAACTGAGAACAGTTAACAACTGAGAACTGAATTTCTCAGTTAACAACTGAGAACAGTTAACAACTGAGAACTGAATTTCTCAGTTAACAACTGAGAACTGAATTTCTCAGTTAGCAACTGAGAAATCAATTTCTCAGTTAACAACTGAGAACAGTTAACAACTGAGAACTGAATTTCTCAGTTAACAACTAAGAACTGAATTTCTTAGTTAATAACTGAGAAAACAACTGAGAAATCAGTTTCTCAGTTAACAACTAAGAACTGAATTTCTCAGTTAACAACTGAGAACTGAATTTCTCAGTTAACAACTGAGAAATCAATTTCTCAGTTAACAACTGAGAACAGTTAAAAACTGAGAACTGAATTTCTCAATTAACAATTGAGAAAACAACTGAGAAATCAGTTTCTCAGTTAACAAATGAGAACTTAATTTCTCAGTTAACAACTGAGAACTGAATTTCTCAGTTAACAACTAAGAAACTAATTTCTCAGTGAAAAATGAGAAATTGATTTCTCAGTTAACAAAACCAAGTCTTAACACAAACCATTAAAATAGAAGATTCAAGCATTAGAACACAACAACACAAACAAATCCTAATACAACCTTAATTCAGAAATTAACCATCTTAATTAAAACGCCTAAAGTACAGCAAACAGTTCAGATAATAATTAAACCTAAAGAAGAAGAAATGCCATCCAAGTATTTGCAAAGCTGATCCTCAATTCTTAGTCCCATGGAAGTTACACCAGGAATAACTTCACTTCCAAAATCAATTGCTCCATGAAATTTATCTCGCAGCAGATCTATACAAATAAACTTGCACCTGATTAAGGACGGATTCTGATCAGAGTGATATCCGATTGGAAATTCCGCCGCCATCACCGGAAGGTTCTCGTAGATTCTCCTTTTTCGGCGTCAGAAGCAGCGGTCGCGACGGAGATGCCAAAAAATCCGATCCGTTACTGCGGCCATCGCTGAAGCTACAGATTGATTGAAATAGACCTGGTAATCCCGTTATTGTTACGATTGAGATTCAAAATCCTTCAGATCTGACCGGATCTGTTTTGGTCTGACGAAGAGAGGAAAGGTAGTTGGAAAGTAAGAGATAGAGATGGAAAACAGGAAAGGAGAGAGGCATCGACGGAGGGAGGAGAAGTCGGTCGGTCGGAGGTGGGGGAAGCATGGCGAAAAGTGAGATGTGGAAGGTAGAGAGAGAAAGTAGAGAGGGGGAGGGAGTGTCTGACTTGTGTATGAGAGGAGGTTGAGAAAACGAGTGTAGTTATTTCATTAAAGTGGTGGAGGGACTTTTTGGTTAGTTTTGAAAATGTCTATTTTTATTGGGAAATTCCACCTCCTGTCAAGGACTTATTGGTAAAAATTCCTAACTTTTATCACAACACTAATTAACTTTTCATTCATTCTTTCTCTTATTTTTACTTTTCATATTCAATATACCACTTACATTTATTGTAATATTTTATTAAATTATTTGCATTTATCACTAAAATTTTAGTGAATTATTTTTAAATAATTTACAATTATCACTAAAAAATTTGCATCATTTATATATATACTTGCTAGGGGGATTAGGAAGAATGGAAGAAAATCCAACTAATTAAACTTAAACTTAGAAGAATGGGAGTAAGCTCAAATTTCGAGAAAAATTGGGAAAAAAAATCATAACTAGGAGAATATGAATTAATTTTTATAAAGTTTTTTTCTAAATAATACATTAAAAATAATTTGCAACAAAATACACATGTTGGAAAATTATGTACCAAACTAATCAATCATTTTTTAAGTCAACATTAATAGTGACATTTTTAACTAAAACCGTCTTTGTCATCGGCTACTTATTTATGTTTTCGTAAATATTGAAATTGCGCGCACCAACTTTTCACTTAAATTATATACTCTACTTTTTCTTTTTTATCTCACATTTCATACTCACAATATATATTCACCACCATCACTACCACTTACCACCTCTAACGCCACTATCACTATTTAGCAACATTTTTCACCACCATTATAACCATGAATGTCACCACTTTGCCACCACCACTTCAAACCACCAGTGCTGCTCATCACTACCACCAATGCTATCTGCATCATCACTTTACTGTCACCACCATAGCCACCAAAAATAATTTAAGACGTTTTTTTTTTGTATATAAGGAATATGATTTGTGCGCTAGAAATTTAAATTGATTTTCAGGTATACTGTATACTTGAGAAGTCGTTCTTGTGTAAAACAAGTTCTAGGATAAGCTATCCTAGAACTTGTTTTGCGTAAGTGTCTTCTCTGTTATTATAAAGTGTCTCTTACAAAATTAGAAAATGCCGCTTCTAAAATAACACTAATAAAACATTTTAATCGGTTGTAGTGTTAAATAATAACGGTGATATTGTTGAAAAAATAGTACCTGTTGTAATGTTAAAAAGTGTCTGTTGTAGTATTGAAAAGTGTCTCTTGTAGTATTGAAAAATGCTTGTTGTAATATTGAAAAATGTCAAATGAATTAAAAAATACATGTCTGTTGTAGTGTTAAAAAGTGTCTTTTGTAGTATTGAAATGCCTTTTACAGTATCAAAAAATGTCTGGTGAATTTTCTTTTCAAGTGAGTTCCAAAATACATGTATATTGTAGCGTTGGAAAAGTGCCTCTTGTAGTATTCAAAAATTGTCTTCTACAGTGTCAAAATGTGTCAGGTGCGATTTTCGTAAGTTCCAGTTATTTACAAAAATATCACCGCGCCTATTGAAAAGTTCTACTTATTTACAAAAATGTCACCTCGCAAATTCTAAAACATGTTTTACGCTCAACAAACGTAGAACACGTTTCACCCAAGATTTTGTGATACTTGAGTTTTATAGTTATATAAAGAAAATATTTGCAAATAAGTAAATGAAATTTATGCATACTTGAGTTATTCTTATCTTGTTTGTTGCAGCTGATGGCTGGTGACTTATAGTTGATAGCTGATGACTTATTGATTAAAAGTTGAAGAATTTAATATATAATATTTGTTTTGATTATTTTTTCAAGAAAAATTTATTTTCAAATAAATAAATATGAATGTTTTCTATAAAGATAAAATAAAGATAAATTAAAATTATAATAATTATAATTAAAATTATAATAATTATAATTTAAATTTATTTATTGAAATTAAATATTAATCAAATAAGAATAATTAAATTTAATGAAGTATGATAAAGGATACAGTTTAAATTCAAAATCATAATAATTATAAATATTATCTTTATTTATTGAAATAAAATATTAATTAAATAAAAACAATAAAGTTTAATAAAATATAAAAAGGATACAGTTTGAATACAAAAAAAAAATATTAGTAATATTAAATGAGAATAAGAAAATAAAATAAAGTCAAAGAATAGAATAGAATAGAATAGAATTAATCGAAGAAGTACGTAAGTAAGAAATAAAATAAATAAATGTGTAGGTAGTAGTATTTGAACCCGGTATCTATAGGGTAAGATAAGTGGCGAAAAACAACATTTTTATGGCTTTTTGGCTTTTGCTTATTCATGCTATAACTAGGTTGTACCTTGCATATGAGCTTATATGTCTTATAAGTGAAAACAAACACTCCAATTTTAGCTTATATTAAGCCATAAGCCATAAGTCATCCAAAATAAGCCAAAACAAACAAGCATTGGAGTTGACTAAATAATATAAAATGACTCTATTTTATTATATTATTATATTATATAATAATAATATATATATATAATTTGAATATTCATTTAGTGAAGGAGGGACTAAATAATAAAAATTAACCTAGAATTGGGCTTGGTATCATTGGAGTAGAATTTGGAAATGTGAGCCGATCTCATACTGAATAATGGGCAATGCTAGGGGCACAAAAGAAGTACACAAAAATATGGATACAAAATGAGGTGACGATATTTTATTGGCTATATCGATTGTGGACCCGCCACACTCTAATTAATTGCACCAATAAAATTATAACACCTCTTTGTGTGAACCAAATTTTGTGACATTTTTTTGTGTTACTCATGAAGAATTTACCTAAACAATATAATGATAATCTACTTTAATTACAATATTAATGCAAACTTCACCGGAATATTGCCAAAATATGTTGGCGCAAAGCTTGGGGACCAAGTATTGCTTACACTTTCTTGTTTCAGTTATTAACACTAACATGCTCAAGTTATTAGTGAAAATTTCCATTTAAGATGTGATTAGTCTACCTCTTGAAATGCTATTTTACTATTCATTGTGTGCAAGTTTTGTTGTTATTACTATATGATTATTATTTTTTTTCTCTCCTTTGTTTTTGCATATGGATATCCTTGGACATATTTGAAGTTGCTAAATTTTGTACTCTTCCAGCTCCAAATAAGAAGGTGCAAATAAGTAACATTGCGTGATAATTTAGTTTGGAGGCAGTTAAAAAAAAGTCCTTTTAAAAAATGAATATTACAAAAAAAAAAAAAAAATACACAAGTTCAAAACTAAAAAAAAAACTCCTCAATATTACAAAAAACTCCTTTTTTCAATTTTTTTATTTTTTTTAATTTCTTTAATTTTTTTAATTTTTTTTTCAAAACGCCCATAAACAACTGAGAATACATTTCACGATTGTTTAATTTTTTTTTAATATTTTTTTTTCAAAACGCCCATAAACAACTGAGAATACATTTCACAATTGTTTAATTTTTTTTAATTTTTTTTTTCAAAATGCCCATAAACAACTGAGAAATGCATTTCACAGATGTTTAAACAACTGTGAAATGTATTTCTCAATTGTTTTACCAAAAAACCAAGCACAAAATACTCTTTAAACAACTGCAAAATTCATTTCACAGTTATAAACAACTGCAAAATGCATTTCTCAGTTGTTTAACCAAAAAATCAAGCACAAAATACTCTTTAACCAACTGTGAAATGCATTTCTCATTTGTTTAACCAAACAACTGTGAAATGAATTTCACAGTTATTTATGGGCGTTTTGAAAAAAAAATAAAAAAAATTAAAAAAAAATAAAAAAAAATATTTTTTTTAAAAAAAATTAAACATATCTTCAAATATTACAAAAAAAAAAAATCCTACTAAGGACTTTTTTGTTTGTTTTCAACTTGTGTGTTTTTTTTTTGTAAATAGCATCTTTTGGAGGGACTTTTTTTTGTAGAAACCCCTTTAGTTTGGGCCAAAATATGTTTAGCCTTCCAAAGTATACAATCATTTTCACTTTACACTCTCATGTGAATTTTATCTCAAAGTGGCACCTCAACTAACCCGCATTCCCACTTTTTTTAGTTATTTTTATAGAAATAATTTGTAAAAAAAATCATTTTCTAAAATAAATATTTTGTATGGTCATCAGATTTAAAAAAAAATTGCATTTGACCCCTTAAAAACTAATTTTCATTTCAAACTAATCCAATTTGTTCACTTTTCGCTAAATTTCTAACTCTGTTACGTGTTTGGGTGCAAAAGTGGGAATGCGGGTTAGTTGAGGTACCATCTTGGAACAAAATTCGCACGAGGATACAAAGTGAAAATAAGTGTATACTTTAGGAGGCTAAACAAATGTTTGGCCTTTTAGTTTGACAACAAAAATGGAGACTTTACCACTGGGTCCTTCAATTCAATTCAATAGAGCAATAAGAACAAGCATTTTGAAAATCGACCACCTAGTTCAATGGTTGGAATCAATATTACCATAAGGTCCAAGGACCAGTTATACATTACACTCTCTCTCTCTCTCTCTCTCTCTCTCTCTCTCTCTCTCTCTCTCTCTCTCTCACTCACTACCTTACTTATCTCCAGCGACCACTCCGATCCTCTGGCGAACCACTCCAACCCCGTTTCCAACTCCGGCAAACTATTGAAACAGACGACCTCCACCCCTACAGATCTATGTGAATCTGTAATAATTTCAGTTTACACTATAACAATTTAGAAGTCGGTGTACCAAGCAATCAATAATTGTCTAATAATCTCATAAAAAATAAAACAAATGTGAACTTATCTAAAACAACTGTGAACTTAACTAAAACAACTGTGAACTAACAAATATGTCAAATAATCTCATAAAATTGCAAAAATAGAGCCATAAAAGACAAAAATAACTTTAAACTTTATTAAAAACAACTGTGAACTTAACTAAAACAACTGTGAACTTAATTAAAAACAATTATGAACTTAACAAATATGTCAAATAATCTCAAAAAATTGCAAAAAATAGAGCTATAAAAGATGAAAAATGACTGTGAATTAACAACTGTGAACTTAACAATTGTGAACTTAATAACTGTGAACTTAACTAAAAAAATGTGAACTTAACAAATATATCAAATAATCTCATAAATTTACTCCAAATTATATGTTGATGCTGCTAGTTTGATTTGTTTTGACGATACGAATAAAATGATGGTCCCGGATTTTTTTTGACTTCTAGATCTTAAGATATTTCGTTTTAAAGTTTTGGGAGAAAAAAAATAAACTAAAAAGAAGGGAGGGGAGAGGGACAACGACAGTGTGCCTTTATAAGACGTGAACCTGATGAAATTTCTTCAAAATGTGTGTCCTTGGTGATTGTTTCCATTAGGTGAGAGATTATTTGGCAAATATCCCCAACAAAATAGGTGAGGACCCTCAAGTACCTCACATATTTTGTAGTTCATACCATTATAAAAGAGGATGTAGCAATTGGTATTAACAAGAAGAGATATAGCGCTCTCTCTCTCTCTCTCTCTCTCTCTCTCTTACAATATAGAGAACGATATTAATTTCTAAACAATTACAGTTGAATATATTGAACAAATTTTCAATTTAAACTCCAACAAATCATGATACAATTGAGATTTTTTTTTCACTATTCAAATTACACGCCTACATTGGGAGATGGATACACTAGTAAGAGTTGTTTTTAAAAAATCTGCAAAATAAATAAATAAATAGTATCGCCACATGAAGATAAATTTGATTGTATGATACGATATTCGAAAATAAGGCGACAAAGTTCCATTCATATTGGCAATGGATCTTCAGCTCCATCTTCCTTCACAAAGATTACCTCTTATAAATGATGAAGACATAACGATCTCGATGACTAATTATAAAGTTACATATCTGCTTCGCAACATATTTGTTGTTGTTAGTAGAAACATCATGATAATTTCAGAGACAAATATTAGGTCGACAAATCAAAAGCACACCGTCTAAAAGATTGGTACAATGAATTTTCTTTCCCATGTAGTCAAAAAAACTCTAAGCTGTCTATTTTCTTAGCAAGTTGAACGACTCTCTCGTGTAGTAAATTGAAGTTGAAGGGGTGAAAGATTATTCTTGAAAAGATAGTTTCACATATTAATGTTGAGATATTGGCCGAAGATATGTCCAAGATCTTTGTTGTTGTTTTCTCTTTATCCCTTTCCTTATTGATTGATGTAATTTAAGTAAGAGATATATATGTTATTTTGGTAGAAGTAGAATAGGAAAGAAATTCATTGGAGAAGAGGAATACTTGGAGAAGGAGGAGACTAGGAGTATATATGTACTACACAATTTTGTGAATAAACCAAAAGAGAAAATTCTATCATCATACTTTCTTCTTCTTCTTCACACGCACACACAGGTTCTTAACTTGGTACAAGAAGTCGGTTAGATCCGATGACAATGACAAAGAACACAGAAATCAGTGGAGAGAAGAAAGCCATGGATGAAAGGCGCTCTCCATACTTTCTGTCAACAAGTGACAATCCGGGCATGATTCTCACTCATGTTCAATTGAAGGGTGAGAACTATGAAGAATGGGCTAGGATCTTCAAAGGCTCGTTGAGGGCTAAGACAAAGACTGCGTTCATTGATGGGACGATTGAAAGGCCTACCAAATTAGACGAACTGGAGCTTTAGGAAACCGTGAACTCAATGGTGGTTTCATGGATTTTTAACAGCATTGAGCCAAGCCTGCGTTCCACCATCTCTTATGTGGAAGATGCAAAGACTGTGTGGGATGACTTGAAGGAAAGGTTTTCAGTTGGGAATGAACCGAGGGTCCAACAATTAAAATCAGATCTGGCGAATTGTAAACAATAAAGGGGTGAAAGCGTGGCAGCTTACTATGGTCGTGTGAAGAAATTATGGGATGAGTTGAATGATTTTGATGCGCTTCTGACCTGCTCATGTGGTTGATGCAAGTGTAGCATTAGCAAAAAATTAGTTCAAAGGCGTGAAGAAGAGAGGGTCCATCAATTTGTTATGGGCCTTGAAACACTGAAGTTTGAGAATGTGAAGTCCTATATACTGAATACAGAGCCTTTGCCTACAGTTAATAAAACATTGATGTGAACCTTGCCCGGAACGACAAGATCCAACGATCCAAAAAAACCCTAAATCGTTCTAATTGAGGAATTGAAGAGATAGATGGTGGATACCTTGACCCGATGCCCTCAAGCGTGACACGAACCGAAGGACTATGGTGATATGAGATGGATGATGGAAAAAAGACCTCCGTTCCCAATGTAACGACATCCTTGGGCTAGTGAATGACGCTATAAACGATGGTGATGAATCGTTTGATAAGTCGGATTTGAATACAAGAAGATCACTTTCTTAATGAATTCAAAGTTAGAGAACAATAGAAACACTCGTATATTAATTCAAAATTGGATCATTACAATTGAAGTAGTACTTGAGTTTATATAGTACTCAATACAAAATAAGATAAATATCATAATAATTAACTAGGAATATCTAAGGTTGTGTCCACACTTATTCTTCCTTTAGTGCAATGTACCACATGAAGAAAAACTGAATCTCAATTGATGGGAATACCAAAAGTGTTGGAAAATTCTGTGCAAATCGTCACCATTTTTATGAGCATAAAAGTATTTATGCGCTGGTCATATATCTGGCTGCTTTTTTCAGACTTCACTCCTGCTCCGAATTTATACTCATAAATATATTTATTCTACGAGTATAAAAGTGGCTGTTTCACAAACTTCACTCCTGCTCCGATTTTTATACTCATAAATATTTTCATGATGTGAGTATAAATGTGGCTGACTGTCTGACCTTTATATTCCTCTGAATTATTCTTCAAAGGACTTGATTTTTGTTTGCTTGACCATGGAACTTGATAATTAAAAATAATGAAATTTATTTTAGAAAAGTCCCTTGTCGAGATCACATCATTCCCCTCCTCTTGAAAGGGATTTGTCCTCAAATCCACACCGGGATCAAATGGAAATGACTCACCATGAACATGGATTTTAAAGGAACTTCCCTTCCAAGCAGTCGCTCGCATATCCTCTTTGTATGATTGATGAACATGAAATTTAACGGAACTCGATATATAACTCATCCAATTGGTCTTGATTAAAAAAGTTGACAACTTTCTTGGACTTGAAATGTCAAAAGGATCCTCATAACCACAACCATTTGACTTGATGATCTCCAATTCAATCAACCTATGTTCTTCCTTATCCATGTTTTTTACTACATTTTGTTTTTCTTCTTCACCTTCCTCAACTATAACTAACTCTTTGTTAGTCAAATATATGTATAGCTTTAGAATTGCTTAATCCCAATCACATAAGCATTATTGAGGACCCCTAATTTAATTAGACTACTTAGAATTTTCTATGTACCTTTAGGATCCCCTTAGTGCTAGTGCCTGTGTATTTTACTGTGTAATTCTCTCAATATGTTGATGACTGAATCTTGAAGACCAATTAGGATTCTGTGACCTGTTGAAGCTTGTTAACCGGCAAATAGTACTTGCATAGTAATCGGTGAATAGTACTTGCATAGCAAACGGTGAATAGTATTTGCATAGTAACCGGTTGCATAGTAACCGGTGAATAGTACTTGCATCGTAACCGGTGAATAGTACTTGCATACATAGTAACCGGTGAATAGCACTTGTATAGTAACCGGTGAATAGTGCTTGCATAGTAACCGGTGAATAGTGCTTACATAGTAACCAGTATTTGCATAGTAATCGCTTGCATAGTAACCGGTGAATAGTACTTGCATACATAGTAACCGGCGAATAGTACTTGCATAGTAACCGGTGAATAGTACTTGCATAGTAATCGGTGAATAGTACTTGCATAGTAATCGATGAATAGTAATTGCATAGTAACCGGTGAATAGTTTTTGCATAGTAATCGGTAAATAGTAACTTACTACCGATGAATAGTACCCGGTGAATAGCAACTTGATACCCGTGAGTGAATAGTGACTTGTTACTTGTCAAGAACTCAACCGATCAAGAAATTGCAACCATTCAAGATTGTGTGACCGGTCAAGTCCTTACCTATCAAGTCAACAGTAAGGCCTATTACCTGTCAAGTCAACAAGTCAAGAATTGTGAGTCAACCGGTTGGACCTCAACCGATCAGGAATCAACCAGCTGAGATTTCTCAACTGATTAAAGTGCTACTTGTCAAAGCTTCTCCAACAAGCCTCAAATTTGAAATTGACTCAGCATTAAATGTTCTCACCTACTTGTTAAGATTAGGTAGAACAACTCCTGATAACTTCCTATTTCCGCCTGACCCAGTTACTATATCAAGATATTTTCAGAGGAACAGGTTACCAGTACTCACATCAAGACATTTATCTGCCGGTCAATTCAAGCACACTTGTACTTCATATCTTCAGCATTTAATGAAATTTTTTTTCCATTTAATGCTCATCAGTCTAGCTCATCAACTTCAACCTCTGCAAAGACAACGACTCTTTTTGAAGACTCAAGTATAAATACCTTCATCAGAGCATTGAAGAAGGTTGGTGCATTGAAGACATTTAGAGAGGAATTATCAAGAACTACAAGTGCTCATCAATAGCATTTAAGTTCAAGACATTCCAAGTCCATAAAATCACTAGACTATTTATTAGGACATACACTGTGCACCTTCAATCATTTATTGTAAGTGCTCCCCAACAAGACTATGTTTGGAGCACATTGATTGATCACACTACACACCCAAGAGAAATCAGTTCAACTTGTGAACACATCTCTTGAAACACTTGGTCAAACTTGTAACACAATCCATTAGTGATCACCTTCCTTTAGGCAGCCTCTTGGCTTGCAACTTGTAATAGACTAGGTAATCATTAATAGTGCACTCTTTCACAAATCCAAGTTTTGACCAAACTTGGTAGAGGACGTATCAGTTATTTAACACTGTGAACCTCTCCAAACAACTTGTTTTCTTGTGTGTTTGTTGTTATTTGTTTTGTAACCGGTTGAACTCTATCACCGGTTACACTTTTGAATTTGTACTTAGGGGGCGTTTGTTTTTTTATTTTAAGCCTTATTTGCCTCTTAACACTTATTCATTAAGAGAATTAGAGAAATAAGTGTGTTTTTTTTTTTTTTGAAATAAGGCTTGTTAGGCTCTTAAAATCCTCTTAATTTTAAGTGGTTAAAATGTTGCTGAATTGCCTCTGAAAGCCTCTGAAAGCCACTGTTTCATATTTGGTTTTGGGTAAAAAAATTTTAAAACTGTTTACTGTTTCATAATGCATTTACGGTTTTTTTTTTTTTTTTAAATTTTTTTAAATTTTTTTTAACTGTTTCAGATAATGAGTTCAGATACAAAATCAAACAACTTATCCAATTCAGAATTCAGTTTTCAGTTGCTGCCTCTTAATCATTCAGCCATTTTCAGAACTGAAATCAGATTTCAGCACTTATCACTTAAAAAAAACAAAAACCCCCTTACTTATCCTCGCTTTACCGATTGCAAAATACCAACTGTCATATTTATTCTTTACTTGAGTTGAAACTTGCTCTGACTTTACTACTACTTTGTGTGAGTTAAAACCGCTAATATCTTATCCGCTGCGTAACCGATTTGCCTCTGATAAATTACTTGGTAATTTTCTAAGAGTTTTTCAGAAAAAAGTTTTTAAGGCTATTCACCCTCCCTCTAGCCTTTTTTCCTGCTCTTTGGGCCTAACACTCTTCATAATCGTCATCCCCAAATTCCAATACTCACTTTTGTGCCCTCAATGACTTCGACATTTTCAACTTCATCTTTCTCAATTTCTTTTTCCTAAATCACACTCTTTTGAATCTCTCTAACTTTTTCTCAAATTCACGAAGAATATTTTCAATTTTTGCCTCACATTGCTCATGTCTCATCTTATCTCACAGTGGTGGGACTTTTTCTTTAACTCTAGGATACGATGACAAGTTGTGATAATTGTGATAAGACTTTTCGATTATATCAAGCTTCCTATGAAAGAGACCCATTTGTAACCTCAATTCACTTCGCATCTCATCCAAGAATTTCTCCATGTTGATTTTCAAACTCTGAGACATATTTGAAAGAAACAAGAATTGATAAAACAAGGAATTGATGAAAACAAGAAATTGATGAAAACAAGATATCGGTGTGAAGATTCCAAGGGCACAGAAAGAAAATGATTTTGGTTTTCAAGAATAACAAGATGATAGAAGATAGAGATATATAATATTTTTATTTTTTGTATATTTGATTTTTTTATGATGGAAGAAAGAATATAAGATAGATGTGTTGGGTTTCCGAGGGTCCATGCGCAGCGGAATAAGCAATAACTCGAAAAACCCCAAGCCCTAGAATCCGTTCTAGATGATTAATTAAGAAAGATGAAATAGAAATTGGTACCTTGAGTGCTTTTGTCGTTGATAAACGTGACCCAACTCCAGATTGACGGTCTCTTGAATCCTTGAGGAACAAGCCTTGAATCACGAACAAAAGATCTTGTATTGCGAAGATCCTCTACGAGTATCCACGCGATGAACGAACCCTAGAACTCTTTCTAGGAGGATTGCTAGACCCTTGATTGAAACCCCTTTCAATCTATGATGTATTATGGAATTGGTGTGATTTGATTCTCAATTCACAATTGAGAAATCAATATTTTGTGTTTCTCCTAAACCAAAATCGTCACTTGGCTGCTAGGGTTGAAGAGGGATAGTATTTATACCTTTTAATATTATACCCTATTAAAAACCCTAAGCAAAGCGGTTTCAGCAGAATTCGGCACGTGGGCGGTCGCCCACCAGGGCATGGGCGGTCGCCCAGTTGTCCAGCGCTTTCACCCTTATTCGAAATCCCTCATGGGCGGTCGCCCACCTGCACAGTCTCCAATGCACAGTTTTCGAATAACCATGAGCGGTTGCCCATAGCCATTGTGCGGTCGTCCAAAGCCAACTATTGACTTGTGGGCGGTCGCCCATGGCCACTTGGGCGGTCGCCCAACACACCAGAATCCATAATTTCATTTTTGACAATTCGTTCGATGCGTGTGACCCCATAGGACTATACTATGTTGGCAATGAGTCCGATCACATCGATCCTCATAAAACATGAGCGGACCCTAGCAAGTCATCATGCCTACCCAAATAGTATAATATCAAGTTCGTTTTCCTACATAGAACATATCACAATCCCATTGTCACACGATGTTATATTGAACATGAGTCATGGTCCACGTCAACTCATATTGTTCAATGCTTTCTCGTTACTAAGTAAATTGATTAATCGAATGATATTAATCACATTAATTCATTCGGGCATGGCCATGCACTACATCAATCTTACTTACGAGTGGCCAAGCAAACATCTCTCTTTACGAGGGACAATTTCCATCTTGACTTATCATTCTTCCCAACAAGAATCATACCATGCCAATGATAGCCCTTATTGTCATCCGGTTAAAGACAACGTTAAACTATATCAAACATGATATTCATCGAGCGGAAGACGATGATAATCTCAGGTCAAAGGATATCAATGATATGACTATATGAGATTTAATTATGACATTTGACCATGACATAAATCTCATAATGGGTCAAGTCCAGTACCTTGTTCTCTAACAAGTATCCATGAATCTAATGTGCATCTCCATGCATATAATCATCACATGATTATCCATTAGACTTCATACTAGTGCTTCATAAGTACTAGGGACACGATTATTATAATTAAAAACATGCAAACATATATAACAATCAAAGAAACAATCTCATATATAAATGAACAATGACATTACATAAAGGTCTATCTCTATAGGCCTAGGGCAATAACACCTACAGTCTCCCACTTGCACTAGACCCAATCATTCATGTATCTTATACCCATGGACCTAACATGACCATCATGTTTAGCTTGTGGTAAAGGCTTGGTGAGAGGGTCCGAGATGTTGTCATCCGTTGGTACCTTGCATATCTTGACGTCCTCCCTTTCACAGATTTCTCGAATGAGGTGGAAGCGTCTCAAAATGTGTTTGGATCGCTGATGTGACCTTGGTTCTTTTGCTTGGGCAATAGCACCATTGTTGTCACAGAACAGCTCTATCGGGTTAGTGATACTCGGAACGACTTCTAAGTCACTAACAAACTTCTTGATCCAAACCGCCTCCTTAGCCGCATCCGATGCTGCTATGTATTCGGCTTCTGTTGTAGAATCAGCAACAGTGCTCTGCTTGGAACTCTTCCAACAAACAGCACCTCCATTTAGCATAAACACAAAACCAGACTGCGATCTATAGTCATCTTTGTCGGTTTGGAAGCTTGCATCTATGTAACCCTTTACAACCAGATCATCTTCCATTCCTCCAAATACCAAGAATACATCCTTAGTCCTTCTCAAGTACTTAAGGATATTCTTGACATCTATCTAATGGTTCTCACCAGGATCAGACTGGTATCTACTCGTTGCGCTTAGAGCATACGAGACATCGGGTCTAGTACATAACATGGCATACATGATAGACCCAATTGCCGAAGCATATGGTATATCACTCATCCTCTTTCGCTCATCATTTGTCTTAGGACAATGAGTCTTGCTAAGAGTAATGACATGTCCCATTGGCAAGTTCCCTCTCTTAGAATTTTCCATGCGGAATCTTCTAAGGACCTTATCAATGTATGTACTCTGACTCAAACCAATCATCCTTCTTGATCTATCTCTATAGATCTTGATACCAAGGATATAAGCCGCTTCACCCATATCTTTCATTGAGAAACATTTTCCTAGCCAAGACTTAACAGTCTCAAGTGCAGGAACATTGTTTCCAATGAGAAAGATGTCATCGACATATAACACCAGAAATAGCACTATGCTCCCACTTATCTTCTTGTATACACAAGGTTCATCTTCGTTTTTTATGAAGCCAAACTCTTTGACTGATTCATCAAAACGTAGATTCCAGCTCCGGGAAGCTTGCTTCAATCCATAAATGGATCTCTGCAACTTACACACTTTGTTAGAATCCTTTGGATCGACAAACCCTTCAGGCTGTATCATGTATACATCCTCAAGTAGGTTTCCGTTAAGAAACGCTGTTTTGACGTCCATTTGCCATATCTCATAGTCGTAATATGCGGCTATGGCAATTAGGATTCTAATAGACTTAAGCATTGCTACGGGCGAAAAGGTTTCATCATAGTCAACGCCATGAATCTGCCTATACCCCTTAGCAACTAGCCTAGCCTTATAAGTATGTACCTTCCCATCCATGTCGGTTTTCTTTTTGAAAACCCATTTGCACCCTATGGTTTTTACACCTTCGGGTGGATCAATCAAGTTCCAAACTTGATTATCGTACATGGATTTGATTTCGGATTCCATGGCTCCTAGCCACTTGTCCGAATCAGGAGTGGACATCGCCTCTTGATAGGAAGTAGGTTCATCATTCTCAATGATTTCTACTTCATTACTTTCCGTCATGAGAAATCCATATCTCTCAGGTTCGGATCGTATCCTATCCAATCTGCGAAGAACTTGTGTATCTTGAACCGGTTCCACAACAGCTTGTGAATTTGGTTCCGTCTCTACTATTGGCTCTATGTCATTTTCAGGTTCTTGAATTTCTTCAAGATCAATTTTACTCCCACTAGTTTCTTTAGAGAGAAACTCTTTCTCTAGAAAGACACCGTGTCGAGCAACAAACACTTTGTTCTCGGATCGGTTGTAAAATTGATATCCTTTCGTTTCCTTAGGATAACCAATGAAAATACATTTATCAGATCTAGGTGCAAGTTTATGTTCAGAAACCAATTTCTTTACATAAGCCTCACATCCCCAAATCTTCATGAAAGATAAGCTAGGCTTTCTTCCATGCCACATCTCATGTGGGGTTTTAGGAGCTGATTTAGTAGGGACCTTATTAAGTGTGAAAGCGGCTGTTTCCAGTGCATGTCCCCAAAAGGAAATAGGAAGGTTCACTTGACTCATCATCGATCGAACCATATCTAATAGAGTTCGATTTCTCCTCTCGGACACACCATTCCATTGTGGTGTTCCGGGTGGAGTAAGTTCTGAAACAATTCCACAACTTTTCAGATGATCGTCAAATTCTTGGCTCAAATATTCACCACCTCGATCGGATCGAAGTGTTTTAATAGTTTTGCCAAGTTGATTTTGTACTTCACTTTGAAATATTCTAAATATCTCAAATGCTTCACTTTTGTACTTCATCAGATAGACGTAGCCATATCTGGATAAGTCATCAGTGAACGTTATGAAGTACCGAAATCCTCCCCTAGCAATGCTATTCATTGGTCCACATACATCAGTATGTACGAGAGCCAACAAATCACTAGCCCTTTCACTACTCATAGTAAAAGGTGCTTTAGTCATCTTGCCCAATAAACAAGACTCGCAAACATCATATGATTCATAATCATATGAGTCTAAATATCCATCTTTATGGAGTTTAGATATGCGTTTCTCGTTTATGTGCCCAAGACGGCAATGCCATTTATATGTGTCATTCACATTATTTGGTTTGGATTTCTTACTAACATGATAGACATTATCAACATTATTCTCAACATCCAAGACATAAAGGCCATTAAAAGAATGAGCAACACAATAAAGCATGTCATTCAAATAAATTGAAAATTTCTTATTCGCAATAAGAAAATTGTAACCCTCATTGTCTAAACATGAAATAGAAATAATGTTTCTGCTCAAATCCGAAACATAATAACAGTTATTTAAAACTAAAATTAATCCGCTTGGTAAAGTGACTTCGTAAGTCCCTACGGCTAATGCAGCAACTCTTGCTCCATTTCCAACCCGTAGATCTACTTCACCCTCTTTGAGCAACCTTCTATTCTTTAGTCCCTGCACATTTAGGCAAATGTGAGATCCACATCCGGTATCTAATACCCAAGAACTAGAGGTAGAAAGTAAAATATCTATCACATAGATACCTGAAGTCATGGCAATCTCATTGCCCTTCTTCTTCAGTCCTTCCTGATAAAGCTTGCGCTACGCCTCCAATGCCCAGTTTCCTTGCAATGGTAGCACACCGCATCCTTTTGGGATTTGGGTTTAGGCTTCTCAGCAACGGCAACCTTTGCCTCCGGTTTAGCAACTTTTACTTTACCCTTGTTTTTTAACCCCTTTCCTTTATTCACCATCAACACTTGATTGGTTTTCTTGGTAATATTGTTCTCCGCATTCTTTAGCATCCCATGCAATTCAGACAGAGATTTATTCATCCCATTCATGTTATAATTCGTAACAAACCGATTATAACTCTCGGGAGTGAATGCAATATCATATCCGTAGCCAGCTCTAACTGGATAGGATACCCAAGCCTCTCAAGGTGTTCGAGGTGACCCTTCATCTTCAACACATGAGGCCCAACAGGTTGTCCTTCAATCATCTTGCATGAATGAAGAGCCTTCATAGTGTCAAACCTTTCCGTACGTGCTTGCAATCGAACATTTCCTTCAAATGATTTCCCAAATCATAGGCTTCCATGTGTACAAGGTCCTTCAAGAGCCTTACACATGGTAGCAAGCATCAGGCAACCAACATCAATAGAATCATCCATATGCTTCTTATGTTGGTCCCTTTCCGCTTTAGTTGCATTAGCGTAGGCTCGGGTGGAACGGGTCCATCGAGAATGTACAACTTCCTTTCTTGTTTGAGAACAATTCCCAAACTGCGGATCCAATCCACATAGTTGTTGCCATTCTCCTCTAACTTGTCCTTCTCAAGGACTGATCGCAGTGACATGTTTTGATTATTGTTTACAGCCATTGATCTACAAAGATATGCAACAAGATATGAACACATATAAGTACCAATTCATTTAAGAGATTAATTAATGTATTTCACAAATACTCCCACTAAATTATATAACCTTCTTATACAAACATGCATAATATAATTTAATAGGCTAAGACCCAACTTTAATTTAATTTCAAGTCGGCTATGGCACGACTGCTCAAAATTAAACTAAAAAGGTAGATAACATTTATCAATCATATCAATATATGACTCTTAGATCATTATGAGATTATAGACATCATATGTCACATGTTTCAATCTCATCTTATGCCTTAGGCCCAAAACTGTTTTGATAGCCTAATTGAGTTCAACCATGTTAAACGTATAGCAATCACTGTTTGCTCATCTTGATCATACAAAGATAGAATCAATGTACCTCGCTGTGGCGTAGCCTACATGAAACTATCCGTGTACTCACAAGTGTTTAAACATGGATGGCATAAACAAACTCAAATTACAAAGAAGGTTCAATTTTTCATGCTTATCAATTACATCCCAAGGTTGATTCATGAAAACTATATGAGCATAATTATGAACGTGGAATGATGCAACACATATCAAATTTGATCAGTAATTACTAGTACGCGGCCACGTGCTCCAAGTTTATCCCACACTTCCATCGAAGTGCCTGTGGGGAAGGTTTTGGTGTCCAGCCAATATACCAAGTAATACTTCACAAACATCCTAGATTAATCACATTAATCATATTAATGAAATTGACATCCCATAATCTAGATTAATCATATTAATCATATATTACAATTTCATAATCATGGTATATCTATATATACAATTACTTCACAAGTAAAACTCATACAATTTCATAATCTAGATCATGCACATCATGAAAATTCATATAATCATATTACACAATTATCATGATTATCTAACTAAGCATCATGAACGGGGCTCTGATACCACTGTTGGGTTTCCGAGGGTCCATGCGCAGCGGAATAAGCAATAACTCGAAAAACCCCAAGCCCTAGAATCCGTTCTAGATGATTAATTAAGAAAGATGAAATAGAAATTGGTACCTTGAGTGCTTTTGTCGTTGATAAACGTGACCCAACTCCAGATTGACGGTCTCTTGAATCCTTGAGGAACAAGCCTTGAATCACGAACAAAAGATCTTGTATTGCGAAGATCCTCTACGAGTATCCACGCGATGAACGAACCCTAGAACTCTTTCTAGGAGGATTGCTAGACCCTTGATTGAAACCCCTTTCAATCTATGATGTATTATGGAATTGGTGTGATTTGATTCTCAATTCACAATTGAGAAATCAATATTTTGTGTTTCTCCTAAACCAAAATCGTCACTTGGCTGCTAGGGTTGAAGAGGGATAGTATTTATACCTTATAAATATTATACCCTATTAAAAACCCTAAGCAAAACGGTTTCAGCAGAATTCGGCACGTGGGCGGTCGCCCACCAGGGCATGGGCGGTCGCCCAGTTGTCCAGCGCTTTCACCCTTATTCGAAATCCCTCATGGGCGGTCGCCCACCTGCACAGTCTCCAATGCACAGTTTTCGAATAACCATGAGCAGTTGCCCATAGCCATTGCGCGGTCGCCTAAAGCCAACTATTGAATTGTGGGCGGTCGCCCATGGCCACTTGGGCGGTCGCCCAATGTTGGGTATGCATGTTTTAACCCTCCTATTTTTGTATTAGATTTGATTGATACCATAACCTCCTGTCTATTTTAAGGACTTTAGGACCCCATGTAATGAAGCTTAGACTTCAATTTTTAGTTAAGTCCATTTTATAGATTAGGTTAAATTTAGGCTTGAAGACTGGCACAAGACTCATTGGAATTGAGAGTTGCAGTTCAGAAGTTTCAAACCACCCATTCAACCGCCCTGGCAAAACCGCCCTTAGCATTTGCTTGGTGAAATCCTTTGTTTGAAACTACCCTTGAACTACTCCAGTGCAACCGCCCTATGATAAACCGCACCTTGCAGCTCATCATCAACCGCACTTTGCAACCTCACTGGAGTTACCAACCGCTCTTGTCAAACCGCTTGTACTCCAGAACCGCCCCAATGATTGAGACTTGAAGTGAACCACTCTTTGACATCGTAATCCACATCAGCAATATCCAATGTCAACCACCTTATCTTGTCACGTGATTCTTCGTCAGAGAAGATCTGCAAGGATCTTGAAAAGGTGACAGGTGTCCAAACCTCATTGCTTGCAGCTGGAGCATTATCAGCTTTATCTGCAACTACTGTACCAAAGGACAAAAGTGGTTGCTGTGGACCAATAAGAAAGCATCAAGTACTGTCCTTCAACAGCTGTGTCCAACGGCTACATTTTGGATGCTTGGGTATAAATACCCCCAATCTTCTCCATTTGAAGATTGCTTGAAAAATTGAGAAGTGCTGTGTTCATAGAAGCTGAAGCTCTGCCCAGAAATTGTTCAACCCTTTGAATCTTCATCTTCATACTTCAAGAAATATTCCTAGCCCAGAAATCAAGCCTTAACACATTCAAGAATCATTGAGCTCTACATCTCACAGATTTAAAGAGCCTTGATCTTGTTCTCACACACACACCTCATTTGTTCTAATCACATAGATTAAACACTTGAGATACACTGGTTATAGTTTTGGATTTGTTCTTCATAGTAAAGATTTTATTGTACTTTGTAATCTCACAATACTTAATATAAAATCTCTCTTAGAAATCCAAGACTAACCATCTTGGTAGTGGACGTAGATCGTTTATCGATTGAACCACTCCAAATAGCGTGTTCTTACTTTCTGCAATTATATTTCTTGTGCTTACTAATTATTTATCTTTGTCTCTGTTTGATCTTTATTTAGATATCCATTATTGTGAAATAGTGTTTGGAGTTAACAGTGTCAAAACCTCACTTGTTTGTAAACCGCACGTACCAACTACTTTATTAAAACCGCTTTACAAACCTCCTCTATCAAAACCGCTTTGTAACTCTAAATATTCCGCTGTGCATTTTACATCTTCACTTGCAGTTCCTTATTCACTGCAAGAGGTTTTGTAAGCAAGAGGTTTAATTTTTATTAGAGGGTGAAAAATTTGATACAGCTATTCACCCCCCTCTAGCTTTATTTTCACCCTTGTTGCCACCTTTGGGACCAACAAGTGGTATCAGAGCTAACACATTTTAAAACCACTGTTTTTCAAGCTTAACAGCTTGTGTGCCGATTCAATATGGCAACCTCAAAGACAATGACTACTGTTAACTATTCACACATTCCAATGTTGGACGAAGACCACTTTGACATCTGGAAGTGCCGAATGCTTATTCATTTGGAAACTATAGATGAAATGCTGGTGGAGTGCGTGATCAATGGCCCGTTAGTTCCAATGAAGGCCAACACAGATGCAACCACCAGTGCAACAATTCCAGAGGTCAAAAAGCCAAAAGAAGAGTGGTCGGATGAAGAGAAGAGATTAGTTGCCTTGGACAGCAAGGCGAGGTTCATCATTTCTGGAACCCTCCCCGTATCAACTCTACAGAAAGTGATGTACCTCAAAACCGCAAAGCAGATGTGGGTTGCCATAGAGAGCTACCTAGAAGGTGATGAAGAGTGCAAGGAAAACAAATTATACACTGTTGAAAGATCCTACAACAACTTCAAGTAAAATCCAACGAAACCTTGCGTCAAACCTACGATCGCTATGTTGAGGTAGTTAATGCTTGTAGATCTCTTAGTAAAACTTTAACCGATAAGGAAATCAATATGACTTTCCTATCTGCTTTAGGTTCTAGATGGGTAAATAAGGCTACCTCTCTAGAAGACTCCAAAGTATTGGGTACTTGGTCGTTAAGTAACTTGTATGCCAATCTTAGAGTCTATGAACTTAAATTAAATCATTTTGAAGAGATAGAAGGGAAAACCAAATCGCTTTCTATGTCTGTAGTGGAACATGAAGAGAAACCATCCACATCCAATCAAACCACTGATCCTTCCATATCAACCTCATCACTCATCGAGATGGATGATGATGATTTTGCCATGTTTGTGAAAAGATTCCAAAAATTTAGAAAATCTTCAAAACTTCTCACAAAATCATTTTCAAAAGGCAAACCTCCTGCAACATTTTCTAGGGCTGCAGATACAAAGAAGAAGAGTGACTTGGTTTGCTACAACTGTAGGAAACCTGGCCACTTTGCATCTGAGTGTCCACAGCCTAAATATGAATACATGAAAAAGAAAACTTTTCCTTCGAAATTTTCTCATCGTAAGGGAATGGTTGCTGAGGAGGAAGAGAATTCCAAGGAATTAGCAACTTGGATTGAAACAGATTCTGAGGATGGAAGTGACGGTGAAACCGAAGAGGTTAACCTCTGCTTAATTGCAGAAGCTTCTGATGACTCAGATTCTGAATCATTTGAGTTGCCTGATATGGAAGAAAAGGAGGTTTTTGCAAAACTTCCAAATTATAAATTGGATGATGATATTAAACTTACCCCTAGCATAAAGATAGGAAATTGTTCGTATTCACGTCCCATTTTCTCATCTAAAACTGCTCCACCTTCAAAAGCTATTCCAAAGAAAATTTTGAAAAAGGTGGTGGAAGAGGTTTCTCCCATGGAACATGAAAGGATGTTCAAAGAAGCTGAAATGGTAATCCATCAATTCTCTAATCTTAAGAAAGCCTTAAGCTTAGCTCATGATGAACTTAATCTGTACAAGACGGAGAAAACTGTGATGAGGTCTGAAATTTCTAATCTTAAGGACCAAATCAAACAGATGACTCCTCTTGCTGATCAAAACCGCATCCTTGAAACTAAGGTTGCTGCACTTCAACTCAGGAATGATGACTTGGTAACCCAAATCGACGATCGCCAAAAGATTATTGATTCGTGGCTCAAGTCTCAATCCACCAAGGATAAAATCATGGACTTCCAAGTTCCTCCTGGAACTAAGGATGGTCTAGGGTTTGGATCTGAGGAAGAGGAGAAGTGTGCATCCTCGAGTGAAAAGGATGAGGAATTTCCAGAACTAACTAAAGAAATTCCTAAGGGGAAGCATGCTAAAGGAAAGGGTAAAGGACGACAAATTAATTATGTCTACCCTAAAGGAAAGCAATATGGAAAGAATTCTGTGTTGAAACCTAAGGATTCTGTGGAAGCAGCTGAAGAGGAAATGGCTTATGGAATTGGTCGCATACCTGCTCCAACCGCTCCTGGTGGAAAAGGTGGTGCTGCCAACTCCAGGTCTGACCGCGCATCTTCTTCAACCGCTCCTCCTGCCCTCAAAAGCAGGAATAGCGTTCCCAGGAAATACGTGGTCAAACCAAAGCCTGTTCCCTTTATCTCAAATGACTCTTAGCTGGAACTGCTCCTCCAAAACCGCTTCCTTGTCCCAAACCGCATGCAACTCCTAAGAAGAGTAAGGAGTTAGTAAAACCTCATGATGCTTGTAGCTTTTATAAATGTTCTGTGTGTGATGGTTTAGGTCACAAGGCTGCAGAATGCCTTTTGCGGTTCACACCCAATGCCAGGAAGAGCAAACCTCCTTCTGTCAAACAAGTGTGGGTCGTAAAGGGTTGCTAACTTCAGGACCCAAGGAATAAAGGGGGACCTCGTTCTTAATGTTTACATTTCAGGTCCTCTGCTTCATGGCTGGTCACTCCAAGGATAATGAATGGTATCTTGACAGTGGCTGCTCAAGACATATGACTGGAGATAGATCATTACTTGAAGATGTCGTTGAAGCAAGTGGTCCATATGTAACCTTTGGTGACAACAACAAAGGCAAGACCATAGGATATGGTGTTATAAGGAGATGAAATCTAACTATTGAGAAGGTTTCTCTTGTCGATGGACTCAAGCACAACCTCCTTTCAATTTCTCAATTTTGCGACAAAGGAATGCTTTGCAACTTCACGTCATCAAATTGTTTTATCAAAGATAGCATTTCCGGCGTCACCCTACTCACAGGGATTCGTAAGAGTAATATTTACATTATTGATCTAAATTCTGCATGTAGTATTACTAATCTCTGTTTTGTAGCTAAGAATGTGAGCGAAAATAGTTGGCTATGGCACAAGAGGTTGAGCCACTTGAACTTCAAGTATCTTGCAAAGATTGGTAGGGAAAACCTCGTTCGTGGTTTACCCAAAGTGGCTGACCATCATCCTGAGAAATGCAGTGCATGCCAACTTGGTAAGCAACCGTCGTCTTCACCAAGCAAGACCGCTCCTTCAACTTCAAGATGCTTACAACCGCTTCACATAGATTTGTTTGGACCCGTAACCACCGCCAAAGATTGGAGGAAATAGATATACTTTAGTGGTGGTGGATGATTATTCAAGATATACGTGGGTTGAGATGATGATTTCCAAAGATGATTGCTATGAGATTCTCACCGCACTTTTTAGACGGCTCCAAACTCAAAAAGAAGACGACATCGTTAGTGTTCGATCAGATAATGGAACAGAATTTAAGAACAACGGTGTTGCTCGCATTGTGATGACCATGGGATTGATCACAATTTTTCAATCATGGTGTTCCACAACAAAATGGGGTGGTGGAAAGGCAGAATAGGACGTTCATTGAGGCTGGAAAGACAATGATATCTGAAGCGAAGCTACCTCGCATTTTTGGGTCAAGCAATCAATACCGCATGCTTCACTCAGAACCGCTCCCTCATCAACAAAACCTATAACAAGACTCCCTATGAGCTTTGGCGAGGAAGAACCCCCAACATTGCATTCTTCAAGATCTTTGGCTGCAAATGTTTTGTCCTCTACAATGGAAGAGAAAATAGAGGTAAATTCGGAGCCAAGGCCGACGAAGGTATTTTTGTTGGGTATGCTAAACATTCTAAAGCTTTTCGTGTTTTCAATAAAACTAGTTTAAAAATAGTTGAGTCTGTCCATGTTACTTTTGATGAGCATTCTCTCCTTGAGCCACATTTGGCTCCAAATGTTGCTGATGATTTTGTTGAGCATAATGAACCAGGTGAACCATCCCAAACCGCACCTGAACCTCAACCTCAAAATCCAGCACCCTCAACTGAACTTCCCTCAAACCGCAATTCTCAAACCGCACCTGAAGTTTCTACTCCAGATGCAACTACCAGGGAAGAAGAAGTTGAAAATTCCCCTATCCAGCTTATAGAACCTCTTCGTCAACTTACCTTCCATGACTTCGCTGAAGGATCTAGCGACGTTCCAATTGAAGATCTTCAGCAAACCTCAGTCCAACCAGACTTACCCCCGGAGGTTCGTGAAGTCGCTAGCCACCCCCTCACAAATGTGATTGGTGATCTGTTTTCCTGTTCAAACAAGGAGATCAAACTATGACGAGCATACTTCTCTTTTATCTCAAGTTGAACCCAAGAAGATTGATGAAGCACTCCAAGATTCCAGTTGGGTCGTTGCCATGCAAGAAGAACTCAACCAGTTTGAAAGATGCAAGGTCTGGACTTTGGTGCCTAGACCTCAGGATCAAGGAGTGATAGGAACTAAGTGGGTATTTAGGAATAAGATGGATGAGAATGGAAGCATCACTAGGAATAAAGCAAGGTTGGTCGCACAAGGATATAGGCAAGAAGAAGGAATTGATTATGACGAAACCTTTGCTCCAGTTGCAAGATTGGAAGCTATCAGAATCTTCTTAGCCTACGCCTCTTTCAAGCATTTCAAGTTATATCAAATGGACGTAAAGAGTGCTTTCCTCAATGGCGAACTGCAAGAGACCGTATATGTTGCTCAACCGCCTGGATTTGAAGACTCCAAATTTCCCAATCATGTCTACAAACTCCAAAAAGCTTTGTATGGACTTAAGCAAGCTCCAAGGGCATGGTATGAGACTCTTTCTAAATTTTTACTAGAAAAAGGATTTAAACGTGGTAAAATTGATACAACTCTTTTTATTGCCAAATATAATGAGCATACTTTACTTGTTCAAATATATGTCGATGATATTATTTTTGGTTCTACTAATGAGTTACTTTGCAAGCGTTTCGAGAAGCTAATGAAAAGCAAGTTTGAGATGAGCATGATGGGAATATTAACATTCTTCCTCGGGCTTCAAATCAAGCAATGCGAAGAAGGTATTTTCCTTAGCCAAGCCAAATACACTAAGGAGTTGATAAAGAAGTTTGGATTAGAAAATGCTAAAGCATATGATACGCCTATGGCCACCGGCAATAAGCTAGATAAGGATCTCAAAGGTAAGAAAGTTGATCAAACTTTATATCGAGGTATGATCGGCTCATTACTTTACTTAACTGCTAGTAGGCCCGATATCATGTTTAGTGTCTGTGTATGTGCTCGCTACCAAGCAGATCCTAGAGAAGCACATCTTATTGCAGTCAAGCGTATAATCCGCTATTTATCTGGAACCACTAACCTTGGACTTTGGTATTCCAAAGATTCGAACTTCGATCTTGTAGGTTATTCAGATGCAGATTATGCAGCTTGTACTATTGACAGGAAAAGCACTAGTGGTACTTGTCATTTCCTTGGAAATAGACTAGTTGCTTGGGCCAAAGAAGAAGCAAGCTTCGGTTTCGTGTCTACCACGTAGGCCGAGTATATTGCCGCTGGTAGTTGTTCGTCAAATCCTTTGGATGAAGCAGTTGGTGGACTATGGAATCCATGAAGGGAATTGCCCCATCATGTGTGACAACACTTCAACTATTTCAGTCTCCAACAACCCTGTCATGCATTCCAAGACCAAGCATATTGATATCAAGTATCATTTCCTCAAAGACCATGTAGAGAAGAGGAATATCCATTTAGAGTATGTGGGGACAGATAATCAGATTGCTGACATCCTCACCAAGGCTCTTGACTCCAAGAGGTTTTCCTTCCTCAGAGGAGAAATGGGTATGCTTGAACTTAAGTAAGTCCATTCCTTTTATTGACTAACTTGTGTGTTGAGTTTAGGTTGTATTTCTCATTGAAAATTTCAACCGCACCATTGTTGAACCGCGTTCTTTCAAACCGCATGAGTGGTCAACCGCCTCTGCAGCCAACCGCTTATTCCCAACCGCATGCTGCTTATGACCGCTCCATCTTCAACCGCCTTCAACATATGGTATTTTCAAAATCAGTTTTAATTCTTTTCTTAAGCTTTAAAGAAGCTATGCGGTTTTAAATTCTTTTCAACCGCACTGCCACGTGGACTCAAGGTAAGTTCCTTATTTTCATTTCAGTCCATATTTTGACATAAGGGCATTTTTGCAAATGTTTTCCCACGTTATTTCAAAATTTAAATGCATTTAATGCAAAGGGAACATTAGCATTTAAAGCTATCTTGTCAGCCGTCATTGGCAATAGAGAAGAAGATGAAAGGGTGCAACAGAGGAATGATTTCTTTTATGGGAAAATCAAATAGTCTTTTCAACTGTCCTTTACTTGAATATTTTCCTATAAATAAAAACCAACTCTTACAATTTCAACTTTCCAACTCTGTCACTCTCTGCACCGTCCTTTCTACCAAACTTCATCTTCTCTCTCTCTCTAAAAACTCAAAACCTTCAAATCTTCATTTTTATACCTTGAATCTTCAATGGCTCCCAAAGCACCATTTACTGATATGGTATGTTCTTCTAACTTCATCTTTCTTTATTTTCTGCAAAATCATCCTTGAATCAGCCATTGTTGGACCTTCAAAGTTGCGAAACCCTTGGATGAATTTTTGTTCATAACTGCTTTATCTGTTTATCATTTTGTATGATTTCAGTTGGGTTTTGCTCGGATTTGTTGTTAGATTCTTTATATGCAATTTATTTTACGATCAACCAATGATTTGAACACTGATTTTGGACTTTAAAATTTTCTCATTCGAAAACCCATTTGAGTGTTCTTGCTTGTTCGTGTTGATTCTGAGCAAAGTATGAATTTTTAAGGTTATATTGTTAATCTACTGCTCAATGTGATCATTTTGACATGTTATTTGTTGATTTTGGTGAACTTTTGTTGAATCTCTGTTTTTAGTGTTCTTCGTGTTCATCATGCCTTCAACATGACTGTTCATATGCCATGTTAAAATTGTCACATGTTTTGGTTCATTTGATTTTCACACATGTTTTTGTACTTAGAAAATTTTTCAATAAATTTTTATGCACTGATTGTGAACATCAACCGCATGCCTTGATTGTTTGGAACTGCATTCATGAATACTCCTTGATTCCAACCGCATGTTCTCTTCAAACCGCGTTCACATTAGAACCGCATGCTATATATTAACCGCATTCACTTTTGAACCGCATGCAAACTATGAACCGCTTGTTATTTTGAAACCGCATGCCTGTTAGCTATTTAAGTTATTCTTTTGCAACCACATGCTAAGTTTGTTTGAGATATTACTTAGTATATAGGCTGGACACCATAACCTTCCTCTCTAAGCACCGCTTGCAGTGTGGGATAAACTTGGATTACAATGCCACGTACTAGTAAAATCTCTTACATATTTTCTAAAGTATTTTTGTTGTATTCACAATTCACTTGAAGTTTGGAGTTCTTCACCTTTAAACCGCATCACTGCAAACCGCATAGATGTCCAAACCGCCTGTGCATTGTGAATCACTTTTTGGATCTAAACCCTTTGTTTCATTTTGTAGGATCCTAAATTCTTTATTCCAGGCTATGAGATCAATGAGCCTGAGCTCCAAGGAGATGCTCTTGGTAGAGAGATGATCAGAAGACTCACTACCTCTGGGATCCTCCCTCTCTTCAACAAAGGCCAATCTTATATCATTCCTTCCTTTGTGGATCAATTCTACTCCTCTGCTGTTCTAGGAGATAGAGAATTATCAGATGGCACCAAGATCAAATGCCTGGTTGGCAGTGTTGAAGGCTTCGATATATCTATTGATCATCTGGATATTAGAAGTACTTATGGATTTCATGTGTCAGGGTGCCCCATGGAGGTTGATCAGGAAGTATTGGATGCAACCGCTCTGTCAACTGTCAATCTGACCTCTCTATCTGGTTATTACAAGAAGAAGGCAAGGAGGGAATTTGGTGAACTTATGAGCCACTTGGGCTATTTAGTAGGAATGTCTGTGTGTGGTAAGACTGGCAACCACAACAACTTCACTTCTCAGCAATGGATTTACTGTTGTGCCATTTATAATGGAATTAAGTTGAATTGGCCCAAGATCCTGATGAAAGAAATGGCTAGCTCTATTGATACCTACCAATCGAAGATCAAGAATGAACACCAGAGATGGAGACCATTTTGCAGGCTCCTAACCGCGTTGTTCACAAGCTATCAACACTTGGAGGATCTCAGACTCTCAACTCCTGAGTTATCAGTACCAATGGGTGAAGGTGACTCCCTTGGAACCAGGGTTTGTCACAACTTCAGATACTCATTTGGAGATACCTAGTACAAATTTCTATATGATGCTGATACTCTCAACCCCAAGGAGTTCTATGTTGAAATGTCTCCAGCAACCGCTGTTACTGCTCTAGGAAAGGCAATTAAGAAGGCCTCTAGAAAGAAAAACATTGTCCTAGAACCTCAGACCAAGAAGCCAAGGACCGCACCATCTCAACCGCGTGTTCAAACCGCAGGTGCTAGTCCAAGTGCTAAGCCTCAGGAGAAATTTGTTTTGAGAGATGAACCTACTGATGAGGAAGAAGAAGAGGATGCTGGAATTGCCCCTCTTATCAAGAAGGCAAAAACTGTGAAGACTGCTACTGCCAATCTCACAGAGGAAGATAAGGTTGCTTTTTATAAAGCAAAAATTGACAAGTTGGAAAGAAGGGCAGCATTGAAGAAAGTTGCCAAGGGTAAGCCATCTACTTCTGAACCGCTTGCTACTTCTCAACCGCAAGCTCAAGTTCAACCTCCTTTTCAACCGCAACCCCAACCGCAACCTCCTCCTCACTCCCAACCGCTTCAAACTCCTCCAACCTCACCTATTCAAACCTCTTCCCCAATTCCTACCCAACACCTTTCTCCTTCCAAATCTCTTTCTCCCAAACCGCTCTCTTCCTCTCCACCTCCTAAAACTGCAACCACTCAGGGGGAGAATCCCAAGAAGAGAAGGTTCAAACAAATGGCCAAGAAATCAACCCCTCCAAAGAAACACTACCTTCACACCATTGCCAAATCCAACATCAAGATACCTGGTGAAACCTCCTCCTACTTTGATAAATCCTCCTCCCAATCCAATTCAAATTCATCATCCCCTTCTGAATTTCAAACCCCTCAAAATCAAGCCACCTCAAATCCCAAAGCCTTCACTGAATGGACATCCAAGCCATCAGCAGGCCCAGCCCATTCAACCTCTAGACTTAGAACTCCAACTCCTTCACCACAAAATTCACCCTCACACCATTCATCCCCTCATATATCAAACCGCACCCATAAATCCCTTTCTAAATCACCTATCTCTTCCCCACAAAAATCCCATTCAACTCATTACAACCCAATCACTTCAAATCCTCCTACCACTTCTATACCTATCCAAACCGCCCCTACATCAACCACTCCCACTCAATCTACACCTTTATCAACCGCGCCAATTCCAACTACCTCTCTGTCAACCGCTCCTATGCCAACCGACCCCATCCCAACCGCCCCCATCCCAACCGCCCCCATCCCTACCGCCCCATCTACCCTACCTCCAACTCTACCCATCTCTACTCAAACCTCATCCCCTTATACAGTTCCTGCCTCACGTATTTTCCAAACCCTCCTTTCCCAAATCCCTTCGACCGCTCCTCCTACCTATTCTGAACCACCTCCTGCCTTCACCTTTATTCCCTCATCTTTAACCGCTCCTCCACCCTCTGACTACTCCCAAATCCTTTCCACCCTTAATCTTATTCAGTCCCAACTCCTCATAAACCAAGGCCACATTATCAAGCTGACCGCTTCTAATGCCTCACTTGAAGCTTCCAACCGCTTGTGATGATGTGTCGCCATTTCTCGCGAGAAAGGAATTCGATTCTTTCGTAGTTTCTTTGAAAAAAACCAAATAAGACCCGGGAAAAAAGAAGGAACGGAGTCGCCACGCCATTTTTGTTTTAAGGGCCAAAACTTTGAAAAAAGCCCGAGATCAGAAATTTGGGTTCGGAGGTCATGTTACGCGTCGGGAAGGACGTTAGTGTGCACCCGACGCGCCTCGTAAAACGAGTCTTCCAAGCTGAAAATCATTTGTGTGTGTGTGTGTGTGTGTGTGTGTGTGTGTTTTGGCCAAAATAAGTTGAAACTCAGAAAAGTAAAAATTAGGATATCTTTTTAAGACTTTAAATTGACCCCATGATTTTTTGGAAGATTTTTGGATTGAGATTTGGTACTCAAAAGACCTTTTGAAGTTGGGAGCCATTTCTGCCAGAATGAAAAAGGCAGTGGACCTTTGATTTTGAAATGGATTCAAGGGTCTTAAAACTTCATAATCTGGATAAACTCAGAGAATGAAAGTTGTTCCAGACACCTTAAATAAGATTTGTGCGAAGGAATTTTCCATTTTGGAGAAGATTTGAGGGGTCAAAACCTTCTGGAAACCTCAGATATGGGATCTGGATTCCCAGAAGCTGATGAACTAGCCTCTGAAAGAAAATTTTAAAAGAGGAGTTTTACTCACCCAAAAAATAAAGTAAAAATATTTATGGAAATATATGGATGTTGGCTACAAAAAGTGTTTTGTAGTCAACACCAAATTCCACATTTATCTGTGTCCAAAAAATTAGACCTTGGACTGAGGTCTGAGAAAATTGCTACTGGACAGCAACTTCTCAAGAAAGAAAATATGATTTTAAGGGGGGTTTTGCATCCATGCTTGTCCCCATTTCCCTAGGTTTTGGTTAGTGATCACTTGACATTTTAGTGGTGAATCAACTATACCAAACCATCCTTGGGGTACATTAGGACTAAGCACTTCATTTGCTTGGGAAGGGGATTTTTATCCTTTGAAAATGAGATTTGATGTATGAAAATGGTTTTTAGGGTTTTGAAAATGAGTTTTCTTTGCAAGAAAGTAAGAGAACTTGAAAATAATTTTGATCTTTGTAGAAGATCATCCATGGAGATGGTCTTCCATGGTGATCTTCTTAGATCTAAAGCAAGAAGATGAAAGAACTACATTTTGTAGTTTGCAAATGCATACATGGTTGGAGTTTAGGGTAAGGAGAATGAGGGTTTACCAATCTTCCTTGTGTTCTTGAGTTTTTTGCTTGAGTGTATGAGTGTTTAAGGCTTAAGTATGAGAGTGAGTGGATGAGTGTGAGTTGGGAAAGATTGGAGAGAAAATGGTGACAATTCTTGAAGAATTCTCACTGTTTTCTCTCTATATTTCGCCAGAGGTTCGGTGCAATTGGTGTTGTTCCTCTTTTTTTTGTGACTGGAGGGCTCAATTTATAGCCCTCTGAAATATGCAAAGATGTCCGCGCGGATAGGGTTGCTTGGCGTGCACTGTTCATTAAATGCAGCTCCAGCTTTGGACAGGAAGAATATTTCTTTTGAAAATTCAAATTAACAGCCAGTTTATTGTTTCCAGCCATTTCTATTTGTGGTTTTATTCCTTTTGTTTTACTTTTTGAGATTTTTTTGAGGTTTAACCTTAAATAACAATGCCCATTTTACCCTCACTTTGTTAGAAATGTTAGGATTGTTAGGAATTGTTAGAAATGTTATAACTTTCGTTAATTTTCTAACGAAAATTCTAACAAGCTCAAATTGGAGCACTTACAGTAGCCCCTCGGCGACGGCGCTTTCGAAGGAAGCGGGGTCGTCGATAAGAGTAAGGCTCCATATTTGGCGGGATGATCGAGTGATCGGGTGGCTGAACCTAGCGATAGGCTACCTACGTATCCCGAGTGGGAATCAAGCCGGCCGTAGTTCGGGTCTTTGACCCTGGAGATGATGGCGTTTTAGGTGCCTCGAACCTGATGAGCGAGTTCTGCAGTCGGTTGCTGGAAAGAAACTCTGCTGGGGATAAGAGATGACCATTTTCGGTCTGATGGTTATCCGCTCTGCTGGGGATAGGAATGACCATTTTTGGTCTGACGGGTATCCGCTCTGCTGGGGATTTTTGTGATTTATCGTCTTCCTAGTGATAGCGTCTTAGGTGCCTCAAACCTTGGAGATGGCGTTTTAGGTGCCTCGAACCTTGGAGATGGCGTTTTAGGTGCCTCGAACCTTGGAGATGGCGCTTTAGGTGCCTCGGACCTTGGAGATGGCGTTTTAGGTGCCTCGAACCTTGATGATGATGGCTTTTTAGGTGCCTCGGACCTTGGAGATGGCGTTTTAGGTGCCTCGAACCTTGGAGTTGGCGCTTTAGGTGCCTCGGACCTTGATGATGATGGCTTTTTAGGCGTCTCGGACCTTAATTTGAAATGGCCTTTCGGTGGACTTCGTCTGCTGCCGAAGGAGAGGGTGACCGTTTTGGTCGAGGGGCTGGACCTAATGATAGGCTACCTACGTATCCCTAGTGGGAATCAAGCCCTTTCGTAGTTCGAGTTCTACTCGAGATTTCGTTGGCTTTTGGGATTCCGTTAACTTTGCTGGGGATTTTGTTAGCCTTTGCTGGGAAAAAATTGGACGTATTTGTCTGGGAAATCGGTCTTACGTTTGACTGCCGGGGAAAATTTTGATGAAAGATACGAGATTTCGTTACCTTTCTCGGGGCACTCGGTCTTACGTTTTACTGCCGGAAATGATTTTGATGAAAGATACGGGATCCGTTATCTTTCTCGGGGAGATCGGTCTTATGTTTGACTGCCGGGAAGGATTTTGATGAAAGATACGGGATCCGTTATCTTTCTCGGGGCACTCGGTCTTACGTTTCTTGCCGGGAAGGATTTTGATGAAAGATACGGGATCCGTTATCTTTCTCGGGGCACTCGGTCTTACGTTTTTCTTTAGGGAATGATTTTGATGAAAGATACGGGATCTCGTTATCTTTCTCGGGGCACTCGGTCTTACGTTTTACTGCCAGGAAGGATTTTAATGAAAGATACGGGATCCGTTATCTTTCTCGGGGGCACTCGGTCTTACGTTTCTTGGCTTAGGGAATGATTTTCTTGACAAGGGGCTGACTTTGGTTAACTTTGGTTAACTCTGTCAAATTGGGGACTGAATTGCGAGTCACGGAATTTTAAGGGGCAAAAGGGTCATTTGACCACGACAATCCTATCCGCGGATAGGAGCGTGTTCCGGATAGGGTTTTTAAATGAGGGCCCTTCCTCTTCCCCCATTTTACGTTTTACAGAAAATTACGAGAGAGAGAGAGAAAATCTTGTCCTAGAAGCTGTCAACAAGCTTCAAAAATCTTCCGATTTCTTCGATTTTTTGAGCAATGGAACACGGGGAAGGTGCTTTTCAAGGCCAAGGACGTGTCCCTGTGGCGGAGAGACGATTGGAGCTCGTCCGGATGAGGAGGCATTACAATCTTTCGCAATCGGTTGCGGAGGAGCATTACCCCGATGCTTGGCAACATTGGGCTTCGGATTCAAATCTCCGAACGGTATACTTTGAAACCCTTTGATCCCTTTGTTGATTTCTTGTTTGAAATTTGAATTTTGGGTGATTTTTGAATTTTTTTTTTTGAAAGTTCGAATGATTGATATTCTTGGCTTTGAATCTTGATTTTGATGCTTTGCATGTTGCAATGATTATGTGGGTATCCCAAAATATGCATTTTGCTTGGAGAAAGAATTGGCCTTTTCGCCATTTTTTTTTTTTTGTATCCGAAAATTGCATGTGAAAATTCGAAAATTGTGATGATGATTTTTTTTTGAAATTGAATGTTGATATTGATGAATGATGCATGTATTTTGTTTGGAAAGAATGGGCATTTTGCCAATATGAGATGTATGTATGTTTAGGATTTTTTTTTTTGAAAAGTGGGACGGATTTTTCCTCCCGTTGCATGTAAGATGGATGATATGCATGTATGCAAAATTTTTTTTTTGAGATGATGCATGTTATTTTATGAAAATGGGACGGAGTTTTTACTTCCGTCGACTTCTTGCATGTATGCATTTTTTTATTGAAAATTGTTGAATGCATTGGGACTTGCCGAAACTCGGCTATTTTCTTTTATGCGAGAAAAATGGGGCTATGTCTATTGCATGCTGTTATCTTTGCCCGAATTTTTTTTTTTTTTTTAATGCATGTGTATGCTCTTTTTTTTTTTTTGTGCAAATGCAAATGCAATTTTTTTTTTTTGACATTTTCTCTTTTTTTTTTTTTTTACAGGGCGGAAACCGTTTTGTGACGGAGCAGCTGAACAAAATGAAGACTCGAGGATCAGTGGAGTCCGTAGTTGACTTGTGAGGCCAGAAACTCCGAGATGCGGGCCGAGGAGCTTTGCCGAGTCAGAGACAGATTGTTGTTGAGACGGGGCTTTGGGAGTTTGTTGAGTTCTTGAGGGGGCCGGTCAAGTTCCACTAAGAGCAAGGGCGATGTTTGCTTTGGCGCGGCATTGGTGGGGCGCGACCCACACCTTTCACTTCTTACGGGGCGAGGCTACGGTTACGCCCTCCGATTATGCTTTGCGATCACGGGCTTTGTCCTTCAATGGGCGCGGCATTGAGTGGCGGGATGGCTACGGCGATGCGGATCTGCGAGCTCTTACGGGATTTTCCCTATTCCCAAAAGGGGATGGGGATGGAGTATGCCGTGGTCTACGGTAAGATTGTGGAGACCATCGTGAGCTATGAGGCCGGGAGGAGAGGATAGGCGCCGAGCGGATCGCTAGGGCCTTCTTGTGGTTTGTCTTTTCGAGCACCCTCTTTGGGCATCTTTGAGGACGACGATCTTTGCCTTGTTGAGGTCCTTGGAGGACATGGAGACGGCCGGAGATGTCTCGTGGGGAGAGGCCGGGTGGCGAGCTTTATTTTGCTCTTGTTAGGTACAGCCGGAAGGCTGTGAGCTCCTTGTACTGCTTTGAGTTTGCCCTGGAGGTATAAGCTCTCTTTTTGCTTTCCCTCCCCCTCTCTTTTTTTTTTGAGCACACACTTTTCTTTCCACTGGCTTGATTTGCTTTTTACCTTTCGCAGGTATGGGCGTTGGATTTTTCCACGTCACGATGTGGCGGCGGCCGCCGGAGTACGTCGGGCGTATCCGGCTATGCGATCTTGGTCCAAGCATGCCGGGAGAAGATAAGATCCGGGGCGTACGACTCTCGAGTACGCGGATTGCCTTCCTTTGACGGGAGGCCGAGAGCCATGAGGGGATGATATTCTTCCCCAGGATCGCTTCGAGGTGGCGCAACCGAAGGGCGCCGAGATTTGGACTGCTGCGGCAACTGGAGGATTACGAGAGGTCGACTGCGATGCATATTATGCAGGAGAGAGGGTGACGCGCCGGCATGGCGTGAACTTCGCCTTTGAGGACACCGGTGGAGCCTCCCGCCGATATGATGCCCCCGAGTGATCGGTCCGTGACTGGGATGATTACGAGCCGGCGGCACTTCTCGGATTTCGTGGCGATTGAGCCATATGCGACATTCGTCTTGAGGAGGCTGAGGATGCCTCGGGTTACGGATAGAGAGGGGCTTGGGATCGCGGTACCCTCGGCGGATTTTTCATATATCCAGGATGGGGTTCGATTGAGGGTGCAGATCCCTCAGCCTGAGCGGCTTCCACGAGCTTTCCGGCCTCGTCCGGGTATGAAGGTATGGCTTCTCTTTCCTTTTTTTTTTTGCTTTTGTCTTTTCTTTAGCATCACCTCTTCTTTTTTTTTCGACGCTTTTGCTTTTGTGCGGTTTTCGGAGGTGGTCGTCGAGAAGGCGACGAAGCAAGTGATCGGAGCTAAGAGATTCATCGGGAGGATGGTCGCTTGCGGGGCTCCTCGAGCTAGAGCGAGGCGACCACGGCGGCGCCTGTCGGGCGGGGAGGCTTCCCTATTCGCTCGAGACTTCTTCGGAGACTCCTCTGTCTCCTCTCCTTGATCCCCGCGCGGTGCCGCCTTCGGATCACGTCATTCTCGGGGGATCCACACGGGCGGGGACACGTTTGGCGGCGTGGTGGGTCGTCTTCGTACGTCCGGGAGTCCGACGCCTTTACCTTTCGGATACGATTTTTCGCGAGATCTCGGCTTGCCCTATCGGAGCGTGCCGGTTGGTCTGATGAGCCTCTTTAAGACGAGGACGATTCGAGCCCGAGATTTTCGGGGCTCTGAGGAGGCGGGCCCGAGTCGCAAGAGGGGCCGAGGCGTACATCGGGCGCTAGAGACTCCGATTGATTTTTTTTTTTTTTTTGAGATTTGAGATTTGAGATTGAGATTCAGATTCAGATTTGTACAGCTTATGCACATTTTTTTTTTCTTCTTCCCTTTTTTTTTTTTGGGATGTAATAATTTAGGATTTTATTTTATGTTTGTTTGTTTTTTTTTTTTTTTTGCATACTCTTTTTTTTGGAATGTAATAATTTAGGATTTTATTTTATGAATGCAATGCGGTATGAATGCAGTGTTGCATGAGCCTTGTTTTTTTTTTTTTGGCAAGGGTGATAGTGTTTGGTATATGGGACCGGTTTGGGGAGGGTTTTTGCACGGGTTTCGAGCAACGGGACGGAATATTCCTCTTTTGGTGTAGCGGCTTGGGCATTGCGAGATTTTACGATGGAAAGCAATCATGTCCGCGCGGATGGGGTCCTGCATCGACATTGTCCTTTAATTTTGCTTGAGATCTGGTCTCACTTTATTTCAAATTCAAATATCCTCTTCAACCTCCGGTCAAACAGCCATTTTCGGGGAGAAAGAGAGACAAACCATGGAAAACCTTAGAAAAGCTCCATCAAAATTGTCCCAAGAATCCCAAATGTCATTCTTCAACAAGTTCAAGGATTGGTCAGGAGATTATGCATGAGAGGAGGTCCTTCTTTGAAGAAAGGTACAAGGTGAAGTGCTTATGGTCTCTCAAGGAATTGATTCCGGATTATGAGCTTTTGAGGGCTTCTTCCTCATTTTGGGACACTAGAAGGCATGTCTTTTGCCTTTCCTTCAACGAGATTGTTCCGACTGTCGAAGAATTTTGGGCCTTGCTTGGAGGTCCGGAGGTGAAAGAGATAGCGGTTCCTTTGCCCGGAGGGGCTTCTTTTATTGACAGATTGTGCGTCCTCCTTCATCTTTCCCCGGAGGAAGCGCAAGGCATGATCCGTGGTCCCGATCATTTTGATATTTCCGGTCTTTCCGACAGATTTAGGGGCCTAGGCTTGGATGATGCCTATTGGGATGCTTTTGCACTTTGTATGTTTGGCACCACTGTTCATGGTCTATTCCTTTGGGATTTGCCATCGGTCTTTCTTGGATGTTGTCGTTCCCTTGTCGCACAGGCGAGAGATGTCGTTCCTTTGATTTTGGGAGAGACTTTTCATGCTCTCGATAAGTTAGCTACCGGAAGGCGGTATATGCACGGGGCGGCCATTCCTCTTGACCTTGTGGGCGATGGAGCGTTTGGGGATTCTTCGGGAAACCTCGATATGATCGGAGCCTTGGACTTTTGCCGGGGAGGGGGTTCTTTGTGGATTTTGATGATCGGGGCTCGTGGGAGAGTTGGATGGCGGGTCTCCCGAGGCCCGAGAAGATATCGAGATGGTCGGTGCCTTGTTGGCGGGTGGAGACTCGCAGAGTGCTTCGGGATGGGTCTCCCGTAGTCATGCTTAGGGGCTTTCTCGGTCCGGCTTCTATATTCGGCTTTGGTTACGAGACAGTTTGGCACTTGGAGCGAGTTCCTTTGGGGGACTTTGATGATATAGCCACCGGGGTGGTGGCTCTGTTTCCATGGATGATCCCTCGGTGTTTCCATTTCTTTCCTAAGCATGGAGGTATGATGCCTTTCCTCCTCGGGTCATTCTCGGGCGTCAGAGGCAGGTGTTCGACCACTTGGTACCTGGATTGGTATGAGAGGCATGCAGGAGAGACTCGGGTGGCTATTTTGAGACGGCGTGAGGCCATTGTGGGTGCGGAGGACTGCAGGCTGTTTCGAGAGGAGGAGGGCCGAGGCGAGGCCAACCCTCATGACAGGAGCGGAGACGCTGTGACCGACTATGAGGCTTACGTCAAGCAGACGAGGAGAGGAGGGCTCCTATGCTACCGGCTAGGCTACGGGAGATGAGGGATGACGCTAGGGCTACTAAGGCCCTGACGGAGGCTGGTTTGATAGATCATGTTCCTATACCGAGCTTGGTAGGAGGAACAGCGACATTTTCTGTTCGAAAAAGAAGACTCGAAGGGGGAAGAAGAGGGGAGAGGCCGGATGCAGTGGCTTGGAGTGACTCCGAGGTTTCAGAGTATCCCTTTCTTGTCATGGCGAACACATTAGTTTGATTATGTATCTTAGTTTCTTTTAGCGAGGTTGCCGGTTGTAGGAATGAATCGGGCTTAGACTCATCAAAGAGCTTTTAACTTGTAATGAATATTTGAATTGCTTTAGAGTTTTTCGAGACGCTTTCATGGTCGATCAATTGTATTGATGTCAAAGTATGGCTTTTATTTGTGTTTTAGACTGAACCGTTTCCGGCTGCCTACGTTCCCCTCATTTTGAGGAGCTCAGGTCTTCGTAGTTCAACTTGATTTTTTTTTTGTTGTTTTTTTTTGTTTGTTTTTGTTTTTTTGTTTTTGTTTTTGGTGCACCCCTGTTTTTTACCTAGGCCGCCCGTTTCGGGTTTTCAACCTAGTTGGGTATTACTCTTTTAGCACTCTTTTTTTTTTTGTTTTTTTTTTGTTGTTTTTTTTTTACGCGTAGTATACGCGCGGCTTGTCACCATTCTTGGGTGTACAAGGGATTCCCGTCGAGGTGCAAGTTGCATGGCTCCTCCGGAGAAGATCTTCGGACGACATATGGCCCGACCTATACGGGCTCCCATTTGCCGAGGGGTTGATACGGACTGGGGGCTTTTCTTTCAAAACGAGATCACCTTCTCGGATTTCCCGATGCTTTACTTTCTTGTCGAAGGCTCTAGCCATTCTTCCTTGGTAGGCCGGATGTGTTCCATTGCCTTCAATCGGCGTTCGTCTAGTAGGGCCGGTTCGTCATGGCGACTACGGAGCCATTCGACCTCGTTGATCTGGCTTTCCGGCGGTATACGGAGCGAGGATCTCCAATTCGATTGGGAGTACGGCTTCCATTCCGTATGTGAGGGCAAACGGTGTTTCCCCGGTTGCCGTTCGGCGTGTTACGCAGCCCCAGAGTGCCGAGTGTAACTTCTCGGGCCAATCTCTGCCTTGGACATCCATTTTCCGGATGATATTTTCCGAGTCTTGTTTCTTTGCCTCGACGGCTCCGTTGGTTTGGGGCTGTAAGGAGATGACTTGTGACGGGTTATTCGGAATTCCGCCTTGAGTTTTCACATTCCCCTTCGAAGTGGGATCCATTATACGAGATGATTTTCAACCGTATGCACATGATGTTCTCTTTGATGAAGAGGGCAACTTTCTTTGAATTGAGGATTTTGTAGGACTTTGCGAGCATCCTTTCCGATTCCTTCAAAGAAATCACCAATCTGCGTCTCTTTAGGCTCTTCCCAGGTTCCCGAATTCACACTTCGTCAAAATCTCTTCGGCGACTTGGGCTCGATTTTCCTCTTTTCCGGACAACCCGCTTAAAGATTTTTTTTTGTTGTTTGATTTTTTTCTTCGTTTAATGTGTACGCTTCTTTATCTAATGAGTTATTATTAAGTGTTTTTTTTTTTAATTCGTCATTAGTTAAAGTGGCAATCGAGATACTCGGAAAGATTCGTCATTTCATTGAAAACGAAAGGGAATACGGTGCTTGCTACGGACTCGTAGTCTTCGGGCGTAAGGCCGTCGGACGACACTAGAGACTCGATCTTAACAAAGAGAGGCCGGGAGGACTTGTCCTAGATTGACACAAAGGGACGGGGGGACCAATCCAAGCTTGGTGATCATTTCCTCCTTGGTCGCGGACGGGCACGAGAGGTTTTCCCAATTCTTTAGCGGCATCGTTGTTGGTGGCCTCATGACTTGGGAATTGTGTTGTTTTTGTTTTCCTTTCTCAATTGCTGCTATCATCTCTTGGACCGAGCCGAGATCAATCAGTCCGGCACTGGACTTCTTCTTCGAACAATTCTTTGCATAACCTGAGACCATCCCAATCATCGAGGGAAATTCCGTGGCCTTAGCTTTTGGCACCGTCGGTTCGAATTCGGGTTTCGGATCTTCTGGCGTAGGAATAGTGGTTGTGAGCTTCTCGAATTGTTCCACCGGGTCGGGCACGCCTCAAGGTATACTCACTCTTCATGGCGGTGGTAGCCCCAGGTATCTTGGGTAGGTCCGGGAACATTCTACGGACCGGGTTAGCCTTGGTTCCTCTAAACTTGTTGAGGTTATCTTGTAGCTTTAGCCATCTACCGTAGGAGTGGGCTCTGTGATGTTTCTGGTTGTGTGGGACCCTTTACAAAGTAGTCGGCCAAATTAGGGACCGAAGGGGAGAGATTTAGGGTTGTCGGCCAGGGACCTTTCTGTGGCGGCTTCAAATCTTTTTCCCTTTGCGGTGTCCTTTGGGGAGGCCTCATATCCCGGCCGTGGCGAGTATTACGTCCTTTCACCTCGATGAGTTTGTGAGTTCCTTGTTGGTGCTTCCCCAGGGCCAGGCCGGGTAGATAGCTCATTTTTCTCATCATTTTCAAGACCGGTGGGATTTTATCCGAGTGACCGTCGAGATCTATGTTGCACACTTGGGCCTTGGGAGGCTCGGCCAGTGAAGCCCGTTAGCATGTGACCTTCCTCGTCATGTTTGATTTCCGAATAGGTATTCCGCCCGTATACGTGCCTTCTAAAGTGACTAAATCTCCGTAAATGGTCGTCGGATCCCCATTCGAAACGAATTTCACACCTTTGGTGGAGGCTTGAGGCGACCCCTTTGACTTGGTGCACCGAGGTCTTCAGCCGACGGGGCATTGAAAGTAATCGGGATGTCGATAACCCGGAATTCCACAGTATCAATTTCTCATCCAAACCCAGAGGTCTAAAGTAGCAACTCCGAGGGTTACGCTCGGGATGTTGAGTCGTAAGCTTTGAGCGAGAAGAAGGCTTCAAGTCTGTAGTCTTGATATCAAGCAAGCTCATGATCTTTGCTTTGGAAGAATGTTCATTCCGGACCCATTATCAACCAGGACCCGAGGGAGGCGTCGTTCATCCAGTGGACTATTTGTGATGAAGAGAGGCTCGTTATGATCGGCCCCAAATTGAGGGAGGTCGAGATCTGTGAAAGTGATTATGCTTTCGTAGTGGATGTTTCCAATCAGGCCGTACCACATCATCGAGAGTAGCATCAATAGGCACGAGAGTGCGAGCCGGGCTTCTTCCGGCTTCGGCTTATGGGGATAGGACGAAGTGAGTAGAGACCAGAGGGAAATGTTGGCTGTGTTTGCTTAATTTGGGTGAGCACGGGATCCTCTTTTTCGGGATCCTGGAGTTTCAAATTTGTCTTAGCATAGGGCGGCGATCTTCTTTTGGTGCTTGATCTGGCCTTCTTATACGCCTTGGGATTTCCTTGGAAGATCTCGCCGGATCGGGTCAACAGTTAACTTCCTCATCGCCGTCTCTTGACCGAATTTCTTCAATCTTGCTAGGGTCAATGGGGGAGCCCTTTTGGCTATTGCCACCGGGTTCGACGGAGTCTAGTGACGATGAGGGCCGAGCCGCACCTTGGCTCCTTCTGGGGCGGCCCCTTATAACCGCTTCCCAAGTCACGAGGCTTTTGGGTTTGGGGTTGTGTTGTTGCCCCTTGGATGGCCCATGAGCTAGGGCGTCCTCCAGATTCACTCTCATGGCCGGCCTTGCTCATTGTTATCATGCAACAAGAGTCACTATTGTCGGGACTCGGCGGCTTTTCGATTTCATCCCGGTATAGTGCGGCCATTCGATTCCCTTACGCCAATACTCGAGTTGGAGATGATTATAGCGTTCGTGTGGGAGGCGCATCCGGTATCATGCCGGTTTCTAGGACTTCTCGAAAGCGACATACATTCGGGAAGGTGACCTCTTCTTGGGTAACCCTGACAAGGAGTGTTACTTTGTTCGGGGTGGATTTGATCTAACCATGGTTATTTTCTCATTTGGGCGGATGGGAGTTAATTTTCCTCTTTCAATCAGATCTTCGACTATCAGCCTGGATCGGACACTGAAAACCCTTTCCCAAAGCATGGTAGGCGGTGTTGAATTCTAAGACATCCACGTGCTCGCATCCATGAAACTTCATGGCCTTCATGTCCTCGGTCTCATATTCGTCTTAGAAGTTTCTTCGTCGTCGCTTGCCGATAACCAACCATTGTGCCTGGCTCCCATGGGCTCATTTACGGCATGATTGTTCCAGTTATTTACGGATCGGGGCCTCGGTTGACTCTTCACTCTCGTCATCATCATCATCATCGTCATCGGAATCTTCTTCCCATACTACCGGATTTCGGCGGAGAGGGAACGCCGAGGTCAAACCCAGTTGGGGGAATATGGGTGCGTGCAGCGCAAAATTGTCATATGTTCCCATTCCGGAAGTGGTAATTGTGACTCAGCTTCTCCTCCCGTAAATTGCGGGGGAAGAGTGAGAGGGGGTGGCACGTATTTGACACCGGGTAGGATATAGAAGGAATCCTCCTCTTAGATTCTTCACTGTTCTCGGGATCATATTCGGGCTCTCCCAAAGCCAATTTGCAGAAGTGTACTAGCTCCAGATGCTCTTCGGCCTCTTTCTTTGATAAGCCCGATACGAGCGCCCGCCGGAAGCTTTCTTGTTCGATTCTTCTCGATTGTTCTAACCATCTTGTATAAATGGTTCTTTCATGTTACGAGCGGAACGGCCCGGTTCTTCGGTATTGGCCTTCCCTTCATCCGAGAAATAGTGGGCCTCGTATTCTTGCAAGGAGTCTCGACATGAGACCAAGATGGGTTGATTCGTTCGATATCCTCAAGGGCGAGGGGGAATCCGAGTCGGGATCCTCAACGAGGTTGGCCACGGGTATTTGGGGACTTTCATCGGCATCTTCGTGGGCGTGTGAAGATTCTCCGCATTCAATCATATTTACACGATTATGGTTCCTTGGCGGCGGATTTTGGCTTGTGTTAGGCCCCTCGGGGCCTTCCAACTTTCCTTGCTCTATTAGCCCCTGAATGGCCTTTTTCAGAGTAAAGCGGTATCAGTCGGATGTCAGTGAGCTTGATGAAAAGCACAATATTTTGTAGTATCCACGGGAGCATTCGGATTTACGGGTTGGAAATTCTCCAAAGGCCGCAGCAAGCCTTCTTTCACCGAGTCCCTAAAGATGTCATTCGGAGGCATTCCAAAGTTATCGAGATTCATGACCCGTGGGTTGCAGGCTCATTGTTTTTACGGGAGCAAAAGGAGTCATGTTATTGCATTCATGTCCCGCATAGTTAATCATCTCTTTGCCTTTAGCGGGAGCAGGGCGGTGTTTGCGGGAGGAGCCCGATATACAGTGGCGGAGTGCGGCGGCCGGTTCTTCGATTGTAGGCCTTTTCAAACTTAGGCTGCAGAGTTAACCATGGCCCGTAAGTCGAGTATGGGAAGTGACCGAGGGAGGCTCTCGGATGTGGTTTCAAGCATGGCTGGAAAATGTCCGGTTGTTCCTCTTCGGAAGGAGGGATGGCCATTTCAGCAGTTTCGAGATTCCACCGCTTGTAAAAGTCCCCAACATTCTCATCGGGGCCACCTTTGTTGTTTGTAGGTCAACCCTATTTGTTTCCCATTCCAAGTTGGCCTTATATTTTTTACGTGAAGGCATTGGTAATCTGGTCCCATGTAGCCACGGCTTCGGGTTTCAAACGGAAGAACCACTTTAAGGCCTTTGGACTTCAAGGATAGGCTGAAATAGTCGCCCAAGCTGGCGATTGGTACATCCTTTGGCTTTCATTGCTAAGGTATACGTGTCCAAATGGGTTTTCGGACATGCGGTCCCATCAAAGAGATCCGAGATTAGGCATCACGAATTTGTGGGGCGGAGGAACAATGGAGTCGGGTGCAGTAGGCCGGAAGGCGGACTTCTGGCGGTTAGTTCGGCGATCGTGCTTTCATTTCCTTGTGTTGTTCCATGAACCGGGCCGGATGAGGGTCTTGTGGCGGAACCATGGCATTCAAGCTAGTGGGTGAGCTAGAGAGAGGAGCTACCACCGGAGCGGGCGGGTGGAGGGAACGGCCGATCCGGGGATGTAGGTGAAAACTGTCACAGGGCCGAGTTACCACAGGGAGCATGAGTAGGAGCCTGAGCAAAGGGTAGAACCTTGCGGCTTGCTGTTGATTTTCAAGCGGCAAAGTAGGTAGGGGCAGCCCCGATGTAGCCGGATAACTTGGATTTCAGTGGGGCCCGTAAGTAGGCTTGAGTGCGGGGCTGCTTGTCCGGATTGTTAGAATTGCATGGGTACTTGTGGTGAAGGTGTGTAACCCGGGGGTGCTGCGGTCACTGGTGATTCGGATGACACCGGGATGGAGGCTTGGTAACCCATAGAAAGTCTCGGGAGTGAGGAATGGATTTGTGTGAGGAGCGGTGAACTAGTGCGTTCGAGGAGGGCTCTGGGCGTGGCCCCGAGAACCAAGTTGTGGCGGCATTCGGGCTGTAGGCATTCTTTGTGAGGGTCGGATTGATCGGTTACGGGCGAGGAGGGATCCCAGATTAGGCCGTGGCATTCCGAGATAGCCCCAACCATGAGAAGACATTCCGTGCGATTTTGCCCCACTGATTTGTGCCGTCGGGCTGCATAAATCTGGTGGTCTGTGGTTGGGGAGGCTGGTGTCCCAAAAATCGAGGAGCATGGGTTACGGTAGTGGCACCATAGGAGGTGGGTGGCGGCATCCTGGTGTAATCGGGCGGCCCGAGAGTGGGGTTGGCATCCTCGTCTTCTTCCACGGTGAAGGTGCCATCGGGATTGGTGGCGGCCGGCAGTGACTCTTAATGGCCTCCATAAGGCTATTTAGGCCGTGCTTCTGTCGTAACCTCATCGTTACGCTGGCGATTCCCTTTGTTGCTCTGTCGAGGGGTCCGGGAGGCGGAGTGATGTTATCCCCATCATTACCGGGCTGATGCGGACATTACGAAACCCGGAGTCGGAACAAACGGTGAAGGCGATGATGCGCTTGACTCTTCCCAACTGATCAAACGGTGACCCGGTGCCCGAAACCAAGCTTTGTGCGGAGCTGCGGGGGAAAGACACGAGGGTTCAGATGGCGGGATTTGAAGGAGGGTAGGTGTTTGGGCTTTAGGCTCATGCAACATGCAGTTATTTGTTCATGTTTACTTAAAACATGTTTTATTAACCTAATCGGTTGGAAAAGATTGCTCTTCTTTTTCGCAAACTACTCTGATTCCTGGATCAGTGGGCCCCGTCACTACGTCTATAAGCCCCTCGTATTCCACCTGTATTTCGACCTCCCGGGGTGGACGGCCCGGGCGAGGATCCTATAGGGCAAGCGGGTCCCACCGACCGAAAGAAAAACGATCCTAAAAGTACGGCGGGTAATCGAGTCTTAACGAGCATTCGATGTAAATTACGGACAAAGGCGACGTCAAAAGTCAAGATCATGTCCGAGGGCTGGACGAATAGTCGGCATGATTTGGACTGATAAGCGTCCACAATTGATCTTGACTTGTCGTCAGTTAAGCCGTAATTAGGCATGGAATATTCATTAATCCTTGATGACTCAGTGTCAATCTTTGGGAGTCGGTGTATAATTTGTGCCGGTCGAGCCGAAGTCAAGGCGCCGGTCAATATCTTGGTCAAAGTCCGCGGCGGAAAACCGGCGAGAACTTCGGCGATTAGGGTCCCCGAAAGATATTGAGTCGGTATGCCGACAAAGGCTTGAAAGGAAAGGTCTATACACGGACAGGGCATGACACAGACCAGACTAAAAACCAACCGGGTCTCGGACAAAGTGTGTCACGGACAAGTGCATGGTCGACACGAGGCTCCATGGGATGTTTGGGTAGTCCTGTGCTCATCCGAGAGGCGTAATAAGACCAAACGGACCGCGACAAGGATTTCCCCGGGTTAAGGACGTAGTGTGCAGTGTACGGTCACGTGCGCGTAGTGTGCAAGCAGTCTATATTCTTTTTCTGAGTAAAATAGAAAATTTTTTATGTGTCTTAAAAATATGATGCATGATTTATATTTTTTTTTTGAGAATTTTCTTCTTCTTTTTTTTTCTTTTGAAAACCCTTTTTTTTTGAATTTTTTTTTTAAAAATTTTTAATGAGCACATAAGCAAGAAAATTCCGACAGTTAGGGACATCATTCCGACAGTCAAAATTTTGACTTTCTCCGAGGCGGCCAAAACAACATGAAAACTGTGCAAAAATCAACACACACACAAAAAATGATTTTCAAAGCCGGGACGAAAGCTTGACCCTCAAAAGCTTTTTTTTTTGAAAACGGTGATACCGGTACGTGGGATTGTTAGACCACACTTTATCCCCGACTCGTGTTAGGAGGCGATAACGGGAAATTTAGTGGTTTCCACCAATATACCAAATACCATTTTTTTTTTTTTAAAAAGCTTAGTCCCCAGCGGAGTCGCCACTGTGATGATGTGTGTATCCGAAAATTTTCCCATTTTATGTTTGAAAAAATCAACGAAAACGGAGTCGCCACGCCATTTTAATTTTGAGGGCCAAAACTTTGAAAAAAGCCCGAGATCAGAGATTTAGGTTCGGAGGTCATGTTACGCGTCGGGAAGGACGTTAGTGTGCACCCGACGCGCCTCGTAAAACGAGTCTTCCAAGCTGAAAATCATTTGTGTGTGTGTGCGTGTGTGTGTGTGTTTTGGCCAAAATACTTTGAAACTCAGAAAAGTAAAAATTTGGATATCTTTTCAAGACTTTAAACTGATCCCATGATTTTTTGGAAGATTTTTGGGTTGAGATTTGGTACTCAAAAGACCTTTTGAAGTTGAGAGCCATTTCTGCCAGAATGAAAAAGGCAGTGGACCTTTGATTTTGAAATGTATTCAAGGGTCTTAAAACTTCATAATCTGGATAAACTCAGAGAATGAAAGTTGTTCTAGACACCTTAAATAAGATTTGTGCGAAGTAATTTTCCATTTTGGAGAAGATTTGAGGGGTCAAAACCTTCTGGAAACCTCAGATATGAGATCTGGATTCCCAGAAGCTGATGAACTAGCCTCTGAAAGAAAATTTGAAAAGAGGAGTTTTACGCACCCAAAAAATAAAGTAAAAATATGTCTGGAAAGCTCTTGATGTTGGCTACAAAAAGTGTTTTTTAGTCAACACCAAATTCCAAGTTCATCTGTGTCCAAAAAATTAGACCATGGACTGAGGTCTGAGAAAATTGCTACTGGACAGCAACTTCTCAAGAAAGAAAATATGATTTTAAGGGGGGTTTTGCATCCATGCTTGTCCCCATTTCCCTAGGTTTTGGTTAGTGATCACTAGACATTTTAGTGGTGAATCAACTATACCAAACCATCCTTGGGGTACATTAGGACTAAGCACTTCATTTGCTTGGGAAGGGGAATTTTATCCTTTGAAATCAAGATTTTATGCTTGAAAATGGTTTTTAGGTTTTTGAAAATGAGTTTTCTTTGTAAGAAAGTAAGAAAACTTGAAAATAATTTTGATCTTTGTAGAAGATCATCCATGGAGATGGTCTTCCATGGTGATCTTCTTAGATCTAGAGCAAGAAGATGAAAGAACTACATTTTGTAGTTTGAAGATGCATGCATGGTTGAGATTTAGGGTTAGGAGAAGGAGGGTTTACCAATCTTCCTTGTGTTCTTGAGTGTTTGGCTTGAGTGTATGAGTGTTTAGGGCTTTAATATGAGAGTGAGTGGATGAGTATGAGTTGGGAAAGATTGGAGAGAAAAAGGTGACAATTCTTGAAGAATTCTCACTGTTTTCTCTCTATATTTCGCCAGAGGTTCGGTGCAAAATGTGTTGTTCCTCCTTATTTTTGTGACTGGAGGGCTCAATTTATAGCCCTCTGGAAATTGCAAAGATGTCCGCGCGGATGAACCCCGGCGTGCCTTTGTTCATTAAATGCGGCTCCGGCTTTGGACAAGGGGAATATTTCTTTTCAAAATTCAAATTGACCGGCCCGGATTATGTTTCCAAAGATTTCTATTTGTGGTTTTATTCTTTTGTTTTTCTTTTTTAAGATTCTTTTTAAGGTTTAACCTTAAATAACAATGCCCATTTTACCCTCACTTTGTTAGATTGTTAGGAATTGTTAGAAATGTTATAACTTTCGTTAATTTTCTAACGAAAATTCTAACAAGCTCAAATTGGAGCACTTACAGGGGGGCGTAGCCCCCCCGCGGTATGGTATGACTCTCTCTATTTGGTTCAAAACTGTTCAGAAAAGGGTTCAAAACTGTTCATAAAAGGGTGTTAAAAATGGTGACTTTTCGTCAAATCTGGGCACTAGGCACATGGGCGGTCGCCCATCTTGATCTGGGTGGTCGCCCATGTGTACAGCAACTTCAATGACTGTGAAATGCAGCTTGGGTGGTCGCCCATCTTGACCTGGGCGGTCGCCCATGTGTACAGCGACTTCAAAATTTGTGGAATTGAAGCTTGGGCGGTCGCCCACCTTGACCTGCGCGGTCGCCCATGCGTGCAGAAGCTTCAATGTTTATAGAACTGCAATTTTTTGGTCATTCGTACCCTTTTGGTCATTTGTGATAATTTGTTAGTAAATTATAGTATCTGGACACCAGTCGCGCTTCGGCGGTTCTTAGAGTTATCGAACTTTAAGAATGGACGGGTAGAACAAAAGGATACTATCTTTTAATGATAAATTTCACTTATTTATTTACCCTTTAAATTTTCAGAAATAACCTTAAGGCCTTTTGTTTCCGATTAATTATATCCTTAACATTTTGGACATATTTAACATGCTTGTTTCCCAAAGGAGACCTTGTTGATTAAATTCAAACTTGTTAAAAGATGAATGTAAATATTGATATGTGATAACATGCTTGTTTCCCAAAGGAGACCTTGTTGTTGACTAAGTATTTACATTCATGGGGTAATAATTGAACTAAACTTTTGGTCATTTTAAATGCTGTGAACCATCCCAAAGGAAGGCGGGTGTTTAAAGTGAATTGTTTATATTCTTTATTGCCGGGGAACAAGTACCTTAAACTTTAGGACACCTTTTGTACTTGATCCGGCCCAAAAGAAGGCAAGTATTTAAGGTGTGTTGTTTAAGATATTTGTACCTTAAGATAAATCAAATTGTGAGTCAATTCGCAATCCAAAGATTAGTCTTGATGTCATGTTGATTATCTTTTATTTTGATGGAATTTATTTGATATAATTAATCATTATGTAGTTTCTTATATATGTTTTATTTCATTCTTGTTCTTCTCCTTCAGATTTGATTAATGCTTCATCCGTAACTACTGCTATAAATGATGTATCTTTGCTTACTGGGACTAAACTTAAAACTTGGAAAAATAATATAACGATGATCTTAGGCAATATGGACATCGATCACGCATTTGGGGAATCAAGTCCCGCTGCTCTCACTAAAGGAAATACCGTTATAGAACGGAAAAATGTTGAGCAATGGGAACGGTCCAACCGCGTGAGTCTAATGATCATGGAAAATGCAGTTTCGTAGACATTTTTGGACAATGTCTCGAAATCGAAAATGCCTTGAGTTTTTCTTGAATTCTTGTGGAAACTTGTTTCCATTCGATACAAGGGTGACGAAAATCTTCGGGAGTACATTATCGAATTATTTCATCTTTCGATCAAACTAAAAGCACTTAAGTTAGAGATTTCGGAAGATTTTCTCGTGCACTTAGTTTTGATCTATCTTCCTCCTCAATTTGGTCCTTTTGAAGTGACCTATAAATGTCAAAAGAAAAAGTGGAATATTAATGGATTACTTTCACATATGACATTAGAGGAAGATAGAATGAAATATCTCAAATTAGAAAGTACTCACTCATCATTTACTTCTTCTCGTGGGATTAAGAGAAGAGGGAAGGAAATTGCGGTTGCAAGTAAGAAGCATAAGGGATCATTTAAGGATCATAAAGTCAAGAAATGCTTCTTTTGCAAGGACCTTACTCGCATGAAGAATGACTACCATAAATATCGCGAATGGCGAATTCAGGATGGTATGTCATTTGGTCTTGTTTGTACTAAGGCAAATTTGGTTTCAATTCCTTAATATGCATAGTGGTTGTATTTGGTGCAACAACTCACATTAGTTCATGTATGCAGTGTTGCACAGAATTACCGAATCCCGGTGAAGATGAGAAATACATCTATATGGAAGCCGGAAATCCGGTTGAAGTTATAGGCATAGGGATTTTTGTTAAGATCGGCTATTATTTTGTATTAAATAATACATTTATTGTACCGTCATTTAGGCGGAATTTGATATCGATCCACGGTATTAGATCGGGAAGGTTATTCCTGTTCATTTGGTAATAATAAATGTGATCTTATTTTCAATTCCGAGGTTGTCGGTATTAGTACTTTATCTTAACAATGACAATTTTATTTACTTCAAACAGTAAATACTATTAATGAGTCCCATAATAATGAAACCAAAACTAAAGGCACTAAGCAAAAGTTATCAAGTGAAAATTCTTGTATTCTATGGCATAGGCGTTTGGGTCATATCTCCAAAGGGAGAATTGATAAAGCTTATGTCGGAGGGAATTCTAAAAACAACTTGATACTCCGGATAAAACTTTTGCATTAAAGTGTTTTAAAGTATAAATTTACAAACATTAAAGGAAATAGAATTTTGAGAGTATCAAACGTCTTGGAACTAATTCATATGGACATTTGTGGACCATTCATTAACCCTTCATGAAATGGTCAACAATATTTCATTACGTTCATGGATGATTACTCTCGTTATGGATACATTATTTTCTTCATGTAAAGTTTCAATCATTGGTCGTTTTCAAGTCTTTTAAGGCATAAGAAAGACTATTAAGAACGTTAAATCCGATCATGGTAATGAAAACTACGGACGGTATAACGTATTGGGTGAATAACGTCCGGGTCCTTTATATTCGCTATTTTGAAGAGTGTAGGATTGTCCCTCACTACACCATGCTGGGTAAACCTAGCATAGTATATTGGAGAGACTTAAATCCTTAAGGATATGGTAAGAAGTATGTTTTCTTGTACTTCTTTACCTCACTCATTATGGGCGAAACATTAAAAACCGCAGCTTATATTCTCAATAGAGCACCTTCAAAAAGCTACCGACAAAACCCCTTATGAGTTATGGACGAATAAGAACCCGTCCTTAAATCATCTTCATGTATGGGGGTGTCCAGTGAAGCTAGACCTTATAGGCCTAATGAGGGCAAAGCGGACCTAAATACTGTTAGTAGCTATGTTGTAGGGTATGCCGAGAGATCTAGGGGATATAAATTTTATAACCCGAAAACTAGAACATTTTTCGAGACTGACAATGTTAGGTTCCTTGAGGATATTGAATTTAGTGGGAGAAATAGTAATGATTTTGAATTTGAAGAGTTAGAGGAACCACTCTTTGTTCCTCAAACTTTAGTTCCTGTTGAAAATCAAGTAATTGTACCTGAAATTCAACAAAGAACATACAATTCAAAATAATATAGAGACTCCCGTAAATAACGGACAACATGAAAATGTTGGACATAATGAAATTCAACAACCTCAAAATGAGAATGAACCGGTGCCCTTAAGGAGATCTACTAGAGAAAGAAGAAGTGTTATTTCGGATATTTATGATATGTATCTTGCGGAGAATTAGGACACCTTAGGTTTAGTGGGAGATGATCTAATCACCTTTCATGAAGCCATTAATAGTCCTAATTCTCATAAGTGGATCAATGCCATCAATGAGGAGTTAAAATCAATGAAAGACAATGACATTTGGGATCTTGTCCCATTACCTGAAGGTGTAAAACCTATTGGTTATAAATTGATATTTAAAACCAAAAGGGATTAGCAAGGTAATATGGAAAGATATAAGGCACGTCTTGTTACTAAATGATTTACTCAAAAGGAAGGCATTGATTATAAAGAAACATTTTTTCTGGTATCTTCTAAAACCTCTTTTATGATCATTATGGCATTAGTGACACATTATGATCTTAAGCTTCATCAAATGGATGTTAAGACAGCTTTTCTCAATGGCAACATTGAGGAAACTATCTATATGAAGAAACCAGAAATGTTGACTAATTCGGATCAAACTAGTCAACTGGTTTGTAAACTTATGAAATCCATTTATGGGCTTAAGCAAGCATCTCGTCAATGGTACTTAAAATTTAACCAAGTTATTCTTTCATTTGGCTTTGAAATGAATCTTGGTGAAGATTGTGTGTACCATAAGTTCAGTGGGAGTAGATTTATTATTTTGATCTTATATGTGGATGATATTTGAATGATATTTTTCTTGCTAGTAATGATAAGGACCTTCTAAAAACTAAGAAATTTCTCAAACAAATTTGAGATGAAAGATCTTGGTAAAGCATCTTTTGTATTGGGAATCCAAATTCATCGTGATCATTCACGAGGTATTTTGAGATTATCACAAAAGAGCTATATAGAGAAGGTATTACAAAGGTTTAGCATGGAAAATTGTAAACCACATGACACCCATGTCTCTAAGGGAGATAAATTCAGTTTAAAGTAAATGTCCTAAAGATTAATTTTAAATCCAAGTATACGGAAAATATCCCTTATGCACCGGCAGTAGGAAGCTTAATGTATGCGCAAGTCTGTACTCGTACAGACCTTGTATTTATTATTGGGATGCTTGGTCAATACCAAAGCAATTCGGAAAGAAGAACATTAAGTCGCATCCAAAAGAATGATGAAGTACCTATAAAACATTAAACTACATGCTTATGTATATAAAATCGGATCATTTTTGAGATCATTAAGTATTCCGATTATGTTTTAGTGGAAGCAAAGATGTCGAAAGACATCCTATGGTTATGTCTCTTGTTGAAGAGAAATAAGTATAAAATGAACAAATAGATATACAATTTATAGGATCAAACTCCATGTTATTGGATCCATTTTGTAAAGTGTAATCTCTTTTGATGTTTCACGAGCATACTGCTCATATGGGTGAAACAACTTTTGATAATGCTTAAATCAGTGGGAGTTTGTGTTGTTATCTATTTCTTTGTGTTATTATTTATATTGATCTCATTTGGTTAAGTAGGACTAGTTGGAGAATATATATATGCGTTCTTCATATATATTCATTAATATTCCATGCTACATATCTATACTTAATCTATGTCGTTTAGTTGAATATATATATGTGATTAATGTGGGTTTAGTTGCGAATCAATTACAACGACTGCCCCTTTAGTCCCTATACTTATAAGACTAATGGACGGGATTGTGTTGGATGACAATAAACGTGCACATAAGGGTTGTCATTCATGTTATAAATGATTAAGGAATTTATTTAGTAAAAGATACATATTAATATTAATCCAAGTGGGAGATTGTTAGAACATGGATTAATTAATATGTGTTATTTAATTCCATTTGTTATAATCATTTAATAATGTTAAAGTATAGACAAAATGTGTAGAATTCCATTAGGTGTAAGTACCATTAAATGATGGGCATAATGGTAACTTCAAACCATCATCTTTATGAAAGGGTGTAGTCCCTAAATGAAGTGCCCTTTGGATTCCTATATAAAGGCCTATCCATCAAGCCTATGAATCTACTAGTTACATCATTTCTCATTCAGTCAAAATTCTTCCTAAGTAATTGAAGATTAAAGAGATTAAGGGCACTTATCATTTAGAAGATCTACTCTTCCCTACTTTCTCATTTATTCAAGAACAAGATCAAGAACACAATCATGGAATCACAAGGTACACGCTTCCGTATTATTCTTCTTCTTCTTCTTCTCCTTCTCTTCTTAATCTAGTTGTGAGTCGGTTCATGGTTAATGGATCGTTAATGTTCCAACAACCTATTCCACCCTCACTGGAACCCTGGATTCCCTATCTGGCCACTACAAGACTAAGCCAAGGAGAGATTTTGGTGAGCTGATGAGCCACCTGTGCTACCTAGTTGGGAAGTCAGTTTGTGGGAAAACTGGAAACCACAACAACTTCACCTCTCATCAATGGCAATACTGCTGTGCCATCTACAACGGCATGAAGCTTCATTGGCCCAAGATCTTGATGAGAGAGATTGCCAGCAGCATAGATGCGTATCAGCTGAAGGTTAAGAATGAGAAGATAAGGTGGAGACCTTTTGGAAGAGTGCTGACCGCAATCTTTGGTAACTATCAGCATCTGGAGGAGCTAAGGATTTCAACTCCAGAATTATCTATCCACTGGGGATTTGAAGAATCCTTTGGCCTCAAGGCAATGCATTCCTTCAGATGTTCTTTTGGGAATGATGACTATAAGGCCCTATATGATGCTGATACATCTCAGAATAAGGAACTCTATGTTGAGATGAATCCACGCTCTTGCCTCAACCGCACTGGGAAAAGCTATAAAGAAGGCCTCAAGGAAGAGGAAGGGCCCTGCAGAACCGCTCCCAAAGCCAACCTCAACCGCGCCTACCCAACCGCGTGGTTCAGCTAGTGCAGGCCCTAGCCAGAAGAAGCAGAAGAAAGGAAAAGAGAAGATGACACTTCTGGATGAAGTAGTTGAAGAAGAAGAAGAAGAAGAGGAGGATGTAACCATTCCTCCCTTGATCGCTAAGGCTAAGAAGGCTAATCAAACTCAAGATGAGTTGTCCAAGATGACTGATGAGGAGTTGTCTATTTACTATGAGGCTGAGATTGAGAGAATTAAGAAGAAAAGAGCTGAGAAGGAAGCAGCTCAAGGTAAAACAAAAGAACATGTTCCTCAACTGCCTCTTCAACCGCCCCAAACCAAACCGCTTACCCAAAACCCTCCTCATTATCCTATCCATTCCCATCATTCATCCCCTGCCAAATCCCCTACACCTGAACTGCATTCCCCTCCTCAACCGCAAAGAGATGCAACCGCTCAGGGGGAGAAACCAAAGAGGGTTAAGCAATTAGCCCAGAAAAGAACCCCTATCAAAGGCCCCAAACGCTTCTTGCACCGTGTTTCCAAACAACCAACTCCTTCTCCACCTTCATCCCACTCATCATCAACCTCAAATTCATCTTCTACCAAATCCAATTCCTCCTCTAGCCAATCCAAAACCCCAACTCCCTCACCTCAACATTCCAACCGCTCCAAGTCCCCTACTTCAATCCGCGCCCAGTCACCTCCTTATTCTCATCACACCCCATCTATCTCCATCTCCAATCTAAACCGCGATAAAACCCCATCCCCTAACCGCATCCATTCACCTCCTCCTCCTCCCATAGATTCTCCCCAACAAAACCGAACCCCTTCTCCAAACCGCCTTCCTACTCCACCTCCTTAAACCTCTCCCATTCCAGAAACTACAACTATTCAACAGAAAGCCCCCTCTGTTAAGGTTCACACTACCAGTTCCTCCTCCAATTCCAACCCTATCACTTCTGGTATTCCAACCACAAACATTCCACCTCCTCCAACCGCACCTATTTCAACCGCACCAATTCCTTCCATCCCAACCTCAACCGCACCTACTACCTTCCCCCAAACCCTACCCATACCTCCCTCAACCGCTTCACCTTTCACGGTTACGGCCCGGTAGCCTTTTCCAAACCCTTCTGAACCCTCTATCTCAAACTGCCCTTCCAACTCAATCTCAACCGCCTCCCTCAGTTACCCAAATTCCATCAACTTCAACCGCCCCCTCTGACTACCTCCAAATTCTTTCCACCATCCAACTGATTCAATCACAGTTGGTTGTAAACCAAGGCCATATGCTGAAACTTACTGAATCTAACATTGCCCTGGCTGCTTCCAATTCAAACCTAGAAGCCTCCAACCGCTCTCTACATGCCAAGGTTGATTCTCAAACCGCTGAAATGGCCATCTTAAAGTCCCAATTGCTTGATGCCATTAAGGGGAGCGATCACCTTCGATGTAGCAAACATTGAAGCGCCCTCAAAACCGCCGCGAGTCCTCCCTTTTCAAATTCAAAGTTGAACTTCAAGCAGCTTCTTACTTTCCTTGGGGACTCTGTCAACAAAGATCAACTCAAGGACTTCATGCAACAACTTACAACCGCCTTTTGTGACTCTGTTGATCACACAATTGGTAGGTTCAAAACTGAGTTGATGGGAGATATAAGGAGCCTTAACTTTCAACCTGCTCAAGCCTCTACCTCAGCCGCTCCTTCTCAAGCCGCCCTTGAAGCTTTGGAACTCAAAGTCCTGTCTGAGCTGGACTCCCTCAAAGACAGAATTAATGTTGATCTCAATATAGTAGGAGACAGTCTCAAGGAGCAGGTAAAATCCTTTGATGATGATATCTCTTTCAGGTTTGAAAACCTCAAGGCAGGATTCAACCTCAAGCTAGACAACTCAATAAAGGAATTGAAGTCCAACCTGAATGTGACTGTGGATCTGGAACCTTTGAGAGATGCATTATCTACTCAAACTGTAACCATTCAGGATGAGATCTTCACATTCTACAATTCCTTGAAGGCTTGCATTGAAGGATTCACCGCAGAGATCAAGGAAAGTGTTGCTGCCCATTCCAGATCAGTTGATGCTATTGGCTCAACCGCTGCTCAATCTGTAACCGCACTTAGAGCAGTTGAGACCACCTTGAGAAGTCAATCTGAAGACCTCCGAGCTCTAAGAAGAACTATCAGAGGTGAAAGCTCAGCCTTCAGACCTTCCGGACCGCAAGTGCCAAATCAAGAGGTGGACCAGCGTCGTGATCAACCGCGCCATCAGCAACCGCATCATCATCATCAGCACCAACCGCGTCAGCACTAGGACCGCTCTTCATTGTAATTTCTTTGTCCTTTGTGCTGAACTACTTTTGTCTTGTTGGACCGCTCTTCATGTATTTTCTTTTGTCCAACTTCTTTTTGTTTGTGTAACCTTGTAATTTTCCTTCATTCCTGTTCTTGTAATCATCTTGGGAATTAATGGAAATTGCATCATGGTTCCAAAACTTTGTTCATTCAAACTGCTTGTTTGTAGAACAATGAAACCGCATATGGCTTATAACCTCATTCAAATATTTTCTAACTTAAAATCATAATTTTGAAATGAAGGTTAAACATTCAGTTTAAACCGCACTTTGAACTTAAACTCATAATTTTAAGTGCACTGAATGTATTTCTATACTTTCCATGTTGTAAGTTTTTATCTTTTAGAAAGTATAGAAATCTATAGCTTAAGCTAAGTGTGTGCATTGACTTGGGACATGAATTACCATGTTAATTCTTATGGACATGTTTTTACCAAGTACAATGTTTGCTTTAGTTATAGTAGGTAATGGCATCAATCAAATAGGGGGAGATTGTTGGGTATGCATGTTTTAACCCTCCTATTTTGTATTAGATTTGATTGATACCATAACCTCCTATCTATTTTAAGGACTTTAGGATCCTATGTAATGAAGCTTACACTTCAATTTTTTAGCTAAGTCCATTTTATAGAATAGGTTAATTTTAGGCTTGAAGACTGGCACAAGACTCATTGGATATGAGGTTGTAGTTCCAGCAGTATTCAAAACCGCCCATATGAACCGCACATGTAACCGCATGTGTATTTCTCCCTTGAATCTGCTTCTCGAACCAACTGCAGTATAACCGCTCCTGAACCGCACCTGTGCAGTTCATGTGCAACCGCATCTTTGCAACCTCCTGGTGTAGCAAACCGCATGGTCCTAACCGCTCCTCACCAACCGCATCCAATGATTGGCTACTTGAAGTGAACCACTTTTTATCCGTTGGAATCCACGTCAGCAATATCAAAAGTCAACCACCAAATCTTGTCACGTGATTCAATGTCAGAGAAGATCTGCAAGGATCTTGAAAAGGTGACAGGTGTCCTAACCTCATTGCTTGCAGCTGGAGCCTGATCAGCTTTATCTGCAACTGTTGTACCTAATGACAAAAGTGGTTGCTGTGGACCAATGGGATTGCATCAAGGACTGTCCTTACACAGCTGTATCCAACGGCTAGTTTCTTGATGCTTGGGTATAAATACCCCTAATCTTCACCATTTGAAGATTGCTTGAAAAATTGAGAAATTGCTGTGTTCATAAGAAGTTGAAGCTCTACCCAGAAATTCTTAGTCCTTTGAATCTTCATCTTCATACTTCAAGAAATATTCCCCAGCCCAGAAATCAAGCCTCAACACATTCAAGAATCATTGAGCTCTACATCTCACAGATTTAAAGAGCCTTGATCTTGAACACACACACACACCTCACTTGTTTTAATCACATAGATTATACATTTGAGATACACTGGTTATAGTCTAGGATTTGTTCTTCATAGAAAAGATTTTATTGTACTTTGTAATCTCTCAAATACTTAATATAAAATCTCTCTTAGAAATCCAAGACTAACCATCTTGGTAGTGGACGTAGATCGTTTATCGATTGAACCACTCCAAATCACTTGTTCTTATATTTCTGCATTTATATTTCCTGTGATTACTAATTATTTATCTCTATCTCTGTTTGATCTTATTTTAGTTATCCATTATTGTGAAATAGTGTTTGGAGTTAACATTGCCAAAAATACACGTGTTTGTAAAATTGTTCTTACCAAAACCGCATATCAAAACCGCATTTTACAAACCGCCTCTAAAACCGCTTTACACTCTATTATTCCGCTGTGCATTTTACATCATCACTTGCAGTCTATTATCAACTACAAGAGGATTTTGTAAGCAAGAGGTTTAGTTTTTAAAAGAGGGCAAAAAATTTCAAACAACTATTTACCCCCCTCTAGCTGTATTTTCACCCTTGTTGCCACCTTTGGGACCAACAATGGCCAATTCATCATGTCGGCTGCGTAGCCACTCTACTTCATTGACGCTGTTTTCCAGGAGGACCCTTAGTGACGGGATTTCCAACTCTACTGGCAACAATGCTTTCATCCCGTAAGTCAGGGCAATGGGAGTTTCTCCCGTGGCTGTTCTAAAAGACGTTCTGTAGCCCCAGAGTGCCAAATGCAGCTTTTCAGGCCAGTCACGACCACGGGTGGTCATTTTCCGGATAATTCGTTCGAGTGTCTTATGGCAGCTTCTACTGCTCCGTTGGTCTGAGGTCTGTAAGGGGATGATTTGTGGCGAGTGATTCTGAATTCTGACAGCAATCTATCGCAGTCCCCTTCAAAGTGCGACCCATTATCTGAAATGACCTCATTGGGCACCCCGTATCTGCACATGATATTTTCTTTGACAAATTAGGCCACCTTTTCGGAGGTGAGTACCTTGTAGGACTTAGCTTCTACCCACTTGGTGAAGTAGTCGACTGCCACTAGCAAAAATTCGTGCCCATTGCTTCCAGCCGGCGCTATCTTCCCTATCACATCAATACCCCAAGTTGCAAATGGCCAAGGAGTCGTCATGTAGTACAGGTCATGAGGCGGAAGATGATTGAGGTTAGCAAATCGTTGGCATTTGTCGCACGCTCGGACATGCTGGACACAGTCTGTTTCCATGGAAATCCAGTAATAGCCCATTCTGAGGATTACTTGCATCAACGCTCTGGCATTCATATGAGGACTGCAGGGACCATTGTGGACTTCGGTCATTAACTCTCTTGCCCTTTCTTTGGTGACACATAAGAGGAGTGGTCCCTGGTACCGTTTCTTGTACAGGTCGCCCCCTAGAATGACATAGTGAGAGACCAGCCATTTTAAGGCTTGCAAGCTCTTGGCTTTGATGCCTTCCCTTGGTCTACCTTCTTCATCCCTGAAAGCCGACTCCCCATCCTTGAGGAACTGATAAATCTGACTGTACCAGGGTTCCTTGACAGGCTCGGGTCCCAAGCCTATTTCACAATAGAAATCCAGGGCTTCTCTTCTACCCACTCTGAATGGTTTTATTGCCTTTCCCTCGGGGATCTCTACCAATGAGGCTAGAGTAGCTAAGGCGTCTGCGAATCTGTTCTTGTCTCTCTGCAGTTAATGGAAGGTTACTTCTCTGAACTGCTCAGTCAACTCTTCCATGTAGGCATGATACCTTTGAAGGTTAGGATCCACAGTCTTCCACTTGTTGGAGACCTGGTTGATGATCAGGGCTGAGTCTCCATAGACCTCGAGTTCCTTGACATTCCTTTCTAAGGCAGCTTCTAAACCAGCAATGCAAGCTTCATACTCTGCGGCATTATTTGTGGCAGGGAAGTTCAACTTGATGGCTATTGGCGTGTGCTCATCTTTCGGATCGACCAGTAGCATTCCTACGCCATTTCCTTTTTTGTTAGCAGCTCCGTCAAAGAAAAGCTGCCATCGGTTCTCAGGCTCAACTACGAAGATTCCTTCATTTGGGAATTGGGGTTCATACCCTCGGTCCTCATTGCTAGGGAAGTTTGCTAGATGGTCTGATAGCGCTTGACCCTTGATTGCCTTTCTCGTCACATAGTTGATGTCATACTCAGCCAAGAAGAACAACCACTTTGCTAAACGCATCGAAAGGGAAGGCTTGTCGAAGATGTACTTAATGGGGTCCATTTTCGAGACCAAGTTCACAGAGTGGGCTTGCATGTAATGTTTCAGCTTATCGACTACCCAGACCAGTCCTACACAAGTCTTTTCGCACGCCGAGTAATTGAGCTCACTTCCTCGCAGCTTCCGACTGACAAAGTAAATGGCGTTTTCTACCTGAGAGTCCTTCTTCTCCTGAGCCAGCATAGCCCCAACTGCCGTATCAGTGGCAGTGAGATAGAGCAAAAGAGGTTTCTGTCCATGTGGGGGGCATAGCACCGGTGGATGTACTAGGTATGCCTTGATTTGGTCAAAGGCATCCTGGCATTCCTCAGTCCATTCTGTGTCTGCATTCTTCTTCATGAGCTTGAAGATGGGCTCGCACATGGTAGTCAGCTGGTTGACAAAATGGCTGATGTACTGTAATTTGCCCATAAAGCTTTTGACCTCTGTCTGGGTTCGAGGCGGCCTCATGTCCATAATGGCCTTGATTTTTCGGGGATCGACTTCAATACCTCGTTCTGTGACCATATACCCAAGCACTTTTCCCCTTGTCACTCCAAAGGTGCATTTAGCAGGGTTCAGTCTCATGGAATGCTGTCTCAACCTCTCAAAGAACTTTCTCAGGTCGACAAAGTGTTGTCCATCCTCACCTTTGGAATAGATTATCATGTCATCGACATAGACCTCAATTTCCTTGTGGATCATGTCGTGAAAGAGTGCAGTCGCTGCCCTTTGATACGTAGCCCCGCCATTCTTAAGCCCAAAAGGCATCACAGTATAACAGTACGTTCCCCACGATGTGGTAAAGGCTGTCTTTTCTTGGTCCTCCTCGTCCATCTTGATCTGGTTGTAGCCAGCAAAGCCATCAACGAAGGATTTGACTTCGTAGTTAGCAGTGGCGTCCACCAGAATGTCTATGTTCGGCAAGGGGTAGTCGTCTTTGGGGCTGGCCTTGTTCAGATCCCGAAAATCTACACAACAGCGCACCTTCCCATTGGCCTTAGTCATAGTCACGATATTGGATAACCATGTCAGATATTCGATGACCCTATTGAATCCTACCCGTAGTAGCTTCTCAATCTCTTCTTTGACCTGCAGAGACCACTCTGGCTTGATTTTTCTCAATTTTTGCTTTACTGGCTTGGCATCTGGTGCTAGAGGGATTTTGTGCTCCACAATCAAACTATCTAGCCCCGGCATATCCTTATTTTACCATGCAAACACATCCATGTATTCTCTGAGCAGATTGACCAGTCTGTCATGTTCAGCCCCCTGGAAGAAGTTCCCAATCTGTGTCTCTTTAGCTTCCTCGACAGTACCCAAGTTAACACTTGTCAAAACCTCCTCGGCAGCTTGGACCCGGTTTTCCTCTTTGTCTGTAACCTGCTTAAAGATTTCTTCAATGTATTGTTCGTTTAGTGTGTTTGCATCTTGTTCAAATGATTCATTATTAACTGTTATTAAGTTATTAGTTAATTTATCATTTGTTAAGTTGGCAATAAGGGGATACTCAAAAAGATCTATCATTTCATTCAAAGCGAAAGGAAAGATGACATTGGCTACATATTCATAATCTTCAGGTGTGAGGCCTTCAGATGACTCGGAGGACTGGAATTCGAAGACTCCTAACTCAATGGTACGGACAACAGGGTGTTTGACATGACTGGACTGAGAGGGACGATGTACCAATCCAAGCTCCGTGATCATTTGCTGTCGACTGGCTATTGGCCCTGAGAATGTCTCTCAATTCTTTAAAGGCCTCTCTGTCTTAGTCACCAAAGTGCGGGGATCAAAAGGTTCTTCACCACCGTCTCCAATTACGGCAACTATCTCGTCATCTGAGCTGAAGTCGATCAAGTCAGGAATTTGTGTTTCTTCATCAAACAGCTTCTGCAAACCTGACTCATTGTCCTCACTAATGGCAGCTTCTATCTGGCTGATCTTTGGAAGAGCTAATTCGAAGGCGGAGAAATCCATTGCCCCTAATGGGAAAAGTGTTGACTCCTTGAAATGGTCTGGGTTTCCTTTGAAGGCATACTTGTTCTGAACAGTAGTGGTAGCTCCAGGAATGTCTGGTAAGTCAAGGAACATCCTCCAAACAGGATTTGCTGGTTTTCCCTGAACTCTCTCAAGGCTTTCCAGAAGGATTTTCCTCAAGGAGATCTGACTATCACTTTCATCATATTGAGTCTCACCTCTTGTAAAGTACTGGGCCAGAGACAAACTGTAAGGACGGAGATGGATCCTTTCATTTCATTTTTCCTGAACTGTTCCTTTAGCCTTTCTGTCATCCTGAGAATTTGGTTTGTATCCCAAGCCGTGTCGGGTGGTCTGTTCCTTTACATCAATGACGGCATTGCGACCCTGAAGTCTTTTACCCAGTCCAAGCCCTGGAAGATAACCCATCTTTCTCATCATTCGCGTGGCAGGAGGTATTTTGTCAGAGGTAGCAGTGAGGTCCGTGCAACACACTTGCGCTTTGGAGGAGGCTACAGATAATCCGATCAAGGCAAACCCTTCATCATCATGTTTGATCTCCAGTATCGGGATACCTCCTGTGCTGGTTCCTTCCACGGTGACACTGTCTCCATAAATAGTAGTAATAGTCCCCTCACATGATTGGAATTTGACGCATTGTTGCAAAGTAGAGGCTACCCCATTTAGCTGGTGAATAAAAGGTCGTCCCAGCAAAGCGGTAAATGAAATGGGAATGTCAATCACTTGGAAGTCCACATCCATGGCCTTTTTCCCAAACCACAATTTGAGAGTAGCAATCCCCAAAACTGACCGAGCAATGGAATCGTAGGCCTTAATAGTTTGACTGGAAGGTTTCAAATCTACAGGCTTCAAGTCCAACAAATCCATCATTTTCGCTGGCAGGACATTCATTGCAGACCCTCCGTCAACTAATACCCTTGGTAATCGGCATTCTTCCAACTGGACTGTGATGTAAAGGGGTTCGTTATGACTGGCCCCGTATTTTGGCAGGTCCAGGTCAGTGAAGGTGATGATATTTCCATAGTGGATATTTCCAATCATCTGGACGACCTCATCTGGGGTGACATCTATGGGCACCATGGTCTTGGCCAAACTTTCTTCTAGCTTCAGTTTGTGAGGGTATGAGGAGGTTAACAGGGACCATAGGGAAATATTGGCTTGAGTACACTTCAACTGAGTCAACACCGGGTCCTCCTTTTCGGAGTCTGGCTTTTCTGCTTCTGGCTTGTAAGGTCTTTTGTAAGTCTTTGGTTCGGAGACGGCATTTCTTTTGTCACCCTTAGGCTGTTCCACACTCATCTGTCCAGACCGAGTCATCATATAGACATTAGACTTTTCCGAGTCAGCAGTCCTACCAGAGGATTCATTCAGCTCTTTCAAGGTTAGAGGCGGGCTTTTGCTGGCGTATGGCCAACTCTGCTAGTTAATTTGATTAACAGCACTACCAGAGGTATAGGAGGCTTCCCGAATCTTATCCCAGGTCACTGGCTTCCTGGCCTTTTCTGAATTCTGGCTTCCCATTGGCTTAGCAACTGGCTAATTTCAGTTTCATCTTCCTCACTCAAAGCCTTGACAGTTTCATTCAGGCTTTTCAGGACATGCAACAGGAATTATCGCTCCCAAGGTTTGGAGGTTTGCTAAGGGCTTCCTCATCTTGACATAGCAACTTTTTCAACAAAGCAGGGTCACATTCTTCATCACTGTCAAACATATCCCTTCTCTCCCTCGGGGTCAACCTTCTGACGGCATCCTTGACATTGGCTAAACACTTCCTGAAGTGGGAGATTCCATCATCGATAAGAATTTCTGCGGGGTCAAACCTCGTGGCAGGTTCCTGTTCTTTACTCACGGGAGGGTTTTCTGGGCTAACCACTCTTCCACCATTCCTTCCGGCATTTCGACTGTGTCTTCCTCGGTCTCACTACAGTAACTTCTGTTGGAACTTTCGTCTTGACTCTGATGACCAATGAGGGCAAAAGCAGGTCGGGATACTTGGCGCCATATAAGGGGTATTCTGGACTCTTCCCCTGACTTAGGGATTACCAAGAAGATATCACTGTCGTCGTAAGATAGGAAGGGGACCGGGGTCGCTTCAAACTTTAAGACCCTTTCTAAGGCTTCCATACATTCTTTCTTGGACAAAGTCTTAGGGGTGACCCTTAACACTGCAATGGAGTCCACTCTTCCCGATGGGGATTCAGCCTCAATGACACTTACGTGTTCTAGATCGGCGGGTGGAGCCCACTTCCCTTTTTCAGCTAAAGCTTCGATCAAGTTTTTCCATTCACCAAACAAGTTTTTGTAAGGAGTGTAGAATTCTAGGATGTGGAATTCATACCCTGCCTCATCTGGGCTCGCATCCATTTTCTCTTCCGATCCCTTGCAAAGGTGACATACACACTTTGAGGTGATACAGTCCTCCTTTCCAGACCTGTGATTTTCTACCCTATCTGGTCCTCCGGGTTTCATTTCCATTGGCTCCATGTTCATTCCTTCTACTGAGCTGTCATCATCACTGTAAATCCATCCATTCCTATTCTCATTTCCGACTGACTCTTCGCTGTCACTGTCTGGGAGATAGGCAAATTCACAAGCGTTGACGAAGTTGGAAAGGTCAGGTTGATACTGGAGTTTCGGGATAAGGAAATTTGGTTCATGCTGAGGAGAGGGAGTGAGTCCCATGGGATAATGCAGAGACTGAGTAATTGGGATAGCCGTGGCATTTGCTCTCTGTTGGTAGGGAACAAAGCTGGGTCTTATCTGAGGAGGCGAGGGCGTTGGAGCCCTGATGGCCTAGAATGTTGGAAAGGATGGAAAAGGGGTAGTCCTTGGTAAGGGATCATAGGTGGATGGAGGAGGGCATTGGTTATAGGCTGGGGGAGCTGAGATTGCTGCTTCTGGAGTCTCATCTTCTACCACAACCAGGGAACCGTTGGACTCAACCACTATCTGAACCCCATGACGACGGAGCGCATCGATAAGCATGGCTTGCTGTTCCTCATGGACCTTACGACTGCTTTCCAAGGCTAAGGATAATTCTTCTTCCCTGGTCATCGGGTTACCCAAACCACTGTTGTTTTCTGTCAAATCTGCCATTCTGACTCTCTGGGCTGACAAAACTGGGGATTTTGGTGAGCTATCTGAGAATTCTGCACTAACAAGCCGCTGACCCGGTATTCTCACCCACTTCTTTCTCGCTGCGGGAAAGGGATACGCAAGGTTTAGATTCTGGGGTAGGTGTTTAGGCTGAAGGCTCAAGCAATATGCAAATTAAGAATCTTTCAGTTTACTTAAAACAGTATCTTTTATTAATTTCTATTTGGTTGGAAAAGGGGTTGCCCTTCTTTTTCGCAACTACTCTAGATCCTGGATCAGTGGGTTCCGTCACTACGTCTATAAGCCCCTCGTTTTCCACCTATATTTCGACCTCCCAGGGTGGACAGCCCCGGGTGAGGGTCCTATAGGGCACGCGGATCCCACCGACCGAGAAAACAGAACGCTCCTAGGGGTCTAGCGGGTCATAGGAACTTTTAACGCACGCGCGATGCGGATTATAGTCAAGGCAATGCCGGGAAAGTCTCGTCTTTCAGCCTTAACGGAATTTCGGCAGAGTTTCACTTGCGCGATTGACGTTTTGACTTTCCATATTTGTCCAAGAAGATAATAGGCATGGGTCGGACGGTAAAAGTCGAATGACACGGTGTCACATTGAACTTTGTTGCATACGTTGCGCGAGTCAAAGTCAAAGTCAATGTCGGGTCAAGATCTTGCCAATTTTTTCTTGACGGAATTTCGGCAGAGCTTCGCCTGCGCGAAAGATATTTTGATTTTTGGAACAGACTCGGGCTTGAATCTTACGTATCCCGAGCGGGTCAAAGTCAAAGTCAATGCCGGAGTCAAGATTTTGCAAATTTTCCTCGACGGAATTTTGGCAGAGTTTCGCTTGCGCGAAGAATCTTGACTTTCGTCATGGGCTAAGGTTTGACCTTTACGGGGGTATGCAATTAGGCTATATGACATGGTATAGACCAAAAACCAACCAAAAGTCACGGTTTTAAAATGTGTGACACGGATTGTGCATTGGTCGACACTGGCTGCCATGGGGAGTTTGGGATGATTCGTGCGCGCCTGGGAGCATCGTAATGCTGTCCGTGACTGCAGCTGAACAACCACCCTGGGTTAAAAGGACATGCGTGCAAAGTGTACAGGATATAAAGGTGCGCGTAGTGTGCGGCCTCCTAAAAATGTTCCTTTTTGAGTTAAAATAGAGATTTTCAGAAATGTGTTTTAAAAGGAATGATTTTCGGGACGGGGGAAATGCAACAATTAAGCACGTAAATTTTCTGGAGCCCGGTCAGTCTTGAAACTGAATAGCTCCAAGCTACCTAAGCTGCCAGATTAGCCTCAGATTGTGTCCTGGTGGAATTGCCCAAAGAAGCCGCCCGGCTAGGATCTGGGAAGATCAAGTCGTACGGCTGGATCAAGCAATTTTCCAGGTTCCAAAATTTTTCATTTGCAGGTTGTTTCCCCGAACGTTTTAGCACCTTTTCAGCTCCAGAAAGCTTCCTGTTCAGTATTCAGAATGTGCACAATCCCAAGAACCAAAATGCATGCAAAAATAAGGAAAAGAAAGCAAGCACGAAAATCGGATCCGCGGCGGAAGGCTAACCCACTCAAAAGCTTTTTTTCTTTTTTTTTTCTAAATGAAACCGGTACGTGGCATTGTTAGACCATATTTTATCCCCGACTCTGGTGAGGAGGCGCTAACGGGAAGTTTAATGGTTTCCACCTATATACCAAGTATCATTTTTTTATTAAAAATAAAAGCTTTTTGGTTATTCCCCAGCGGAGTCGCCAAACTGTGAATGTGGTGCCCAAGATTGCGGCGTTTTTTGTATTGAACCGCTTTCTCGTGTAAGGGGTCACCGCCTCACATCGGTTTAAAGACATCCGGTTTAAATTGAAAAACGGAGTCGCCACGCAATTTTGATTTCCTCAAAACTTTGAAAAAAAGGATTAGGGTCCGGAGGTTAAGTTACCCCTTGGGAAGAACGTTTGGCGTTCACCCAAGGAGCCTTGCCGAAGCAAGTCTTCCAAGATCCAACTTTCGTGCTTGCTTTTGTGCTTTCGTGTGTGTGTATGATTTGGAAAGGGAGGGAATGTGCCAAGTGATCTTCCGGACGTATAAACCATGAGTTGGTTATCGCTCGGGATTCCTTGGATTTTGATATGTTCGGGACTTTGATCCCGTGCTCATCTTGGACTTACGATCATCATTAAGTGACCTTTGGTCATATGTGATCGGAATAGGGACACCTCTTTTTATAGTCCAAGAATGAAACTCTTTAGAAAGGAAGGACCTTTACCCATCAATCCTACATCTTGAGATGATTTGAGCTTGATAGGGACATTTGTGCTCGTCTCAAGTGATGATCGGAGATGTAGGGCTTAGGTGCATCCATTTCTAAAGGGATTTCCGACTATGGCATCTTTATATGGAGGAAACGATGTAAAGATATGACCTTTACACCGCTACGCCCCAAGAGATGCTTCAAGTACCAAAAGGGACTAAGGGGAGGGGTATAAAGATTGGATCTTTATACTCATCCTATGCCTTTTTGTGCCTTAAGAGGGTCACTAGGCAATCCTCGGAGAGAGATCCAACCATGAGGGACATGGGGGAATGCATTTTGAAAGTAAAGATGGCATTTTTATGCAAACATGTGTAAGGAACACTATGGAAACTAAGGCTAGGAATGTAAAGGGGAGACCTTTATGGCTTTCCTATGTCCTTTAAGAACCATTTAGGTGGACAATCCTTGGAAGCAAGGTCTATGGGAAAGGGATGACATTTATGTAAGTAAAGATGACATTTTTAATGAAAAGATGACATTTTTATATGATAAAGATGACATTTTCACATCATCATGTGAGGGATCCACCCTAGAACAAGCCATTTATGGTCTTATTGTTCATCCTTGGGATGGATTCTCCATGAATCCTATGTGATAGGGGAAGGGGGATATGATGATCTACATAGTAAAGACTTGATCTTTATGGCAATAAATCACATATAATAGCAATAAATGGCAATATGGAAAGCAAGTAAGCAATATAACAAGATGACAAGTATATTTCAAAGAGAAAAGGAGGAGAGGTTACCAATGGTGGTGTTCCTCTATCTCCCTTGAAGTTTTCCTAAGGAAGGAGTGACTTTGGAGGGATTTTGGAGAGGAGGGAGGTGATTTTGAGAGGGTTTTGCCTTCTGTAAACTTGTGATTTTAATTTGGCAGAGTAACAGTGCAAAAATTATATATCAAAATGAATAGAGGAGGCCTCTATTTATAGGCAGTTTTGTGCTTCCTAATGAAGCCGTGCGGCATTAACCTTTTGCCAATGAAGCCGTGCGGTCTTATCCTTTAATGACTCAGCCTATTTCTAGAACCATGAAAGGTGGCATTCTAGAAGCTCTTTCCAGCGAGGGACTACGTGGAATTTTAATTCCTAGCAAGTCCTTCACCCCTTGGAAGGTTTGGGAAAGTTCCAAAATTGCCCCTGAACTTTAGAAAAGTTCGGGGAATTGTCGAAAAACTTAACCGGAAGGCATGAGCCAGATTTGGGTACTTACACTCTCGGAAGTTGTCACCGACTGAACAGAATTACCCTACCCATGACATGGAATTAGCTGCGATTGTGTTTGCGTTGCATAAGTGGAAGCATTATCTTTATGGGGCGAGATTTGAGATCTTCACGTACCATAAGAGCTTGAAGTATTTGTTTACTCAAAAGGAGTTGAATAATCGACAACGAAGATGGTTAGAATTCTTGAAGGATTTCGATTGTGTAATTTCATATCATCTGGGGAAGGCAAATGTTGTTGCGGATGCGATGAGTCGAAAAGCTTACTTGTCAACTTTGAGTTCCCGAGAGTCGAGACATGAGTTGATTTTTTCGAATGTCCGAGCCGTTCCAACCTTGTATAGGGATTTGATGGAAGCTCAACAAAATGATCCGGAGTTGAAGAGAATTTTGGGGCAAGTTCAAGATGGTAAAGCCGGGGAGTTTGCGTTAAATAGAGATGGAATCCTAACTTTCCAAGGCCGGATTTGTGTTCCTTCATCACCGGAGATCAAGAAGCGTGTTCTAGAGGATGGTCATAAGTCTAAGTTTGCCATTCATCTGGGTAGTACAAAAATGTACCAAGACGTAAAACGAGGTATTGGTGGAATGGGATGAAGAGAGAGATAGCGGATTTTGTGTCTAAATGTTTAACTTGTCAACATGTCAAAGCCGAGCATTAGAAACCGGTGGGGCTACTTCAATCTTTAGACATTCCGGAGTGGAAATGGGAAGGGATTTCAATGGATTTTGTAACCGATTTGCCTCTTACCGCGAAGAAGATGGATGCTATTTGGGTTATCGTGGTTAGATTGACGAAGTCGGCTCATTTTCTTCCCGTGTCAACTAAGTTTTTGATGGAGAGGTTAGCTCAGTTGTATATGAAGGAGTTTGTTAGACTTCATGGAGTTCCAGTTAGCATTGTTTCAGATAGAGATCCGAGATTCACTTCTAGATTTTGGAGGGCATTGCAAGAATCTTTGGGGTCTAAATTATGTTTTAGCACGGCGTTTCATCCTCAAACAGATGGGCAGACGGAACGAACTATTCAGATAGTTGTGGATATGCTTCGGGCTTGTGTGATGGACTTTCAGTTGTCTTGGGAGGATCATCTACCGTTGGTTGAGTTTGCCTACAACAACAGTTACCAATCTAGCATTGAGATGGCTCCGTATGAAGCGTTGTATGGTAGGAAGTGCAGGTCTCCTATGTGTTGGGATGAAGTTGGTGAAGCTAAGCTTTGGGGTGTGGATTTAGTTAGAGATTCAATAGAGAAAATCAAGGTGATACGAGATCGGTTGAAGACGACTCAGAGTAGGCAGAAGAGCTACGCCGACAATAGAAGACGGGACCTATCTTTCCAAGTTGGTGACCTAGTGTTCTTGAAGATTTCTCCTCAGACTGGGATAAAAAGGTTTGGGAATAAGGGGAAACTAGCTCCAAGGTTTGTAGGGCCATTTGAGATCTTAGAGAAGATTGGGGAATTAGCTTATCGTTTAGCATTGTCTGACGACTGTCGAAATGCGTCAAAAGTAAATTCCAACTCAAACTACCTACAATTGATTTGTAGATAGGGTAAGTAGGGTCGAACCACCGAGACACGTATTCAAAGTAGAAAATTATTGCTATTACAAAGATTTAATAAAAACGATAGTTTTGTTGTTTTTAAAAACTAATGCTTTTACAGAAATAACTAAATTTGTATAAAAGCGATTTAAATAATAAAATGGAATGAAATTCCCGGGATTGGTTTCACAATTATGCTCAAATTTCAATAATCATCAATCAAAGTATACTTGGGGTTCGTTCTTACAAAATTATGATTGGGACACTTAGGCGGGTGATTTGCAATCAAGTGTTTTCAATTAATCTATTCCCTTGGCCCGTTCATAGATTAATTAAAAACCCATTTAGAACATAAGAACAACAAGAACCACAATTCTTATGAATCTTTTGGCGGGGATTCAACAAATTGTCATTATCATGCAAAGACTGATTACAATTGAGAATTTGGCGGTTCACAATTATAATTCAAGATCATTCAAGAACAAATATGGCACGCAACATACATATTCTAAAATTCCATTAAAAACTACTTGATAATCCCAAGTCTACAATGAAAATGATGAAAATTAAAACTTAAAGCATGAAATTGTTACCTCCAATCTCAAGAATTAGATGTTTAGCTACCCATGAAAAATATGATGAACACCAAGATAAAAATAAAAAAATGAAAAATAATATTTTCCAAAGAATAGTGTTTTTTTCCACTCCAAAAATCCCCACGGCAAAAACCCAATTGCAGCCTTTAAATATTCATTCCTAGGCAAAATGTGAACAGTCACCATATTAACTCAGACCAAATAAGCCCAACCGTTCCATATCCTTGGCCCAACTGCCTGCAATGCCCATGCCTTGGCCTTGTGATGTTGGTCGGCCAGTTGCAGCACCATGGCCCTATTTTGCTTCCCTTTGGCCTGGCCATGCTTCCTTAATTTCCTTGGTTTGGTTAGTACACCCATTGATTCGGTTCGGCACATAATTACACCGTCGCCTCTTTTCGCATTTTGGACATTATAAAAATTTCTGTTGCACCTTCCTTGAACTTTCATATTTCCACTTCGCCCCTGAACTTTTAGAAAACCAATTTTTTTCTCAACTTTCCAAATTTGCAATTAGGTCCCTGTACTTTCGAAAATTACAGTTTGGCCCTTGAACTTCCAAAGTGAGCACAAAATGCCTCTAATTTTCTCAATCTTCACTTGACCCCTGAAAACTAGAAAAACACTAAAAACACCCATTAAAACACACAAAACTCAAGAATTAAGCTAAGAATAAGTTCATAAAGTATTAAATGGATGAGTGTAAAACTTACTCATCAAATACCCCCAAACTTATACATTTGCTAGTCCTCGAGCAAACACTAAAAACAATTATAAACAATATAAAACTAAACTGACACAAAACTAAAAACAAATTACTCTACCCGATAATTAACTATGTCCCCACATTCTTGCCTGTTCCACAATTGCATAAATCACAAATTACTATCAACCGCGGGATAAAATACATTTAACTATGCAAGTATCAATATATTTTCCCATTAATTGTGATATCTTACTTAATCATTATAATCATGCCATAAACCTCTATGTTTGAATATCATCTCTCCCTTTGTTTTCAAACAAGATCTATTTTTATAAAGCTAAGTACACCAATCATCTTTTATTTTCTTGCCTTTGTCTATCAAACAGCAACACTTCAAAAAAACAAATCATGAGTACTCCCTCGATTTCACAACATAACAGCCATTTACACCCCCCAAACTTGATCATTTAAGCACATTACATTAAGATCTTCTACCGTTCAAGTAGGGAACACTGTAGCAGCGAACTACATGCCCCTAATACTAGGTAGAGATTTATTACTTTATACTCCTATTTGGCAAGGAAGCATCGTCGCAGCGAACGCCGTGCCCCGAGCTACTTTAGGAATATTTATTTAAAGGTTTGAGAGTTAGCCACTTCGGTATCGAGCTTGGTATGGACCATCACGGCGGTAAAGCTCTTCCTCCATAACGTTACTGCATACCCAGAAATCTGGTTAAGCTAGAATAATCCCTAACCAATTAATCTACACGTCTGGAGGTATCACCGAGTATCAGTTGAATTGCCATTGCTCTCATTCCCCTTCCATTTGATTTCACTTTAACTTTATACAAGATAACAAGGGGGATGTCACATCACATAATTCCATACACATCTAAGGAGTACCCACATTTTGATTTTCATGATGTTGCTATTTAGTAAACAAATTCAATAAATTAAAAGATGATGGTGTACTATAAACTTGATAAAAGAGACCAAAATTATCAACAAATAGATTATTAACAAGACTAATTAAGAGATTTATGACACAACTATAACCTTTAAGCAATGTACCAAAATTAATCGAAAATATATCAAACTTGCATATACAGATTATCACACCACATTATCCTCATTAGCGGTCACAAAAGATCACATGAAATTATGGAGAACACCAAGAATGATTTGACTATACAAGAAAAGGACATAGCTAACTACTTTTTTTTCATTTTCATTTTTTTCAAATTTTTTCATTTTTTTTCTTTTTTTTTTTTTTTTCTTTTTTTTTCTTTTTCTTTCATAAAAACTAAATTAACACTACCCTAAGAAAACACAAAGTATATACATTTCCCACCCCCAAACTTAATATGCACATTGCCCCTAATGTGAATAATACATTTGAAGCACAAGAAAGAGTTAGGGGTACCTCGTGAAGATCACCGGGATAGATTACTAGCATGACATATAAACGAAGCATGGTTATGCTGCAGATTGGTGGTCAGTTGGAGACTTGGAGTTATTCTGTTTGAATTATTTACGGGGCTCCCACCTTTCAGTGCTAAACATCCAGAGATGATCTTTGACAACGTTCTTAATAGGAAGATCCCATGGCCTCATGCATGTCCTATGAGGCACAAGACTTGATTGACAGGTTTCTTGCTGATGATCCAAATCAGCGACTGGGAGCAGAGGGATCCTCACAGGTAAAAGCACATCCATTCTTCAAGGGAGTGAACTGGGACACCCTGGCCTCACAAAAGGCTGCCTTTGTACCACAACCCGACAGTGTACACGATACCAGCTACTTCATCATCTCACGGCACAATCACAGTTCCACCGGAATGCAGGATGATGATCAAGATTGTAGTGATTCTGCTTCCGACACTACCGACTTACACTCAAATTAACAATTCATGCCCTTAGATTCACAACAATACCACTGAACTAATCCATGAATCACATAACAATTCCAAGCTTGAATTCACAAAATTCAGTTTCAAAATATCTCAAATACGTGTACCTTTCTTCTATTCGAAGTGCAGCATTGGGTAGCCGGAATTTGAGGATATTCGCCAGAAAAATTAAGATGAACCGACAATAATGGAATACAGCCGGAATTGATGAAGCTTTGGCCGATGAATTGAGATGAAATTGAACTCAGAAGCGCGAAGGACAGACCTCTGAGCCGGAATCAATGGAAGCACTTGCCGAAATTTCTGAATCTTCGACCGGAATTAAGAAGGTTTGGCCGGAATTGAGAAGGGTGTGGCGAGATCAGAGAGGAAGAGAAAAGGGAGGAGTACGTGGGGAACAGAGAGGTTGGGCCTGAATCAATGGAAGAACTCACCGGAATTGATGAAGGTTTTGCTGGTAAAGGTGATGGAGGTTGTCGGCTGCTAATGGTGGAGTAGGACTTTGACTGCTTCGGAGGTTTGCCGATTTGGAGAGTGGGAATGGCTGGATTAGGGAAGGAGGGGAAAGAAGGGAGGAGGACTTTTGGCTGGATTGGAAAAGGATTTTGGCTGAAATGGTAGAGGTGGGTTTGCGATTGATTGGAGAAAGAAGAGGGTTTGGAACCGGGAAGGAGGAGAAGGGTTTTGGGATGGTAACGGTGGAGGAGAGCTGGAGTGGCGGAGAATGGAAGGGCGCTGGAACGGCGAAGGAGAAGAAGGAAAATTGGAACAGCGAGGGAGTGGGAAATTGAAAGGTTGGGGAAAACTCTTCAATTTCCATTTTATTTATTATATATATATATATATATATATATATATATATTAACTAACCCCTCATTAATGAAAAGTTTTAATTACACCCCCTCCCCTAATTTCCTACACAACCCCTCTATTTTGCACATTCTTGGATCATGGCCATGTATCAAACCATGGCCTCCCCATGGACAATGCTGAAAATTTACACCCCTTTGAAGTCCATGGCCATGGACAAAACCATGGCCTGCCCATGGTTTGCACAGATCCACTTGCACCTTTGACTACAAAAAAACTTCATGGCCATGATAATTTTCATGGATAGGCCATGAAATGCTCAGATTCACTCCTCCTACACTTCACAAACAAAACCAAGTAAAATAGCACTGTACCACGAAAAAAAAATATTTTTTTTAATTGAAAACATTTAAATGAAACAATGAAATCTAAGTGATGAAAACAAAGGACAATTAACTTTAAAGGAACTACAAATTAAACTACTCACCTTGGGTTGCCTCCCAAGTAGCGCTTTTGTTTAAGGTCGTATAGCTAGACCGATGCCAAGGTTATCTTAACCTTCACCTTCCTTCCTTTTGCCCACTTCACCGTCTCGCGGATCTTCACTTTCAGTTTTAGCCCCATAAATATTTCCTTTGATACATGACCATTTAGGGTCCAAGGTAATTTTTGACTTTTAAGTTTCTTGGGCTTCTTCTCTCGGGAGTCCTTGCCTTTTTCTCCGACTTCAAAGATGGGAGGGATCACCAAAATGATTGAGTAATCGTCATCGGCATTTTTCAAGAGTAGAGGTTGGTGTTCATTCAAACATGGCTTGTTGATCTTGGCGAGAGTGACCATTTCTTATTGAAATTCATTGCCCCACATCTCACCATAAAGAGCAAGCTCAATTTCATCAACTTGCTCATGCCATGATTTCTCTACCTCCTCAGTCAGCCCACTCCATTCATCATCATCAACAACCACATTATCACTAGCAGCAGACGGAGAGAGAGTTGGAAGTTCGTCACAATCGAAATCATCCTCCCATTCATATTGTTTCGGAGGGACCGAACTTGTATCTTGCCCCAACCCCTTACAACCTCTAATATTTTAGTAATATGTGCATCTATCCTATCCATGGTTGCATCTAATTGTTGTTGTTGTTGACGATTTTCCTCCTTCCATCTTGTCAAATCCTCAACCCCTGATGGCGTTTTAGGCTGTTGTGGATCATAATATTGTGGCTCATAACTGTTAAATCCTAGACTTTGTGAAGGGAACGAACTCCCCTCTTGTGGATAATACTCAAAAAGAATATGTCCTCGAAGGGCACTCATAAGAACCATGAGAGTATAATCCAAGATTTCCACACAACCCATAAATGCCATAGTTATACATCCTTGAGTCCATTTGAATGTTTAGTCGTCGGTCACCAAGTTAAAACAAAAATATATACAAAATAATATTCACAATAGCAAATAATTAAATCAACTTTAAAATAAACGCGTCCCCGGCAACGGCGCCAAATTTTGACGACTGTCGAAATGCGTCAAAAGTAAATTCCAACTCAAACTACCTACAATTGATTTGTAGATAGGGTAAGTAGGGTTGAACCATCGAGACACGTATTCAAAGTAGAAAATTATTGCTATGACAAAGATTTAATAAAAACGAGAGTTTTGTTGTTTTTAAAAACTAATGCTTTTACAGAAATAACTAAATTTGTATAGAAGAGATTTAAATAATAAAATGGAATGAAATTCCCGGGATTGGTTTCACAATTATGCTCAAATTTCAATAATCATCAATCAAAGTATACTTGGGGTTCGTTCTTACAAAATTATGATTGGGACACTTAGGCGGGTGATTTGCAATCAAGTATTTCCAATTAATCTATTCCCTTGGCCCGTTCATAGATTAATTAGAAACCCATTTAGAACATAAGAACAACAAGAACCACAATTCTTATGAATCTTTTGGCGGGGATTCAACAAATTGTCATTATCATGCAAAGACTGATTACAATTGAGAATTTGGCGGTTCACAATTATAATTCAAGATCATTCAAGAACAAATATGGCACGCAACTTACATATTCTAAAATTCCATTAAAAACTACTTGATAATCCCAAGTCTACAATGAAAATGATGAAAATTAAAACTTAGAGCATGAAATTGTTACCTCCAATCCCAAGAATTAGATGTTTAGCTACCCATGAAAAATATGATGAACACCAAGATAAAAATAAAAAAATGAAAAATAATATTTTCCAAAGAATAGTGTTTTTTTCCACTCCAAAAATCCCCACTGCAAAAACCCAATTGCAGCATTTAAATATTCATTCCTAGGAAAAATGTGAACAGTCGCCATATTAACTCAGCCCAAATAAGCCCAACTGTTCCATATCCTTGGCCCAACTGCCTGCATTGCCCATGCCTTGGCCTTGTGATGTTGGCCGGCCAGTTGCAGCACCATGGCCCTATTTTGCTTCCCTTTGGCCTGGCCATGCTTCCTTAATTGCCTTGGTTTGGTTAGTACGCCCATTGATTCGGTTCTGCACATAATTACACCGTCGCCTCTTTTCGCATTTTGGATTTTATAAAAATTTCTGTTGCACCTTCCTTGAACTTTCATATTTCCACTTCGCCCCTGAACTTTTAGAAAACCAATTTTTTTCTCAACTTTCCAAATTTGCAATAAGGTCCCTGAACTTCCGAAAATTACAGTTTGGCCCTTGAACTTCCAAAGTGAGCACAAAATGCCTCTAATTTTCTCAATCTTCACTTGACCCCTAAAAACTAGAAAAACACTAAAAACACCCATTAAAACACACAAAACTCAAGGATTAAGCTAAGAATAAGTTCGTAAAGTATTAAATGGATGAGTGTAAAACTCACTCATCATTGCCTCCATCTTTCTCCTTGCTTCATGATGTGTTCCATGTTTCAATGTTGAGGAAGTAATGCCACGATCCCTCCCACATTTTGGGTTCACCTCCCGAAGAGATTCAAGCGGATATGTCTTATGTTGAGGAACCTTTGAGAATCCTGGAGTTCCAAGTTAAAGAGTTGAGAACTAAAAGCATCCCGGTAGTGAAAATTCTATGGAGGAATCATACCATTGAAGAGGCTACGTGGGAGCTAGAGTCGGAGATGAGAGAAAAGTACCCTTGGTTGTTTGAGAGTGCAAGTAAGTTTACCTAAAATTCGGGGCGAATTTTCTTTAAGGGGGAGTGAGTGTCATGACCCCAATATTAGGCACTAATTTAGCACACGTTGAGCATGTGGGGTTCGGGTGGTAATATATCATCTTATGCATTTTATGCTATTAGTTGGCTTTATGTGTTCATTTCTATGCTTTGATGACTTATATGAAGTTTAGATTGATCATTAACTACCTTATGTGAATTTAGGGTGAAAATGAATTAATCTTAATTATAAAAGGGTCTAAGTGGAATAAAAATAAAGTGTGTAATGATTTTATAATATTTGAAATTTTAAAGTATTAAGTTTATAAAGTTGTGAGGTGCTTAGTTGTAAAGAATGATAGTTAAAAGTATTAGTGCTTTTGCCTTGGATCTTAGAGGAGCTTTAGTGTAAAAATGTGATAATTATCCATGGATTTATCAAAAGAAATTCATTCTTCACTTTCTCAGTACTCTCTTCTTCTCTAAAAAGCCATGAAAGCCAAACCCTAAGCTCCACCTTCTAAAAATTCTACAACCTTCAATACCTTTTCGATTTCAAAACCGATTGCGGATTCTTGTTCGTGGTGACGAGGGGATCGCGTAGATCCGGTCAAATAAATATTCCATTTTGCACTATTTAAGTAGGTTATTATGATTTTCTTTCAAAAGTGTTCATCCTATGATTATTGTTGTTATTGATATTGTTTAAATGATTTTTGGTATTTTTGGAACATTTTTATTTAGTTAGATTGGTTTTGGAAAAGTGGAATTGAAATGAGTATGGGTTGATTGTTGTAGTATCAAGAATAAGGGTTAGTATGTATGTTTTGGTGTAATGGTCAAAAGAAAATGGTTGCATGGCATTATAGCATAAAGTTTGGTAATAAAATGATGTTGGATTGGTGTTGGATTATGTTGGAAGAGGTATGGAATAGTTTGGGGTGGTATTGCTGATGTTTGGTACTGATTTGGTACCTTAAAACAGAGTAAAAATTGATCTTTGACAGATTAGGATTTGGTTACTGATGTTGGCTGCTGATTTCTGGTTTCTGGACAGAGGGCACGACTCATGCTCTGTGGCACGAGTCGTGCACGAGTCGTCCCTTGAGGATTTGGCTAAGTCGTGCCCTATTGAGGACGACTGGTTCTGGTGGGGTGTCAAAGGGGCACGAGTCGTGCCCTGCCATGCAGCCTCTGAAGCATTTTCCAAAGCCTAGAAACCTAATCTACCTAGGATATAAATAAACCCTCTTTAACTAATATTAAAGTAGAACACTTTAGCTACACAATGGTATCTTACTTGGTTAAAATGGAATTGTGGAAGGGGTTTAAATATTGTTCGCAAAATGGTTGACAGCCCGGAATGGTAACTTAACCAAAGTGAATCAAACTTGGTAATTCGATCTTGGAACTTTATAGAGGTTATGTATTGTTGCACATTGATCAAGTAAGGCTGGTTTATGATGTCTTGTGACCTTACTTGAGTTCATATCTATGGTTTATGATTCCATTAGTGTATGAAATGGATTGTTGCTTTATTGCACTTGTTTAAACATGAGTATGAATGCCATGTTTACATTTCGTCATCCTTTTGGTGGATTTAATTTCAAGTAACTATTATGTGCTTGAACTTGTGTTAATCAACTGATGTTTAGGGGTATAACGGAATATGATCAATTATGGAAAGTATGACCTAATGTGATCGAATTACGTTATACCTGTGACTGTCCCCTTCTGTGGCCACAGATTGGGGTTATAGCATATGTATTGAGCCAAAAGCCTTAGAGAGTTGCTAGTCTCTTATATGGTTTCCTAAAAAATGGGTCTTATAAGATGTGAATATGCTCAAGCAGTTCACAAATGAGTGGAGTTTTATTTCCCAATGTTGTACGACTTATTGTTCAGACGGGAAAAGGTAAACCAAGGTAATGTAATGTGTTTACGACTTTTCCAATGTGTTGTATGCACCTTGTATATGTTGCATCTTACTTGGCATATTGTTGCATTCATAATAACTTATTGAGATTTATTCTCACCCTTCTCCCTTTAATGTTTTAGATCGGGCTGAGACAGGAGGACCCGGCCAGTGAGGACGGGGAGGAGTTTGTACTCATCTTTTGGGTTGTTGGGTATGTTATGTCCTAGATGGGATTGTAGTTATATTTTGATTTAGCTCCTTGGTGGAGTTTTTATATATAAATACTTTGTTCAAACTTAAACTTTGTGAACTTTGTAATGTTGTAACTAAAGTTTGGTTTTTAAAGTTGGTTCATGTTTTGTTTCCTCCAAGTGGAGATGATTCAAGTTAGTACTTGAAGGGTATTGTTAAAGTTTGGTTTCTTTTCTAAATTAAGTCAAATGTTTTTAAACTTCCAGGTGGTGTTTCTCAGTTTGGGCCTCTCCAGCTCGAGACACGTGTTAGGTTCCGGGTCGGGGTGCCCACAGAATGTGTGTGAATTTTACAGATCTTAATAAAGCCTGCCCGAAATACAGTTATCATCTCCCCATAATTCATAAGCTGGTAGAGTCCATTACCGTAAATAGGACTCTCACCTTCCTAGACGCCTACTCTTGTTATCACCAGATAAAAATGGCCAAGGAAGATATTGAGAAGACAGGCTTCCAGGCAGCTGGAGGAATTTATTGCTACACAATGATGCCCTTGGGGCTCAAAAATGCTGGTGCAACCTACCAAAGGATGGTCAATAAAGTATTTGATGAACAGATAGGCCGTAATATGGAAGCCTACATCGATGACATGGTCATTAAGACTAGTACTGGCAGTCACTACCCGGACCTGGAAGAAACCTTTGACAAACTACGAGCAAACAACAAGAAATTGAATTCAAGTAAATGTGTGTTCGGGGTGACGGCCGAAAAGTTCCTAGGCTTTATGGTATCACAAAGGGGGATCGAGGCAAACCCAGAGAAAATCAAAGCCTTGATATACATGGAAGAACCTACAACCATCAAGAAGGTTTAAAGGAACGGAAGAATAGCAGCCCTTGGTAGGTTTACTACAAAATCTGCGTAAAAATCACTGCCTTTTTTCAATGTTCATAAGGGGACCAAGAGCTTCTCCTGGACCTCTGAATGCTCAGAATCGTTCAAACAGTTGAAGGAGTACTTGGTATTCCCTCATTTGCTGAGCAGCCCCATCACGGGAAAAATGCTATACGTCTTCTTAGCAGCCACGTACCACGCTATAGCTACGGTACTAATCCGGAATGAAGGAACCATTCAGAAACCTATCTATTATGTCAGCAAGGCATTATCAGATGTGGAGAGCAGATACTTCAATGCAGAAAAATAGCCTACACCCTAGTTATAGCGGCAAGAAAGCTACGAACATACTTTTCTACACACCCCATAACTGTGTATACGAATACATCCCTAAAGAAAATCTTGCATAAGCTGGACTGCTTAGGACATCTCTTTAATTGGTCTATCGAACTCACCGAGTTTGATATCAGATACCAGCCTAGGAAGACACTCCTATCACAGCCTCTATCAATTTTATGGTTGAAATCGCCTTCACAGGTAAGCACGAACCCACCTCCCGTAAACGCAAAAAACCTGCAGGGGAAGAACCGACCATCGAGCTTCCACCTGACTGCTTGGTCGTATACACAGATGGATCAGCTAGTAAGGAAAGAAGTGGAGCAGGAGTTATACTAGTGTAAGTACCCAAATCTGGCTCATGCCTTCCGATCAAATTTCCCGGCAATTTCGGTAAGTTTCCCGGTAATTCCCCGAACCTTCCTAGTGTTCCGAAAATATTTTGGAACTGTTCCAAATCATATAGGGACTGAAAGGGAAGCTTCCCAATTAAGAAACACGTTTTTCTTAATTTGGGAAAACTTCTAGAATTTGCCACCTTGCATGTTTCTAGAAATGCTGAGTCACAAGGGATAATGCCGCACGGCTGCATTAGCTCAAGGTCTCTGACCGCACGGCTTCATTGGCCTTATCCAGACTGCCTATAAATAGAGCCCTCCTCTACCCATTTTAAAAACAACAACAAGACCATCAATCACACAAAATATGAAGAAGACACTCCCAAGAGCTGCTGGAAGCCCAAGAAGGTGAAGAAGAAGGCCAAGAAGCTACCTCCCTCCTCCTTGAAGATCCCAAGATCAACCCTTCCACCTAGCTCAATCCAAAGAAGAAGAGGAAGCCATTGGTAACCTCTCACGCCCTAAACTTGCATCCTAATTGCTCTATGTGATTCTAATTGCTCATTGCATTTCATATAATTGCATATTATCTTGTTTGGGACTTGGTAGATCAAAGATCATATCTTTATACCCCCTTTCCCTTTTGCATGCATTAGACATCCTTTGCCATTAAAGATGTAGTCTTTTGAATCAAAGGTGCATCCTTTGCACCTAAAAACCCTATTTTTACATAAAAATATCATCTTCATGCATCCTTTGCATATAAAAATCCAATCTTTATGATAAAAATGCATCCTTTGCATATGAAATCCTTTTTCAAGCATCCTTTGCATTAAAGATCATATCATTATCCCAAATTAGCATCCTATGCTTTTCAAAATACAATCTTCATGCATCCTTTGCATATTTAAATCCCAATTTCTTCATAAAAATGCATCCTTTGCATAAAAATCATGTCTTTATGCATCCTTTGCAAATAAAGATCATTTTCTTTAAATCAAATGCATCCTTTGCAACCCAAAAATGTCATCTTTTCACTAAAAATGTCATTTTTACACGCATTCCCCCATGTCCCCATTAGCAACCTTGGAACGGACCGGTGTAAAAGATCTTATCTTTACATCGTTCCTTCCATTAAAGGTTTCATATTTCTTTAGAAAAGGGATAACCTTGAACCCTATATCTCCGATTATCACTTAAGATGAGTATGAAGCATCTATATGAGCTCGACCGTCTTAAAGTGTAGGATTGATGGGCTAAGGACCCTCCTTTTCTAAAGAACCTCATCTTTGACTATAAAGAGAGTCATTCTCTCGATCATGCAAAGTCCCGAGGTTAAAAATGCAATGATCACAAGTCCAAGATGAGGACGGGATCAAAATCCCGAATACATAAAATCCAAGAAATCCCGAGCGACAACCAATAAATGGTGACTTGGGACATTCCCTCCCCCTATTTTCAAACACATGCACACAAGAAAGCACGCAAGCAAGCACGATTAATGAAATCTTGGGAGACTTGCTCCGGCAAGGCACCTTGGGTGAACGACGATCCGTTCTTCCCAAGGGGTAACTTAACCTCCGAACCCATAAAACCTTTTTTTCAAAGTTTTGAGGTAATCAAAATGGCGTGGCGACTCCATTTTTCAAATTAAACCGGATGTCTTCAAACTCGCGTGAATCCAACACACAAATTTGGGGCACACATTCACAGTTTGGCGACTCCGCTGGGGACCAACCCAAAGGAGAAAAGCTTTTATTTTCAAAACAAAAATCGATACTCGGTATATAGGTGGAAACCACTTAACCTTCCTGTACACTCCCTGATGTGGGAGTTGGGATAACCGGTGGTTTAACAATCCCACGTACCAGTATCCCTTTTCGAAAAAAAAAATTTGAAAAATAATAAAAGAAAGCTTTTCCCTTTGAGCGGGTTAGACTCCCGTCGCCGATTTCATTAATCATGCTTGCTTTCTTTACCTTGCATTGCATCATTTGCATCTTGGAATCTGTGCATACTTTGAACGGGAAACAACCCGAAGAAAAAAATATAGCAAAGGAGTGGAACCTGGAAAATTGATCCATGCAGTCGTACGGCTCAATCCTCCTTGGATTCTGACCGGACGACCTCAGTGGCAATTCCACCAGGAAAAATCATGGTTAATCTGGCAGTCCTAGCAGCTTGGGGCTACTCAGCTCCATGACTGACTGGGGCTCCCAGAAAATTTACGTGCTTACGTGCTGCATTTCCCCGTCCCGAAAAATCATTCCTTTAAAACACATTTCATGAAAATCTTTGTTTTAACTCAAAAAAGGAACATTTTTAGGAGACCGCACACTACGCGCACCTGATATATCCTGTACACTTTTGCACGCACGTCCTTCAAACCCGAGGGTGGTTCCAGCTGCAGTCACGGACAGCCTTACGATGCTCCCGGGCGTGCACGGAATCATCCCAACCTCCCCATGGCAGCCAGTGTCGACCAATGCACAGTCCGTGTCACACATTTCAAAAAACCGTGACTTTTGGTTGGTTTTTGGTTTAGTCCGTGTCATATAGCCCAGTTGCATACCCTCGTAAAGGTCAAGCCTTAGTTCATAACGGAAGCCAAGATTTTCGCTCAAGCGAAACTCTGCCAAAATTCCGACAAGGAAAAATTGGTAGGATCTTGACTCCGACATTGACTTTGACCTTGACCCGCACGGAATGCGTAAGAGTCGAGACCGAGTCTTTGCCAACAAATCAAAAGATCTTTCGCTCAAGCGAAGCTCTGCCGAAATTCCGACAAGGAAAAATTGGCAAGATCTTTACCCGGCATTGACTTCGATTCTGACTCACGCCCGGCGTATGCAACGAAGTTCAATGTGACACTGTGTCATCCGGCTTTTGCCGCCCGACCCATGCCTATTATCTTCTCGGACATTACCGAAAGTCAAAACGTCATTCGCTCAAGCGAAATTCTGCCAAAATTCAATCAAGGCTGAAAGACGAGACTTTCCCGGTATTGCCTTGACTATAATCCGCATCGCTCGTGCGTTGAAAGTTCCTATGACCCGCTAGACCCGATAGGAGCGTTCTTTACTCTCGATCGGTGGGATCCGCGTGCCCTATAGGACCCTCGCCCGGGGCTGTCCACCCTGGGAGGTCGAAATACAGGTGGAATACGAGGGGCTTATAGACGTAGTGACGGAACCCACTGATCCAGGATCTAGAGTAGTTGCGAAAAAGAAGGGCAAATCCCCTTTTCCAACCAAATAGATATTAATAAAAGACACTGTTTTAAGTAAACTGGAAGATTCTAATTTGCATATTGCCTGAGCCTTCAGCCTAAACACCTACCCCGAGTCTAAACCTTTCCTATCCCTTTCCCGCAGCGAGAAAGAAGTGGGTGAGAACACCGGGTCCGCCGACTTGTTAGCGCAAAATTCTCGCATTCGCCGCGAAAATCCTCGCCTTGGTCGACCCAGAGTCGAATGTCCGATTCGACAGAAACAGACTAGTTTGGGTAACCAGATGACTAGGGAAGAAGAGCTAGCCTTGGCCTTGGAAAACAGTCGTAAGGCCCATGAGGAACAGCAGGCCATGCTCATTGATGCGCTACGCCGTCATGGAGTCCAGATAGTGGTAGAGCCTAATGGTTCCTTGGTTATGGTAGAAGATGAAACTCCAGAAGTAACCATCTCAACCCCCCTAGCCTATAACCAATGCCCTCCTCCATCCACATATGATCCTTTGCCAAAGACTATCCCTTTTCAGCCTTTTCCAGTATCCCAAGCCATCAGGGTCCCGACACCCTCTCCTCCTCAGATAAGACCCAGCTTTGTTCCCTACCAACAGAGAACAAACGCCACAGTTATCCCTGCAATGCAGCCTCTGCACTACCCTATGTGATTTGCTTCCCCTCCCCAGTATGGGCCATCCCAGACAACTTCCAGGCCTCAGAATCAATCAAATGACATTTTCAACTCCTGCCCTGCCACAGCAGATCTTCCACTCCCAACCTTGCCAATAGGATCCCACGAGGCTCCTTTTTCCTACTTCTGCAACTACGAGCCTAATTCCTATGCCTCTGGTCAGCCTCAGGGAAACACAGGACCAGGCCAAGTCTACACCTACTTCCCTTCCAAAGACCCCCGAGCCATAGTACCAAGCCTACCATCGTGCCACCCACAGCCCCGCCACTCAAATCCGACAAGCCCGCTTCGTAATCAAAACCGTCCCCGACCCCAACATGACTTGGTTGATGGAACAAGTTAAGTCCATGCAAGAGAAGTTCGGAGAACCGAACACCAAAAAGGCGGCATACCAGACATCGATCCCAAAGAAAATTGTCCCTCTTCCTCCAAAATTCCGAATGCCAGATATTGAAAAGTTCAACGGCACCGATTGTCCCCGGACTCATATTGAAAGCTACCTTCTTGCCATGAGAGCCAAGGATTGAACACATCAACAAATGGCCGACCATTTTCAACTGTCATTAAAGGGTTCAGCTCTTAGATGGTTCCTGCATGTAAAACCAGAGGCCCGAGCCACCTGGGACCAAATTAAGGAAGCATTTCTGGAAAAGTATAAGGCTAACTTGAATTGGGAAACCAGCAGGAATGACCTACAAGGCACTCTACAGTGCCCAGATGAGCCAGTAAGTGAATTTTACAGGAGATGGAATTGGAAGCTTAGTGAAATGATGACTCCACTGAATGAAGAGGAGCAGATGGAGATCTTCCAATCTTGCTTAAAGCCTCAACTAAGGGTCCAAATTGGCAATTACTATTATCCTGACCTTCGGGCAATGGTAAACGCTGGTACCAAGTTTGAAAATGCCTTCAACATGGCCCCGGCCACAGGATCAGCCAGTTCTTATCGCTACAAAGCACCAGTGTCAAACGCCCCGGCTATCACTATAAAAGGAAAAGAAACGGTCGGCGCTGTCAATTACATCCAGAATGAGAAAGTGGGACAGAATTCAAGCCAAGTAGCTGCAAAGCCAAGACCTCGCTTCTATACCGCAGAAGATTTTGGAATGCCACTAGAAAAGGTCTTTGACGGTTTGGTAGCCGAAGGACTCATCAGACCTCTGGAAAACTGGAAACCCAAAAACCCTAGTGTCAGAATGGATGAAACCAAGCATTGCCGCTTTCACAAATATCATGGGCATAACACCAATGATTGCACCTACCTGAAGTTCCTGATCTCTCGCCTAATTGAAGAAGGCAAGCTGGAACCACCTCGGGGTCCTAATGTGGTCAAGAACCCTCTTCCTGCTAACAATCAGGTCAACATGATCGAGTTCGGGGAGACGAATGCAGTCAACTTTGAAAATCCGAAGATCATAGACATTCTGAAATTCAATGTTCCTTATGCTGAATTACAAGGAAAGTGGAAAGATTTGATTAATGCCACCGCCATGGAAGGACAGTTTGGGCCCATAGTCGGAACTGATTTTGTTAATGTTGTCAGAGCTCGGCCTCTTTTCTATGATATCGAACCAGTAACCATGGTCAAGATTACAGAAGAAAGGCTCACTTATGAAGACTGCGAGTTTGAGGTGAAACAAGCCATGTTAATGAAAGTTTCTTCAGAGCCCTTCATTACCCATGATGAGCATAATGTATTTGTAATGGCTCTTACTGCTCCCGAGGATCAGTCCCAGCCCCCTGTTTGGGAAAAGGTGGAAAGAAGAGTGAACCATCCAGAAGACTTTTGGGATGAAGAAAGCTGTATCTCAGATGCTGAAAGCACAACTGGTCCTACTACCCCGGAGGTAAAGATGGATAAAGTCAAGTTCGGAAAGGAGATTCCGCCAGATCAGTCAAGTATTCCCCATGGAAATGGTGTCAACAAAGGCAATTATGATCCACAGGATGCACAGTCAAATGGGAACGCTGACAAGACTGCTACTCCCCAGGGCAACAGCAAGAAGGAGTGAGATCCCAGTACAACCCTTGTCAAACACCCTCAATAAGTAGTGTAGGGTCCAAAGTCAGTAGCGTCCATACAGTCGAGTCAGGAATCTTTGAATTCCAGTCCTCTGAGTCATCCGAAGGCCTCACGCCTGAGGACTATCAAAATGTAATCGATGTCATCTTTCCCCTTATTTTGAATGAAATGACAGATCTTTCTGAGTATCCTCTTATTGCCAACTTAACAAATGATAAATTAACTCAAAACTTAACAACAGTTAATAATGAATCATTTGAACAAGATGCAAACACACTAAATGAACAATACATTAAAGAAATCTTTAAGGTGTTTCGTAAAAGAGGAAAACCGGGCCCAAGCCGCCGAGGAGGTTTTGACAAGTGTGAACTTGGGTACCGTTGAGGAACCTAAAGAGACACAGATCGAAACTTCTTCCAAGGGGGTTGAACGGGATAGACCGATCGATCCGCTCGTAGAATACGTCGACGTGTTTGCATGGTCATACAGGATATGCCGGGGCTAGACAGCTTCGATAGTAGAGCACGTAATCCCTCTAGCACCGCATGCTAAGCCGCAGCGTAAACCGAGGAAGATCAAGCCGAGTGGTCTCTACAGTCAAAGAAGAAATTGAGAAGCTACTGCGGGTAGGATTCATTAGAGTCATCGAATATCCGACATGGTTGTCCAATATTGTGACCGTCACCAAGGCCAATGGGAAGGTGCGCTGCTGTGTGGATTTCCGAGATCTGAACAAGGCCAGCCCCAAGGACGATTACCCTTTGACAAACATAGACATCCTGGTGGACTCCACTGCCAACTACGAAGTCAAATCCTTCGTTGATGTATTTGCAGGCTACAACCAGATCAAGATGGCCGAGGAAGACCAAGAAAAGACAGCCTTCACCACACCATGGGGAACTTACTGCTATACAGTGATGCCATTTGGGCTTAAGAACGCCGGGGCTACTTACCAAAGGGCAGCAACCGCGCTTTTTCATGACATGATCCACAAGGAGATTGAGGTCTATGTAGACGACATGATAATCCACTCCAAAGGCAAGGATGGGCAGCACTTTGTTGACCTGCGGAAGTTCTTTGAGAGGCTGAGACAACATTCCATGAGACTAAACCCTGCCAAATGCACCTTTGGAGTGACAAGGGGAAAAGTGCTTGGGTATATGGTCACGGAGCGAGGTATCGAAGTTGACCCCCGAAAGATCAAAGCCATTATGGATATGAGGCCACCTCAAACCCAGACAGAAGTCAAGAGATTTATGGGAAAACTACAGTACATCACCGTTTCACAACCGCTGACCACTATGTGCGAGCCCATCTTCAAGCTCATGAAGAAGAATGTAGACACAGTAATGGACCGAAGAATGCCAGGATGCTTTTGACCAGTATTAAGGCATACTTGGTACATCCTCCAGTGCTATGCCCCCACATAGACGTAAACCTCTTCGCTTCTATCTCACCGTCACCGATACGGCAGTTGGGGCTATGCTTGCTCAGAGAAGAAAGACTCTCGGGTAGAGAATGCCATTTACTTTGTCACCGGAAGTCAGCAGGGAAGTGAGCTCAATTACTCAAGATGTGAAAAGACTTGTGCAGGATCGGTCCGGGTAGTCGGCAAGTTGAAGCATTATATGCAAGCCCACCCCGTGAATTTGGTCTCAAAAATGGACCCCATCAAGTACATCTTTGATAAGCCTTCCCTCTCGATGCGGCTAGCCAAGTGGTAATTCTTCCTGGCTGAGTACGACATCAACTATGTGACCGTAAAGCCATCAAGGGTCAAGCGTTGTCGACCACCCGGCGAACTTCCCGCAATGAAGACAGAGGGCCCGAACCCCAATTCCTGCATGAAGGGATCTTTGCAATGAGCCCGAAAACCGATGGCAATTATTCTTTGACTGAGCCGCTAACAAAAGAGGAAACGGCATCGGGATGCTACCGGTCGATCCGAAAGATGAGCACACGCCAATAGCCCTCAAGTTGAACTTCCCGCCACGAACAATGTTACCGAGTACAAAGCCTGCATTGCTGGTTTGGAAGCTGCCTTAGAAAGGAATGTCAAGGAGCTCGAAGTTTACGGAGACTCAGCCCTGATCATCAACCAGGTTTCCAACAAATGGAAGACTGTGGACCCTAATCTGCAGCGGTATCATGCCCATATGGAGGAGTTGACTAGACAGCTCAGAGAAGTAACTTTCCACTACTTGCCAAGGGAAAAGAACAGATTTGCAGATGCCCTAGCTACTCTAGCCTCACTGGTAGAGATCCCCGAGGGAAAAGCCATAAAACCCTTCCGAGTGGGTAGAAGAGAAACCCCAGCCTTCTGTTGTGAAGTAGACCTGGGACCCGAGCCTATAAAGGAACCCTGGTACAATCAAATTTGCCAGTTCCTTAAAGATGGAGAGTCAGCTTTCAGAGACGAAGAAGGTAGACCAAAAGAAGGTATCAGAGCCAAGAGCTTGCAAGCCTTGAAAAGGTTGGCCTCCCATTATGTCATTCTAGGAGGCAACCTGTACAAGAAGCGGTATCAAGGACCACTTCTCTTCTGCGTCACTCAAGAAAGGGCCAAAGAGTTGATGACCGAAGTCCACAATGGTCCCTGCGGTCCTCATATGAATGCCAGAGCCCTGATGCAAGTGATCCTCCTAATGGGTTACTACTGGATTTCCATGGAAACAGACTGTGTCCAGCACGTCCGAGCATGCGACAAGTACCAGCGGTTTGCCAACCTCAACCATCTCCCGCCTCATGACCTGTACTGCATGACGAATCCTTGGCCGTTTGCAACCTGGGGTATTAATTTGATAGGGAAAATAGCCCCGGCAGGAAGCAATGGGCATGAATTTGTGCTAGTAGCCATAGACTACTTCACCAAGTGGGTAGAGGCCAAGTCCTACAAGGTCCTCACTTCCAAGAAGGTTGCCCAGTTTATCAAAGAAAACATAATGTGCAGATATGGGGTGCCCAACGAGATCATTTCCGATAATGGGTCGCATTTTGAAGGAGACTGCGATAGGTTACCGTCGAATTCGTAATCACTCGCCACAAGTCGTCCCCGCATGCACCTCGACTAATGGAGCCGTGGAAGCTCGCTAATAAGACGCTCGAACGGATCATCCGGAAAATGGCCACCCGTGGTCGTGATTGGCCCGAAAAGCCGCACTTGGCACTCTGGGGCTACGTAACGTCCGTCGAACAGCCTACAGGAGAAACTCCTTTTGCCCTAACCTACGGAATGGAAGCAAAGTGTTACCATGGAGTTGGAAATCCCGTCATTAAGGGTCCTCCCGAAAACAAAGTGTCAATGAAGTAGAATGGTTGCGCATCCGGCATGATGAGTTGGCTCGCTTGATGAGAGAAGGCTAAAAGCCATGGAACACACCCGAGCCTACCAGAGGTGAATGGCCGAGCGTTTGACAAAAAGGTTAAGGCCGTAGACATCAAAGAGGGTGATTTAGTGTTGAAAGTGAAGCCCCTACTAGAGACAACCCCGGGAAAATGGGAACCCGTTTGGATCGGCCCTTATGTGGTGCAGAAGATACTATCGGGAGGAGCCATGAAGCTTGCAGACCTGGACGGCAATCCCTTTGTCCACCCAGTCAACGGTGATAAGCTCCGTAGGTACTATGTCTAAGAAATAAAAAAAAAATCTTAGTGCAAAAAGAGTAATGCCCAGCTAGGCTGAAAACCCAAAAAGGGCGGTCTAGGCAAAAAACAGGGTTGCACATAAAAAAAAAAAAAATAAAAAAAAAGAAAAAAAAAAAATCTTAGTGCAAAAAGAGTAATGCCCACTAGGCCGAAACCCTAAAAAGGGCGGTCTAGGCAAAAACAGGCCGCACATAAAAAAATATATAGTTCACCATAATGAACTACGAAGACCTGAGCCCCTTAGTCTTTCTTGTAAAAGGGGAACGTAGGCAGCCATATATGGTTCGGTCTAAACAATAAAAAAGGGCAATCAAGCTTCCATGAAGTGCGTCCTAAACAATAAATAAAAATAAAGGGCATTTCAGTTTTCATAAAACGGGTCCCAAGCAATAAGACATTTGAATTTCCATGAAATGTGTCTTGATTAATTTCTAAGATAATATTTCTTGTTCATTACAAGTTAAAAACTTCTTGATGAGTTCAAGCACGGTCTACTCTTGACTCTGCTAACCTGCTACAAAGATCTAAAATACAAAAAAATGCCTAAATGAACTAATGTGTTTGCAAAATGGCAATAAGGGAATCCTAAGAAAAGATCTGTCAGTCGTCATTCGCTGAGTCTTCTTTGGTCTTCTTCCCTTTACCTCGACCCCGTCGAGTTTTCTTTCTCTTTTTCTCTATAAGGTCGGTATCCCTCATCCCGATCTCCGGTATCCTCACTGGAGCCTCCACCAAACCCGTGTCAATAAGTGCCCTCTCTACCCGAGCACGAGTCCGCACTTCCTCCCTCTGAGCCTCAGTCAAAGGAGCAACCTCGGACAATCTCTTGTATCGAGCCTCCATGTCTCTGATCAGGTCACCCGACTGGTTATGGCGACTCGCCTTAGCCTCGGTCCCCCTCAGAGTCCTACTCGAGTCGCAGCCGCCCCAATAAAGCCCGACGTCTCTCCTCCGTAATGACCCGAGTCGCTCCCATTTCCCTCTCGTACTGCCCAAGTAGACATAGTGGTCAAGATGGTGCTCTTCCCGCTCCCGAAGATAGCCCCGGGTGGAAAAGCAAGGTATGTCCAAGCCCTCGAGAAGAATGAGAAGCCGGTTGGATCCCTCATATCCAATGGCATCACCTCCATGGTCCTGATGTCCTCCCAATCACTCAATGGCTCCCGTAAAGCCCCGAACCGCCCGGATACCAAGCAAGGAATGTAGAAGGACGACCAGCGTAACCCCGGAACCCTCACAAAGATAAGACTCCCGAAATATCCTCCCGGGTCCGCAACCTCCAAGTGAGGTATCCACCAACGGATGTCCGAAGTGGATAGCCTAGCCATCGTCGCCTCCCGCCTACCCCGGTCCCGTTGCCTCGGTGCACCTCTCCGAGAAATCACCCAAGGGCACCGAGTCGGCAAAGCCCCCGGCAAAGCCCCGAGCCTCTCCCCGCAGCCTATAAAGTCAAGCACACTGACTCCTGCACCTCATGAAATGGTCTCCCTAGCCATCCCGTCAATGCCATGCAATGTCTCTCCCAAAACCAAAGTGGGACAATGTCTTTCCCACCCGCAGCCTCGACCATGTCTAAGAGACCGCTATGACAGATCCCCACGGACTCGCAGGTGAACAGAGCGTAAAACATGCAGAATAAAGGCATCCATAGCCACCGTGGTCGCAGCCATAGCCGGAGACCCAAACCTCGCCCGGATATCGAAAGGTCAATCCCGTCCGGGCTATCATCATCCCCTCACCCTCTCCAGAGAAATCCGTAAAAGATGCAAGCTTTGTCGCCACCGGCACGTCTCCGATCAGCGGAATAGATATAGCCTCAATTTCGGGACCCCAATCAAGGCTCGGAAGTCTTCATGCGTTGGGACAATCTCGTTGTAAGAAAAGCAAGAAACGTGTCTCCTGACGTCCCAAAACCTTGCCGCTTCCTCAAAAGGTCCCACCGGGCGGGAGATCCTCAAATGCCATAAAGACTTGATCTTGAAGGAAGAATCAAGCAGCCCTTGTGAAATTGGAATTTGTGCTTCACCCAAGATTGAAGATCGTACAGAAAACAGTCTCGCTTCCCTTTGCAATCTCGACAGGCTTCTCCATCGCAAAATGACCAAAGATGATGTCTTTAAGTCCAAAATGTGCTCTGGGAACAATTGGGACAAGTCTAAGTTGAAAATGAAATGAAATGGCCAAGCCTTGCTTTTATACAGAAAATAACCAGTCCAGACAGAACTGTGAGCCGCACGGCTTCATTTGCCCTCAGGACCAAACCGCACGGCTACATTAGCCATCTGCAGCAACCATAGTTGCTGCCCAAGGGAGTTTTCACCCCACTTTCTCAACCAAGACATGTACAAAAAAACATGTTCAAAGGTCACCCAAGCATTCATATATCATTATAAATCATTTTGGCCCCGTTTTAGCCCCAATTCCAAGCAAAAAACTGCCCCGAGGCTCAAGTAATATGCAAATTAAAAAAGCAAATAAATTTTTAATACATTGTCTTCGCCCCATCGGCGCCCAAATAAAGCAAAAAATAAACAAAATGTGCATCAAACGTGTTCATTGTTTGTTTTGTTCCTAAATCCACTCTAGAGACCTCCTAGGCCTCCGATTCTTCTTCTTCTTCATCACTGCTCAGCTCGTAGACGCTAGCCTCCCTCATCAAGTCCTCCTGGTCGCTCACATCAGACAGATGGACATTATCGTGCCCGTAGTCGCCCACCGCCTGCATGTCGCATTGGGTCCCCGTCCCCGAGGCATGGCACCGGAAGAGTACTCCGAAGCCGATGAGGTAGATGCCGTGCTCCCCGACATGCCTTCTCTTGCGCCCGGCTCCCGTGCATCCGCCGCCGCCTTTGAAGTGCAGGCCAGCTTCCTCAGAAGGGACCGGCACATGTCTTTCCAGCCCCTGTTCTGCCTGACCAATCTGTCATAGGTGCGAGCTGGAACCTGAGAAAAAGAGGAGAAAAATCTCAGAAAATCACAGAATGGCAAAAAAGCAAAGAAAGCTGAAAAAGGGAAAAACCCTAAAAAAAAAGTATACTTACAGTGCTGTCAGGCGGCAGGGTATACTGGGGCTCCCTAGTATCGGGGACAGGAATCCTCATCCTCCTCGGTACTCCGTGGACGACATAAGAAAGGTGCGCAGGAGGGATCGGTGGGTCAGTAGGCTCGTCCTCCCCATATCCCTGAGAGACCGCCAGCTTCATCAGCTTATGTGGCATCCTCAGGCGCTGCTCCACAAACACAGCGTAGGGGGTATCCATGTCAAAGTACTCCTCAGCGGCCACGCCTGCCTGGTACCTAGCGATCTCATCTGCCTGCCAATCCCTGGGCTGTAGCATCCGTGCTGGAGGATCATGGGGAGTAATGGCGTCCAAGGGAGGGACATGGCCATGCTGCCTCGAGAAACGGTCCCCCAAATAAATGACATCACATGTCAGCCCAGTCAGCCATCTCCTCTGCCTCGTCGCCTCAATGGCCTCTCCTAGCAAAATCTCCGGATACCTGCCCCAAGGGTAGAAGTCCACTCCGTCGTGTCCATCCCTGTTGATGACCGGCCTCACCATCTTGTAATCAAAAGTGATCCGGGTCTTTCCCGTGAACTTATCTCTCGCATCTCCCCTCCAGCGGATCATAGCAGGGAAGATGGTGATATCGCTCTGTTGGTTCCAAGGAAAGAACCCGATCACCTCACAGAACCAGACCTGCATGTTCAAAACATCAAAAAGGTCATTTTCTCTTTCATAAAAAGTCTCAAAGGTAGAAAAGTAAAAGAGAAAAGAAAGGGGGACTACCTCAAGGGCAAATGAAAAGCAGTCCATGGAAGCAGCTTTGTTCCGGCTGTACATGTCCAAAGAGAAGTAGAGCTCCGCCAATCCGGCCTCTCCCCAAGAGACCGTCCCTATCCCATCTACATCCTCCAGAGAGTCGAGGAGGATAGTCATGGCCAGAGTCCCAGAATTTGCGAAGATGGTGACCGATAGCATCAACCACACGAAAGCTCTAGGAAGCTGGTGGGCGGTCACATTGCTAGCGGCAAAGTCCCGTATGCAGTTCTGGACTGCCACCTCGACGTTCCGCGTCTCCATCCCTAGCCCCTTGGGAATCAGCTCAAACCCGACCAAGGCTCGGAACTCCTCAGCTGTGATATGGTCCCTCCAAGTCACGGGCCTCCCGGTGAACTGTAGACCAGTGATAGCTGTGAAATCGGCGGGAGTCACCGTCGCCTCTCCCGGCTCGGATGGAAGCTATGAGTGCTATCCCACCAAAACTCAGATAGGGCCTGGACCAAGCCCTTGCTCTTAGAGGTGATATGAATCCCCCTGCCGATAGCCTCGATGAATGAATCTAGGCCGGTAGCCCGCACCAGCTGCTTGGGGTTCGCCCCATTCTTCTCGAAGTCTGGCATCCTCTGCCAAAGCCTGACTGCTATCTCAGATGGCCCTCTAGACTTGTTCTCCTGTAGACAAGCACAACAAAGAAATGACGCATACCTTCATCTCATTTCAAAAGTGCACATATTTTCAAAAGAAAAGCATTCACAAAAATTTTTCTAGCATCCTTTGCATGAAAAAAAAAACACGTCTTTCATCACTTGAAACACGTTATGTCAAGCCCCATTGCTTTCCTAAAGCACAAAATCACAATTTTCAAAATTCTTTGCACATAAGCATCATTCTTTCAAAAAAAAAAAAAGGCATGCATGAATCCTTTTCATCTTCCAAAATCTTGTTTCTCGTTGATAATCAAAATTTTGACTTAGTTCTAGCACATGCAAGAACTCCGTCTCACTTTAGACAATTATCATTCTTACTTTATTTTCAAGAAAAAAGTGGGTCACTCTCACTATTCTTATCAAATAAATTGCACATGCATGTTCTTAGCCTCATAGGTTAATCATCAATGTCTCAAAGTCATTCAAAAAAATCCTAGGAAAATCCTAGAAAATTCCTAAAATTTGGGTCAAGCCCTAAATCAATCAATACTCAATCAAAATCGACGGAATTGAGCCAAATAAGAACGCTTACCCCAACCTGTCGCGGGTTCGTCGATTTGTGCTCTCTTCTCCCCGAATAGAGCTCCGATGGAGGCGTAAGAAAGTCATACTTTCTCTCCGTTCGAACGAGTTCCTTCCTCCTCCTTTGAGCGGCCGCGAAGATGTTTCTTCTAGCTTGTCTCGGCATAGGATTGCCCTCCGGATCCATTCTTGATCAAAGGAAGCAAAGGAATTGAAGGATTTTCAAAATTTCTCTCCTCTCTCTCTCTTCCTCGGCTGGAATGGGCGGCAGTAATGCCCAATAGCCCGTTCAAATCTGTTTTAAATAATCTGGAAAAAACAGACTTCTAGCCGTACGGCTTCTTTTTCCCCCATCTCATGCCGGGCGGCCTCATTCGCTCTGAGCAGAAATTACAATTTTGCCCCTGGACTTTCCACTTGGGCCTACAATTCCCGTTATCCTTTAACTAAGATAACACCCTTTTCAGAAGATGTCCCTTATCTCCTAAGCAATTAAGCTTTCTTCCCAGTCGCCTCCGTTAATTCCGTTATAACGGGATAACGCTAGGTGACAACCTCCGAATTGTCAGAACTCTAAACTTAGCCTACCTCTATCCCGAATAGTGAAGTATGCTAAGTTCTCTAAACTTAAGCTACCTCTATCCCGAATAGTGACGTACGCTCAAGTTATCTAAACTTAAGCTACCTCTATCCCGAATAGTGAAGTATGCTCGAGTTCTTCTAAACTTTAGCTACCTCTATCACGAATAGTGAAGTATGCTAAGTTCTCCAAACTTTAGCTACCTCTATCTCCTCGATAGTGACGTAAGCTCTAGTTTCTTCAGGTGACAACCTCCATTAATTGTCAATCAGGTGACAGCCTCCATTAATTGTCAAAACCCTCAAGGATCCTAGACATCGTTCCTAACTATCTAGTGATGCTTGAACTACGATCAAGGCTTGATTCCTCCGGGATACGTAGGTAGCCTTTTATAAAAGGTCCAGCCATCCGACCACTTTGGTCACCCTGTTCCTTCATCACTCATCAGTGATAAAGTAACCCCTCATAGAGGTCTAGATATCTGACCACATCGGTCACTTCTAGCATATCCCCCAGTAGGATCAATTGCTTGACCTCTTAGGTCATTTTCTCTTCTACTTCCCCAGCAAGAGACCAGTTTCTCTTCTCCATTCCTCAGCGGATCTTTTCCGAACTACGGCCTGGCTTGATTCCCACTCGGGATACGTAGGTAGCCTTCCAGAGGTTCAGCCACTCGACCACCTCGGTCTCTCAATCCGTCTCGGCATTCGCCAGATCGGATCCTTTTCTATCGACAACCCCACTCGCCTTGCAAGTGACGTTGCCGAGGGGCTTCTGTAAGTACCCAAATCTGGCTCATGCCTTCCGGTCAAATTTCCCGGCAATTTCGGTAAGTTTCCCGGTAATTCCCCGAACCTTCCTAGTGTTCCGGAAATATTCCGGAACTGTTCCAAATCATATAGGGACTGAAAGGGAAGCTTCCCAATTAAGAAACACGTTTTTCTTAATTTGGGAAAACTTCTAGAATTTGCCACCTTGCATGTTTCTAGAAATGCTGAGTCACAAGGGATAATGTCGCACGGCTGCATTAGCTCAAGGTCTCTGGCCGCACGGCTTCATTGGCCTTATCCAGACTGCCTATAAATAGAGCCCTCCTCTACCCATTTTAAAAACAATAACAAGACCATCAATCACACAATATACGAAGAAGACACTCCCAAGAGCTGCTGGAAGCCCAAGAAGGTGAAGAAAAAGGCCAAGAAGCTACCTCCCTCCTCCTTGAAGATCCCAAGATCAACCCTTCCACCTAGCTCAATCCAAAGAAGAAGAGGAAGCCATTGGTAACCTCTCACGCCCTAAACTTGCATCCTAATTGCTCTATGTGATTCTAATTGCTCATTGCATTTCATATAATTGCATATTATCTTGTTTGGGACTTGGTAGATCAAAGATCATATCTTTATACCCCCTTTCCCTTTTGCATGCATTAGACATCCTTTGCCATTAAAGATGTAGTCTTTTAAATCAAAGGTGCATCCTTTGCACCTAAAAACCCTATTTTTACATAAAAATATCATCTTCATGCATCCTTTGCATATAAAAATCCAATCTTTATGATAAAAATGCATCCTTTGCATATGAAATCCTTTTTCAAGCATCCTTTGCATTAAAGATCATATCTTTATCCCAAATTAGCATCCTATGCTTTTCAAAATACAATCTTCATGCATCCTTTGCATATTTAAATCCCAATTTCTTCATAAAAATGCATCCTTTGCATAAAAATCATGTCTTTATGCATCCTTTGCAAATAAAGATCATTTTCTTTAAATCAAATGCATCCTTTGCAACCCAAAAATGTCATCTTTTCACTAAAAATGTCATTTTTACATGCATTCCCCCATGTCCCCATTAGCAACCTTGGAACGGACCGGTGTAAAAGATCCTATCTTTACATCGTTCCTTCCATTAAAGGTTTCATATTTCTTTAGAAAAGGGATAACCTTGAACCCTATATCTCCGATTATCACTTAAGATGAGTATGAAGCATCTATATGAGCTCGACCGTCTTAAAGTGTAGGATTGATGGGCTAAGGACCCTCCTTTTCTAAAGAACCTCATCTTTGACTATAAAGAGAGTCATTCTCTCGATCATGCAAAGTCCCGAGGTTAAAAATGCAATGATCACAAGTCCAAGATGAGGACGGGATCAAAATCCCGAATACATAAAGTCCAAGAAATCCCGAGCGACAACCAATAAATGGTTTGTACGTCCGGAAGACAACTTGGGACATTCCCTCCATCTATTTTCAAACACATGCACACAAGAAAGCACGCAAGCAAGCACGATTAATGAAATCTTGGGAGACTTGCTCTGGCAAGGCACCTTGGGTGAACGACGATCCGTTCTTCTCAAGGGGTAACTTAACCTCCGAACCCATAAAACCTTTTTTTCAAAGTTTTGAGGTAATCAAAATGGCGTGGCGAATCCGTTTTTCAAATTAAACCGGATGTCTTCAAACTCACGTGAATTCAACACACAAATTTGGGGCACACATTCACAACTAGCAAGTCACGATGGGGAGCATACCATCCCAGACATAATCAGATTCAACTTTCCTGCTTCCAACAATCAAATCCGAGTACGAAGCTCTAATATTTGGCGTATAATTGGCATCCTTCTATCGAGTAACAAAAATCGCCGTCTTCTGTGACTCCCATCTCACAGTCAAACAAATAAAAGGGGAGTACAACACTCAACACCCCATACTTACAAAGTATAAAGACCTTGTCCTAGATATAACAAAAAAGCTGGAATTTTTCGAGATAAGTCAAATAGGTCGGGAAGACAATCAAGTGATAGATGTTCTATCTAAATTGGCAACTATTGACGTGGCAGATCCTTATTCTAACGACTTATAGTCTTCGCCGAAGAACCTGCCCATAAAAGACTACGAGTAATGCTCCTAGAGGGGGAGGAGAAGTGCTGGATAGATGAATACATGGACTTCATTGAAAAAGACCAACTACCTAATGACGAAGCACGTGCTAGGCTCATCAAGAGAAAATCAGTAAGGTTCATAGTGTGGAACGGAATCCTTTACAGAAGATCATTCACAAAGCCCTTGCTGAGATGTGTCTACCCCAAAGAAACAGAAAATCTCTTGGCAGAAGTCCACGAAGGCATATGTGGCGGTCACCCGGAGGCCAGAACCTTAGCAGACAAAATCATCACGCTAGGTTATTACTGGCCAAACTTTAGAGATGACGCACAAGCCTACGTAAGAATGTGTGACAAGTGCCAGAGATATGCCGATATTCCCAGATTCCCATTAGTGGAACAGACACTCATAATCCTTACTTGGCCATTTGACATGTGGGTAATCGACATCATCGGAACCCCCCCCCCTCCGCTCGAGGTAATTGCAGTATGTGATCGTGCCAGTCGACTACTTCTCCAAGTGGATAGAAGCAAAAGCCTTAGCCAAAATCACAGAGGAGAACGCAATCAACTTTGTCCATGATTTCATCTGGTGTCGCTTTGGGGTTCCACACACTATCATCTCTGATCATGGTCTCCAATTCTCCAAGGCTTTCACGGAAGAATTGAACAAACTAGGTGTCAGACACATCAAGTCATCAGTGAGCAGACCTCAATGCAACGGACAAGCAGAAGCAGCCAACAAGTTGGTGCTAACAGCCCTAACCAAGAACCTAAAAGGAAGTGACAATAGATGGTTGGACAAACTTCCCTTAGCCTTGTGGGTAGTTCGCACTGACTTTCGGATCTGAGGCTATGGCACCAGCTGAGATGAATATCCCTGCAACAAGAAATTTAAACTACGATAAACAAATCAACAAGGTCAACAGGATGCTAGACTTAGACCTATCAGATGAAAAAGACTAGTTGCTCAGATGATAATGGTGAACTACAAGCAAAGGACCAAAGCCTACCATGACAAAAGGGTCAACAAAAGAGTGTTCCAAGTCAGAGACTAGGTACTTAGAAAGATTGAAGCTACAACCTACAGACAGAAAAGTAGAACAGAACAAGCTCTCCCTAAACTGGGAAGGGCCATACATCATCACTCAAGTTACTAAAGAAGGGACCTATAGAATAAAAACCCCAGATGGGCAAGAGCTGAAACATTAGTGTCACTCTGATCATATAAGGAAATACTATCACTAGTTTATAGTTTGTTCTTTGATTTATCAAATTAGTAAATGTTAGTCTTTTTCCTTATTTCTAGAATAGGATTGCAGTTTGATGTAATCGTTTTCATTCAATAGAATTTCAGTTCTCATCAACAAAGCAATGACTAGCAAGACAAGCACAAAAAAGATGAGGAGCCTACTCCTCAGAATATATAAGTTATGTTGAATGACCTTACTCGACATAATGAAACAAAATCCCAAAATTTGTCCAAGTCTTATGTCAAACGACCCTCCTCGGCATAAGGGGATAAATTCCCAAAATATATCTAAGTAATGTCGGATGACCTTCCTCGGCATGAAAAGATAGTCCCAAAAACTAAGCATTATGCCGAACGAACCTCCTCAGCATAAGGGGATAAATTCCCAAAAATTATCTAAGACTTATGTCAAACGACCTTACTCGACATAAAGTGATAAATTCCTAAAGAAAAATGTCGAAAGATCCTCCTAGGCATAAGGGGATAAATTTCCAAAAATTATCTAAGTCTTATGTCGAACGACCATCCTCGACATAAAGAGATAAATTCCCAAAAATTATCTAAGTCTTATGTCGAACGACCATCCTCGACATAAAGAGATAAATTCCCAAAAATTATCTAAGTCTTATGTCGAACGACCATCCTCGAAATAAAGAGATAAATTCCCAAAAACAAATGTCGAACGACCTTCCTCGACTTAATGGATGAATACCTAAAATTTATCTAAGTGTTAGGTTGAATGATCTTCCTCGGGTTAATGGATAAACTCATACAAATTACCCAAGTGTAAACACCGAATGACCTTCCTCGGCTTTAGGATATCAATTTCTTAAGTATAAATGTCGAAGTGACCCTCCTCGACATAAAGAAGTTGGATACTTTGACAAGAATACAACAAGCATTAAATGCAAAACATTCAAGACAAAGCAATTCAAATCGAGACAAAAAAGTAAGAAAGTAAACAAGAGTTGAAGAAAAATATTATATTGATCATAAAATTGAAGTACAAAATAGCCCTATTCAAAACATAAGCAAAATAGAAAGAGAAGCCTTCAAGCTTGGTCATCACCCTTGAAAAGATCATCTTGCTCGGCAGCAGCATCGAGAATGTCGACTTGATCAGTTTGAGCGCCCTCGGCTTCTCCCTCCTCGTCATCAAAGCTCAGGCCTTCCTCCTCAATCTTTTCAATAAGTGTATGAATATTTTGTGGATCAGTGGGAGGAGGAACCCAAGATGGCCAGTTGGCGTGAGCATCCTAGGAAGTTATAACCTTCAGGGCATTATCGGAGAACGACAAAGGTTGTATGGACCGGGCCGCTTCATCATATAAATCTTGGAATATGAACCGGGTAAGCGCCTACAGGTTTAGGTTAAGAGATGGGTCTACCATGGCCCTCCTGGCCAAATGCAAGTACCCGTCAAAGTACATGGTAGTCGTCTTCTTGGCCACAGCCTATCTAAAGGCCGAGCTAGCCTTGTAACGGGCTATAGCCTCAGCCTCCCTGGAGGGAATACTTTCCTCCAACTCTTTCAGCCGGGCGGTAGATTCCTTGGCTTTCTTTAGGGCCCCAACCCTTTGCCCTTCCAACTCTGCCTCCCTCGGGCGGGCAGTCTCCTCGGCTTTGGCAAAGGCCTCCTTGGCCGCCTTCTCTTCTTCCTCGGCCTTGGCCTTAGCCGCCTTGCAGGCATCAGCATCTCCCCGTAGAATCTTGAGGAGCTCCACGGCCTTTTTCAGGTCGGCCTTATCTTTTTTAGCTTGTTTCTCAAGCTTCTGCTCGTAGACCTCAACCGCCTTAGAATTGATGGCCCATATGCCATGACCGTGGTATGCTATACAAAGGTAAAAAGAAAAAGTGATCAGAAAAAATCATAAATATAAAGAAGACAAGAAGGGAAAAGGGGAAATGCCGAGTAAGCATACCTCACTCATGAGAAGGCCCTTCCTACTGGCCAGATTCTCCATGCTGAGCTTAGTATCAAGGAAGTGATCTAGAAGATCATCATTCAAAGATCTGTGAACTACCGCCTGGTTAACCCTTAGTTGGGGGTCCTTACAAGCAAGGATATCCATGCCCTTGAGGATAGGTGCTTCACGGGCCTCATGTACAAACTGCTCGGTCTCAGAATATGTTTTTATATGTCGAACGGAGAGTACAGTTGAGGAGGGCTCAGTTGCTACCCTTTTTGAAGGACCATCCACCTCATCTTCCTCAGCCTGAGGAATTATTGCTTCATGGGAGCTCTGGCCTCCCTCAGTCTGGGCCTCCTACCCTTCATGGTTACCCTCCTCGGTGGATGCCCCAGCACCTCCCACCGGCTTAAGGGGCAAGGCCCCAACTTCCTTATAGGCCAAGACGGCCTGCCTCTCAACGGCATCAGAGCACCTCTTATTCTTTGTCGAGGAACGAGAAGTCCTCCTATTCAATTTCATTATTGTTTGGGGGTCCAAGATCTCCTCTTCCATTTTTTTCTCTTGCTCGACAGTTAGATCTGGAAAAATGAGAAAGACAAGCGTTAGCAAAAAGGCAAGAAAAATAAAACATCAAGTAAAAGTACATAAGTGTAAAAGCCGAGAAGGAATAAATTTACTGCCGGGCAAGTCATTCACGGTTAGACACCGATTCTCGTATAATTTGCAGACATCGCAATCAGAATGAAAGACGAGGTCGGGATGTACCCTCTAGTTTAGGTATATATTTCCTCTAACAACTGGACCATGGGCACTACACCGTCTAGGGGCCCTGGCATAATACCGGCTTGGACATAATAGCATTGGTCGGTCTCCAGACTTGACCAACATAACGTGCCGACAGAGGCAAACTGCATCAATCTCTCAGTCAACTGGCCGCTCTACTCAGGCCTCTACACCTACGCGGGCACTCATGGAAACCTAGAAGGTGCAAGGAAATCCCAGCCTTGTCGGCTTTCCACCCTTATAACATGGTTGTTCCACCCAAATACCTTGCTGGACATGGGTATATCAGTTTGGGCTGGTATGGATCACTCTTCACCACTAACGCCCTTGTATCCTCCTTATAACTTATGGTGAAGAAATGGTGAAAAGCCTATTGGTTGGGTTCAAAACCAAGACTGCAGCACAACACAATAATGTCGGTGAGGAACCTTACGGTATTGGCCCCAATCATGGCAAGGACGGCCTGCATGTCCTCAAGGAACTCACAAATGAAGGGGTCAAGGGAGAGACGAAGGCCTAGTTGGAATTATTTATAAAAGAAGTGAACGTGGTTCATAGAATACGAAAAATCATTCACTTATCTTTTACAGGAGCGCTGAGATGGTAGGTAAGGCGGTATTCCTCCCTCGACACCCCATACTGAGTATGGATCTCCTCTATCATGGGCTCCCCAGCCTTAGGCCTAGGAGTGCTAGACCTACCAAGTTGGTACCTACAGCGTCCCCTTCCTTGGTTGCCAGCATGTTCCCCCTCGGCAAAAGCATCAACGATCCTCCCAGAAGTCGAGGGACCAGTTGAAGGACGAGCAATATTACTTCATCTTCCCATCATAGCTACATAAATAAGTAACAAAGATCATATTTCTGGCCAAATCATAGCAAAAGACGAATAGGAGGAAGTATCCCTCCTTGTCCAATTAAAGCAAAAGTCGAGGAGGGATTCTTACGCAGCAGAGGACGCTCCAGATGGTTGGACTTCAAGTAATACAAATTGATGTGGTCAATGATTTATGACCAACCGTGGAACAACACGATGTTTGGGGAATCTACGCTAAGTCGGTCATTCCAAAACTACTATGGTAACCGACGTCAGTTCTAGGGCTTTGATACCTAGTCAAGATTTTGCCAATCTCATTTAGACTTAACATCATACATGGCCCATCAATCATTTGGTAAATCCTAAGGTTTTGGGTATGGTAGCAGTACAGAGAATTTGGGTTACTTCTCTATGTTCTTACCATGGCTAAGAATGGGGAAAATCAAGAAATCACAAAAAAAACCAAGGAAAGCTTCAAGAACACGAACAACAATGGCGTTTTCAAGTAAACCCACCAAGAACAACACAACCCAGAAATTCAAAATAAGTGTGAGATGAGAGAAAGAAACTTTACCTGATTCGAACATTGGTGAAGAAAAATATGGAGGAAATCGAACACAGATCCAAGAAAACAAGATCAAACTCAAGAACAAGCCTTGCGGTTTATGAAGCTTATGGGTAATTTCAATTTGCAACAGTGATAAAAGAGTAAAAATGGAAAGAAATTTGGCTTTTATACCTAGATCCGAGCGGGTATGGGTCAAGAAAACTGGTCAAGGCGCTATCTCCCTCTCCTCATTTAATGTTCTAGCGTGTTCCTAATGGGAATGTCTAGTCATTGATATCTGCGCCCATCAGTGTCCAAATAACTATGGGTAAATGATTGCTGCCTCGAAATTCGAGATAACCCATTCGTATTTGTTTAAGCTGAGGACGAGCACCACTTCCTCCTCGGCAAAGCCGAGCTAGGAAGTCGAGGGCCACTAAACGGTATAAAATGAGTACGAATATGGGTCATAAACCGGGCAAGGCCCAATGGATTGGGCCCAAAGTAAAATCCATACAAGTCCCAAATACGACATAGGGAATGGTCTTTCCTAACTATGCTCAACATGCCTACTCGTCATTTTCCACTATGTCGACCTAGACATAGTTGATCGATATTATGACTAAGGAAACAAGAAGCAAATATGCCGACCAATGCACCCTAATATGCCGACCAAGGCATCAACAAAGGCCGACCAGCGCCTTATCAGTCATTATCAAGATAAGGGGAATGGGCTTCCCTGCCCTTGTTCAACTCTTACTCGGCATTCACAAATGTCGACCAACATCATATGCTGAGTAGCAAGCATATTAGGCATACATATATAATGCTTATATAATCCTACTATGACATTGATACAACAATTTTGGGACACGGGCAAATGAACATGCTATTTTACTATTAAAAATGCCTATAAATACGAAAAAAAACTATAAATTTTCCATTTTCATAGGCAAATGAACATGTTGTTCGTCGATTTTATCTGTTCACTCACTCATTTTGGTCTGTTTTTAAAATAATTTGTTTTTAGTAATGGTTAATTGTATGTTATTTTGTGTAAGATAAATAATTGTGATGGGTTGAAGATTTTAATATGTGACGAAAGAAAAAGACCTTGAATGGCACCACAAATGTTGTATACAAGATTTTTTTTTAAAGTTTGTAATTTTTATTACTAATGCCAGGATATATTTTTGTTCTATACTTTTTATTTTAATTTTTTTCCTAAACTAACCTTTATAGTTATAGTAACTTTTTTAATTTAATTTCTCCTATTTATCAAAATTTTTTGATCGTGTGTTTAACACACGGGTGTTACGCTAGTTATGACTAAGGCAACAAGAAGCAAATATGCCGACCAATACACCCTAATATGCCGACCAAGGCATCAACAAAGGCCGACCAGCGCCTTATCAGTCATTATCAAGACAAGGGGAATGGGCTTCCCTGCCCTTGTTCAGCTCTTACTCGGCATTCACAAATGTCGACCAACATCATATGCCGAGTAGCAAGAATATTAGGCATACATATATAATGCTTATATAATCCTACTACGACACGGATTGTGGGGAATTGTAATCCAACCAGGATTATAATCCTTCTCTTACACAACTTTCTATAAAGGGATGGACTATATATCATACACCTATAAATACAAGTCATAATTCACATAATGATGGTAGCGCATCTTTTGAATCTAAACTATTGTAAATTAATTTGATCTCTATATCGCAAAAATAATTACTCTCACGTCGTGGGACATTCGTCGGTGAATCCCCGGCTTAGTTTACGTGTTTGTTTTTCTTTTTCAGGCTACTCAAACATACATGATAAAATATGTCCCTAAATTTTGACTGATACAAACGTTTTTGGCATTAGCACGTAGCTTTTTAAAGAAAAATTTAACACGTACTAAGACCATGTCCATCATCGATTTGTTGTTTGGGTTGGGCCGCAAAAGACAAGAAAGGTAAATGGAAATAAAAAACAAAAAAAATCTGCAACCAACGCCGACCCCATGCGGACAACTGAGCACGCTTGCCTTCCATTCTCTGCCTCAATTCGTTACCCTATTGGTTTAATAAAAATTTTAATTTCTTTTGAGCAATTATCAAATAGTCCCTCATATATCCTAATGAAAATAACCACCAAGGACACACATTTTCCTCCCAAAATTTTAAAATGAAATATCTTAAGATCTAGAACTCAAAAAAAAATATGAAACCACCGTTGTTTTCGTATCGTCAATACGAATCAAACTAGTAGCATCAATATATAATTTGGAGCAAATTTGAGAAGCTTACATTTGCTACAAGTTCACAGTTGTTTTTGGTAAGTTCACTGTTATTTTTTACATTTGTTCCAATAACAATTAAGAGAAGTTCACAGTTTTTTTAGCTAAATTCATAATTTCTGTATGAAAATGACTACTCCCTCCGTCCCAGTTTATTGTTCTGAGTTGACTTTACACGGAGATTAAGAAAACAGTCAAACAATGAATAAAGAAAGTAAAGTGGGTGAAAAATAGAAGAGAGAGAAAAAATTAACCAAAAGTTAATTTTTCTACTTTTTCCCTGGAAGGATTTGTCCCCCACTCTCACCCACTTGCAAATATCTCTATTGGGAGGGAAACTTAAGAAAACCCACCAAATTTAACCTCCTGTTTTTCAAGGACTTAACACAAATTAATAGGAGGGAACTTTAAACTTGAATGGAGGGAAATCTTAATATTTTTCATACATAACAACCTATATATACAGGAGCATCCGAATATTTACAACATTTACAAAAGCTAAAAAAAGATTCAAAAGGCCTTCCAGATGAGAGGAAAAGATCTCTCAGATTCTAAGAGGCAATGTATTGCTGAATTTCTACTTGAGCATCATGGTGATGGACATGTGAATTTCTCTAAAGCTGATGAAGCTTCCAAAAGGTGGGCAGTTAGCACAAGGACTGTTGGCAAAATCTGGGCACTTGTTCGAGCTCAAAAGGCAGCAGGTCTTCCCATCGATGTTAGAGCAAAGAGGAATGGGAAGAAGAGCAATCCAAAGAAGGTGATAGACTCAAAGAAACAAATACCACTCAAATCAAGGGGCACAATAAGGAGACTATCTCAAAAACTTGGTGTGAGTAAGAGCACAGTTGGAAGATGGGCAAAAAATGGAACTATTCGAAGGCACTCAAATGCAATCAAGCCACAACTAACAAATGCCAACAAATACCAAAGGTTACAGTTCTCACTTTCTAAATTGATGCATGATAATGTGTTGGATTTAACAAAATTTAAGGATATGCATCATGATGTTCACGTAGATGAAAAATGGTTTCAATTGTCTAGTACAAATGATAGAAACCCAATAACACTTGATTGAGGTGTACTTCAAGTATGAGATAAAAGCCCAATGAACACTTGATTGAGGTGTACTTCAAGTATGAGATAATACCTGAACTTCAAAATAATTTGGATAGAGCAATTTCACCGATGGAACCCGCCACGCAAGAATATGAATCCAGGTGTTGTGGCTTTCTTCAATCCAATTCGGGGGCATCAACGGCCCAGTCGGAGTAACAATTTTGACCGGAGCTTCAAGGTCGGCGACACCCTTAAGAGGGAACGGAGTGAGAGAGAGAGCGTGAGTTCATGGAACCCGACTGGTTTTTGATTTGGTTTGCCGGAGTTCATGGAGACGACGGGTGAGGGTAACGGCGTGGAAGAGGAACGGAGAAAGAAGAGGGATTAAGAGGGAATCGATGTACCAAGAAAGGGAAGTGAAACGACGGGGGAGGGGAACGGCGTGGAAGGGGATCGACGGGATGATGAAGATCGTCGGCCCATTTCATCGCTGGAGAGCGAGGAGAGAGAGAGAGAGGAGTGAGAGAGAGAGCGTGAGATTTGGAAAATAAGATCCAGATCTTTTTGATTTTGGAATAGGAAATGAGATTAATTAGGGTGGATTTGTTAGATTAGGATTAATTAGTTAATCAATCAAAATTAAAAGAGTTAATGGAGTGCATTTACTTATGATAATGACTGGTTTTTTTGTAATTACAAGAAATATGTAGGGGCATATAAGTCCGAAACACTGTTCATTTTTTGCCAAAAAAGGAATAAAGCAAACTAAGAACAATAATCTGGGACAGACCAAAAAGGAAAGTAAGAACAATAAACTGGGACGGAGGGAGTATTATTTACTTAATTTACATATTTTTTTAGTTAAGTTCACAGTTGTTTTAGTTAAGTTCATAGTTGTTTTTAGTCGTTTATAACCTTTATTTTGCAATTTTATGAGATTATTTGACCTATTTGTTAAGTTCAATGTTGTTTTTTGTTAAGTTCACAGTTGTTTTAGTCCTTTATGTCCTCTATTTTTGCAATTTTATGAGATTATTTGACCTATTTGTTATGTTCATAGTTGTTTTTGATAAGTTCACAGTTGTTTTTTACATTTGTTCTAATAACAATTAAGAGAAGTTCACAGTTGTTTTAGCTAAATTCATAATTTCTGGATGAAAATGACTATTATTTACATAATTCACAATTTTTTTTAGTTATGTTCACATTTTTTTAGTTAAGTTCACAGTTGTTTTTAGTATTTTATAGCCTTTATTTTTTCAATTTTATGAGATTATTTGACTCATTTGTTAAGTTCACTGTTGTTTTTAATTAAGTTCACAGTTGTTTTAGTTAAGTTCACAATTGTTTTTAGTATTTTATAGCCTTTTTTGTTTTCAATTTTATGAGATTATTTGACTATTTTTGCAATTTTATGAGATTATTTGACATATTTATTATGTTCACAGTTGTTTTTACTTAAGTTCACTGTTATTTTTTGTTAAGTTTACAGTTGTTTAATCCTTTATGGCCTCTATTTTTGCAATTTTATGAGATTATTTGACATATTTGTTATGTTCACAATTGTTTTACTTAAGTTCACTGTTGTTTTTTGTTAAGTTCACAGTTGTTTTAGTCCTTTATGGTTATTTGACATATTTGTTATGTTCACAGTTGCTTTTACTTAAGTTCACTGTTGTTTTTTGTTAAGTTCACAATTGTTTTAGTCCTTTATGGCCTCTATTTTTGCAACTTTATGAGATTATTTGACATATTTGTTATGTTCACAGTTGTTTTTACTTAAGTTCTCAGTTGTTTTTAAATCATATTTTCTCATTTTCTCGAAATAAAATGGATTGACCACGATTAAAACACATTACACATGAACAACTGGTCTATTATTCATTTTCATTATTAAAAATATTGAATAATTCCTGACCATAGGTTTTTGTTTATTCAAAGTCTGCAGTCAGAGCAAAGAGTAAGTTATATAGATATATAGGTTATTAAGACACTTAAGAAAAATCATTTTTGGGACCAATATTATACCAACTATCAGATATAGTTCTCATATTTAAGTTCAGATACCAATGATAGAACACCTTAGTTTTTCTATCAAGATAGGAGCTCTTCTATCATTTCTATACCCTCTATGTCATCAGAAAGTGAAAGCAGCATGAGGATGCATATATTTCTCCTTTTCATCCGAGTACATTCTGCCAATTGTTGTTAACTCCATTCGTAATCCACATAATACAAAGACAAAGTTACGCCAATACAATCCATTAACAGGAAATGTGTTGGTCGACACTTATCTGAGATCTATAGTTCTAATTGTAAATCAAAATCCTGTATTCAAGTTTGATTAGAGAAGCAGTAATATGCCAACATCTGATAGGACCCAATAGTTATCACAAACATCTAGGGGTAATCGAAGCTTTGCCAGAGATAATTATCGGGGTCATCGTCGTTCTCGAGAGACGTAGAACGAAATTACCTGTGTCGAGTAGCTGGGTTACCCTGTTGACTGCATTACCCGGCGACGTCGATTGATTTATTGACCAAATTGAACTTGATGATGCTACAGATTGATTGAAAATGGCGATGTTGCCATTGTTACTGATTCTCAAGCTCGCGGAAGACAAATCTAAGAGGGGATTGTCTCGATTAGCGACCCAAACATCTCTACACAGCCTTGGAAATCAAAGTTTCAAAGACATCCAAAGGCTCTTGATCGGAGAATCCATCTCCGGCCAACTCCAGTCAGCTATTGAAGAATCCAGGTTTGCAGTCATTGTATTTTATGAAAATTATGAAGATTCAGCTTGGTGCTTGGACGAAGTGGCGCATATCATGGACTGTAGAAAACAAATTCGACAGACGGTCGCCGGAGGGGAAGGGGAAGGGTCGCCGGAGGAAGGGGTGGTAGAGAGAGAGAGAGCGGGCTTGAGGTTTTTCCAGAGCAAGATTGGGCGACGAGCTGCCATCTCGGGCTAACTGGCGGGATGTGACCACAAACTTAACCGGCGAGGTGCTCTAGTTGTCTGTCCGGAGTTGAGAAGGTGGTCGCTGGAGGGGGAAATAGTCACCGGAAGGGAGGGAAGGTCGCCGGGAAGGGGAAGGGGAAGGGAAAGGGTTGGTAGAGAGAGAAAGTGAGAGAAGAGAGAGAGGGGGGGTTAGTTTTATATATTTGGGTAGGAAGGACTAGGTGGAATTTTGATTATGAAGCCGGATTAGTTGATTAAATTTCAAAATTCATGTCTTAATTGGTCGTTTGACTTAGGATGGAGGATCCATCGGTAATTTCCCCAATTTCTTTTTAGATGTAACTTTGAAATAGCTATAAAATTATCTATTTTTTATTAAAAATAAAAATAAATTATGAAATTTTATTTCATTATCTATAAATAGAGAGTAATTTGGTATTTTTGAGACACAATCTCAAATACTATTCTTCTCACTCTATAAGTCATCCTTTTGTCCAATTTTTTTTTTCAATTTTTTTTTTAAAAATATCATTGCTATGATAGATTCAATTTTTTAAATTTTTTATAAATTTTGAGCCAAAATCTTACAAAAAACGCGTTTTTTCTTAAGTTTAGAAAAAGCGTGTTTTGTTTCCCCCGCTATGTCAGTGTTAGTGTAACAAAGCGCCAGTGTAAACAAATGCCAGTGTTACTGTAACAAAGTGCCAGTATAAAAAAGTGTCAGTGCATGTATATTAAGTGTCAGTGTAAAAAGTGTTAGTGTAACAAAGTGTCAGTGTTAGTGTAACAAAGTGCCAGTATAAAAAAATATCAGTGCATGTATATTAAGTGCCAGTGTAAAAAGTGTCAGTGTTATTGTAACAAAGTGCCAGTATAAAAAAGTGACAGTGCATATAAATTAAGTGTCAGTGTTAGTATAACAAAGTGCAGTGTAAAAAAGTGTCAGTGTTAGTGTTATTAAGTGCCAGTGCAAAACATGTTTTTCCCAAGCTTAGAAAAAAATGCGTTTTTTGTAAGACCAACTCAAATAATGAGGAACATGTCTATTGTCAAAATTATTCAAACATTCAATTTTTTATAACTCTCATCATAATATGTGATAAATTAAATTAAGAATAATTTAAATAGATATTGTGAGTTAGATTGGGTTGAATTGGGTTACTAATTAATGATAAAAATAAAGAAGTTGAATTGTAATTGTAGAATGAATAGGTGGAGAAAAGAGAAATACTATTTAATTAATGGAAAAATAGCTGAAATATGTGAAATATGTCATGTACTAACAGGGCCGTAAACGAGTCGAGTTCGAACGATTTTTCTATGTTCAAACTCGAACACGTTTCATAATTATCAAGTTCGAGTTTTTCTCGAGTTCGAGTTCGAGAAAAACTGGTGGTTCGAACTCGAGCTCGAAAAAATTTGAATTGTTCGCGAGCTTCTCGAGTCGATCTCGATTTCGAGCTTAAACGAATCGAGTTCGAGTCTTAAGCTTTTTTGGAAACAAAATTTTGAACTTAACGAGTTTAAATATATCAAACTCGAGCAAAGCTTGGATTTAATTTACCAAAGGTCCAAAAGCATAATTTCCCATTGCCAAGCGGCCCAAGCCTATTCGGCCCAAGCACAAAATAATTACTAAGCCTTCCCTGGAGCCTCCTTATATAGCCAAGAGAATGTTAAAACTTCATTGTTTTTTCAATGTGGGATAACCTCCCAAGGCCACACGGCCAAGGCAATGGCCGGCCAAGGCAATGGCCGGCCAAGGCCAAGGCAGCCAAGGAAAGGCCAAGGCAGCCAAGGCCAAGGCCAAGGCAGCCAAAGCCTAATGAAATATTTATTTTTGACTAATGCAATATTTATTTTTTGACAAATGAAATATTTATTTTTTGACAAATGAAATATTTATTTTTGACAAATAAATATTTAATAAATTTATATATATATTTTTTGGATATATATATAAATTTATGAAATATATTTAAATTTTGTCTAATTTCTCGGTCCCGCCTAGGCCCCGCTTCGGTTTGTCGGGAAAAATACTCCCATTTCTAAATAAGGAAGCAATATTAGTGCAAACTCACTAGGGTATGGAGTATATGATCTAGGGTTTAGGTTTAGGGTTTTTGGTATAGACTATAGCAATTAGGGTTTAAGATATAACAATTAGGGTTTAGTGGTAGTGGTGGTTGGTAGTGGTGGTCGTGGTGATAGTAGTAGTAGTAGTGGTAGTGATAGTAGTGATGGTAGTAGTAGTGGTGGTTGGTGGTGGTGGTCGTGGTGGTAGTAGTAGTGGTAGTGATAGTAGTGATGGTAGTAGTAGTGGTAGTAGTAGTGGTGGTGGTGGCGTGGTGGTGGTGGTAGTAGTAGTGGTAGTAATAGTGGTGGTTGGTAGTAGGGGTAGTAGTGGTAATGATAGTAGTGGTGGTAGTAGGGGTAGTAGTAGTGATAGTAGTGGTGGTAGTAGTGGTGGGGGTAGTGATAGTGGTGGTTTGTGGTAGTAGTGACTTGGTGATGGTAGTAGTAGTGGTGGTGGTTTTAGTGGTGGTGGTGATGGTGATAGTGGTGGTAGTAGTGATAGTAGTGGTGATAGTAGAGGTAGTAGTAGTGATAGTAGTGGTTGTAGTAGTGGTGGGGGTAGTGATAGTGGTGGTTGTGGTAGTAGTGAATTAGTGATGGTAGTAGTAGTGGTGGTGGTTTTAGTGGTGGTGGTGATGGTGGTAGTGGTGGTAGTAGTGATAGTAGTGGTGGTAGTAGGGGTAGTAGTAGTGGTAGTAGTGGTGGTTGGTGGTGGTGGTGGTGGTGGTAGTAGTGGTAGTGATTGTGGTGGTTGGTAGTAGGGGTAGTAGTGGTAATGATAGTAGTGGTGGTAGTAGGGGTAGTAGTAGTGATAGTAGTGGTGGTAGTAGTGGTGGGGGTAGTGATTGTGGTGGTTGTGGTAGTAGTGAATTAGTGATGGTAGTAGTAGTGGTGGTGGTTTTAGTGGTGGTGGTGGTGATGGTGGTAGTGGTGGTAGTAGTGATAGTAGTGGTGGTAGTAGGGGTAGTAGTAGTGGTAGTAGTGGTGGTTGGTGGTGGTGGTGGTGGTGGTAGTAGTGGTAGTGATAGTGGTGGTTGGTAGTAGGGGTAGTAGTGGTAATGATAGTAGTGGTGGTAGTAGGGGTAGTAGTAGGGGTAGTAGTAGCGGTGGTTGTGGTGATGGTGGTAGTTGTGGTACTAGTAACAGTAGTAGTGGTAGTAGTGGTGGTAGTAGCGGCGGAATAATTATGTCGGTGTTAATTTGATTTTTTTAAATTTGTTTAGCTCTATTTTTATTTTATTTTAATTTATGATTTATTTATTTTTCAAAAATAATATTTATTTTTGAAAATATATATAAATTTATTTTATATACATATATCTATATATATATATATATATATATATATATATATATATATATATATATATATATATATCCTATTTAATATATATCCAAATATATATATAAATTTATGAAATATTTATTTTTCAAAAAAAATAAAAATTGCATTTGCCTTGGCCTTGGCTCGGCCGGCCTTGGCCTTGCCTTGGCTCGGCCTTGGCCTTGGCCATGGCCTAGAGTGTGATTATCCCACATCGAAAATGAAGTCACTGAAACAGCCTGTGGCCTTGGCGGCCGGCCTTGGCCTTGGCTTGGCTCGGCCTTGGCCGGCCCTTTCCTTGCCGCCTGCGCCTTGGCTGCCTCCCTTGGCCTTGCCTTGGACATTAATACTTGTCTCACCTTGAAATGAAAAGAATTTTTGCCTTGGCCTACAGCCTATATAAGCAGCAACCAAGGTATTGAAAACTTGTTTGGCCTTAGCCTTTGGACATTATTCAATATTTTAAACAATATGTTTATAAAATATATATAAACGAGTAATGCAAAATTTGTGTTTTATCGAGTTTATCGAGTCGAACTCGATTCGAGTCGAGTTCGAATCGAGCTTACGAGTCGAGCTTGTTCGACTCGAAAATTTAACGAGTTGAAATTCTTGTTCGAGCTCGAGCTCGAACTTCAACTCGAGCTCATTCGAGTCGAGTTTTTTCGAGTCGAGCTCGAGTCGAGTTCGAGCAACTCGGTTCGTGTAACAGCCTTATGTACTAACATTTTGTTTACAATTGATGCAATGTACCACAAAGTTACTAATTAATACAACGTATTTGTTAAAATCGTTTCAAATAATGTGATATATGTTTTAAATAATGCAATGTACTTTGAGTATATTGCATTATTTAAAATAAAAATTGCATTATTTGAAAAAAAATTAACAAGTACGTTATATTAATTAGTAACTTTACGTTACAATGCATTAATTATAAAAAAATACTCTCTCCGTCCAAAATGTTTATCTCATTTGATTTTTTAGTTGAACTTTGACCACAAATATATGACAATTTAATTATGTTCATGAAATTCTAAAAATTTCTATTGATTCACCATTAATAATATTATCAACAACAACTTTTAAAATTTCATGAACATAATTAAATTGTCATATATTTGTGGTCAAAGTTTAACAAAAAAAAATCAAATTGAATAAACATTTAGGGGACTGAGAGAGTACTTGCTTTGCTGATGACGATTATAGTCTATAATCTAAAATATTTGCTAAAAAAAGAGTACTCCTATATTAGCTTTATCAGCTTTATCAAAGTATCCTAAAGCTACTTTTAATTAGGTGTATGGTACTATGTACTGTAGTAGAAAATGAATTGTTAAATTTTCAAAAGTTCGGATAGATGAAGACAAGTGCGGCAAAAGAATACTTGAATTTTGATCATTGTAAAAAATAAATCTAATTAAATATTAATATGGGCTATTAATTTACAATATAAAAATAATATTAATATTTGATGTGCCCATAATAATATATTTTGCCCCATAATTGTTAATCCGGGCCAAAACCAAATATGGTTTATAGGGATCCCTATTTCATGAGAACCTCGTCTAAGTTTGGTTCTCGTATAGTAGTTCTAGCTAAAGTTATGCTTATAGTTATGATTATTGTTCTGGTTGTCACCGAAGTTATGGTTATTGTTCTGGTTGTCGTCGAAGCTATGGTTATTGTTCCGATTGTCGCCAAAGTTATAGTTATGGCTTGGTTCTCGCATGTTATATGTTATATGTCGCATAGCGCATAATTTATGTTATATGTTATATGTCGCATGGCGCATGATATTTGTTATATGTTATATGTCGCATCTCGCATCTTGGTTCTCTCAACATGCTTTTGTCTCCAGGTGAGAACCCTGCCAAAGCCTCTTGACCTTATGAAATCTCTTATTAAGATATCCCTTCGTTGTGGGCGTGACACGTGCCAAGTGAAGAGAATAATGTTCCCCACTATCTTGGCCATGTATATATACTTCCTCCATTTCCATTTGAAGGTATGTCTCAAGTTTAAGCTTTCTCTCTCTCTCTCTCTCTCTCTCTCTCTCTCTCTCTAGAAATATGTTATATATGAGATGTTATGAATGAGATTGATGATTCTCACGTCGGAGGGTTTTGGGGGGAAAGGTCCTCCACCCCTAATGGTGTTTTGTCTTGTAGGTCCCACATTATATCGGACCCGAGGAGCTTTCTTTCGAATCGGACACCGTTGCTATCCCCGATCAGTCCTGTGCAACACATTTGACGGTGTAGTATCAATATTATTTTTTTTAATTTTTAATTTCTATTGGGATTTTTGTGTCATAAATCTTTATGAAGTTGATCATCTAATCCGAATAGAACCATTTTCAAAAATGGAGGATATACTTCCTTCCTCCATCACATTTTAATTTATAAAAACTTCATTTGTGTGTCCACTCAACTTATAAAACTAATATGGACGTTTTAAATAATATGATATTAACTGTCATGATGATGCCGCCACATATTTTGGGGTCTGAATGTAAGCTAGGATATCTGATTGGATATTGTTTGGATGTACCTAGAACACAATACAGGAAATGAGCACCGTTAAGGTCAAAGTTGAATGTTACTCCAACTCAGCCCCTCGAGTGTAAGAGTAAGATATCTTAGAGAATATAAGAACTTGAGGACAAGACTTTGGATTGTCTTGGAGTGTTTGTATGTTTTAGAGTTTAGACAATGTGACTTACAATGTCAATTTGACACTTACCTTGTCCAAGGGGACAAGGGCTTTCTATTTATAGGTGATGGAGAGGTGCTTGTTGAGGTAAGCCATGAGATCAGCCCTAAGGGGCATCTTAGTCTTTGACCAGGTACACGTGCCCGCATCGGATTGGGCCTGCCAGTAAAGCAAGATTCACTAACAGAGGGGATGTCGTTGATGTGGACAGGAGCCGTGTATTTGGGAGAGTTGACGCGGCGCAATAAATGAAATAGTAGGCGCCTGAGCCGCATTCAATGCGATGGGAATAAGCCGGCTAGTGTATGTCAGAGCCAGTAAGTAAACTTGCTCTGTAAGCTTTGACTTTAACCGGGAGTCTGGTGAGATAAACGAGAGTCTGGTATGAGACCACAGTCAACATCTTGGGCGCGGTCAATGATATTGACGCGGGTACGGATGGAGCAGTCACAGTTCCCGCGGTTACCCTACTTACAGTCTGGATCTCTGCGGTCTTGACTGGGACGGTCTGAGAGGATCGCGGTCTTGACCTTGACGACCTATCTGTCCGCGATCTTGACTCTGGCGGTCTAGGGTATGACACATCATACTTGGCCTTTGGACCAGACCGAGCTTGGGCCCGGTCTAACTGGTTCGGGCTTATCAGTGGCCCCTAAATCTAAGTGAGAGATTATTTATGGTCTGAGTGAGGAGCTATACTTGCTAGGCTCGGTCTTGTCAGATCACTCTTTGCGGTCACCAGTGTTGGCTTTTTTCACTGATTTTGCTCTGCCTCACGTGCAAATTGGCACATGTAAGAGGCACGTGAGAAAGCTTGTAGAAGCTTTCTTGCTATGCTTCCCGTTTATGCTGGTGGGCCCCTTGGCATGTGAAGCGCCAGCGCGTGTCAGGTACGGATGAAACGTGTAAATAATCCAAGAGGCGCCATTAATTGCCAACCAGCAAAAATTCGAAATTTAAGGCATTGACGCCGGTTCGTGATTTGAGGGAGACGGTTTGTGGGCTAATTAATACGGGTCGACCCGTATATGTAGGCCTATAAATACCAAACCCTTTCTTCCTAAAACCCTTTTATCAACTTCACGCCTTCAAATTGTTTTTAGAAAGAGAAAAATTTGCTTATTTCCTTAGCGTTTTCTTCCTCATATCTTCCTTTCGTAAGTAATTTTTGCTTTTAGTTCCCTCTTCCTTTGTATTTCTGCTCCTTAGGACCAACGATGATGACCATTACTTTCGGTCCAGTTCGTCCCTTAGAGTTAGGAGATGGGAATACTCCTAATACCTTCGATGACTGTAAACAGTCAGGGGGTATCTATAGGAATGTTGCCCATGCTTGGGTTAGGCTGTCCCTGGAGAGCTTTATATATTTCTGTGAGAAGTATCAATGGGGGAATTGGGTCCCACCCCGGTTGTGGGAGGCCAAGAAAAGGCTGGTCGTGAACGGTGATATGGTGGTGTTGGGTGATTATAATCGTTTAAGGAATTTTGTGATGGGGGTTTGTTGCAGGTTTCCCTGAGAGAGAGAGAGCAGGCGTTGAACGCCGTTGAACTGGTGAGGAGAGCAATTCATAATCCTGGAGTGATAACTAATTGGGAGAAAGTTTCCCTAATGGACCCTAACGAAATGAATGTTGAATCTTGCTTGGCCACTGAGGACTGGAGCCTTCCCTTAGATGTGGAACCTTTAAACATTATTCATTTCGAAGTCCAGACCGAGGCCCCTTTTGTGCCCGTAGTGAACTTGGAGAGTAGTGAGGATGATGGTGAAGAGATGGAGGTGGAACCCTCAAGGGGGTCTTCTACCGGTCTCTTTGGCTCTGAGAGCGCGGATATCGAGGAATATGACTGCGAGTAGGAAGACCGCATGGCGACAGATATGGCCCAGAAGGCAACAAAGATCGTTGATGCCTTCGAGGAGGATGCCGCTGCCCGCGGCAAGAGTCATGCTGATACCACAAATCCTAGTCGCGGCAAGAAGAGGAAAGCCAAGGAGGTGACCCCTACGGACTAGGAGGCTGAGATATATACCACCTACGCTGTTGACCCCAGCTGTTTCCGTGTCCGCGGCCTTCAGGAAGTAGAGATGAAGGGGAAACTGAGACCGGAGATGGTGGCAGATGTCCGCGAGGACAATAGAGCCTGCATCTTCTATGGGGTCCAGTTTGATAACGGTCTGAGACTCCCTCTTGATCCCTTTATCAACATATTTCTCAATTTCAACTGCCGCCTTCCCATACACTTAACCCCCAATTCCATTCGAGCCCTTGTCTCTTTCATTGCGGTCTGCAGGGTTTTAGGTTTTGAACCTTCCCTTTCTGGGCTGTATGCCTTCTACTCCAACCAAATAACCAACGACAATCTTGGGCTGAAAACTAAGAACAACTCTGCCCGAACTTTTTCTGCCCCTACAAATAAATTTAACAAGTGGAACTAGAAGCACATCATGGTCATTGAGTCTAGATTTGGGTGGTCCATCTCCAAACCGACGAATCTTGTCCCTGTTAGGGTTGCTGCCAGCTCTTATCCTAAATCGGATGCATCTGAAGACCTACAAGTTGCCTCTCTATTTAGCCAAATTCATGACCGAGAGGGAGCAACCGGTCTTCGATATGAGCGCGATTATCCATAGTGAACCCTTGTTGATCTTTTCAGGGGTGGCACCTCGAAGGGAGGGTAGCTACTATGCCCCTAGGGTGACCATTGGGCCCTAACTCCATGATCCCGATTGGAGGGTTCATGAGTTTTACTATTTTGAGGGCGATTGCAGAACTTGCATGATAGGTGTGGACTGTGAATCTCAGGAGTGGATTGGTCTCTTTTTCTGTCTTTATTTGAACTGCTCTGTTTTTGCTTTTCATTTTTTGAGTTGCTCTCTAATCAAACTCCTTTTTCTTTCAGATTATATCTAGAAATATTCCTGAGATGGCCAAGCTTAATACTTCCCAAATGAAGGCAAGCAAACTACGCCAGGAGGAGAAAGAGGCAGCGGCCAGACAAGCGGCCTTGGGTAAAGTTGCTGCTAAGGGCGTTTTTCTGCCCGTTGTTGACAAATCATCTGGCACTCCTCTGACCCATCTAGGAAGAGGTCTGCCTCTGAGACTAAGCCTGCGGGCAGGGAGAAGATGCCAAGGAAGCAAGATTCTGAAGTGACTCCTCTCCCCACTTCTTCTTCATCGGCAGAGGGAGGCTATCAGCTCGAGCTTCTACCCATTGCTTCCAAATGAAGTTCGCGAAGCTGCCTGGGGCTTGAGTGATAAGCTCGTAAAGTGCCTCCGGTTCAAGGGGTGGACCCTTACTACCGTGGGGGCTATAATTCTGTAATAGGGCAAGGGGCTCTGAATAGGCTCTATGCCCCTGATTTTTATGGGATCGTGGTTTCTAAGATGAACTCCTCCGCTCTATCCGGAGATCTTGGCTTAATGGCCATTGAGGTAAATTCTCTTCGAATTTTCTAATCCTAAATCTCAACTTCTCGCGACCGCAGATTGCTAACTATTTTTCCTTCATGCTCGCAGATGTCTAACAAGTCCATGAGGCTTCGGGAGATCAATGACGAGTAAGCCAATAGCTTGTTCGATCAGGCCATGGTTTTAGGGAAGGCCGAGGAGAAAGTTAGGACTCTGAACGAGTCGCTGATCGAGAAAGAGGCCGATCTGAAGGAATTTATTGGTCGACTTGATGCGGCCAATCAATCTTTGGATAAGGCAAAGGGGACGCTGGATGAGATCTGCGGGCAGAAGGAGGCGCTTGAGAAGAGGAATGATGAACTGGCGGACAAGTTGGAGTCCGCTAAAAAGACAGTCCTGACCTTGGAGGCTTCTGTGGACAAGCTGTCCGACGAGATGTTTCCCCTGAAGCAGTTTCAATTGGAGAAGGATGCCCTCCTGGCCACTGCTCGCAAGGAGGGAGTTGAGGAGTACAAGAACTCCCAGGAGTGCTAGGATGAGTTTGTTGCGAAAGCTACTTCTCAATATGAGCTTGGCTGCAAGACGCAGCTAAGGAACTTTGCTGCTAAGGGCAAGTTCACTGTAGAGCAGTTAGCCTTAATAGGCTCCTTAATCTCCACAGATGTTTATTGCCTGCCCGGGCATGCACTGGTCCCTCTGGTTGAGGAGCAAATTGCCAATTTAGAGCTTGCAGCGGCCTCATCTTTGCCTCCTGTGGCCGCGGTCACCGTTCCCAGCCTTATGGACAAGATTGATAGGATGAGGTTTGGCTCGGAAGGGTTATCTTACGATGAAGCTGCTGCTCGCCTGTTTCCTAACGGGCCTGCAGTCAGCTCTATTTTTGGACCGCGGTCAGCTCCTGCTCCAGCTCCTCCAACTGAACCATTAACAACAGCCCTAGTGATTGAATCAACTAAAAGTCTCCCTTCTCCTACGCCTGTCTCCGAAGTTCCAACTGATCCCAAATCTGCTCAACCCACATCTTAGGATTTTTCTTTCTTTCTTCTTGTAATAGATTTGTAGGATTTTGTAATCATTTTATCTATTAATGGAAAGTATTTTTCTTAACTATTCTTGTTTTACTTAGGCTGTTTTAAGTTTTTGCAATGTTTGAATACTTTTGATTTTAAATATCAATGCATTAGTTAAGCTTGTATTCTTTCTTTTCCTATTTCCATCTTTTTGACTTGGAATAATTATTTTTGACTCAATGTCGCGGTCACGGGCATGGTAATGCCTGCTGACCGCATTTATGAGTTGATAACTCTTTATTTAAAACCGCTTGAGTTTTTTGTGAGAGTTAGCCCTTTTCTCTATGATCGTGTTTGTTATGGTCTTGGACGATTTTGTGGTCTTTACCCCATTTCGTCTATTTGGCTTTTAAAACTTCTTTTGATCACTCCCCTCCACTTACGCTTATTTAGAGTTTCAATTCTGTTCCATAATTCGAAAGAGTCAAGGCAAGCTACTTTCATTTGGGCATGCAGATTGTGGTCGTGAGGCTATAGTCCGCGCAATGGCAGGAGTCAGCCGGTGCCGGCATCTGTATCCACTATTGGTGGTTCACGCGGTTTGACTCTTTGGAGTCTTGTGGCGATCATGTACGGGCTTATATGTTGGCCTTTGTACCTACAGGCGTGCGATCAACAGCCAATGAGGCCTACGTGCATTTTGTGGGTACGGGCACTATTTTGGCCTTTGTCCCCACGGGCATCTATATCCACTATTGGTGGTTCATGCAAACAAGACTGGGAGTCGTGTCCGCAATTGTGTACGGGCTTGATGGCCTTTGTGTATAAAGGTGTGCGATCTTTAAGAGACCTTTGCGCATCAGTAGGTAGGGGCTCTTTTATTGGCCCTTGCACCTACTCTTGTATTGGCCCTTGCACCTACTGGCATCCGCTATATATATGTGTGTATATATATATATATATATATATATATATATTGGCAGTCACCTTTGCTATTTTAGCTGGTGTAATATTGCTACGATAGTTTATACAACAATTTTATGCAAAAAATGCCTTGCTATTTATATAATTGTTGCCTCTATCACCCTTTTACAATACAATGATTTAAAAAATAATACTTTCTAAGGTGATCGCTATTCCAAGCGTTCTTGAGGTATTGTCCTTCTCTTGTCCGCAATTTATAGGTACCTTCTTTTATTATCTTGGTAACCTCGTACGAACCTTCCCATTTTGGGGAGAGTTTGTGGAAACTAGCCTGGGACCCTTGTACTTCAACATTTATTAGCACCCAATCCCCACTTGAGAAACTTCTCTTATTCACTCTTTTATCATGATGCTTCTTGGCTTTCTGTTTGTAGTTCACCATTTTTTCACTTGCCCGAATTCTCCTTTCTTCGAGATCATCCAAGTCATACCTTCTGTTTGCCTCGTTTTGAGACTCATCGAAGTAGGTGACTCTATAGGATGGTAAGGCTACTTCTACTGGAGCAACTGCCTCTGATCCATATGTGAGTGAAAAAGGGATTTCTCTCGTTGAATTTCTGATCGTAGTGCAGACAACCCATAGTGCGGTCTGGAGCTCATCTAACCAGCGTCCTCCTCGTCCTTCCAAAATTTTCTTTAGGGCGAACAGGGCTAACTTGTTTGCGGTCTCAACTTGACTGTTTCCTTGGGGATAAGCTACTACGGACAAGTGATGTTGAACTTTCATTCTATCACATTCAGCTGTAAATTTTGCAGCAAACTGACTGCCGTTGTCCGAGACTATTGCTCTTGGAACCCCAAATCTGCACCAGATGTGATCGTGGACAAAATTGATAACATGCTCCTCGGAGATGGTGGCCAAAGCTTTTGCTTCTGGCCACTTTGTAAAATAATCCATGGCCACCACTACGTACTTAATATTTCCTCGGGCAGTTGGAAATGGTCCTATTAGATCAATCCCCCAAGTATCAAATGGCTACGATGGAATAACCAAAGTCTGCTCTGTAGATGGGAGTCTAGGAATATCCGCAAACCGCTGGCACTTATCACACTTTCTTACATACTCTTTGGCATCTTTTCTCATTGTTGGCAAATAAAACCCTTGGAATTTTATCTTGTTCGAGAGAGTGCGAGCACCAGGATGTCTGCCACAAACTCCTTCATGGACTTCGTAGAGTAGATTGGTAACCATATGAGCTTTGACACATCTTAGCAAAGGCTTGGTGAATGACCGCCGATATAATACTCCATCCAAGATAATGTATTTCCCGAACACCTTTTTAATGAGTCTAGCCTTTGCTTGATCCTCGGGGAGGGTTTCCTTCTCGATGTAATTCTGATTTCATCTACCCAATCCCTTTCTTGATCTTCAATACTGTTTATCTGAATTCGATCTATAGCAGGTGCTTCTGCGAACTCTATTTGGCAGTCCGCATCTAAGTCTATGATTTCCTGATAGGTGATTCTGGAGAGGAGGTCTACTTCTGTGTTGTCCTCTCTCATTACTTGGTTCAGCTCATAGTATATGAAGCTTTTGAGAAGGGATTTGGCTAGACCGCAGTACTTGGCTAGCACTAGGTTGATCGTGTCATATTCCCCCTTTATTTGGTTCACTATGAGTTGAGAGTCACTACTTATCTCAATATTTTGAACTCCCAAGTCTCTGGCTAATTCCATGCCTGCTATTATTGCTTCATACTTAGCCTGATTGTTTGATGCTTCGAACTTGAATCTCAAGGCTCTCTTAAATTTCTCCTCGCAGGGCACGATCAAGAGTATGCCCGCTCTGCTCATTAAATTACTCGCAGATCCGTCCACGAATAAATTCCAAACTTCTTCTGAACGCTCTTTGAGCGGTATAATTTTTGCTTCTGAGCTCTCTTGGGCTTCTTGGGATTCTATCCTCTTTCTCTTCCCCAGGTCGATGTCCGCTAGTTTAAATGATGTTTCTGCCACAAAAACAGCTAAGGCTTGTGCTTTGATTCTCCTTATGGCGGAGTAGGCGATCTGGAACTTAGTGAGTTCTATAGTTCATGCTAGCATCCTCCCCGAGGACTCTGGTTTATGCAAAACCTTTCTAAGCGGGGCCTCAGTGAGTATAGTTATATGGTGTGCAGAAAAGTAAGCTCGTAATTTTTGAGCTAATAAAAGCAAGGCGTAAGCTAATTTTTCTATATTAAGATAACGCCCTTCTACGGCGGACAACGCCTTAGATACATAGTAAACTGGTTTTTGAGAGTTATTTTCATCTCTTACAAGAACAGCGGTTACTACCAGATCAGTGACCGCTAAAAATAGAAAGAGCTCTTCCCCGGGCACCGGGCTGCTGAGTAGAGGGGGCTGCCCGAGGTATTTCTTCACTTCTTCAAAAGCTTGATCACAGAACTCGTTCCACGCGAACTTGTCAGCTTTCTTCCCCCCTTTAAGAGTTTTAAAGAAGGGGAGGCATCTCTCTGCAGACCGTGAGATGAAGCGTCTTAATGCGGTTATGCGCCCATTGAGTTTTTGCACATCTTTCATGCATGCAAGAGGCTTCATGTCTAACAGTGCTTGGATTTTTTGTGGGCTAGCTTCAATTCCTCGCTGGTTGACCATGAATCTGAGAAACATGCCCGATTTGACCCCAAATGAACATTTAAGGGGGTTTAGTTTCATATTGTTGCGGCGCAAGTTGGAGAAAGTTTCTTCCACGTCAAGCTCGTGGGAGTTTTCTCTTGTCTTTATGACCATGTCGTCAATATAGGCCTCCATATTTCTCCCCAATTGGTCTTTAAAGACAATGTTAACCATTCGTTGGTAGGTGGCTCCTGCATTTTTCAGTGCAAAGGGCATCATTGTGTAGCAGTACGTCTTGCCCGCAGTGATGAAAGCTACTAAGGAGACATCTTCGGGAGCCATTTTGATATTGTGATAGCCAGAGTATGCATCAATGAAGCTTAGAACTTTGTGTCCGGCTATCGAATCTACCAAGCGGTCAATGCGAGGAAGAGGGAAGCAGTCTTTGGGGCATACTTTGTTGAGATTAGTAAAATCAACGCACATCCTCCATTTGTCATTGACTTTTTTCACCATGACTACGTTTGTCAGCCAGTTAGGATAAGACATTTCTTTTATTATCCCTGTCTTAAGTAGCTTCTCGACCTCTTCCTTGATCTCTATCTCCTTGTCTGGAGAGAAATACCTCGATTTCTGGTGTATGCGTTTGAAGGTGGAATCATCATTAATTTTATGGAGGATTACGTCCTCATTGATTTCCTGCATGTCTTCCACCCTCCACGCGAACACATCACAGTTATTTCGGAGGAATTCTATCAAGATCATCCTATCCTCGGGATGAATTTCCAGCCCGACCTTAACTTTTTGCTCGGGATAGTGGAAATTGATTACCACTTACTCGAGCTCATTGTTAGGCCAGAGGTCGCTAATTTCCTGATTATGGAGGGAGTCTATCACGATTACTGGGGGGTTGGCTCTTGCCTCTGGGAGTGCTGACATGGAGTATATAACCTCTCGGTCTATTTCTCCCAGAATTCCTCTGTCAACGTATCCCCCTTCAATGGGAGCCAACCTTTTTGCCCTTCTGCTCTTCTTGAGCTCAATTTTTGTAGAGTGAAAAGAAAGCATGCCAATTAGCTCGGGCACGGGGTTAATTTCTTTGCCTTTGCCCTTGTTTTTGCTTTGTTTGTCCTTACCCTTTTTCTGCGGGTAAGAGGTCTGGCCTTTCTCTGCTTTTCTTTTCTCCTCCAATGTCCGGAGGAACCTCTCGGGCTGGTCCTTTATGGTTGCAACTCCACCCGGAGTGTTAAATTTTATTCTTTGATGGGGGACAGAAGCAACTATTCCCAATGCGGCCTAAGTGGTCACGCCTAATATAGCATTGTATTGGGAGGGCAGATCAACCACCATGAACGTGATTTTGGCCGTTTTCTGCAGGGGTGTCTCCCCAATAGTTACTTCGAACTCCATTGTCCCCTTTACCCTGACGGCGTGATTTGTAAACCCCTCAAGCAGACCAGCGTAAGGAGTCAGGTAGGCCTCGGTCATCTACATCCCTACTAAGGTATGGTAGTAGAGGATGTCTCTGGCTGCACCGTATCAATTAAGACTCACCTAATGTTTGCTAGGGCAATTCTCATACGAATGGTGAGGGGCTGAGTAGAATGAAAAAGGGTGGAGGCAAATCCACTCCTTTTAAACCCGATTTCTTGATCTGGAGGGAGAGCTGTTTGTTGGAGGGAGCTTCTACTCCAATAAAATTGATGTCATATGTCTCCAACTCGTCCTTGCTGTTGTTATCTCTCTCCCTCCTCTCGAGGCCACGTTGGGGTCGTGCCCGCTGGACGTTATTGGTATTATTGGCATTCTGGCCCCGCACCCACTTGGTCAATTCCCCATTATTGATCTTTTTCTGAATGATCCTCTTCAGCTAGAAACAATCTTCTGTGTTGTGACCGTGGTCACTATGATAATCATAGAATTTTTCCCTACTCCTTTCGTTTGGCTTTCTGCCCATTGGTGGAGGACGGGAAATTTCCATTGTTTTCAAAATAGCTGCCCGTGTTGAGTTCAGGGGAGTAAAAATTGTTTCCTCCGTCAATTTTCTGATCTTGTCTATACAGTGGCTTCGGTTTTTCCCTTAGTTATTGTCGTGGCCAGATCCCTGACCCATCTCTTGGACCTGACTAATTCTTTCTTTGGCGGGTCCGCGGGCAGCGGTGTCGTTTGGCTCTTCTGCTGAGGCAATGGCAGAAGCTCGCTCATACATTTCCTACACGCTCTTAGGCCAGTTGGAGGCAAAGTTCATTTTCAGGAAGCTGCTGGAGAGACCGCCTTTAAAGCAGAGCTGGATGTCACTCTCGGACAGGTCTACAATCTGCTCGCTCATTTTTCTGAACCGAGTGATGTAGGATTTCGTGGTCTCCGTCCCAGTCTGTTTGACTCTGATCAGGTCTGTCTTAAGCCGCGCGGGCTCGCCTGCTCCAGCAAATGAATTTAAGAAGATGCTCCTTAATTGGTTGTAGGTTCTTATGGATTTGGGCTTAAGGGCCAACATCCAAGATAAGGCTTTGTCCGTGAAGGTACGGCCAGATCTTTGCACATGACAGCTTCGTCCGAGGAAAATAGGGCCTTCTGCCCTTCAAACTACCCCATATGACACTTGGCATTTGTAGAGCCATCATACGTTTAGATCTGGGGGCTTCCCTTTTTGTATTGGTACCCGCGCAATCTTATCAGCAAAGGCATCCATGGTGCGGCCTTACTTCATTGAAGTTTGTTGGTGGGTCTCCCACATTTGATGCAAGAATTTGATAAATTCCGGCCTCTTGCTGTCCATCTTGGATTTCTTAGGACGCGGAATCACGACCTTCCCCTTGGCGTGAGCCATGGATCTTGCTTTGGATTTCTCGCGGTGAGGATTTGATTGAGCCTCTTCTCCTCTCTCTCCTCATCATCATCAATCTCCACAATCCCCTCTATATCCACTTGACCGCGGTCAAAGGTTGGTTCAGCCCGTTTTATCCCTCTAGCTTGACTAGCAAGCAAGTGAGTGGGGACTCGTTAGGAGAACCTTTGTGACCCTTCTTGGAGGGGGACTCCACCATTGGCTTCCAACTCCACAAACTCCAGTTGGGCATCATTTATGGCCATGGCTCAGCCACTAGTTTAGACCTTGCGGCCAAGGTTTCGTTTCTCTTGAGGATTAACTCCAGAGTGATAGAAGTGTTAGGAGAAGTGCTAGGAGTGGTGGGGGTTTTTGGACTAGGATTTTGGAGTGCCTTTTATTTTCTGGCCTCCTCCATAAGCTTCTTTAAATCCCTTTGAGCAGGGGAAAGGTTACCTAAACTGTGATCACGGCCCCCAACCGGTTAAAGGACGAGGTGCTTGGCCTGACAGGATTGATTTGTGAGGGAGAAGCTTGGTTACTCTTAGGAGTTGACAGAAAACCAGAGTTTCTGAGAGGAATAGACATTTTCAACGGTAAAAAAGGCTAAAAATGAATTATTTTTTTTGACGGTAAGTGTTTGGAACACGGTGTTTGCTTAGATAGACACAAATTTACGAGAAAATTAAGATTTTTCCCGGCAATGGAACCACTGATGACGCCACAGATTTTGGGGTCTGAATGTAAGTTAGGATATCTGGCTAGATATTGTTTGGATGTCCTAGAACACATCACAGGAAATGAGCACCGGTAAGGTCAAAGTTGGATGTTACTCCAACTCAGGCCCTCGGGTGTAAGAGTAAGATATCTTAGAGAATATAAGAACCTGAGAACATGACTTTGGATTGTCTTGGAGTGTTTGTGTGTTTTAGGGTTTAGACAATGTGACTTACAATGTCAATTTGGCACTTACCTTGTCCAAGGGGACAACGACTTTCTATTTATAGGTGATGGATAGGTGCTTGTTGAGGTAAGCCATGAGGTCAGCCCTAAGGGGCGTCTTAGTCTTTGACCAGGTACACGTGTTCGCATCGGATTGGGCCTGCCAGTAAAGCAAGATTCACTAACAGAGGGGATGTCGTGGATGTGGACAACAGCCGTGTACTTGGGAGAGTTGGTGTGGCGCATTAAATAAAATAGTAGGCGCTGAGTCGCATTCAATGCGATGGGAATAAGCCGGCTACTGTATGTCAGAGCCAGTAAGTAAACTTGCTCTGTAAGCTTTGACTTTAATTAAAAGTCTGGTGAGATAACCGGGAGTCTGGCATGAGATCGCAGTCAACATCTTAGGCGCGGCCAATGATATTGATGCGGGCACAGATGGAGCAGTCACAGTTCTCGCAGTTACCCTACTGACGGTCTGGATCTCCGCGGTCTTGACTGGGACAGTCTGAGAGGATCGCGGTCTTGACCTTGACGGCCTATCTGTCCGCGGTCTTGACTCTGGCGGTCTAGGGTATGCCACGTCATACTTGGCTTTTGGACCAGATCAAGTTTGGGCCCGATCTAACTGGTCCGGGCTCATCATGTCATATTCATAATAATTATTTACGTATTATTATCTATCTCATTTTACTTCTCATATTTTGAAATTATACAATTTTTTTTATTTTTCTTGTACTAAGTTAAATTTTTGAATTGAGTTGGAATGCACGGAGTATATATTTTTCAAAGACAATTGAATAATTCCTAGATTTTTCATCATTATTGTTCATCATTTTCCGATATGACGAAATGAGATTTTTTTCTCAAATAATTTCATTTTAAAAATCTAAATCCCAAAATAATTCACATTTGAAATTATTTGTCAAAATGACCAACTTTTTGGAATTCGCTACACGGTGTAGCGAGTTTCTAATTTTTTCGATTAAAATCGCAACACGGTGTAGCGAATTTAAATTTGCTCAATTTTATTTTAATTTATGCTATTAAAAAAAACTTTGAACTCGCTACATAGTGTAGCGTGTTCAAATTCAATAAAATGTCAAAGTCAAAGTAAGTTTAAGTTTGTACTTCTCCTCCTCCGTCTCACTTTAAATTTCAAAATAAATGCAAAAATTATGTATTAATAAAAAAAACTAAATATAAATATTATTTTTTCCATTTCAAATAAATACTTTAAAAAATATACTTCTATAAAAAAAATTATAATCTTCATTTCAAAAATAAATATTATTTTCCACTCAAAATGAATAACCAAAAAATAATACTACATTTTTTATCCAAAAAAATGAACATTACTTTCTTCATCCCAATGGATATTTATAAAAATAATACTGCTTCATTTGCCTCAAAAACTAATGTTTGTAATATTAATGCTTTCGTTTCAATATATGACATTAATTTTTTAAACAAATGAAGTAATAATTTATAAAATATTCATTGGGATGAAGATAGTAATTTATTTTTTTTTGACAATGTAGTATTCTTTTGTAAAAATTAATGTTTATAATGTTTGTGTCTTCGTCTCAGAAAATGAATATTAATTTTTGAGACAAGTAAAGTATAGTATTCTTTTTAAAAATGTTCATTGAGACAAAGGAAGCAATTTTTTATTTTTTTTGGATATAGAAAGTAGTATTAATTTTTAAATTACTCATTGGGATGAAGGAAGTAATGCTCATTTTTTGGGATAAAAACTGTATTATTATTGTTTGGTTATTCATTTTGACTCGAAAGTAATATTTATTTTTGAAATAAAGAATATAATTTTTTATAAAAGCAAAATTTTTAAAGTATTTATTTGAGATGGAAAAAATAATATTTTTATTTAGTTTTCTTTATTAATACATAATTTTTTGTATTATTATTTTGTAATTTAAAGTGAGACGGAGGAGGAGAACTACAAACTTAAAGTTACTTTGACTTTGACATTTTATTGAATTTGAATTCCTGTGTAGCGAGTTAAAATTTTAGTTTTTTTTAAGCATAAATTAAAATAAAATTGAGCAAATTTAAATTTGCTACACCGTGTAGCGATTTTAACCGAAAAAATTATAAACTCGCTACACCGTGTAGCGAGTTCCAAAAAGTTGGTCATTTTGACAAATAGTTTTAAATGTAGGTTATTTTGGGATTTAGATTTTTAAAATTGAATTATTTGAAAAAAAAATCTAAGAAATGACAACAAAAAATAGATTTAAAATCCATGTTATTACTAATATGTCTACTAATTAAGCTTACTAATCATAACCTAGGTATTAAACTATATTAGTACTTTACACGATACTAATTAAATTATTACTGCTAATAAAATAATATCTAGCACAAGGATTTTAAAATACTTAATTAGCAAATGATGAACTATTGTAGAGGTGGCCGGTTCACTAAACCGCCGGTTAGCCGGTTAAAAATCGGCGGTTTTCAACCTTGAAATCTTCAATCGGAACCGAATCCCCTAACCGGTTAAACCGGTTACGGTTTAGGCGGTTGACGGTAACGGTTATCTGGTTAACCTCCGGTTTGACGGTTTGGATCTGCTCGGTCGAGTTTTTGGTGTTGCTCGGTCGAGCAACCCTTTTAGGGTTTAGGGTTTGAGGGTTGCTCGGCCGAGTCTTTGGTGTTGCTCGATCGAGCAACCCTTTTAGGGTTTAGGGTTTGAGGGTTGCTCGGCCGAGTCAAATAGTAGTGCTCGGCCGAGCATATCATTTTTTCAGTTAATTTTTTAACAGTTTTCGTTAACTTTGTATGTAGTATATTAATTTTATTTTTTTTCAAATTTTTTTTTTTTGATAGATAATACTATTTTATACTTAAATTTACTACATACATTTTTTGCAAAAAGGTTTATAAAAAAAGTTATGAATTTTTAAAAAAATAAAAGTTAACGGTTTTTTGAAAAAAGTTAACTTTTAATTTTTTTCAATTTTTTTTGGATAAATAAGACTATTTTAGACTTAAGTTTACTACATACATTTTTTGAAAAAAGGTTTATAAAAAAAGTTATGAATTTTGAAAGAATGAAAACTTAACTTTTTTTAAAAGAAACGAAAGTATATAAAAGAAAAAAGGGACGGTACCCTTAAATTTTATTAATCAAAATAAAATTACAAAGAGGGGGACAACCAATCTTACCCTTTTATAAATAAGGGGGGGGGGACATTTAGGAGCCTTTATCTCAACCTAACTATTATAATTAATTAAAAATAAACCTAATCTAAAGTCTAAACTAATTTAATTAAAATAAAAATTAATCTAAAACATCATTCATTCATCACTACTTTCCGTGGAGTTCTCGACATCGTATTGATATCTTGGATCCAATAGATCCTCATCATAAGACATGTCTTGTTGCCTTTTTTCCGCTCTAACCCAATCGGCAAGTAAAAATTGATGTTCCAAGTTTTCACTTGTTAGTTGAGAACGTCTTTCATCCAAAACATTTTCACTAACGCTAAATGCCGATTCAACCGCCACCGTTGAAGCGGGAGAGGCTAATACTTCTTTAGCAACTATGAAAAGTATAGGATAAATGTCTTTCCTTCTTGACCACCATTGTAAAACATCAAATTCATTTGAATTTGGATCTTGATTTAATTCAAAGTTTGTAGTGAAATAAGTTTCTAACTCCACAGAAAGGTTTGATGAAGATGAAGATGAACCTCGAGAAGGACCATATTTTTTACTATACAAATTTGCAAAAAAAACTATATGGATCCCCACTAGTAAAACTTGGTTGAGAAGTAGAGGAATCATCTTCATGTTGTTGGCTTTGAGAAGTGTTTCCATATAAGGCATTATACTCATTAAAAAGGTTAATCAAATCATTTTTTGTATCATTGACAATAATTGACGGAAATCATAACTACCGTCACCATCGGGATATAATTTCATATAGTAATAAGTTATAATGGACTCTAAATCATATAATTTAACTCGATGATCTAATAACTTTGCAACCAAGAAAAGAGATGGAATAGTGTCAAAATATTTAAGCCACTTTTGTCTCATGTTAAAAATGCATTGTTTTTAAATAAGACATTCTTTTAAATTGTCAAAAATAGTAACAATTGCAATACAATGCTCTAGCACCAAAACGGAAGTTGGATAATAAACTTCCGAAAAAGCCAAAGTAGCGGTATTAAAAATTTTTAACAATTCACATAAATTAATGCATGCATTTCAATGATAAGTAAATAGAGGTTCATGATAGCCAATTGACATAAAAAATTGCGTTAGGAGATCTTTATAAGTAAAATCATCGCTTAACATTTTATAGGTGGAATTTCACCTAGTTGGAACATCGTAAGTAAAATATTTGTCCGACACATTTTTACTTCTTAAAAACCTTATCCATTTTTTTGTATTAGAATTTTTTTTTGAAATAAATTGAAGAGCTCGTCTAATTGGCTTAACATTAGTTTCTAATGCATCTAAACCATCTCTAACACATAAATTAATTATATGACATAAACATCTAATATGAAAAAACTTACCCCCAAGTGAGGGTTGACAAACGGTAATTAAATCGGGCAAACTAGCCGTATTAGCACTTGCGTTGTCAAATGAAATAATAAATATTTTATTTAAAATACCATATTCAAGAAAAATCTCAAGCAATTTCGCACAAATATTTTTCGCGGAATGCGGTGGCTCAAAATCTTTGTAAGCAATTAATCTTTTTTGGATTTTCCATGAATTATCTATCCAATGGCAAGTAGCGCCCAAATAAGTATTTCTTTGCCAATGATCACTCCAATCATCGGCACAAATTGAAACTTTATTTTCTAATTTTGATAAAACATTAAATCTTTTTTATATCTTTCAACCACTCTAGTAATATCACGTACGAGATTCGTAAGTGGTACTCTCGTGGCGGCGGGGTTCAAAGAAAGGCGAGCAAAATTTTCTTAAAAATCACAATCCGCAAAATTAAAAGAAAGGCCTTTAACGCAAATAAATTTGGCTAGTTCATCCCTATAAACCCACTTGTCAAATTTAAAAAGGACGAAAGAAGGGGAAGACGAACCTTGTGCACCCGAACCCGAACTACGTTGTTGAAATTGTAATTGAGTTTGCGAAGCGGAAATGCCAAGTTTGTCGGGATGTTTTGCCGCCAAATGCCCGTTGAGCGTCCCATGCCCTCCGCCTCTTTTGAATACGTAAGTCGCATTACAATAGTTGCAACATGCTCGAAAATTATAATCATCCTCGGCAGTAATTTTTCTTTTGGTGAAATGAATGGCGAAGGTATCGAATTGCGGCTCTCTTTCTCTTTCTCTAAGGGATTGTCGTTGTCCCCGACCCCGACCATCTCCCCTAGGTCGGCTGCCCCTACCACTCCTAGTATTACCACTTTCAATTTCAACTTGTTCTTCTTCCTCATTTTTGTTGAATATTTGAATTTTGATGATCAAAATCATCGTTGGGGGAGGAAGAACCAACAACGGACTTGCCTAAATTGCTTCTTCTTTGATTTTCAGCCATTTGTGTAAGATAAAATGAAGTTTGAAAACAAAACGGAGCTTAAAAATGAAAAAAAAAAACACTAATTTCGATAGAAAATTAACTGAAAATGGGACAATATTTAACTGAAAATTGGATGAGGGTGAGAGAATATGTGAATATTTGAGAGTAGAAGAGAAAGAGTAGAGAGAAATAATGTGGAAATAAAATGGGAGGAGGGAGGTGATATTTATAGTTAGTAAATTAGGCAAAAAAAACATTTTTTTTTTAATTTTTGACTGCCCAAGTTAAAGTTCTGACGAACATAACGGCTAGTTTTTGAAAAAGTAGCCGTTGGAATGAGTTCTGGCGTTATGCTCGGTCGAGCAACTCATATGACTCGGCCGAGCATGACCGTTATTGGAAATTAACACACTGGAAGGTTATGCTCGGCCGAGCAACTCATATGACTCGGCCGAGCAAGTCAAAAACTGGCGGTTAACCGGCGGTTGACCGGTTTTTCAAAATTCCAAATCTTAACCGAACCGGCCAATTACCGATTTTGGTTAGTCGGTTCCGATTAACCGTCTTTGACCGATTTGACCCGATTTTGATCGATTTTCAATCATTTAATTGACCGATTCAATTTATAAAATGGATACGTCTAAACTAAAAATATTGTTTCAATAAATGAGGTTTTAGATATAAACGAAGCTTAATTAAAAAATGCCCCTCATTAAATAAATGATGAAAGATGCGAATGATAACCGTAAGAAAGGTATGGAAAGACAAAGGACTGATTACAATCAAATTAGCCATTTTTTAAGTGAATAATTTGATGAATCTTTTTTTAAAATAATAATTATTCTAATAAAATTTAAAAAGATATTATAATTTATAATATTTTTAATAATGTAATAATAACAGATTTAATAATTTTATTAAATATCATATGTTCTAAAAATTCTTTAAAATTCAATCAAATTAATTATTAAAAAAGTGGTGACTATCATTTGGGAGAGAGTATCTTTTAATATTTTGAAGAAGTTTTTACAAAAAATTACCTCAAAAAGATGCTATTTACAAAAAAAAAAAAAAAAAACATGTAAATTGTGATTTTACAAAAAAATATACCTTTTTTTCTTTCTTTTTTTAATATTTTTTTTTGTCTTTTCAGTTAAAATAACTTATAAATGCATTTATCGGTTGTTTATAACTGATAAATTCATTTATCTGTTTTTTAAAGAGTATTTTGTGCTTGATTTTTTGGCTAAACAACTGATAAATGCATTTATTACTGATAAATACATTTATTAATTGTTTATAACTAATAAATGCATTTATCAGTTATTTGACAGATAAGCGCATTTTTTTAAAAGTAGTTTTTTGTAATATTTAAATAGTTTTTGTAATATTCAACTCGTATGAGGTTTTTTTTTCTATATTTCCAAAATAATTTTTGGTAAAAGCCCCTATTTTTAATTGATACTCCTTCCGTCCCATGTCCCATATCGACTAAAAACTTAAAATGGACTGGTATATAAATATGAGAAATTACTCCGCTTCATTACCAATTCTTTTGAAGTGAAATCTCCAATATGATCTAATACTCCCTCCGCCCCAAATCTACACACTTTCCTTTTTGGGCGTCCCGCTAATATCCGCACACTTCCAAAAAGAAAATTTTATATTAATAAAATATTCACCCAACCCCACTCATTCTCTCTCCTACATTATTTTAATACTCACAACATCATTATAATTTATTACACCCTCCACTCATTCTCTCTCCACTCATTCTTTTACACTCACAACATTTTATTAAAATATCATATTTCTTAATTTTCGTGCAAATAGTGTTTGTGCTAATACTAATGGGACGGAGGGAGTACTCTTTAGTAATATTCATTCCGGTTGTGAAACCGCGTATCAATTGGGCCCATTGGGCGGCTTTTGGATACCGAGGCCCAATATGAGAATCATAGAAATTTGAAAGGTTCGTCAGTTTATACCTCTCTCCCGTTTAGGCCTTTCATTTTTTTTTTTTTTCACTATTTTTTTTTTAAAATTGATAATGCTTTAATTGCGAGTAGTTTCTTCAAATGATACTTTAACGGTATAAAACAAGGTACAAATGTGAATTATAATCGGGTAAGGCCCAATGAATTGGGCCTAAAATATAATGCATATAAGTCTCAAATACGATATAGCGAGTGAGACTTTCCTACCTTTACCCGTTGTGTCTACTCGTCATTCTCACTATATCGACCTAGACACAATAAGAGCGAATAGTGACTAAGGCATGGAATTAATGTATGTCGAGCAAGGCACCCATCAAAGCCAATGGGTGCTCCATCAAAGGACGAGTAGACCTTCCTCGGTCACTATCTATGACAAGGAAATGGGCTTCCCTATCCTTACTCCCCTGCTCATCGTTATCAACTTAGGTCGACCAAGCATCACATGCCGAGCAGAGTGTCTCCTAGGCATACGTGCAAAAGACAATTATCTAATCCTATTCAAAAAAGGATTGTGAGTAGTTATAATCCAACTAGGATTATAATCTCCTCTCACACAACTTGTTAATCAAATATGGACTCTACATCCCTACACCTATAAATACAAGTCATAATTCACATTATTGGGGTAACGCATCTTTTGTCTCTCAACTTTTGTCATTTGATTTATTTCTATATCACACAAATAATTACTATCACTTCGGAGGGCATTCGCCGTGAATCCTCGGCTTAGTTTACGTGTTTGTTCATCTTTTTCAGGCTATTCAAACATTCAGTACACAACCTGACGCTTTATTTGGGCTGATCCGAATGTTTTTGACATCATCAATACTGTAAATATTATATTTTTCCAATCATTAGAAAGAAATAAAAAATTTCTGGCATGACCTTGAGCGTTCTCGGCATGACCTTGAGTTTCCTCGGCAGGCGCCACCTCAGCATCTTCTTCTTCTTCATCTCTAGAGCTCAGGCCCTCATCCTCAATCTTCTCAATAAGAGTATGAATATTTTGTGGATCAAGGGGAGGAGGAACCCAAGTTGGAAGGTTGGCGCGAGCATCCCGGGAGGCTATGACCTTCAAGGCATTGCTCGAGAAGGGGACCAGAGAATGCATGGACCGAGTAGCCGCGTCATAGGAGTCTTGGCATATGAGTCGAGCAAGCACCTCCAGGTCGAGGTTGAGAGACAGATCTACCATGGCCCTTCTGGCCAAATGCAAGTACCCGTCTGAGTACATGGTAGCCGTCTTCTCGTCTACAGATTGTCTAAAGGCCGAGCTGGCCTTATAACGAGCTATGGCCGCAGTCTCCCTGGAGGGAATGCTGGCCTCCAACTCTTTGAGCCGAGCTATTGCCTCCTCGGCCACTTTTTGGGCTTCACCCTTTGGCTCTCCAGCTCTGCCTCCCTAAGACGGGCAATCTCCTCGGCATGGGTTAATACCGCTTTGGCAACCCTCTCCTCCTCCTCGGCCTTGGCCTTAGCTACCTTGAAAGCATTAGCATCAGCTCGGAGATTCTTCAAGAGCTCCACATTCTTCTTCAGGTCGGCCTTGTCCTTCTCCGCTTGTCTTTCAAGCTTCTGTTCATGGACCTCGGCCGCCTTAAATTTTATAGCCTCATAGGCCGTGATAGTGGCAAGCTGCACAAAGATAAAGCAAAATTATCAGAAACAATCTAGGTACGGAAATACCGATAAAGAAAGGGAAGATGACGAGAAGGTTTACCTCGCTCAACAAAATGCCTTTTCTATTGACCAAATGTTCCATCGTCAGTTTGGACTCTATAAGATGATCCAGAAGATCATCATCTAAGGACCGATGAAGAACAGCTCGGCCCACCCTCAGTTGGGGACCCTTATGGGTAACAAGGTCCATGCCCTTAAGTACAGGGACTTGACGAGCATCACTTACGAACTGCTCGGCCTCGACATAAGACTTTATATGCCTAGCAGTAAGTACGGAAGAGGAGGACTCAACATTTGGCCTCTTTGAAGGACCTTCCTCCACGGCTTCAGTCCTTGGCCTTTTTTGGCCAGGAGTTCGTTGGACGACCTCCGGCTCCTCGGTCTCAGTCAAACCGACCTGCCTTAGGGCCTCCTCAGCTTCAGGGGCCAAGGACTGGGAGCTATGTCCCTCCTCGACATGGGCCTCCTGCCCGACATTGCCTTCCTCGGCCTAAACCTCAATGCCCCCCACCGGCTTTAGGGGTAGAGCCCCAACATCTCTGATAGACAGGATGGCTGGCCTCTCCACGGCGTCAGAGCGCCTCTTGTTCTTGGCCGAGGACCGTGACGTCCTCATCTTCAGTTTCATGAGTGCTTGGGGGTCAAGAATTTCATCCTCCATTTGCATGATTTGTTCCTTGGTTAAATCTGTGAAAGACGAGAAGAACCAGTTAGGTAAAGAACGACGAAGGATGAAACAACAAATAAAAATAGTACAAGTATGAAAGACGAGAAGCAAGAAATTTACAGTCGGGGACGCTATCCTCGGCAAGGCATTTGTCATCATACAGTTTGCAGAGATCACACTCATCGTGGAAGACTAGACCGGGGTGTACTCTCCAGTCAGGAAATCTATTCCCTCTCACGACGGGGACGAGGGGGACCAAGTCGTTTAAGGGCCCTGTCATGATGTCGGCTTGTACGTAGTGCCTCTGGTCAGTTTCCAAGATTGACCAACAAAGAATGCCTACCTCTATGAACTGGCTTAACCTCTCTATCAATTGCCCACTCCATTCAGGACTCCACACCTACTCGAACACCCCAGGAAATTTCGAGGGAGCACCAAACTCCCAACCTTGTCGGCTTTCTACCCTAATGACGTGGTTGTTCCACCCCGACACTTTGCTAGACATAGGGTAGATGAGCTTGGGTTGATTGAGGTCACTCCTTATCAATAATATCCTCGTATCCTTCTTATAGATAACTGTAAAGAAATGGTGGAACACAGACTAACAAGGCTCAAAACCTAAGTTACGACATAACACGATGAAGCCGGTGAGAAACCTCACGGCATTGGCACCTAGCATAGCCGGGACGGCTTGCATATCCTCAAGAAACTCACATATAAATGGTCTAAGGGAAGACGGAAGCCAAGCTGGAATTGCATATAGTAAAAGTGGACATAGTTCAGGGAGTACATGAAGTCCTCCATTGCCTTCTCATCTTTTACGGGGGCACCGGGAAGGTAGCTAAGTCGGTATTCAACCCTCGACACCCCGTATTTGGAGTGTACCTCCTCTATTATTGGCTCCCCGGATCTAATGGGTTTTGGCCTAGGGGTGTATGTTCTACCTCTGTTGGACCTCCCTCGGCCTCTCCCTCGGCCTACAGATTGGGCTCCCTCGGTGAGTGCATCTACAATTCTCCCAGAAGTTGAGGGACCAGTAGGACGAGCGGTATTACTTCCTCTTCCCGTCATGGCTGCACAAACAAAAGAACAAGGGTCAAAATTTGGCCAAGGCAAATGGAAGGTGTTGGGTTTTGGGGTTACAAACGCAGCGAAAGATTTAATTTTAACTTCAAAACCCTACCCTATGATCCGTCTAGCATGAAGAGATTAGAAAGTCATGAAATAGAATTACATACCTCGAATGCGATGTAGTTTAACAATATAGATCTTCAAAATCCAAGCCTTGAATTTTGACAACGAATCGGATCTTCAAACTTCTCCTTGATCTTCAATGTGATGAATTGATCCAAGCCTTAGGTGATAACGTAACCACCCTCTGATGGTAATCCACACACGAAACGAATCCAAGAACACCTTCTTGATGGATTGCTAGATGATCCTCTTGATTATTGAATCAATATTCAATAATCAAATCCTTAATTATGGGATAATTTGGGAAGCCTTTTGATTCAAAATCAAAATCAATCTCTAAGGTTTCATAAACTTTAGAACAATGATCTGAGAGAGGAATTATGGCTACAAAAGACTTGTATTTATATCACATATAAACCCTATTCAAAATAGGTTAGAAGTCCTTTGAGAACCCTTTTCCAATCCATCCAAGGAAACGTGGTTTGACCAAAATTTGCCCAGGGCACGACTCGTGCTCCTGGTCATGAGTCGTGCCACGAGTCGTGAAAGGGCATCACGAATGACCCCAAGCCAAATATCAGTCGTGTCACGCTTTGTGACAAAAGATGCACTCGTGCGGGGATTTGTCACGAGTCGTGACAATTGTCACGAGTCATGCTCCACCTCAAAAGTCAACCAAGTCAACGAATTCCTTGAAATGCCAAAACGCAGTCATTTAAACTGCACTTGGCACGATTCGTGCCCATGGGCACGAGTCGTGCCCTTTCCCAAAATTTCCAGATTTAGCTCGAATCAAATTCGTTCTTTTGTGTGTGACCCAAAAGGAATTATATTATGTTGGTAGTGAGTCGAAACATCGACCTCACAAGACATAAGTGATTCTAGCAAATCATTATGTCCACCTAATTAATATAACATCAAAGCTTGATTCCTCTATAGTTCCAATGTCACAATCCCTTTATCTACGATGTCCAATTGAACATGAGTCATGGTCTATGTCAACTCATTCCGTTCAATGCTTTCTCGATTCCGAATATGTTGATAATGCAAATGCATTTAATCTCTATCAAATCACTTGAGTGCGGCCACACATTTCATCAACATCATTCATCGAGGGGCCCAAGCAAACATCTCTCTTCATAAGAGGGACAAATCCCATCTTGACTTATCATTCTTCTCTACATGATTCCAATCGTGCTAACATAGCCCTTATTGCTATCCGATTAAAGACAGGGTTAGATTATATCAAACACGGTCTTCGTGATGTGGAAGACGATGATAATCTCAGGTACAAGGATTCAATAACACGCTATCATGAGATTTATTCATGACACATATGACTATTGATCATGTCATAAATCTCATTGGTAGGTCATGTCCAATACTTGTTCTCTAGCAAGTATCCATAAGTGTAATGTGCATCTCCATGCATATAATCATCTCCATGATTATCCATTACCAACTTATACTAGTTGTTCACAACAACTAGGGACGCAGTTCAATATAATAAACATGCAAAAAATATAATGAACCAAATAATACTTTCTCTATAGTAAATGATAAAGATGATTACATAGTGGTTTAGATAATAAGTCAAATATAACTAAACGCCTAGGGCACTACACCAAAAATCTCCCACTTGCACTAGGCTCCATCTATATATCTAATACCCATGGACCTCACATGACCATCATGCTTAGCTTGTGCGAGGGGCTTTGTAAGCGGATTCCCAATGTTATCATCGGTTGATACTTTGCATATCTTAACGTCTCCCCGATCAATGAATTCTCGAATGAGATGGAAACGTCTAAGTATATGTTTGGATCTCTGGTGTGACCTTGGTTCCTTTGCTTGCGCAATGGCACCATTGTTGTCACAATAAAGTTCCACCGAATTATTGATACTTGGAACAACTTCCAAGTCACTAATGAACTTCTTGATCCAAAATGCCTCTTTAGCTGCATCGGATGCCGCTATATATTCGGCCTCAGTAGTAGAATCGGCAATAGTACTTTGCTTGGAACTCTTCCAACATATCGCACCTCCGTTAAGCATAAACAAAAATCCCGACTGCGATCGGAAATCATCCTTGTCGGTTTGGAAGCTAGCATCTGTGTAACCTCTTACAACAAGATCTTCTTCCATCCCTCCAAATACCAAGAACGCATCCTTAGTCCTTCGTAAGTACTTTAGGATTGTCTTGACTACCATCCAATGGTTCTCACCCGGATCAGATTGGTAACGACTTGTCATGCTCAAAGCATACGAGACGTCGGGTCTAGTACAAATCATAGCGTACATGATAGAACCAATAGCCGAAGCGTATGGAATATCATTCATCCTCTTTCGTTCATCAGTTGTCTTAGGACACTGAGTCTTACTAAGAGTAACACCATGACCCATTGGCAAGTTTCCTCTCTTAGAATTTTCCATCTTGAATCTTCTAAGAACCTTGTCAATGTAGGTACTTTGACTCAAACCAATGATCCTCTTAGATCTATCTCTATAGATCTTGATACCAAGGATGTAAGCGGCTTCGCCCATATCTTTCATTGAGAAACACTTCCCTAACCAAGACTTGACAGTCTCAAGTGCAGGAATGTCATTTCCAATGAGTAAGATATCATCGACATACAACAAGAGAAATAGCACAACGCTCCCATTGAATTTCATGTATACACAAGGTTCATCTTCATTCTTGATAAAACCAAACTCTTTGATTTTATCATCGAACCGAAGATTCTAACTCCTAGAAGCTTGCTTTAATCCATAAATGGATCTTTGCAACTTGCACACTTTACTAGAATTTTGTGAATCTGCAAAACCTTCGAGTTGTGTCATGTACACATCCTCAAGTAGTTTTCCGTTAAGGAAAGCGGTTTTGACATCCATTTGCCATATCTCATAGTCATAATATGCGGCTATGACAATCAAAATTCTAACAGACTTAAGCATGGCAACAGGCGAGAAGGTTTCATCATAGTCTACACCATAAGTTTGCCTATATCCCTTTGCTACAAGCCTAGCCTTATAAGTATGCACCTTCCCATCCATGTCAGTTTTCTTCTTGAAAACCCACTTGCACCCTATGGTTTTTACACCTTCGGGTGGCTCAATCAAGTTCCAAACTTGATTATCCGACATAGATTGCAATTCGGACTTCATGGCTTCTAACCATTTATCCGAATCGGGATCGGACATCGCCTCTTGATAGGAAGTAGATTCGTCATTCTCAATGACTTCCACTTCATTACTTTCCGACACGAGAAATCCATATCTCTCGGGTGCTGATCGTAACCTATCCGATCTACGATGTACTTGTGGATCTTGAACCGGTTCCACAACTTCTTGTGGAGTTGGTTCAGTCTCTACTATCGGTTCCATGTTATTTTCGGGTTCTTGAACTTCTTCAAGATCAATTTTACTCCCACTAGATGCTTTATTGAGAAATTGTTTCTCAAGAAAAGTACCATATTGAGAAACAAACACTTTGTTCTCAATGCGGTTGTAAAAGTAATACCCTTTGGTTTCTTTAGGGTAACCAACGAAAATAACTTTGTCAGATTTAGGTGCTAACTTATCAGAGACAAGTCTCTTCACATAAGCTTCGCAACCCCAAATCTTCATGAAAGACAAATTAGGTTTTCTTCCAAGCCAAATCTCATGTGGGGTCTTAGGAGATGATTTAGTAGGGACTCTGTTCAGTGTGAACGCAGCAGTCTCTAATGCATGTCCCCAAAAGGATATAGGAAGGTCTACTTGACTCATCATCGAACGAACCATATCTAATAAGGTTCTATTCCTCCTCTCGAAAACACCATTCAATTGTGGCGTTCCAGGTGGAGTCAACTCTGAAACAATTCCACAGTTTTTGAGATGATTGTCAAACTCTTGGCTCAAATACTCACCACCACGATCGGATCGAAGTGCTTTAATTGTTTTGCCAAGTTGATTTTGTACTTCATTTTGAAATGTTCTAAACATCTCAAACGATTCACTCTTTGACTTCATTAGATAGACAAAGCCATATCTAGATAAGTCATCGGTGAATGTAATGAAATACCAAAATCCTTCCCTAGCAATGCTGCTCATTGGTCCGCATACATCAGTATGTATTAGGCCCAATAAGTCACTAGCCCTTTCACTACTCTTAGTGTAGGGTGGTTTGGTCATTTTATCCAATAAACAAGATTCGCATATCTCATATGATTCATAATCATGTGAGTCTAACATTCCATCTTTGTGGAGTTTAGAAATGCATTTCTCGTTTATATGACCAAGCCGGAAATTTCACATGAACGAGTTGTTCACGTCATTCGGTTTAGACTTCTTGTCCACATGATAAACATTTTCAACACTATCTTGTTTCTCATCAACATCAAGAACATAAAGGCCATTAAATGAATTTGCAATATCATAAAGCATATCATTTAAATAAATATAAAGCTTCTTATTCGCAATAAGAAAATTATATCCCTCATTATCCAAACAAGAAACAAAAATAATATTCCTACTCAAATCCGGAACATAGTAACAATTGTTCAAAACAAGTACTAAGCCACTAGGTAAAGTTACATCATATGTCCCTACGGCTAATGCATCAACTCTTGCTCCATTCCCAACACGCAGGTCAACTTCACCTTGTTTGAGTAGCTTCCTATTTCTCAGTCCCTGCACATTTAAACAAATGTGAGATCCACATCCAGTATCTAATACCCATGAACTATAAACAGAAAGGAAAATATCTATCATATAGATACCTGAAGTAGTAGCGATCGTATTGCTCTTTTTCGCCTTTAGGCCTTCCTTATAAGCCTTGCAGTTGCGCTTCCAATGTCCAACCTCTTGGTATTGGTATCAAACCGCATTCTTTTGAGATGCCTTGAGAGCCTCTTTGGCATCGATAACTTTTGTCTTAGGCTTAGCAACACTTGCCTTACCTTTGCCATCCTTCTTGAACCCTTTATCTTTGTTAACCATTAACACAGTATCGGTCTTAGGCTTCTTGATATTCATCTCTGCGGTCTTAAGCATCGCATGCAATTCCAAGAGATTCTTATCCATGCCAGTCACGTGATAGTGCATAATAAAATGACTATAACTTTCAGGCAATGAATTCAATATCAAATCCGTGGCGAGTTCCAAACTCAACGGATTTCCAAGCCTATCGAGACACTCAATGTAATCCTTCATCTTAAGGACATGAGCTCCCACCAATTGCCCCTCTTGCATCTTGCATGCAGTTAGGGCCTTAACCACATCATACCTCTCATTTCTTGCTTGCACTTGGAACATTTCCTTTAAGCGCTAAGCAAGATCAAATGCTGCATCTATGTGCTCAAGGTCCTTCTGAAGAGCCTTAGACATAGTGGCTTGCATAAGGCATGCGACATCCATAGAATCATCATTATGTTTCTTATGTGCATCCCTATCAGCCCTAGAAGCATTTGGAGCAGGTTGAGGTGGAATGGGCTCATTGAGAACGTACAGTTTCTTCTCTTGCTTTAGAACAATTCTAAGGCTTCTGATCCAATCAGAATAGTTTGTACCGTTCTCCTCAAGCTTGTCCTTCTCAAGGACAGATCGTAGTGACTGGGGTTGATTATTGTGTGTAGCCATTCTGCAATAAAATATGCAAACAATATAAACATATATCAATATCAACATATTTATCATCTAAGAGCAAATAAAGTATTTCATAAATACTCTCACTAAATTATACACCTTCAAATACAAGCATGTATCATATAATCATAGTAGGCTAAGATCCATATTTCACTTGATTTTGGTTTAACTGAGTCAATGCCCGAAATCAAGCTATTTAGGTAGAAACATCAATCATATCACTATATGAATCTTAGATCTTTTATGAGATTTCAATAGATATCATATATCAAAAGCATGTTTTAAATCTCATCTATGCCTTGGGTCAAATCTCATTTGAAAGCACCAATTAAATCAAAACCCTTTTCAAACGTGTGAGACATGGAACGATGTACCTAACTGAGTCAAAACTACATCAACCATTATCTCACCTTGATCACAAATTAAGATATAAGATGCACCCAACTGAGTCGAAACTACATCAAATACCCTAAAATATCACAAGTGTTCTAATCAAGGAATGGCATAAGATTTAAATATTTAGAAGATTTTCAACATGTAACAAACATCGCATGGTTGTAACATAGATCTCATGTGAACATAATCATGACATAGGGCTTCACAAAATATCATACAAACAATTTGATTCAATTTTGAGAAATTACAAATCTAATTTAATCATATTAAAAGATTAATAACCTATGTGATAAACTAATCTAATTAATTCATCATAAATCATGAACATGGTATATCTAATATACTTGTTTTTCATAAAAACAAAACACAATTAAATCTAGATCTATTTCATGTAACATGGTAGCAAATAATCATATTAAATCTAGCATGAAATTTCAATCCTAATCATGGCAAGACAGGGCTCTGATACCATTGTTGGGTTTTGGGGTTACAAACGCGGCAGAAGATTTAATTTTAACATCAAAACCCTAGCCTTATAATCCGTCTAGCATGAAGAGATTAGAAAGTCATGAAATAGAATTACATACCTTGAATGCGATGTAGTTTAACAAAATAGATCTTCAAAATCCAATCCTTGAATTTTGACAACGAATCGGATCTTCAAACTTCTCCTTGATCTTTAATGTGATGAATTGATCCAAGCCTTAGGTGATAGCGTAACCACCCTCTGATGGTAATCCACACGCGAACGAATCCAAGAACACCTTCCTGATGGATTGCTAGATGATCCTCTTGATTATAGAATCAATATTCAATAATCAAAGCCTAAATTATGGAATAATTTGGGAAGCCTTTTGATTCAAAATCAAAATCAATCTCTAAGGTTTCATAAACTTTAGAACAATCATCTGAGAGAGGAATTATGGCTGCAAAAGACTTGTATTTATATCACATATAAACCCTATTCAAAATAGGTTAGAAGTCCTTTGACAACCCTTTTCCAATCCGTCCAAGGAAATGTGGTTTGACCAAAATTTACCCAGGGCACGACTCGTGCTCCTGGTCACGAGTTGTGCCACGAGTCGTGAAAGGGCATCACGAATGACCCCAAGCCAAATATCAGTCGTGTCACGCTTCGTGACAAAAGATGCACTCGTGCGGGGATATGTCACGAGTCGTGAAAATTGTCACGAGTCGTGCTCCACCTCCAAAGTCAACCAAGTCAACGAATTCCTTGAAACGCTAAAACGCGGTCGTTTAAACTGCACTTGGCACGAGTCGTGCCCATGGGCACGAGTCGTGCCCTTTCCCAAAATTTACAGATTTAGCTCGAATCAAATTCGTTCTTTTGTGTGTGACCCAAAAGAAATTATATTATTTTGGTAGTGAGTCGAAACATCGACCTCACAAGACATAAGTGACTTCTAGCAAATCATTATGTCCACCCAATTAATATAACATTAAAGCTTGATTCCTCTATAGTTCCAATGTCACAATCCCTTTGTCCACGATGTCCAATTGAACATGAGTCATGGTCTATGTCAACTCATTCTGTTCAATGCTTTCTCGATTCCGAATATGTTGATAATGCAAATGCATTTGATCTCTATTAAATCACTTGAGTGCGGCCACACATTTCATCAACATCATTCATCGAGGGTCCCAAGCAAACATCTCTCTTCATAAGAAGGACAAATCTCATCTTGACTTATCATTCTTCCCTACATGATTCCAATCGTTCTAACATAGTCCTTATTGCTATCCGATTAAAGACAGGGTTAGACTATATCGAACAAGATCTTCGTCATATGGAAGACGATGATAATCTCAGGTACAAGGATTCAATAACACGACTATCATGAGATTTATTCATGACACATATGACTATTGACCATGTCATAAATCTCATCGGTAGGTCATATCCAATACTTGTTCTCTAGCAAGTATCCATAAGTGTAATGTGCATCTCCATGCATATAATCATCTCCATGATTATCCATTACCAACTTATACTAGTTGTTCACAACAATTAGGGACGCAGTTCAATATAATAAACATGCAAAACATATAATGAACCAAATAATACTTTCTCTATAATAAATGATAAAGATGATGACATAGTGGTTTAGATAATAAGTCAAATATAACTAAATGCCTAGGGTACTACACCAACAGAAGGATGAGGACGAGGAAGAGTATCCCTCCTCGTCCTATCAACTAAAATCGAGGATGGATCCTTACCTAACAAAGGTCGCTCCAAATGGTCAGAATTCAAGTAATATAAGTTGATATGGTCAGGATCTCAGTCCAATCATGGAACAACACAACGTTTGGGGATTCAGCATCTAGTCGGTCAATCCCAAACCGACTTGGGTAATGTACGTCGGTTCTAGGTGATTGGTACCTCATCAATATCTCTCCAATTTTGTTCAAACTCAACATCATCCACGGACCATCGATTCGTTGGTAGATCCTAAGATTTTGGGTGTGATAGTAGTACAAGGCGTTGGGATTGCTCCTCCAAGTACGGGCGATGGCTACGAATGAGGAAGGTACAAGATTGGTTCAAGAAAAGCTTCAAGAATATCAACAATGGCGGTTTGAACGAACACGCCAAGAACAACACCAAAAACCCAGAAATTTGCGGAGACTAAGCGAAGGGAAGAAGAAATTATACCTTAAATTGGACTTTGTTGATGAAGAACACGAAGGAACCAAAATATAATCCATACAAGTATCAAATACGACATTGGGAGTAGGCCTTCCCTACCTTTGATCGTCCTGCCTCCTCATCATTCCCACTATATCGACCTAGACACAACAAGAGCGAATAGTGACTAAGACATGAAATTCATGTATGCCGAGCAAGGCACCCATCAAAGCCGACGAGGGCTTCAATAAAGGATGAGTAGACCTTTCTCGGTCACCATCTAGGACAAGGAAATGGACTTTCATATCTTTACTCCCCTTCTCCTCATCATCAACTCAGGTCGATCAAGCATCACATGTCGAGGAGAGTGCCTCCTAGGCATATGTGCATAAGACAATTATCTAATGCTACTCAAACAAGTATTGTGAGTAGTTATAATCCAAATAGTATTATAACCTCCTCTCGCACAACTTTCTAATAAAAAATGGACTCTACATCCCTACACCTATAAATACAAGTCATAGTTCACATTATTGGGGTAACACATCTTTTGATTCTCAACTCTTGTCAATTGATTTCTTTCTATATCACACAAATACTTACTCTCATGCCGATGGGCGTTCGCCAGTGATGCCCCAGCTTAGTTTACGTATTTGTTCATCTTTTTCATGCTATTCCAATATTCAGAATACAACCTGCCATTGGATTTGGGCTGATACGAATGTTTTTTGCATCATCAATACTGTAAATATTATATTTTTCTAATCATTAGAAAGAAAAAAAAGGTAAGTGTCTTTCTAGGAGGAAGAGAGTATTACTCTTTGTGGCAAAATTAACAGCTTTCAACAGGGCTGTAAACGAGTCGAGTTCGAACGAGTTTTCTATGTTCAAACTCGAACTCGTTTCATAATTATCGAGTTCGAGTTTTTCTCGAGTTCGAGTTCGAGAAAAACTGGTGGTTCGAACTCGAGCTCGAAAAAATTCGAATTTTTCGCGAGCTGCTCGCGAGCTTCTCGAGCCGATCTCGATTTCGAGCTTAAACGAATCGAGTTCGAGTCTTAAGATTTTTTGGAAACAAAATTTTGAACTTAACGAGTTTAAATATATCAAACTCGAGCAAAGCTTGGATTTAATTTACCAAAGGTCCAAAAGCTTAATTTCCCATTGCCAAGCGGCCCAAGCCTATTCGGCCCAAGCACAAAATAATTACTAAGCCTTCCCTGGAGCCTCCTTATATAGCCAAGAGAATGTTAAAACTTCATTATTTTTTCAATGTGGGATAACCTCCCAAGGCCACACGGCCAAGGCAGCCAAAGCAAGGCCAAGGCCAAGGCAGCCAAGGCCAAGGCAGCCAAGGCAAGGCCAAGGCAGCCAAGGCCAAGGCAGCCAAAGCCTAATGAAATATTTATTTTTGACTAATGCAATATTTATTTTTTGACAAATGAAATATTTATTTTTTGACAAATGAAATATTTATTTTTGACAAATAAATATTTTATAAATTTATATATATATTTTTTTTGGATATATATATAAATTTATGAAATATATTTAAATTTTGTCGAATTTCTCGGTCCCGCCTAGGCCCCGCTTGGGTTTGTCGGGAAAAATACTCCCATTTCTAAATAAGGAAGTAATATTAGTGCAAACTCACTAGGGTATGGAGTATATGATCTAGGGTTTAGGTTTAGGGTTTATGGTATAGACTATAGCAATTAGGGTTTAGTGGTAGTGGTGGTTGGTGGTGGTGGTCGTGGTGGTAATAGTGGTAGTGATAGTAGTGATGGTAGTAGTAGTGGTGGTTGGTGGTGGCGGTGGTCATGGTGGTAGTAGTGGTAGTGATAGTAGTGATGGTAGTAGTTGTGATGGTAGTAGTAGTGGTGGTTGGTGGTGGTGGTGGTGGTAGTAGTAGTGGTAGTGATAGTGGTGGTTGGTAGTAGGGGTAGTAGTGGTAATGATAGTAGTGGTGGTAGTAGGGGTAGTAGTAGTGATAGTAGTGGTGGTAGTAGTGGTGGGGGTAGTGATAGTGGTGGTTATGGTAGTAGTGAATTGGTGATGGTAGTAGTAGTGGTGGTGGTTTTAGTGGTGGTGGTGATGGTGGTAGTGGTGGTAGTAGTGATAGTAGTGGTGGTAGTAGGGGTAGTAGTAGTGATAGTAGTGGTGGTAGTAGTGGTGGGGGTAGTGATAGTGGTGGTTGTGGTAGTAGTGAATTAGTGATGGTAGTAGTAGTGGTGGTGGTTTTAGTGGTGGTGGTGATGGTGGTAGTGGTGGTAGTAGTGATAGTAGTGGTGGTAGTAGGGGTAGTAGTAGTGGTAGTAGTGGTGGTTGGTGGTGTTGGTGGTGGTGGTAGTAGTGGTAGTAATAGTGGTGGTTGGTAGTAGGGGTAGTAGTGGTAATGATAGTAGTGGTGGTAGTAGGGGTAGTAGTAGTGATAGTAGTGGTGGTAGTAGGGGTAGTAGCAAAGGATAGTAGTGGTGGTAGTAGTGGTGGGGGTAGTGATAGTGGTGGTTGTGGTAGTAGTGAATTAGTGATGGTAGTAGTAGTGGTGGTGGTTTTAGTGGTGGTGGTGATGGTGGTAGTGGTGGTAGTAGTGATAGTAGTGGTGGTAGTAGGGGTAGTAGTAGTGGTAGTAGTGGTGGTTGGTGGTGGTGGTGGTGGTAGTAGTAGTGGTAGTGATTGTGGTGGTTGGTAGTAGGGGTAGTAGTGGTAATGATAGTAGTGGTGGTAGTAGGGGTAGTCGTACTGATAGTAGTGGTGGTAGTAGTGGTGGGGGTAGTGATAGTGGTGGTTGTGGTAGTAGTGAATTAGTGATGGTAGTAGTAGTGGTGGTGGTTTTAGTGGTGGTGGTGATGGTAGTAGTGGTGGTAGTAGTGATAGTAGTGATAGTAGTGGTAGTAGTGGTGGTTGGTGGTGGTGGTGGTGGTGGTAGTAGTGGTAGTGATAGTGGTGGTTGGTAGTAGGGGTAGTAGTGATAATGATAGTAGTGGTGGTAGAAGGGGTAGTAGTAGTGGTGGTTGTGGTGATGGTGGTAGTTGTGGTAGTAGTAACAGTAGTAGTGGTAGTAGTGGTGGTAGTAGCGGCGTAATAATTATGTCGGTGTTAATTTGATTTTTTTAAATATGTTTAGCTCTATTTTTATTTAATTTTAGTTTATGATTTATTTATTTTTCAAAAATAATATTTATTTTTCAAAATATATATAAATTTATTTTATATATATATATATATATCCTATTTAATATATATCCAAATATATATATAAATTTATGAAATATTTATTTTTCAAAAAAAAAAATTGCATTTGCCTTGGCCTTGGCTCGGCCGGCCTTGGCCTTGGCCATGGCCTAGAGTGTGATTATCCCACATCGAAAATGAAGTCACTGAAACAGCCCGTGGCCTTGGCGACCGGCCTTGGCCTTGGCTTGGCTCGGCCTTGGCCGGCCCTTGCCTTGCCGCCTGCGCCTTGGCTGCCTCCCTTGGCCTTGCCTTGGACATTAATACTTATCCCACATTGAAATGAAAAGAATTTTTGCCTTGGCCTACAGCCTATATAAGCAGCAACCAAGGTATTGAAAACTTGTTTGGCCTTAGCCTTTGGACATTATTCAATATTTTAAACAATATGTTTATAAAAAATATATAAACGAGTAATGTAAAATTCGAGTTTTATCGAGTTTATCGAGTCGAACTCGATTCGAGTCGAGTTCGAATCGAGCTTTCTCGAGCTTACGAGTCGAGCTTGTTCGACTCGAAAATTTAACGAGTTGAAATTCTTGTTCGAGCTCGAGCTCGAACTTCAACTCGAGCTCATTCGAGTCGAGTTTTTTCGAGTCGAGCTCGAGTCGAGTTCGAGCAACTCGATTTGTGTAACAGCCCTAGCTTTCAATGAACGTATAAGTACGCAAAAATTGGCAGAAGAGTGTACAAAACCTAGTTTGAGTTAATTAATACTCCCTCCGTCCCTCCCAGATGAGTGTGGACTTATTTCCTTTTTTGTCTGTTTCAAGTGAGTGTGGACTGTCCAAAATGGCAAAGAATCTTTACTATTCCACCCAGTCATTCTCTCTCCTATTTAATTTTTCATACTCACAAACACCTTATTTCACTATTTATCTCTCTTACTTTTCCTTAATTTGTGTGTCCAAAATTTTGGTCCACACTCACCTGGGACGGAGGGAGTATTGTCTTAACCCAACATAATTTCCATATTATTGTAGAATTTTGATGAAAAAATCAAAATATTGTTTTTTAAATATTTATTTACAAAAATAACACCCAAAAAAACTTATTTATCAAAATAACATTTTTTTTTTTAAATTCGGAATTCCAATTTCCGGTTTTAAGGTAAATCCCGTACTTCATTTTTTCGGATTTAATTTGAAATAAATCCGGAATTTCCAAATCCGGTTTTGAATTTTAAATAAATCCGGAATTTGTAATTCCGGTTTTAATTTAAGTTAAATCCGGAATTCTAATTTTCGGTTTTAAAAATAATTTTTTTTTTAAATCCAGAATTTCAATTTCCGATTAAATTTTTTTTTAACAGCGTCCTATTTGGTCATTAATTTAAAAACAAGAAATTCTACGTCCTATTTGAATGAAAAAATTATAGTATTTGGACATATTTTGATTTCACATTATTGAATCATACATTTGATTAAATTTAATATTACATCGTTGAATCGTTCGTTTCTTCAATACAAATAATTTGATTGGTTTAATTGCAGGCTTTGCTGATTCTAAATTATATGTTAAAATAATATTTTAGCTTTAATTAAATATCTTTGATCGAGATCTTACTGATAAATCATTCAAGCAGTTATAATTGTTTGAATGATTTAAAAAATAATTATTGTACATGATTTTTTTTCATATAATTACTTGAATGATTTATCCGCATTAGCCTCAAAAGCATTAGCTCTTGATTTAAGCTCATTAGAATAATTATTTTTAAAATTATTTTTATCTTTAAGTGGAATTTATATAGCGTTTCTTCCAATTTACATTTTATTTTCTGCCTGATATATGAATTGAGAAAAAATAAACTTCACAATAACAATAAGTATGAGTATATTTTCGTAACAAAAGAATCTCACTATAATTATTAATTCAGTATGTTCAAAATATAATTATCGCTCTCTTTTACATTACTTCACACTAGTAATTCATAACATGCAATAATTTCTAATGTAAGAATAAAGAAGGAATTTAAATAAAAAACTTAAGTAAAGATTGACTTGTTTTTTTTACTAAAAGGAGTATCATCAAAAGACACGCGTCCCATTCTTAAAATGATCAAAGGACACGCGTCCCATTCTTCCTCCCACTTTGCTCCGACCAAAGCAAATACGTGTCCCGGATTTAACTTTAAAAAAAAAATATTTTTAAAACCTGATTTAAAACTACCTTTTTTTCAGAAAATTAATTCCTCCTATGAACCGGAAAATAACAAAAAAAAAATTAATTTTCAAACCGGAATTTGCAATGCCGAATTTACAAAAAATATATATATATATATATATATTTTTAAAACCGGAAAATGGAATTCCGGATTTAACTTAAATTAAAACCGGAATAACAAATTCCGGATTTACTTAAAAATCAAAATCAGAATTATGAATGCCGGATTTATTTCAAATTAAATCCGGAAAATGAAATGCCGGATTTACCTTAAAACCGGAAATTGAAATTTTGGATTTAAAAAAAAAAGTGCTATTTTGGTAAATAAGTTTTTTGGGTGTTATTTTGGTAAATAAATATTTAAAAAACAATATTTTGGTTTTTTCATCTAGAATTTCCTATTATTGTAGATCATGAGTAAATTTGAATATTCATTTTTTGAGATGAAAACAGTCTAAATATAATAATCGTAGAAAAAAAAAACTTATGAAAATAATCATAATTACTAAGAGTTACAACATAAATTAAGTTTTGTGCCCAATTCGTTATATATGTGTGAGTTTGTGTGTGTTTGTTTGCATGTTGTTAAATATATGATAGAAACGTAAATCATGAACATGAAGATTGATCTTTCTCAGAAAATGAATTCACATCCTTGCCTTTACATTTCAGCTCTATCACTATATATACAAGGGTCTTACTGACTCACATCCTTGCCTTTACATTTCAGCTCTATCACTATATATACAAGGGTCTTACTGACTGTAACTGCCTTCTAACAAACTATCTAACACATTTACATTTAGATCCTGTTGGAATTTTGGTTTTGGAAAGTGTGGTTTGACCGACTTTTGACCAAGAATTCCATTGGGTTTCATTTTAGAAAAATGGAAAATGATTGCATATTAATAATCTACATTTGGAGTAAATTAATTTGATATATTTACTTTCTCAAAACCAATTAGTGGTGAATGAGAAATTAATGCTCAAAGTATGCAAAATAAAATGGGTTTTATGAAGAGTTTATGGGATGTGGAATAGTTATCCCACATTGCTTAAAGATGTAAAGCAATGATAGTTTATAAATGGATCCATCCAAGAAAGGAGACATCAAGTTAATCTCCTTGGGCCAACCTAGTTGGGCCATTGAGCCAACCATGCATCCAAGTGGGCTATTGAGCTAGTTTTGTTCTAGCTTAAAATGGACCCACAACCCGCGAAGGGCGAAATGGGCGGTTTAGGGCGCACTTTGCACTTCGCATCGTCGCTAGGAGCTAAGGAGCCTTAAACTTTTGACAAAAGTTGGCTCGGTTCATGGTTCGACTTAGCAATGGTGGTTCGGTCCATTTCTCGTGGGCTTGGAGGCGGGTTCGGTTCTGGCGCTTGGGCTGGCCGAATTGGATTGGTTTGGGCCAAGGCCCAGAATTGATCAAGGCAAGCTCTTAGGAAATCTGTTGGGCTTAGGCGAGTGGGCCGCTTGGGGTGGTTTGGTTTGGGCCGGATTGGAGTAAAGGGTTGTGACTATTCTTGAAAAGGTGGGTGTGACCCATATCTTTTCAAATAGGCGGGTCAAGGCTGTTGGGTCGACCCAGCAAATCTCCTCCCTCCATTTAGATCTGATCCAATGGTCCAGAATCCACCAGACACCAATTATGCCTATTCCCAATAGACACCTTGACTCTTCATATACTATATAAACCCCCCACTAGTTTGTCAAATTCATTCATTCACTCAATCTTCACTTCACATATTCTCTCTCTCCTCTCACTAGATGTAGAGAATCACTTATCTAACAGAGTTAACTAACTCAGTTAGATATTTAACTGAATTATGGATTCAGTCAAAGAATTCAACGGAATTCTTAACATCATATGTTAGAAGATAGAGCATCTCGTTGCATAATTCTTCTTCAAAGTCTGGAAGTGTCAAACACGAATTTTGTTCGCCGAAGTCATTAATTTTGGTGTGCTCCTATTAATGACTGTAAAGTCGTTTTATCTTGAGAGAAGATTGCCGTAGACCGTTAGCACCAGTGCGGGGCAATATCTTCTTGCGGAGATTGTGTCCAACACAAGACTCGACTTCGTTATTTACTCGGTTTGCTTTAATTTTTGCATTCTAGATTATCTTTATTTCCTGCCCCGTTAATTATGTTATGGTTCATTATATTATTTGTCATTTCGTTAAATTCAAGAAAGCCTTATTTATTGTCAAATAGACAGTTTTCCCAACAGATCCTACCTTTACAACTATTTACACATCAAACCTTGAATTATACTGAACTATGTATTTACAATCTTATTACCCCCCCCCTCAAGATGGATGTGTGGAATAAATCAAACACATTCATCTTGGATAATAAATGAGACATCCTGTCAGAAGAAAGGGATTTTGTAAATAAAACTGCTGGTTGTTCAATGGTGGAGATGTGATGAGTAGAAATGATGCCTTGTATAATCTTCTCTCTGACAAGATGACAATCTATCTCAATATGCTTGAATCTTTCATGAAAGACTGGATTGGCAGCAAGATGAAGAGCAGACTTATTGTCACAATGTAATGCAACTGGAGTAAGATCAAAGACTCCAAAGCCATTAAGCAAGGACAAAAGCCGAGTGACTTCACAACACACATTAGCAAGAGCCCTGTATTCAGCTTCTGCAGATGACCTGGATACAATTGATTGCTTTTTACACTTCCATAAGATCAAAGAATCACCCAAGAACACACAGAATCCTGAAACAGATTTCCTTGTGGTAGGACAAGCAGCCCAATCTGAGTCACTATAGGCACTGAGAGTCAGAGATGAAGGATCATAGAACAGACCTTGACCAGGATTGCCTTTAATATACCTCACAAGCTTGAGAGCTGCACACATATGAGGTTCCCTGGGAGAAGAAAGAAATTGACTTAAAATATGCACTGGATAAGACAATTCAGGTCTTGTAATGGTGAGATATATCAATCTCCCAACCAGTCTTCTGTAAGGACTAGGATCTGTCAATAGCACACCTTGATCAGTTGCAAGACCATGATGAACATCCATAGGTACTTTGGCAGGTTTACAAGATTCAAGGTTGGTATCCTTCAAAATATCTAGAGTATACCCCTTTGATGCAAATAAATCCCCTTATCTGACTTCCCAATTTCAAGACCCAAAAAGTAGTGAAGTAAACCAATATCCTTGATTTTGAACTTAGAATGCAGATGATGTTTAACAGCAGTGATGACACTAGGGTCATTACCAGTGATTATTAAATTATCAACATATACTAACACAGCAGTTAACTGAGTAGAGGTCTTGAGCAGAAACAAAGAATGATCAGCATGTGTAGAACTAAAGCCAAACTCCAAAAGTGCCTCTGAAAACTTATGGAACCATTGTCTAGGTGCTTGCTTTAACCCATATAAGGATTTCAAAAGTTTGCACACTATGGGAGAAGAACCATGTGACTGCTGTAGATGGGAAGGAATAACCATACCTTGGGAAACATCCATATAAACTTCTTCATGAAGATCTCCATGTAAAAATGCATTAGAGACATCCATTTGAGAAAAAGACCATCCCTTGGAAACTGCCAAAGCTATCAGTGTTCTAACTGTTGTCATCTTAGCTACAGGAGCAAATGTTTCAAAGAAATCTTGTCCTTTAACCTGAGTGAAACCCTTTGCCACCAATATGGTTTTATACTTGTCCAAGGAGCCATCAGAATTATATTTGCAACCCACAGTATGTTTCCCACTAAGTAGAGCTTGTAAGATCCATGTATTGTTACTTTTTAAAGCATCAAGTTCATTCTTCATAGCATCACACCACTCAGAACATTTAATGGCTTGATTATATATGGATGGTTCTTTTGGAGAGGAAGAAATGTTTAAACAAAAGGCTGTGTATTGAGGAGAAACATGAGCATACGAAATGTAATTTTGTAAAGGATAAGGAGAAGTATACCTTGTGATGAGAGAAGCAGAATGATTGGTAAAAGAACCAGGAAGACCATCATAGTCTTGATATTTGGCAGGAACACTTTTCTTTCTGACTGGTCTGTGAATCATGGATGGAAGAGCAGGAATAGTACCAGAAGAAGAAGAAGAAATTGAAGGAGAAGGAGAAGAAGAAGAAGGAAGGGAAGGAGATGGATTATGCTGATCCAAATGAGATGGATTAGAATCATCAACATTCAGCCATTCAATATCAGTATTTGGCAAAATAGGTGATGAGATGGGATGAGAAATCTCATTGGAGGAGAATGGAAATATGGTTTCATAGAATTTGACATCTCTGCTATAGAAAATTCTGTGAGATTGTAAGTCATAGAGTTTGTAGGCTTTCTTTTGAGGAGGATAACCCAGAAACACACTTTTAGTAGCTCTGGGAGAAAATTTATCTCTATGATGGGACAAAGTGGAGGCAAAACATAGACAACCAAAGACTTTGAGATGAGAATAGGCTGGCTTTTTCCCCATAAGAACTTCAAAAGGAGTTTTGTTCAATAGCACAGTGCTTGGAAGTCTATTAATTAGATAGGTAGCAGTAATGACACACTCCCCCCAGAATTTCAAAGGAAGATTGGCTTGGAATCTAAGAGATCTAGCAATTTCCAAAACATATCTGTGTTTTCTTTCAACTCTCCCATTTTGTTGGGGTGTTTCAATGCAAGTGCTAGATTGTAAGATGCCAAGGGGTTGAAGAATGGAAGAAACAGTCTTACTAAAGAACCCAGTTCCATTATCAGAATGAATGACTTGAACTGACCAATTGAATTGAGTATTAACAAGAATGAGAAAATTAAGAAGCATTTGAGGCACTTGATCTTTAGTTTTCAACAAGTTTAACCAAGTAGATCTGGAAAAATCATCTACTATAGTTAGAAAAGAAGAGAATCTTTCATGAGTCATTTGATTATAAGGACCCCACACTTCACAATGTAAGAGAGAAAAAGGAGAATTACTCTTGGAAGTACTCAGAGGAAATGGAGATCTAGTTTGTCTTGAAAAATGACATATATCACATAGAAATTCATTACATTGATGATTGTCATTATAAACTACAGAAGGAATCAATTTCAATTTCTGAATAGGAATATGACCAAGTCTATGGTGCCAAAGAGAAACTGAAGAAGATGAAGTAGAACACATAAGAGCACTTTGAATTGCAGAGGGGCTGTGAATGATACTTGGAATGGTACTTGGTAATAGCAGAGTATATAAACCCTCATGTTATTTACCAATCAGCCTGGACTTCTTCAACACATGGTCCTGCATATAACAATTACCAGCAGTGAAAGAAATAGAACACTGAGTATCACAAGAAAGTTTGCTAACAGAAATTAGATTGAAGGTAAAATCAGGCACAAACAGGACATTGAACAAAGTAATGTATTCTGTCAAGTGAATAGTACCTTTGTGAGTAATGAGAGATTTTTGACCATTAGGAAGATGAATGTGTGAAGTAGTTGGAGTAGGGTTACTGAGAAGATCAAAAGAAGAAGTTATATGATCAGTAGCCCCTGTATCTAATATCCAAGTGTTGTTTGCATTGGAGAATGAATTCAAGCATATAGAAGTAGCAATACATGTATTATATAAGTGGATACATGCAGATGGAGAATCTCCAGAAGTGGGGTTATTCATGTTGAGAAATTGCAGAAGCTGTTGCAACTGTCCTGTAGTAAGATTGCCAATAGAAGGCCCAGCTGATGGAGTTGCAGAAGTGGAGTCAGAAGATGAGGAATTGTTGGAAGATTGCCCAGTAGAAACTGCAGCAACATTGTGAGTATTCTGATAAGAACTGCCTCTTCCATTTCTGCCTTTGTAACTTTTAGGCATCCTAACTAAATCTGGTTTGGTCCCATATAGAGAGTGCCAATCAGGATATCCATGTAGGAAGAAGCATTTGTCCTTAGAATGAGTATCCCCATGACAGTAATCACAAAATAGTTGCCCTCTTAGTTTGGGCTTGAACTGATTGTTTCTGAAATTACCACCTCTGCTAAGCAATGCAGTAGACAAAGAGTGATCAGTATCTTGCACATTCAGATTTAAAATGGATTGACCCCTTTGTTGTTCTTCTTGAAGAAGCATACTGAGTGCCTCATTAACTGCAGGAACTGGTTTCATCATCAAGATTTGTCCTCTAGTAGATGTGAAACTCTCATTGAGACCCATCAGAAACTGTGTCAACTTATGCAACAACTCAAATTCATCTTGAACTTTGGTATGACCACATGTACAGTTACAAAGACACTTAGTTAAGTGTGTGAGCTCATAGTATTCATCCCACATACTTCTGAACTTTGTATAGTAGGCAGAGATAGACAAGTGTCCTTGAGAGAATGATTCAAGATCTTTACGAATCTGAAAAATCTTAGGAGCATTTGATACTGAGAACCTAATTCTTAGATCTTCCCATACAAGTTGAGCACTTGGCAAATAAGCAATGCTAGAAGCAATATCTAGTGATAACACATTTGTAATTCAGGAAATAACCATATTGTTGCATCTGTTCCAGAGAGGAAAGTATTTGGAAGTAGATTTAGGTTTAGGAGATAGGCCATTGATCATGCCTAGTTTGATTTTGGACTCCAAGGAAAGTGTCATGGCTCGACTCCACTGAGAATAATTTGTCTCAGTGAGAACATGAGTAATTAATTTCATGCCTGGATGATCATTCTCATGAAGAAACAGAGGATGATTTGGGCTTAACTGAATAAGAGTTTCACTAAGTTCATAAAGATCTACTTCAGAATCACTTGAATCAGATAAATTGTTGTTATCAGCCATTGCAGCTTCAAATCAACAGATCAATTGAAGAAAATCGAGAGATTATGCACAGATTATATGTACACTATGCAGATCGCAATAACAGAAACAAATTGCAGATCGGAAGAACAGTTAAGATAAAGCTCAAATGAGAAACAAATCAAGGAGAAGAATGAAGAAATTACACGAACATATAATCGCAGATTGAAGAACAATCGCAAATCAAAGAGCAATTGCAGATCGCACGAACAAGAGAAATTTCACCTGATTTGAGCTCGTATGAACAGCGGAAGCAAAATTTGATCATCAGGCCATCTGATCGTAGCTTTGATACCATGATAGAAACGTAAATCATGAACATGAAGTAAATCATGAACATGAAGATTGATCTTTCTCAGAAAATGAATTCACATCCTTGCCTTTACATTCCAGCTCTATCACTATATATACAAGGGTCTAACTAACTGTAACTGCCTTCTAACAAACTATCTAACAGATACATTTAGATCCTACCTTTACAACTATTTACACATCAGACCTTGAACTATACTGAACTATGTATTTACAATCTTATTAATATCATTAACGAAATAATGACGTGAATGACATTTTAAGTAATAATTCTTACATGGCCAAGTTAACATATCAAATATGCTAACATCCATTAACAATTTCATCATTTTTTTTAAATTATTAATATAGTTAAAAAAATAAAATAGTTAAAAATAAAAACAAAACCCAAAATGAAAAGAACACACATCCCTCTCTCTCTCAACACCAAGTTCAGCCTCTCCTTCACAACCCCTCTGTCCAACATCACTCCTCTCTCCCCAGCCACCCTCACCACATTACCCCTGCCCATAATCTTGCCCCTTCCAACAATCCCGCCCTCTTTCGTAGCCCCTACCTAGTCCTAGATCTGATGTGAACCTCCACCTCCAATATCTGAGTTTCGATTGAAAGAAGAACCCACTATGATCCCTTTGTATAATAACAAATATGATGTACAAGATTATGCCAACTATCAGGGGATTAAACTAATGAGTCATATGAAAGTTTAGAAACGAGTGAATGAACAAAAGCTAAGGAGAATTGTGCAGATATCGGATAACCAATTTGTATTTATGCCCGAAAGATCGACTATGCTGGAAATCTATCTTATTAGACAAACCATGGAGAAATATCGGGATAAAGGAAAAGATTTGAATATGATTTTCATTGATTTGGAGAAGACGTATGATAAAGTATCAAAAGAGGTACTATGGTGGATTTTAGGAAAGAAAGACGTTTCAAAGAAATATATTGATATCATCAAAGACATGTACAATGGAGTTAGTACAAGTGTACGGACTAGTGTTGGAAAGACAGAAGAGTTCCATATTATGATTGAAGTGCATCAAGGTTCTACACTTATTCCCTTTCTCTTAGCTATGATAATGGACGAATTAACGAGGTCAACCCAAGATGATAAACCATGTTGTATGTTGTTTGCAAATGATATTGTGTTGATTGATGAGACTAAAGAGTGTTGAAAGTAAGTTGGAATTGTGGAGACAAACTTTGGAATCTCTAGGTTTTAGATTGAGCCGAAGCAAGACTAAATATTTGAAGTGTGAGTTTAGTAGAGTTGGAAGCATTGAGGCAGGGATGATCACATTCGATGAAAAGATTTTCCAAGCTTCTGACTTTTCTCGCTATCCTTGATCTATTTTTTATAAGAATGGAGAACTGTATGGAGATATGGCTCATAGGATTAAAACTGGTTGGTAAAATAAAAAGAGTGTCATAGGGTTTTTTATGAGATCCAGGAATGCCCCATATATTAATAAAAATAAATTATATCACTGCAATTAGGGCGGCACTGCTATATGGCAATGAGTGTTGGGCCGTAAAACAATATCACGTTCACAAGATGAATGTGGCGGAGATGTGTATGCTACGATGGATATTTGAGTATACAAGAAATGATCAATTGAGAAATGAAGTGATCAGGGAGAAAGTAGAAGTTACGCTCATTGAAGATAAAATGAGGGATGATCGTATAAGATAGTTTAGTTATGTAAGACGGAGGACGAGTGATTTACCGATTAGGAGGCTTGAAAAGTGGAGAAGTGATAACGAGGGGTAGCAAAAGACCCAAACAAACTTGGAAAAGTGTGGTTGATAATGATATAAGTTTAATTGGATTGGATGAAAATATGGCATTGAATAGGCCGGAATGTAGGGCAAAAATTTATTTGGGTGATAGGGGCAATTTTTTTTCCTTATATATATTATACATTATCACTATTTTTATCTTCTCTTTCCTTTTCTGATTTTTATTCATATTTCTTCTTTTACATTTTTTTATAATTTACGATGACACATATGAGAATTTATGTTATTCGATCTCAATTTTTTTTAGCACTAAGGCTTTGTTATTGTTGTTGTTGTATCGATTGATTTAATATATGTAAAGGGGAAAGTGCATTTTGGGCCCCAAAGTATAGGGGGTGTTCCTAGGTCATGCCCTATTCTATCACTATTTACAATATAAGCTCAAAAGTTGTTATTCTGTTAGCATTATAGGGTTTTTAACTAGTTTCGTTAGAAAAATTCGTTAAATGATCACGTGCAAGTCATGGGTCATTTAACGAAGGATTTTGAACAGAAACTCTTTCATTGTTGTATTAATGCAAATTGAAATGAAATTTCTTAAATTAATGGGGTGAAATGAAATTTCTTAAATTAAAATGATTAAAATAAAAAGAGAGAGCCCCACACTCTACCTTTTTCTTCATCTCCCTAACCTCACCCTCCCACCACCATTACTATCATCTCACAGCCCCCACCCATCATTTCAGCCCACATACCACCATCCCACTTTTCGTCCTCCAGACATCACCACCACCATGAACAAAACTCGAATTTGCAAGTTGATTAGCCCCAATCCCAGACCAGAGACCTCAAAAAAATCACCATTTGCAAACCCTTTGAGCTCGTTGAATCTGGCCAGTGTTGTGGTGAAGAAGAAAGTCGTTAGAGAGAGCAGTGACTAAAGAAGAAGATTCAAATTTGTTCAATTCACTTTGACCGATCACCTCTATCTTCATTTTCGTCTTTCTTCCAACCATTGAAGGCAAGGTTGTCTCTCTTCCTCCCTACTTGATTAGCATGCCTAATTAGATAGACACCATAAATGGGGGGGGGGGGGTGGAAAGTGAAGCGGCGTATAATGGGGGAGGGGTAGGGGTGGGGTAAGGAAAAGAGGGGAGGGGATCAGAAATCAGGGGCGTGGTCGAGGGTTTGGAGCCTGAAAGTGGGACTTTTTTTATGAAGCTAGAGGGTTTAAGGAGGGATTGTAAAGGGGATTGTCATTGACGGTGAAGGAGACTCAGGAGGGAGAGGGATTCTGGTGGGTCTGGATTTATTTTTCTTTCTCTTATAATACCAAGGTGGAGTAATTTCTTTAAAAAAAAGTTAAGAGTAATTTTTGATTCTGACTATTAATTTCCATCCAATGAATATTGTATTTTTAAATCAATAAAATAATTATTATTGCTTCAAAAATAAAATATTTTAATCTAATAATGTTTCCAACACAATATATTAATGTTTTCAAAATAAAAAATGTTTTAATTTATATTAACTTTCTTTAGTTTTTTTTAATTTAGATAATAATTACTCCCTCCGTCCCAGACCAAGGGTGTACGGGGTGAATTTCACGCTTCTTAAGAATTTTTTTAAAAAATGAATAAAATTTAAATGTGGGATAGGGAATAGTAGTTAATGATTGGTTTTTTTGTAAATATGTTAACTTTATAAGGGTATAATGAATGATTTTTTTGTAATATGGGGTAGGGAATAGTAGTTAATGATTGGTTTTTTAATAGGAGAGAGAATGAGTGGGATGAATAGTAAGTTAATGATTGGTTTTTTTTGTAAATATGTTAAAATTATAAGGGTATAATGAATGATTTTTTTGTAAATATATGGAGATGATAAGGGTATAAATATATTCAAAAACTTGCCATTTATGAAAAGGAACTCTTGGTCTGGAACGGACCAAAAGGGAAAGATGAATCCTTGGTCTGGGACGGAGGGAGTATTTTATTTTATTTTAAAGTTTGAATCATAAATGGGATATACGGTTAGAGAAGGGTTTTTAATTTAGATTTTCTATTTTGGTTATTTATTTTCATTTAATTTGATTAAAACAACAAAGAAAGAATTCTTGTTCAAAAACATCATCTGTTAAATAACACGTGACTTCCACATTATCATTTAACGGATTTTTTCTAACAAAACTAGTTAAAATCCTTAAAATGCTAACATAATAACAACTTTGGAGCCTATATTGTAAATAGTGATAGAAAAGGGTCTGATTTAGCAACACCCCCTAAATTTTGATTTTGAAATTGGTGTTTCCAAAGTTTTATTGGTGGTGGGTGGTGGCAACTTTAATGGTGGGGGCGTGGTGGGTGGTAGCGACATTAATGGTGGGGGCGGTGGTGAGGGGATGGCTATGCTAAAAGATGAAAAAGAAGAAGGCTGAAATGGGTGTTTATTTAACGGGGTTAGTATTTTTCTTAACATGTGTTAGTGTAATTTTACGAAATTTTGTTATCTTCTAATGTGGCTTGCTGAGTAAGATACCACAATGGCTTTTTCGTTAAGTTTTTAAACGAGGTTAGTGTGTACTATAATTTGTATCACTTTTTTTAAAAAAAAAAAATTGGTTTTTTATTAATCGATTAATTAATGTATTACAAAAGTGACACTTGAAAATGCTAGAAATTTTCAAATATTTACAATTATTAGAGTCGAAATATTTCTGTCGGTGATAAATTAATATTTTTATATTTTTATTTATCAGCGACGGAAATATTCCGTCGGTGATTATAACATTTAATTTTTAATTATTTTTAATTAACCAGTGACGAAATTATTCCGCGGTAGAAATTAATTATTTTTTAATTTTTTTTAAAATAAACCAGCGATGGAATATTTCCGTCGGTGAATAATTTTTTTTAATTTATCAGCGACGGAATTATTCCGTCGGTGATAAATAATTTTTGTTTTTTATTTTTTTTTATTTATCAGCGACGGAAATATTCCGCCGGTGATTATAACGTTTAAATTTTTATTATTTTTAGAACTAATTAAAAAAATAACTAACTTAAAACATTAAAAAATTTAACTGAAAACGTTAGAAAATTGACTGGAATTTCAAAAAACTAACTAAAATTTTGAAAAACTAACTGAAAACGTTAAAAAACTAACTGGAAACGTTAAAAAACTGACTGAAATTCTAAAAAACTAACTGAAAACGTTAAAAAACTGACTGGAATTTCAATAAACTAACTGAAAACGTTAAAAAACTGACTGAAAACGTTAAAAAACTGATTGAAATTCTAAAAAACTAACTGAAAACGTTAAAAAACTGACTGAAATTCTAATAAACTAACTGAAAACGTTAAAAAACTGACTGAAATTCTAAAAAACTAACTGAAAACGTTAAAAAACTGACTGAAATTTCAAACGGTTATAAGTATATGAGATTTGAGATTTAGGGTTTAGGGTTTAGGGGTTAGGGTATAAGTATATGAGATTTGAGATTTAGGGTTTAGGGTTTTTGCTTAGGGTTATAGTTTATGGTTTAGGAATTTAGGGGTATAGGGTTTAGGGTTTATGGTTTAGGGGTTAGGGTTTAGGGTTTAGGGTTTATGGTTTAGGGGTTAAGGTTTAGGGTTTAGGGGTTAGGGTTTAGGGGTTAGGGTTTAGGGTTTAGGGTTTAGGGGTTAGAGTTTAGGGTTTAGGGATATGATTTAAGGGTTGGGGTATAAGTATATGAGATTTGAGATTTAGGGTATAGGGTTTACGCTTAGGGTTAAAGTTTAGGGTTTAGGGGTATAAGTATATGATTTAGGGTTTAGGGGTTGGGGTAGTATACTAGCGGTAGTAGTGGTGGTAGTAGTAATAGTTGTGGTGGTATAGTAATGGTGGTAGTGGTTGTGATAGTAGTGGTGGAGTGGTGGTAGTGGTAGTGGTGGTAGTGGTAATAGTGATGGTAGTGGTGATAGTGGTGGTGGTGGTGCATGGTGGTGGTGGTAGTAGTAATAGTTGTGGTGGTATAGTAACGATGGTAGTGGTTGTGATAGTAGTGGTGAAGTGGTGGTGGTGGTAGTGGTGGTAGTAGTGATTGTAGTGGTGATAGTGATGGTGGTGGTGCGTGGTGGTGGTGGTAGTAGTGGTGGTAGTAGTAATAGTTGTGGTGGTATAGTAATGGTGGTAGTGGTTGTACGTGATAGTAGTGGTGGAGTGGTGGTGGTGGTAGTGGTGGTAGTAGTGATTGTAGTGGTGATAATGGTGGTGGTGGTGCGTGGTGGTAGTGGTGGTAGTAGTAATAGTTGTGGTGGTATAGTAATGGTGGTAGTGGTTGTGATAGTAGTGGTGGAGTAGTGGTGGTGGTAGTTGTAGTGATTGTAGTGGTGATAGTGGTGGTGGTGTGTGGTGGTGTTGGTAGTAGTGGTGGTAGTAGTAATAGTTGTGGTGGTATAGTAATGGTGGTAGTGGTTGTACGTGATAGTAGTGATGGAGTGGTGATGGTGGTAGTGGTGGTAGTAGTGATTACAGTGGTGATAGTGGTGGTGGTGGTGCATGGTGGTGGTGGTAGTAGTGGTGGTAGTAGTAATAGTTGTGGTGGTATAGTAATGGTGATAGTGGTTGTGATAGTAGTGGTGGAGTGGTGGTGGTGGTAGTGGTGGTTGTAGTGATTGTAGTGGTGATAGTGGTGGTGGTGCGTGGTGGTGGTGGTAGTAGTAATAGTTGTGGTGTGGTATAGTAATGGTGGTAGTGGTTGTGATAGTAGTGGTGGAGTGGTGGTGGTGGAGTGGTGGTGGCGGTAGTGGTGGTAGTAGTGATTGTAGTGGTGGTAGTAGCGGCGGAATAATTATGTCGGTGTTAATTAGATTTTTTTAAATTTGTTTAGCTCTATTTTTATTTTATTTTTATTTATGATTTATTTATTTTTCAAAAATAATATTTATTGACTTATATTTATTTTTTTGAGAGTAATTTAAAATAATTTTCATGTTTTATATAAATAAAAATAATGATATTTACTAAATTAAAATTAATCAACATCAGCGACGGAATAATTTCGTCGCTAAATATTAATTTTAGCTGCGGAATTATAATTCCGTCGGTAGATTATTTTTTAGCGGCGGAATTATTCCGTCGCTGGTGTTAAATATAAATACACATTTTCCCTCTCTGAAATCGTTTACGCCCTAATTTTCCTCTCTCTCTCCCGCTCTCTCTCTTCCCGGCGATCTCATCTCTCTCTCTCTCTTCCCTCGCTCTCACACCGCCGCCGTCCACCCTCTCCACACAGCCTTTAAGCTTCGCCGTCCACCCTCTCCACCATCTCCGTCTCGAGTTCTGTCGCCGTCCTCACTTAACGGCTGGAAAAAATCACACCGCCGTCCCTCAACTCCACCGCTACCGCCACCGCAACGCCGTGTTACTTCAAAGGTATGTAAACCCTCGATTACCTCTGTATTTGTTGTATTGGAAATCAATTTGTGATTTTTATTTGTGATTACCGCCGTTGAGTTCTGCTACCGCCACCGCACCGCCATCTGAATGATGTTTACAACTGCATTTTCTTCAATTTTTACTGAACTAAGTGTTTTAATTTCGGAATGATGTTTACAACCCAGTGAGTTTGATTAGTAAGAAATTAATCTGAAAAAACTGTTTGATGAACTAGAAAAGTGAAAAATTGAGTTTAGGTATGGAAACAGGGGTTTTAGTGTGTGAAGAAGTTAGGGGATATCATAATTCAACTGCATTTTCTTCAAATTTCTTAGTGAACTAAGTGTTCCAATAATGCGTTTGCAACTCAGTGAGTTTAGTTAGTTAGAAATTAATCTGAAAAAAAAACTGTTTGATGAACTTGAAAAAGTGAAAAATGAGGTTAGGTTTGGAAACAGGGGACTTAATTTGTGAAGTTACGAGATCATTATTATGTGTAACTGTCTTTTTTGATTTCATTGCTGCCAAGTGATTAATACTTGTTCCGCTGTTCATTTTTTATTTTTTTTCGTTTGCTATAGTTTGATCTTGTATTTTAGGGCTTTGGTCAGGCTGGACTCAAATAGTATTGACGATATAGATCCTTGTTCAGTTTGATATAGATTGAGACACTTTAATAACTTTAAAATTTACAGTCTTTTGGTTAAAGCTTTTAGAATAACAGCTGGTTTAATATTCTACAAGCTGATATTTGATAGCTTATTGCGATTATATATTTTGTTTATATTGCATGGAATGTCTAAGAACTAGATTCTGAGCTGTGGTTTTGAGTATTGGAATATGAAAAAGAAACGAATGCATCAACTGGGATGAGCTTAAAGTGTCAAATTTGCTTAGTGGTAAAAATGTTATTAATCTAAACTTAAAGGGGGAGGAAGGGGGGTGAATGTCTCAATAATGTAACATATTCAACCGCACACTACCTTACTGGTTCTAGATCCCATTTTGGGGCGATTGACGGCATCGCGGACGGTGATGTATGTCGCCTACGTTTGAGCGCCTGATATCAATCCTGGCACCCTAGATGCACCTTAGGTTGGATCTTGTGTAAAGTCAAAGGGGGAGGGGGGGTGAATGTCTAAAATTAGGAAGACTTGGATGGAAGTATTGTTAAGGAATTAGACTCCTAATCATTGTCTAAAATTAGGAAGAAAACTCTTAGTGGCATTGCTTGTAGGGTAAATTGATTGGTGGTTAACATCTTAAAATATAAACAAGATGAGAGCCTTTCTCATCTACAGCTATCAAAATCCGTCCATCTTTCGTTTCGAAAGACAGAGCAAACAAGTTCTCCACTGTTTGAGCAAAGGATTTTCTGTTTAATAAGAGTTTTTCCAGTTTCACTGTCCGTATTGTATCTTAGGATCTTAAACATCACAGCCATGTTTGTGACAGTGTCTGTTTTCTCTTCACTGGTGGTATACTGTTACCTTGTTTTTACTTGTGACCGTATAACAACAGTGAAGAGTAAAACATGCACTGTCACAAACATTGTTGTGATGTTTGAGATCCTTAGAGAGAAGAGGACAGTGAAACTGGAAAAATTTCTTATTAAACAGAAAATCATTTGCTCAGACAGTCGAGAACTTGTTTGCTCTGTCTTTCTTGGTCAAAGATGGGATAGGGTTTTAATAGTTGTGGATGAGAAAGGCTCTCATCTTGTTTATAAATGTTAATTTAATTCATCATTGTAAAATTATATATTTTACAACAAAGAATTAAATATTAATATTTAAAATTATTCACAATAGTAATAATTTAAAAAATCCAAAAGCCGAAATTTCTTGATTTTCGATTATAAAGCAAGTAAACAAAGTGATATTTGCATTTCATATAATCGTGCATTTCGGGATGGGATAGGTTTATCAAACAGGCACTTAAAGGATAGAGTAGGTATTGATTCCAGGTCAACAAGTGTTGAATTTCAGCTACCTAACTAACTAAGCTGCCTGAAACATATATTAATAAAGTGCACAATAATTATATTGCTATAACAAGAGATAAAAATAAATTAGTAAATGTTCTGGCTTAATTAGGTTTCATCTTTGGATTAAAGCCGGTTGGAAGCATATCTTGTTTGCTTAATAATTATATTGCTAAAAAATTGTAAAATTTGAAACCTATATGACAATTAATTTGTATAAAGTTATATCTAGGGCGTAAGTGGTTAGGTAGGGACACCATTATCCTTTAGTTTAGTTTGAACTAGAGCTCAAGATTTGTTGATACTATGAAGCCAACCCCAATTCTAAACCTAATTTTAAATATTAACAATTTACAATTATTCACAATATTAATAGGTAAAAAATCCCAGCAGCCCCAATTTAAGGCAACATGGAGCAGTACAATGGAGAAATTGTTTCCCGAGAGTATCAATTTTAACAAGACATTATTGAACTCTCGCGCTTTCATCAAAAACAACACTGGAAACTTATTGACAGGAGGTATAGCATGCCATGCATCTGGTCTCTAAAAGATTGGAAGATTTCTCGAACACATTATTTCAATTTAATTCAATTTAATTTTTAATCCAACCCATCGTGTTAATTTTTGTTTTTTCTTGAAAATTTAATCTCAAGGAGCTATATGTATTGTGAATATATTGTTTCCTATTGTTAAAGTTTTATATTTTAATATTTTAATATTTTTAGTGTATTTAGATATGAGTTCTAGTAGAGCGGGCAGGAAGACACACCCCGTGTACACATCTATTACTGGGACGCAACCGTCCCAATTTGATACATGTGCTACCAGTACTGATGATGTCGACCCTACACTTAGTAGTACCAGCTCCACCTCTGGGGCCGATACTCCTACTCTCGTCGATTCTGAGGGGAGGACGTTTCTCTGGATATCGCCACATTATGTACAGTAAGTAACTCTTCATTAATTTGATATAAGTTGGTTCCTTTTTGTTTTATATATAATTCATTATTTAAGTTAAAATGTTATTGTATAAATATACTTGGCAGGTTTGTAGGTGCATGCCCTACGTCCGGGACAAAGATTGGATAGTATTGGCGGTCTCGGGTCATGCCAGAGTTTTGGCCTAACTGAAAATCATTGCCACGGGAGGAGAAGGAGAATGCTTGGGAGGAGTTTAAGGTAATGTATTAATGATTTTTATTTAAAACTTAAATGTTAGTTTGTTATTAAAATGTTATAATTAATAATGATTATACTCTTTTAGTTTTGTAATGTTATCATTATATGTTGCAGTTGAAATTTACATGGACGCCGGATATCGACGAGGTGTCGGTTAAATTTGTTTTCAAGAAACAGTGTGCGAAGTTATTTCGGGATCATATTGGTAACATATTTATCTATCCTTAATTAGTTTAATTAACAATGATTATACTCCTTTAATTTTATAATGTTATCATTATATGTTTATGTTGGGTATGCATGTTTTAACCCTCCTATTTTGTATTAGATTTGATTGATACCATAACCTCCTGTCTATTTTAAGGACTTTAGGACCCTATGTAATGAAGCTTAGACTTCAATTTTTAGTAAAGTCCATTTTATAGAATAGGTTAAATTTAGGCTTGAAGACTGGCACAAGACTCATTGGATTAGAGAGTTGCAGTTCAGATGTTTCAAACCGCTCTTCCAACCGCCTTAGCAAAACCGCTTGTAGCACTTGCTTGGTGGAATTCCTTGTTTGAAACTACCCTTGAACTACTTCAGTGCAACAGCCTTTTGTTGAACCGCACCTGTGCAGTTTCAACTTATCAACCGCACTCTACAACCTCACTGGATTTACTAACCGCACAAGTCAAACCGCATGTACTCCAGAACCGCCCAATGATTGAGACTTGAAGTGAACCACCTTTACCATTGAAATCCACATCAGCAATATCAAATGTCAACCACCATATCTTGTCACGTGATTCAATGTCAGAGAAGATCTGCAAGGATCTTGAAAAAGTGACAGGTGTCCAAACCCCATTGCTTGCGGTGGGCGGAGCCCGATCGGCTTTTTCCTGCAACAACAGTTCCAAAGGACAAAAGTGGTTGCTGTAGACCAATGGAAAAGCATCAAGGACTGTCCTACAACAGCTGTGTCCAACGGCTATATTTGAGATGCTTGGGTATAAATACCCCCAATCTTCATCATTTTAAGATTGCTTGAGAAATTGATTTGCTGTGAGTTCATAGAAGCTGAAGCTCTGCCCAGAAATTCATAAGTCCTTTGAATCTTCATCTTCATACTTCAAGAAATATTCCCCAGCCCAGAAATCAAGCCTTAACACATTCAAGAATCATTGTGCTCTACATCTCACAGATTTAAAGAGCCTTGATCTTGTTCTCACACACACACCTCACTTATTTAATCACATAGATTAATCACTTGAGAAACACTGGTTATAGTCTTAGGATTTGTTCTTCATAGAAAAGATTTTAGATCTGAGTATTACTCATTGTACTTTGTAATCTCTCATACTCAATATAAAATCTCTCTTAGAAATCCAAGACTAACCATCTTGGTAGTGGACGTAGATCGTTTATCGATTTAACCACTCCAAATAGCTTGTTCGTACTTTACTGCATTTATATTTTCTGTGCTTGCTAATTATTTATCTCTGTCTCTGTTTGATCTTTATTTAGATATCCATTATTGTGAATTAGTGTTTGGAGTTAACATTGTCAAAACCACACGTGTTTGTAAAACTGCACTCACCAAAACCGCCAAACAAAACAGCACTTACAAACCGCCTCTTCAAAACCGCTTTACACTCTATTATTCCGCTGTGCATTTTACATCTTCACTTGCAGCTTATTATCAACTGCAAGAGATTTTGTAAGCAAGAGGTTTAGTTTTTAAAAGAGGGCGAAAAATTTGTAACAGCTATTCACCCCCTCTAGTATTATTTTCACCCTTGTTGCCACCTTTGGGACCAACAAGTGGTATCGTAGCCAACATATTTTAAAACCATCGTTTTTCAAGCTTAAGTTGTGCCTGTGCCGATTCAATATGGCAAACTCAAAGACAATGACAACTGTTAACTATTCACACATTCCAATCTTGGACGAAGACCACTTTGACATCTGGAAGTGCCGAATGCTTATTCATTTGGAAACTATAGATGAGATGCTAGTGGAGTGCGTATTCAATGGGCCATGGATTCCAATGAAGGCCAACACTGATGCAACCACAAATGCTGAAACTCCAGAAGTCAAAAAGCCAAAAGAAGAGTGGTCGGATGAAGAGAAGAGATTAGTTGCCTTGGACAGCAAGTCTAGGCACATCATTTCTGGAACCCTCCCCGTTTCAACTCTTCATAAAGTGATGTACCTCAAAACCGCAAAGCATATGTGGGTGCCATAGAGAGCTACCTCGAGGGTGATGAAGAATGCAAGGAAAACAAATTATATACTGTTGAAAGTTCCTACAACAACTTCAACAGAAAATCCAACGAAACCTTGCGTCAAACCTACGACCGCTATGTTGAGGTAGTTAATGCTTGTAGATCTCTTGGTAAAACTTTAACCGATAAGGAAATCAATATGACTTTCCTATCTGCTTTAGGTTCTAGATGGGTAAATAAGGCTACCTCTCTAGAAGACTCCAAAGTATTGGGTACTTGGTCGTTAAGTAACTTGTATGCCAATCTTAGAGTCTATGAACTTAAATTAAGTCATATTGAAGAGATTGAAGGGAAAACCAAATCGCTTTCCATGTCCGTCATGGAAAATGAGGAGAAACCATCTACATCCAATCAAACCACAGATCCTTCCATATCAACCTCATTACTCATCGAGATGGATGATGATGATTTTGCCATGTTTGTGAAAAGATTTCAAAAATTTAGAAAATCCTCAAAACCTTTCACAAAATCATTTTCAAAAGGCAAACCTCCTGCAACATTTTCTAGGGCTGCAGATACAAAGAAAAGGAGTGACCTAGTTTGCTACAACTGTAGGAAACCTGGCCACTTTGCATCTGAGTGTCCACAGCCTAAGTATGAATATATGAAAAAGAAAACTTTTCCTGCGAAATTTTCTCATCGCAAGGGAATGGTTGCTGAGGAGGAAGAGAATTCCAAGGAATTAGCAACTTGGATTGAAACAGATTCTGAGGATGGAAGTGATGATGAAATCGAAGAGGTTAATCTCTGCTTAGTTGCAGACGTTTCCAATGAGTCAGATTCTGATTCATTCGAGTTGCAAGATATGGAAGAAAAAGAGGTTTCTACAAAACTTCCAAATTATAAATTGGATGATGATATCAGACTTACTCCTAGCGTTAAGATAGGAAATTGCTCGTATTCACGTCCCATTTTCTCATCTAAAAATGCTCCACCTTCAAAAGCAATTCCAAATTTTTTTTGAAAAAGGTGGTGGAAGAGGTTTCTCCCATGGAACATGAAAGGATGTTCAAGGAAGCTGAAATGGTGATCAATCAATTCTCTAATCTTAAGAAAGCCTTAAGCTTAGCTCATGATGAACTTAATCTGTACAAGACGGAGAAAACTGTGATGAAGTCCGAAATTTCAAATCTTAAGGACAAAATCAGAAGTATGACTCCTCTTGCTGATCAAAACCGCACCCTTGAAACTAAGGTTGCTGCACTTCAACTTCGAAATGATGACTTGGTTACCCAAATCAACGATCTCCAAAAGATTATTGATTCGTGGCTCAAGTCTCAATCCACCAAGGATCAAATCATGGATTCTCAAGTTCCCCCTGGAATTAAGGAGGGTCTAGGTTTTGGATCTGAGGAAGAGGAGAAGTGTGCATCCTCTAGTGAAAAGGATGAGGAGATTTTGAAACTAACTAAAGAAATTTCTAAGGGGAAGCATGCAAAAGGAAAGGGTAAAGGACGACAAATTAATTATGTCTACCCAAAAGGGAAGCAATATGGTAAGAACTCTCAGATGAAGCCAAAGGATTCTGAGAGTGTAGCTTCAGAGGAAATGGCTTATGGAATTGGCCGTATCCCTGCTCCAACCGCTTCTGGTGGAAAAGGTGGTGTGGCAACTCCGGGTAACCTGTGTCCGCGCCTCTTCTTCGACCGCTCCTCCTGCCTTCAAAAGCAGGAATAGCGTTCCTAGAAAATACGTGGTCAAACTAAAACCAGTTCCCTTTGTCACAGCTACAACCACTCCTCCCAAACCGCATGCAACTCCTAAGAAGAGTAAGGAGTTAGTAAAACCTCATGATGCTTGTTGCTTTTATAAATGTTCTGTGTGTGATGGATTAGGTCACGAGAATTTGCGAGAATGCCTTTTGCGGTTCACATCCAATGCCAGGAAGAGCAAACCTCCTTCTGTCAAATAGGTGTGGGTCGTGAAGGGTTGCTAACTTCAGGACCCAAGGAATAAAGGGGGACCTCGTTCTTAATGTTTACATTTGTGTCCTCTCGCTTAATGGGCCGGTCACTCCAAGGATAATGAATGGTATCTTGAAAGTGGCTGCTCAAGACATATGACTGGAGATAGATCATTACTTGAAGATGTCATTGAAGCAAGTGGTCCGTCTCTAACCTTTGGTGACAACAACAAAGGCAAGACCATTGGATATGGTGTAATAAGGAGAGGAAACCTAACCATTGAGAAGGTTTCTCTTGTTGAAGGACTCAAGCACAACCTCCTTTCAATTTCTCAATTTTGCGACAAAGGAATGCTTTGCAACTTTACGTCATCAAACACTACCAGAAACAGGTGGTTTAGCGACGGAATTTTCAGCGACGGATTCATTCCGTCGCTAAATAGCGGCGGAATATAAGCTTTAGCGTCGGAATTATTTTGGCGTCAAATTTAGCGACGAAATTTAATTCCGCCGCTAAATTCCGCCGCTAAAATGAATATTCCTCGAATATTCGTTTAATTACCGCCACTATTTTTCGCGGTTGATTTACCGACGGAATATTCCGCCGCTAAATCTTTATCAGCGACGAAATTATTCCGCCGGTGAAAATATATCATTTCTTTATTTTTTTATTTATCAGCGTCGGAAATATTTCGACGGTGAAATTAAAATATATATTTTTTTTTTGAAATATTACACCGACGGAATATTTCCGCCGCTGAATAATTTTTTTTTTTTTAATTTATCAGCGTCGGAAATATTCCGACGGTGAAATTAAATGTTTTTTTTAATTAAACACCGACGGAATATTTCCGCCGCTTATAATTTAATATTTTTTATTTTTCAGCGACGAAAATATTCCGTTGCTGATATTAAAATGTAATTTTTGTTTATTTTTAGAACTAATTAACAAAATAACAAACTAAAAAACATTAAAGTATCATAAATATTTTTGATATTTTTGAGCAAATAAATAAATCATAAATATTTATTAATTTTAATTTAATTAAATTAATTTCAGCGGCGGAAATTTCCGTCGCTGAAACCATTAAATCACCGGCGAAATTAAATTCTGTCGGTAAAATAAAAAAATACCGGCGGAAATTGACCCGTCGGAGCACTGCGACGGGCTGGTAGCGGCGGACCACCGACGGAATTTTTCCGCCGGTGATTATTTTTAGCGACGGAAATTTAATTTTAGCGGCGGAAATTTCCGTCGCTAAATGACCTTTTTCTGGTAGTGAAACTGCTTTATCAAAGATAGCATTTCCGGCGTCACCCTACTCACAGGGATTCGTAAGAGTAATATTTACATTATTGATCTAGATTCTGCATGTAGTATTACTAATCTCTGTTTTGTAGCTAAAAATGTGAGCGAAAATAGTTGGCTATGGCACACAAGAGGTTGAGTCACTTGAACTTCAAGTATCTTGCAAATATTGGTAGGGAAAAACTCGTTCGTGGTTTACCTAAAGTGGCTGACCATCATCCTGAGAAATGCAGTGCATGCCAGCTTGGTAAGCAATCCGCGTCGTCTTTCACCAGCAAGACCGCTCCTTCAACTTCAAGATGCTTACAACTGCTTCACATAGATTTGTTTGGACCCGTAACCACTGCCAGCATTGGAGGAAATAGATATACCTTAGTGGTGGTGGATGATTATTCAAGATATACGTGGGTTGAGATGATGATTTCCAAAGATGATTGTTATAAGATCCTCACCGCACTTTTTAGACGGCTCCAAACCCAAAAAGAAGACGACATCGTTAGTGTTCGATCAGATAATGGAACAGAATTTAAGAATAACGGTCTTGCTCAGTATTGTGATGACCATGGGATTGATCACAATTTCTCAACCGCTGGTGTTCCACAACAAAATGGGGTTGTGGAAAGAAAGAACAGGACGTTGATTGAGGCTGGAAAGACAATGATATCTGAAGCCAAGTTGCCTCAGTATTTCTGGGCTGAAGCAATCAATACCGCATGCTTCACTCAGAACCGCTCCCTCATCAACAAAACCTATAACAAGACTCCCTATGAGCTTTGGCGAGGAAGAACCCCCAACATTGCATTCTTCAAGATCTTTGGCTGCAAATGCTTTTCCCTCTACAACGGAAGAGAAAATAGAGGTAAATTCGGAGCCAAGGCCGATGAAGGTATTTTTGTTGGGTATGCTAAACATTCAAAAGCTTTTCGTGTTTTTAACAAAACTAGTTTAAAAATAGTTGAGTCTGTCCATGTTACTTTTGATGAGCATTCTCTCCTTGAGCCACATTTGGCTCCAAATGTTGCTGATGATTTTGTTGAGCATAGTGAACCAGGTGAACCCTCTCAAACCGCACCTGAACCTCAACCGCAAAATCCAGCATCCTCAACTGACATTCCCTCAAACCGCACTTTTGAAACCGCACCTGAAATTCCCATTCCAGATGCAACTCCAAGGGAAGAAGAAGTTGAGAATTCCCCTATCCAGCTTATAGAACCTCTTCGTCAACTTACATTCCATGACTTCGCTGAAGGATCTAACGACGTTCCAATTGAAGATCTTCAGCAAACCTCAGTCCAACCAGACTTGCCCCCAGAGGTTCGAGAAGTCAGCAGTCACCCCCTCACAAATGTGATTGGTGATCTGTTTTCCGGTGTTCAAACAAGGAGATCGAACTATGACGAGCATACTTCCTTATTATCTCAAATTGAACCCAAGAAGATTGATGAAGCACTCCAAGATTCCAATTGGGTCGTTGCTATGCAAGAAGAACTCAACCAGTTTGAAAGATGCAAGGTCTGGACTTTGGTGCCTAGACCTCAGGATCAAGGAGTGATAGGAACTAAGTGGGTATTTAGAAATAAGATGGACGAGAATGGAAGCATCACGAGGAATAAAGCAAGGTTGGTTGCACAAGGATATAAGCAAGAAGAAGGAATCGATTATGATGAAACCTTTGCTCCAGTTGCAAGATTGGAAGCTATCAGAAATTTCTTAGCCTACGCCTCTTTCAAACATTTCAAGTTATATCAAATGGATGTGAAGAGTGCTTTCCTCAACGGTGAACTGCAAGAGACCGTGTATGTTGCCCAACTGCCTGGATTTGAAGACTCCAAATTTCCCAATCATGTCTACAAACTCCAGAAAGCTTTGTATGGACTTAAGCAAGCTCCAAGGGCATGGTATGAGACTCTTTCTAAATTTTTACTAGAAAAAAGATTTAAACGCGGTAAAATAGATACAACTCTTTTTATTGCCAAATATAATGAGCATACTTTACTTGTTCAAATATATGTCGATGATATTATTTTTGGTTCTACTAATGAGTTACTTTGTAAGCGTTTCGAGAAGCTAATGAAAAGCAAGTTTGAGATGAGCATGATGGGAGAATTAACATTCTTCCTCGGGCTTCAAATCAAGCAATGCGAAGAAGGTATTTTCCTCAGCCAAGCCAAATACACCAAGGATTTAATAAAGAAGTTTGGATTAGAAAATGCTAAAGCATATGATACTCCAATGGCCACCGGCAATAAGCTAGATAAAGATCTCAAAGGTAAGAAGGTTGATCAAACCTTATATCGAGGTATGATCGGCTCATTACTTTATTTAACTGCTAGTAGGCCCGATATCATGTTTAGTATCTGTGTATGTGCTTGCTACCAAGCAAATCCTAGAGAAGCACATCTTATTGCAGTCAAGCGTATAATCCGCTATTTATCTGGAACCACTAACCTTGGATTTTTGTATTCCAAAGATTTGAATTTCGATCTTGTAGGTTATTCAGATGCAGATTATGCAGCTTGTACTATTGACAGGAAAAGCACTAGTGGGACTTGTCATGTAACGACCCCAATCCTAGGCACAATTTTAGTATCATACTATTTGATCTTAATATTATTGTTAATATTATGTGTTCATTTTATGTCCTTAATTTCTTAATATTAAGATGAGATGGTTGGGAAATAATTTAGAATCCTTAAGATTTCAAGAAATTAAAATAAAGCATTTTGGGAGAAGTATAATAATAGAAAATGGATAAAACAAATAAAATGTGAGTAGTAGAAAGGAAGTAAAGGATTAAATTTCTTCTCTTTAATTTTAAATGGGTTGAGTGTGGAGGTGAAAGTCTTGATTTATTGGGGATGGGGGGGGGGGGGCCATCACCTCCCCCTTATTTCCCTCAACTTTCTCCCCTAATAGTCAACTTTCTCCCCTAATAGTCAATAAACACCTTACTCCTCCCATACTCCCTTGTCCCTTTTTATTCACTTCCTCCTTCCTTCTCCTTCACTTTTCTTCTTCCTCTATATCAAGAAACCATGGAAGCCTTCTCCAAAATACCTCTTCTTCCAAGCCCTTAGAGAGTGCAATCCTCCTCCATTTTCAAATCCGAGTGTACTTTTGAGCTTGGGACAACTAGAGGAATCAATCAAGCTAAGAAGATCATCATTTCATCCTAAAATCCTAAGGTGAGTTATTATGACCTTTCCCTTCATTAAATGTTCATGAACTATTGAATGTTGTTGTTGTTGTTATATTGATTTGTTGAGTGCCTTGGAACCCTTCTTGGAATTGGGAATTGGTAATTGACATAGAATGATGCTCTTGTTCATAGAAGTGGATTTAGAGTGTAAGAAATGGATGGAGTTAGTTTAAAAGGTTTAACTTGAAATGTGTTAGGAAAAGGGGTTGGAAATCTTGTGGAAAATAAGCTAGGTTTATGTTATTGTGGGTTTATATGATTTAGGGTGAGGTTTGAAAAGTTAGGAAACTCTTTTGGTGATCATGAATTAAAGAAGATTAAAAAGGGAAAAGAACCTAGGTAAACAAAGGTTTGGAAAATTATTTGGCTGGACAGAGGTCTTGGGCGGTCGCCCAAGTGGTGATGAGCGGCCGCCCATCTAGGCAGAATTGGGACTCTTAGAAATCCCTCTTGGGCGGTCGCCCAAGAGGCTATGTGCGGGCGCCCAAGAGGGCAGCAAGTTGGATTGTTTTGAAAACCACTTGGGCGGTCGCCCAAGTGGCATGGGCGGTCGCCCATAATGCCAGAACCTTCTTAGCCTCCTTTCTTACTGATTTACCAACAACTTAGTGACATGAATACTAACTACTATAAATTAATGGAACCAAATCAAATTTGGATACGAATCAACCCTTCTCAACCTAGATTAATGTAGGAGTTGGGCCACTTAAGCATTGTGACTTCCACTTGATAAATTTAACTTGAATCTTTATAGAGCCCTTGTAACAGGGATTATTGTCCGGAAAATGGTTGTTAAGTTTGATTCGTACTTCACCAATGTGGTTAGAACTTGGGAAGTAGATAGTGAACTATTATTATTGTTATCTAAGATTGTGCAATGACTTTCACTTGGTAAAGTTAGCTTGGATCCTTATAGAGATCATTTATTATTGAATATTGTCTAAGTGTGGTTAATTACTGATACTTTGTTACTTCACTTGAATACATATTCATGGTTGGTATTATGCTTAGTATATTACATAAATGTTGCACTATGATATTGGTTGAACATGAGTATATTTTACCATGTTGCTATGTTGTTTATCCCCTTTGTGGATTATAGTTCAAGTATCTATTATGTGCTTGAACGTGTTTATATTTTATGTGATTGGGGGGTATAATGGAATTCAATCAATTATTGATTTGTTCTCTAAGTGATTGAAGGTCCATCATACCTGTGACCTCTCCCCTCTCGCGGCCACAGATCGGGGTTATAGCATCTGTATTGAGCCGAAAGCCTTACAGAGTTGCTACTATCTTATTTGGTTCCCTGAAAAACGGGTCTTATAAGATGTGAATATGCCTAAGCAGTTCACAGGAGATGAGTTATAATCATAACTGTCTCGGTTATATGATATTGGTTCTGGTGGATATGCATTCACAGAAATAGTGGAGTATTATGCCCACAGTGATACGACTTATGATTCAGACGGGAAAGGTAAACAAAGGTAACGGAAGGTGTTTACTGTTTTACCAATATGTGAGATGTACCTTGTTATGTGTTGCATCTTACCTGGCATATTGCTGCATTCATAATAGCTTGCTGAGATTTATTCTCACCCCTCTCCCTTTAATGTTTTTAGATTCCGAGACAGGCGGACCGGCCAAGTAAGGGCGGTGAGGAGTTTGGAAGTGATTTTGGGAATTGTCGGGGTATGAATAGGTTGGCATAGAAAGTATATTTTGGGTATAATTCATTTATGGAGTTGTATTTATAAACCTTAATTTTATGTTATAACCGATGTCTTTTTGTAACTAAAACAGTTTCTTATTTTCAAAGTTGGTCAACTCTTTCTCCATTGTGGAAAGGTGTAGAGTTAGTTTGAAATGGTTATGACAATTATATTTATATTTGAAAGTTAAATCAAAGTTTTTAAAGTTAAGGAAATTTGGATTAGTTTGAGGACGCTCCAGCTCGGAACACGTGTAGGTTTCGGGTCGGGGTCCTCACATGTCATTTCCTCGGGAATTGACTAGTTGCTTGGGCCAGCAAGAAGCAAGCTTCAGTTTCAGTGTCAACCACAGAGGCTGAGTATATTGCTGCTGGTAGTTGTTGCTATCAAATCCTATGGATGAAGCAGCAGTTGGTAGACTATGGAATCTATGAAGAAAATTGCCCTATCATGTGTGACAACACTTTAACAATTTCAGTCTCCAACAACCCTGTCATGCATTCCAAAACCAAGCATATTGATATTAAGTATCATTTCCTCAAAGACCATGTGGAGAAGAGGAATTTCCATTTAGAGTACGTGGGGACAGACAATCAGATTGCTGACATCCTCACCAAGGCTCTTGACTCCAAGAGGTTTTCTTTCCTTAGAGGAGAAATGGGTATGCTTGAACTCAGATAAGTCCATTCTTTTTATTGACTAACTTGTGTGATGAGTTTAGGTTGTATTTCTTATTGAGGAATTCAACCTCACCATTGTTGAACCGCGTGTACTCAAACCGCGTGAGTGGTCAACCGCCTTTGCAGCCAACCTCATTCTTTCAACCGCATGCTGCACTCTGACCGCTCCATCTTCGACCGCATTCAACAATTGGTATTTTCAAAACCTGTTTTTAATTTTTCTTAAGCTTTGAAGAAGCTATGCGGTTTAAAAAATCCTTTCAACCGCACTGCCACGTGGACCTAAGGTAAGTTCTCTTATTTTCATTTCAGTCCACATTTAGACATAAGGGTATTTTTGCAAATGTTTTCCCACATTATTTCAAAATTTAAATGCATTTAATGTAAAGGGAACATTAGCATTTAAAGCTCTCTTGTCAGCCGTCATTGGCAAAAGGGAAGAAGATGAAAGGGTGCAACAGAGGAATGATTTCTTTTATGGGAAAATCAAAAAGTCTTTTCAACTGTCCTTTGTTTGAGAGTTTTCCTATAAATAACCACCAACCCTTACAATTTCAACTTTTCAAACACTGTCTTCTCTGAGCACCGTACCTTTTCTACCAACTCATCTTCTCTCTCTATCTAAAATCTTCAATCTTCATCTTTAAAAACTTTGAAACTTCAATGGCTCCTAAGGCTCCCTTCACAGATATGGTATGATCTTCTTAACTACATCTCTCTTCATTTCTGCAAAATCACTTAAGAAACTGCCATTGTTAAGACCTTGAAGCTTCGAAAACCCTTAAAGTCATTTTTGTTCATAACTACTTTTTGTGTTGATCATTTTGCATGATTGTAGTTGGGTTTTGCTAGGATTTACCTGTAGATTCTTTATATGTAAACTATTTCATGATCCATTAATGTTTTGAACACTGATTTTGAATTTTTAGTTTATGTCATTCGAAAACTCATTTGAGTGTTCTTGCTTTTTCGTGTTGATTCTGAGCAAAGTATGAACTTTTAATGTTATATTGTTAATCTACTGCTCAATGTGATCATTTTGACATATTATTTGTTGGATTTGGTGAACTTTTGTTGAATCTCTGTTCTTAGTGTTCTAAGATGTTCTTCGTGTTCATCATGCCTTCAAGATGACTGTTCATATGCCTTGTAAAATAATCACATATTTTGGTTCACTTGATTTTCAAACATGTTTTTGTACTAAGAAAAAATTTCAATAAATTTTTATACACTGTTGTGAATATCAATCGCATGCTATTGCTATTTGGAACCGCCTTCATGAAAATCCTGGATTCAAACCGCATGTCTTTATGAACCGCATGTCTTTATGAACCGCATGCTTGTTAATGGTATCATAAATTTTCTTTGTAACTGCATGCTTAACCTGTTTAAGATATTACTTAGTATATAGGCTGGACACCATAACCTTCCCCTCTTAATAGCTGCTTGCAGTGTGGGATAACCTTGGATTACAATGCCACGTACTAGTATAATCTCTTGCATGCTTTCTAAGTTTCTTTTTAAGTTATATTTACAATACACTTGAGGTTTGAAGTTTGTCACTTTTTCAACCGCATCATTGCCAACCGCATAGATGCCCAAACCGCCTGTGCATTGTAAATCCCTTTATGGATCTAAACTCCTTATTTTTTTTGTAGGAACCTAAATTTTTCATACCAGGGTATGAAATTAATGAGCCTGAGCTCCAAGGTGATGCACTTGGTAGAGAAATGATCAGAAGACTGAGTGCCTCTGGAATCCTCCCTCTCTTCAACAAAAAGCAATCATATATTATTCCATCATTTGTGGACCAGTTCTATGCAACTGCTGTATCTGGAGATAGATTATTGTCTGATGGAACCAAGATCAAATGCCTGGTTGCTGATGTTGAAGGTTTCAAGATCTCCATTGACCATTTGGATATTCGGAGCACCTATGGATTTCATGTTTCTGGATGCCCTATTGAAGTTGATCAAGAAGTGTTAGATGCAACCGCTCTTTCTACTGTCAAGCTCACCTCTCTGTCTGGTTATTACAAAAAGAGGGCAAGAAGAGAGTTCAGTGAACTGATGAGTCACTTGGGCTATATGGTAGGGTTGTCTGTTTGTGGTAAAACTGGTAACCACAACAACTTCACTTCTCAGCAATGGATATACTGCTGTGCCATATACAATGGGATAAAGCTAAATTGGCCCAAGATCCTGATGAGAGAACTGGCTAGCTCTATTGATACTTACCAATCTAAGATCAAGAATGAGCATATGAGATGGAGACCCTTCTGCAGGCTCCTAACCGCTTTGTTTACAAGCTACCAGCATCTGGAGGACCTGAGACTCTCAAATCCAGAACTATCTGTGCCCATGGGTGATGGAGACTTCCTTGGAACTAGGGTTTGTCATAAATTCAGGTATTCCTTTGGAGATGCTGAATACAAGTTCCTTTATGATGTTGATACCCATCATCCAAAAGAATTCTATGTTGAGATGTCTCCTGCAACTGCGGTCACTGCTCTGGGAAAGGCAATTAAGAAGGCTTCAAGGAGGAAGAATAGTGTTCTTGAACCGCAACCTAAGAAGTCTAGGACCGCACAATCTAAACCGCTTGCTGCAACCGCAGGTGCTGGTCCAAGTGCTAAGGCTACGGAGAAGATGGTCTTGAGAGATGAACCTGATGAAGATGAGGAAGAAGAAGAGGATGCTGGAATAGCCCCTCTTATCAAGAAGGCAAAGAGTGTGAAGTCTGCAACTGCAAATCTGACTGAGGAAGATAAAGCTGCTTTTTATAAAGCAAAGCTTGATAAGTTGGAGAGAAAGGCTGAATTGAGGAAAGCTGCAAAGGGAAAATCTTCTACTCCTGAACCGCTTGCCAAATCCCAACCGCAAGTTCAACCACCAATTCAACCGCAACCCCCTCAATCTCAACCGCCTCCACCTCCAACCCAATCTCCAGCTCAAACTCCTTCAACCTCACCTATTCAAACTCAAACCAATTCACCAATTCTTGACCAACCGCTTTCTCCTACTAAATCTTTATCCCCCAAACCGCTCTCTCCCTCTCCACCTCCTAGAATTGAAACCACTCAGGGGGAGAATCCCAGGAAGAGGAGATTGAAGCAAATGGCAAAGAAGGCAACTACTCCCAAGAAACAAAAACATTACCTTCACACTGTTGCCAAATCAAATGTCAAAATTCCTGGTAAAACCTCCTCCTACTTTGATAAATCCTCCTCTTCCCAATCCAATTCCCATTCATCCTCCCATTCTGAATTTCAAACCCCTCTAAATCAAGCCACCTCTAATCCTAAAGCCTTTACTGAATGGACATCCAAGCCATCAGCAGGCCCAGCTCATTCAACCTCTAGACTTAGAGATCCAACTCCTTCACCACCAAATTCACCCATACACCAATCATCCCCTCATGACCCAAACCGCAACCAAAATTCCCCTTCTAAATCTCCTACACCTTCACCTCAAAAATCCCCTTCTCATTCACCTCCTGAAATCTCTAAATCTCCTACCTCCTCAATCCCTCCTCTTTCAACCGCCCCAATCCCAACCGCACCAATACCAACCTCTCCTATTCCAACCACCCCTATCCCAACCGCCCCATCCACCTTACCCCAAACACTACCCATTTCTACTTCAAACTCCTCTCCATTCACAGTTCCTGCCTCTCGTATTTTTCAAACCCTATTTTCCCAAATCCCTCAAACTGCTCCTCCTACCTTCTCTGAACCGCCTCCTGCTTTCACCCATATTCCTTCATCTTCAACCGCTCCTCCACCCACTGACTACTCCCAAATCCTTTCCACCCTTAACCTAATTCAATCCCAACTTCTCATTAACCAAGGCCACATTATCAAATTAACCGCTTCAAATGCCTCCCTTGAATCTTCCAACCGCTCCCTTCAGAAGTTAGCTGAATCTCAATCCCATCTGATTGCCTCTCAAACCCTTCAAATGGCTGATCATAAGAACTTCTTAAAAATTTTTGCTCAAAGACTTGATGCCATTAAGGGGGAGAAGGACTTAGAAAACATTGTCAAATCCTCAGCTGATTCCTTCTTTGAAGGATTCAAGAAGGATTTAGCTGAAGGTGTTATTCAAATACAATCATTTGGAGATTCTGATCTTAAGTAAATGATTTCTCAGCTTTCAATCTCCTCCAAGACCGCCCTTGATTCTCTTCAGGCCAAAATTCTTAAAGCTGTCAAATCTCAACCGCCTCCTTCTCAAGACATTCAAACCTCCCTGAATGCGGTTGAAACAAATATCCTTTGTGGAGTTGATAGTGTTAAATCCTTGATGGAGGTCAACACAAATTCCTTGAATGATGAGCTGAAGGACAAGTTGAATACAATCAAGGATGAGTTTAACGACCGCCTTGAAAACATCAAAATAGGATTCACCTCTAAACTGGAAGCCACAGTTAATGAGTTGAAATCCTCCATCCAGGTGACTGTTAATCTTGATCCTATGTCTGAAGCCATTTCAACTCAGACCGCAGCAGTTCAGGGGGAGATTCACACCATGTTCAACTCATTGAACTCCTCCTTTCATACTTTAATAGAAGATCTAACTGCTCAAGTATCAGAAACTTCCAAAGCAGTCTCTGATGCCAATCTCAAAATTGACTCTCAAGCAAATATCTTAGAGAGATTGGTGACTGCTCAGGGAAGGACAGCTGAAGAAGTTAGGAAGATCAGGAGAGCTATGAAGACTGAAACCTCTGCTTCAAATCTAGCTAAGAATCCTGAAGTCAACCAACCGCAGCAGCAGCAGCAAGGTCAAGAACCGCACCAACCTTAAACCGCTTTTGCTCTGTATTTTTTTGGTAAATCTTTTTATTTTGTTGGACCGCACTTCATGTATTTTCTTTTGTCCAACCTCTTTTGCTTTTTGTAACCTTTGCATTTTGCTTTTCTACCTTTGTAATCTGTAACTGCAGTGGTAGTAATGAAAAATGCATCATTGGTTCCAAAACCTTGTTCATATCAAACTGCTTGTTTGTAGAACAATGAAACCTCTTTTGGTTTATAACCTCATTCAAATATTTTCTAACTTAAAATCATATTTTTTGAAATGAAGGTTAAACATTCAGTTTAAACCGCACTTTGAACTTAAACTCATATTTTTTAAGTGTACTGAATGCATTTCTATACTTTCCATATTGTAAGTTTTTATCTTTCAGATAGTATAGAAATCTATAGCTTAAGCTAAGTGTGTGCATTGACTTGGGACATGAATTACCATGTTAATTCTTATGGACATGTTTTTACCAAGTACAATGTTTGCTTTAAGTTATAGTAGGTAATGGCATCAATCAAATAGGGGGAGATTGTTGGGTATGCATGTTTTAACCCTCCTATTTTGTATTAGATTTGATTGATACCATAACCTCCTGTCTATTTTAAGGACTTTAGGACCCTATGTAATGAAGCTTAGACTTCAATTTTTAGTAAAGTCCATTTTATAGAATAGGTTAAATTTAGGCTTGAAGACTGGCACAAGACTCATTGGATTAGAGAGTTGCAGTTCAGATGTTTCAAATCACTCTTCCAACCGCCTTAGAAAAACCGCTTGTAGCACTTGCTTGGTGGAATTCCTTGTTTGAAACTACCCTTGAACTACTTCAGTGCAACCGCTTTTTGTTGAACCGCACCTGTGCAGTTCCAACTTATCAACCGCACTCTGCAACCTCACTGGATTTACTAACCGCACAAGTCAAACCGCATGTACTCCAGAACCGTCCAATGATTGAGACTTGAAGTGAACCACCTTTACCATTGAAATCCACATCAGCAATATCAAATGTCAATCACCATATCTTGTCACGTGATTCAATGTCAGAGAAGATCTGCAAGGATCTTGAAAAAGTGACAGGTGTCCAAACCCCATTGCTTGCAGCTGGAGCCTGATCAGCTTTTCCTGCAACAACAGTTCCAAAGGACAAAAGTGGTTGCTGTGGACCAATGGGAAAGCATCAAGGACTGTCCTACAACAACTGTGTCCAACGGCTATATTTGAGATGCTTGGGTATAAATACCCCCAATCTTCACCATTTGAAGATTGCTTGAGAAATTGATTTGCTGTGAGTTCATAGAAGCTAAAGCTCTGCCCAGAAATTCATAAGTCCTTTGAATCTTCATCTTCATACTTCAAGAAATATTCTCCAGCCCAGAAATCAAGCCTTAACACATTCAAGAATCATTGTGTTCTACATCTCACAAATTTAAAGAGCCTTGATCTTGTTCTCACACACACACCTCACTTGTTTAATCACATAGATTAATCACTTGAGAAACACTGGTTATAGTCTTAGGATTTGTTCTTCATAGAAAAGATTTTAGATCTGAGTATTACTCATTGTACTTTATAATCTCTCATACTCAATATAAAATCTCTCTTAGAAATCCAAGACTAACCATCTTGGTAGTGGACGTAGATCGTTTATCGATTGAACCACTCCAAATAGCTTGTTCGTACTTTACTGCATTTATATTTTCTGTGCTTGCTAATTATTTATCTCTGTCTCTGTTTGATCTTTATTTAGATATCTATTATTGTGAATTAGTGTTTGGAGTTAACATTGTCAAAACCACACGTGTTTGTAAAACTGCACTCACCAAAACCGCCAAGCAAAACCGCACTTACAAACCGCCTCTTCAAAACCGCTTTACACTCTATTATTCCGCTGTGCATTTTACATCTTCACTTCCAGCTTATTATCAACTGCAAGAGATTTTGTACGCAAGAGGTTTAGTTTTTATAAGAGGGCGAAAAATTTGTAACTGCTATTCACCCCCCCTCTAGCTATATTTTCACCCTTGTTTCCACCTTTGGGACCAACAGTTTACGAGATATTCATATTTTTATAGGTATGACGAAGTCTAAATTTTATATTAAGCGGCTCGCGGCGAGATTAGAGCCCTTGACACCTCCTTGGATGACCGAGAAGGTGTTTCGTAGCTTTTGCGAACATTGATCGTTGGATGGGGCGATAGCTATCGACCAACAGGCTCGGGCAAATAGAGCAGGCTCCACGGGGTCGACGACAAAGCATACGACGGGGACGATACCAGTCGGTAAGCATTACTACCGTATGGTATGTGTGTTAGTTTAAATGTAGTGTATGCATGCTTTGAAATCAGTTTATATACGTATGTTAGCTTGGGAGCCATTTTGATGCTATGAAATCCATGGTTTTAGTCTAATTGACTTTGAAACCAAACAAGACGGTTGTATGCATGTTGTTGGTGGGTGTTAGTGTAAATGATAAGAAATACATGGGGTGTTAGTTTAAATGTAGTGTATGCATGCTTTTAAATAAGTTTATGCACGTATGTTAGCTGGGAGCCATGTTGATGCTATGAAATCCATGGTTTTAATGTAAATGTAGTGTATGTTTTATTTTCTAAGATTACCCCTAAATCCTAATGAAAGTAAATATTATACTCACAACTTTAGTGATTAAAGAGAACATTTTTTATCACAAGAATAATATGGGAAGCTAAATGTTGCATTTATACCATTTCAAAATAATAATCTCGCTTCTTTTATTTATAGGAAAAGGAACATGGCCCGGATGTCAGTTTTTTGGATGTTTTCGTTAGCACCCACGTTCGACCTCCTACATCGCCCGATCAACCTCCGCAATGGGTTGACGATCGCTCTGCTAATGCCTTTGTAAGTAAACTATCATTAAATGGATTGATTTTGAATATGTAAATTTATTTATATACATTGTGTATATGATTATATTTGTTTGTTATATTTTGACAGAGTACATATCAAGCCGCCGTTGTTCCCAAAGGTACTCCTCCCGGCCAGCCCGTTCCTTTCGTGCCAGAAGTTTGGCGCTCGGTCACCTCGGATGGACATCCAAAGAGAGGAGACCGAGTGTTAGGGATGGGGGATCATGGGCTGCAATGCCCATCGATGTCGACCGGTCGTCGGCCAAATGTTTTCACGCCCGATCCTCGGTATGCTTCGAGGATCGACACTCTGGAGGCTCAGCTGGCTGGAGAGGCTAGGGCACAACTTTTGGAGGCTTTGGAGGCTCAGACGCAGCGTCAGGAGGAGAGTGATCGGCGTCAGGCGGAGAACGATCGGAAATTTGCGATGTTGATGGCCCAGATGCAGAATCTGCAGCAGCAGGGTAATTTCCAGCCTCCCCAATTCCCCCCGAGTTGATTTCGTACTATTTTATACTTCTTTGTAGTAACATTTGTGATATTTGTTTGTAATAACATTTTGGATACTGGGATGTCCCCGCCCCGCCTCCCCACCGATTTGGTACCCGCGGGAGCCCCCCCCCCCGATTTGGTACGATGATATTTGGTTTTTAGATTTATAGTTTTAGTTTTATCATTGAATTGTTATATCAGGTTAAAAAAAATTGGTTTATTGATATTTTAAATTATTTTATTTTATTTTATTGCATTATCAGCGACAAAAAATTCCGTCGCTGTATTAATTAATTTTATTTAAATTTTTATTCCACCGACGTAAATTTCCGTCGCTATGTCAATTTATTTTGATTTAATTTAATTAAAATTTTATTTTCACCGGCGGAATATTCCGTCGCTGGAATATAAATTTAATTAAAATTAATTAATACAGCGACGGAAATTTCCGTCGCTGAATTAATTTAATTTAATTAAATTTTTATTTCAGCGACGGAAATTTTCGCCGCTGAAATTAAAAATTAATTAAATTAAATTATCTTAGCGACGGAAATTTCTGCCGCTGAATTAATTCATTTTAATTAAATTTTTATTTCACCGGCGGAATATTCCGTCGCTGAAATAAAAATTTGATTAAATTAAATTAATTCAGCGACGGAAATTTCCGTCGCTAATATCAAAAGATCACCGACGGAATATTAATTCCGTCGGTAAATCAAAAGTATACCGACGGAATTTGGTCCGTCGGACCACTGCGGCGGGATGATAGCGGCGGACCACCGACGGAATTTTTCTGTCATGGTGAACTTTAGCGACGAAATTTTGACTTTAGCGGCGGAAATTTTCGCCGCTAAAACATGTTTTTCTGGTAGTGTAACCAACAGGACCATGTAGATGTAGGCTTTTACTGTACTTAGGGCTGTGGCCTCTCTACGTGTTTCTAAATTTGTCATATTTACTTACACAATGCTTCATTTTCTAAGAATTTATAATTTTGCTAAAGGTCAGGTCAGTTCAGGGAGGATGTCAAAATTGCTTTTATATACTGTATAATTTTTAAAGTTGAAAGGGTCAGAATGGCATTTTTAAAAGTTCAGGGGGTCAGTTGACCCCTAAAGGGGTTCGTGGGTGTTGTTTCTAGAAGAGTGCACGGCACACAACATGGAAAGGTAGTTGTTAGGAGTGAAAATGGTGAGCAGGACAAATGAGGGAGATGAACAGAAGTGAGTTTGAAGAGATCCGGTCGTGCGGGTTGGTCACCATTTTTAACCCACTATTATCCTATTTCTATTCCTATCCGTCTCAGTTTAATAAATACTGTCATTGATAGGTTTGCCTTCTTAAAATGGGATTTTTATTATTATTATTATTATTATTATTATTATTATTATTATTATTATTATTATTATTATTATTATTATTATTATTATTATTATTATTATTATTATTATAATAATAAACCTATCCGACTTATCATATTAACACAATTATATTATCACAAAATCTTGGGTGAAACGTGTTTTACGTTTGGTGAGCGTAGAACGTGTTTTAAAATGTGCGTGGTGGCATTTTTGTAAATAAGTAGAACTTTTCAATAGGCGCGGTGACATTTTTGTAAATAACTTGAACTTACGAAATACGCACTGGCACATTTTGACACTGTATAAGGCAGTTTTTGAATACTACAAGAGACACTTTCCAACGCTACAACAGGCATGTATTTTTGAACTCACTTGAAACTTACGAAAATTCACCAGACATTTTTTGATACTGTAGAAGATAGTTTTCAATACTACAAAAGGCACTTTTTGACACTACAACAGGCATGTATTTTTTAATTCACTTGACACTTTTCAATATTACAACATGCATTTTTCAATACTACAAGAGACACTTTTCAATACTACAACAGACACTTTTTAACACTACAACATGCACTATTTTCAACAATATCACCGTTATTATTTAACATTACAACCGATTTAAATGTTTTATTAGTGTTATTTTATAACAGACACTTTCTAATTTTGTAAGAGACACTTTATAATAACAGAGAAGACACTTACGCAAAACATGTTCTAGGATAGCTTATCCTAGAACATGTTTTACACAAGAACGACTCATATATTATGGACCCAATATCCAAGTTTTACTTATCATATTAAAACATATTCCCCCTCATAATATTTTGAATATATATACTCCCTCCGTCCCACCTTAGTGTAGACTTCTTTCTTTTTTCGTCCGTTCCACCTTAGTGTAGACTGTCAAAATTAGAAAGTTTTTTATTATTTTTTATTTTCCCTACCCCACCCACTCATTCTATCTCTTCATTTTTCACCATACAATTTATTCAACCAACCTACTATTCACTCCACTCATTTTCTCTCTTCATTTTTCTATCACACATTTTCATTATCTTAATAATATTTCTTAGTTATTGTGCCCACCACCTTAGTCTACACTAAGGTGGGACGGAGGGAGTATTTACTTGTTAAGTAGTAGTTGTGTATATTGAGGCTAGCCAAATGAAGTTTTTATTTTAAAATAGAGAGAGCACTTAATTTATTCCAAAGTTTTGACTTGTCCATTTTTTTTTAAATTATATTTTCTTCGTTACACCTTAAATCTAACTAACTTTTTGGGTACGATCATTAAGAAAAAGTAAAGTAGAAAAGATATATTGTGAATATAAAAAGTAAATTAGAAAAAAGAACGAGTAAAATGAATAGTAAGTTAATTGATATTGTGAATATAAAAGTAAAGTAGAAAATAAAATAAGTGAAAGAAATAGTAGAAATTCTTTATTATTTTAAAAACTCTGTTGAGGTGTGATGGACAAAAATGGAAAAAGTCTGATTTAAAACGAGACGGAAGGAGTATGTTTTATATATTTATATATTATTTGTATCATGATAAACTAAAGCTAAAATTTAAAAATATCAAGCACTCATTTTCTATTTATTATTTTCTTGGACATTTAATGGGGAGGGAATAATCATGTATGTGCCGACATGCAAGATCTTAGGACTATCATGTTTGATTTTGTCAAATAGGGTGGAATATCGATTTGGACCCTCTTTTTCTTTAGTTACTTCAGATGCCTCCCTCTAGTTTATAATTGTACCATTTCTACCCATTCGATCTGTAGTTGATCACTTGATCATTAAGGCATTGGCAAATCATTAGTCAGGCTCAAGGTAGTAGAAGACATGAAGGTTATCAAATGGGTGCACTAATGTAAGGAAGATGAACTATACACCCAATTTGTTTTTCATAATGCTCATATAGGAGTGAAACAATTATATAACTTTACCCTTTAATTGTATTAAAAGTAAAAAATTTAAAATGCAAAAACTATTATGGAATGAGTGGAGTAATATCAAATGTCATACTTTATTAATATAAACTTTAAAATATTAGTAATTGATCATTGGACTTAATGTGGATCTCATATCTTTCAAATCAAAGCTTAATTCTACTGCCTACACCTTAGTTAATTTTTAACATGTCTCCTCACCCTATCTCCTAAGTGTCTGTCCTAGGATTTGATTTCATCTCACTTCTCTCTTTTATCAATCTCACCCTATCTCCTAAGTGTCCTAGGATTTGATTTCATCTCACTTCTCTCTTTTATCAACTTTATTCTAGCTAATTGACTATTTTATCTTTAAATGTATAGCCAAATTATTTTCTCAATTTAATAATTATAATCAATTCAATTAAAATATAATTTTATACAAATTTAAATAGAGCTATTTATGTCAAAATTTGTTGTTGATTTATTATTAATAATATTATTAATAATGATTTTTTTTAAAACTACATACAAATAATTTAATATTTATAAAATTATAATAAAATTTAAATTTAAGATTACATAGAAATAATTTAATTTTTATAAAATTTTAGTGAAAGCTATAAAATTTTAAATAAGTAGCAATAATAAACTTTTGTTTGTTTATGGATGGAGTATTAGCAAGAATTTATGGAGCTTAAAAATGGGAAACAAGTGTCATTAATTAAATGGAAGATAGACGATGTTGATAGTTATGCAGTCATGGTACGAGTAGGTGAAAATGGGTGAGGTGGTTGGACAAAAGCCATACAATTAGAATATCTGCAATCTCTCTGCAGTTAATAGGGTGTGTTTAATACTCTATCACACTTTACTAATATTACCCACTCGCTAATTTAATCATTAATTACTTCCTATTTGCACATTATCCTACTCCTAAATACCATCTCCCCAATAGTAAGTCAACTTGGTATATGCTCCCTCCGTCTCACTACAACCTTTACGGTTAGTTACTGTACGAGAATTAAGAAAAAGTGTAATTGATTAGGTGTTGTGAGTATAAAAAATGAGGTAGAAAAGAAAAAGTGGGATATAAAATAATAATTGAATTGTTGTTGTAAGTATGGTATGTGAATCCAATTAATACTAAAGTAATAAAATATTTACATTTTAAAAAGTGCAGTGTGTATTTTATAATGAAACGCCCAATAAAAAAAGTGTGTAGTTTGTAGTTATACATAGGGAATATGTGATGACTAATTGTAAAGTTGAAAACTTTCAAATTATTCACAATTAGTAATTTCCTAGAAGGTGCAAGTTTATGATTATGATTGTATTTTCATGTTATAGAAATCTAAACTAGTAGATAGATTTATACAAGAAATAACATTTGTTAGAAATCTAAAGCTCGTTGGTCAAATCATTTTATCTTAATCTACTTATTAAACACAGCGGTTAGAAACAACACAAACAAATAAATTGACCCGTGCACTATAGGTTCATTTATTGGAAGCTATTTTTTAGACGAAATTGTAATACAAAGGCTATAAAATCATCTAAGGTCCAATTATATAGTTCTGGTCATTTTAATCTTCCAAGCAAGAAACACATGGTTTCATCCTATATAACCCTTAGTAGCATGCAAATGGGCCGCTACAGAAATTACTTTATGGTAGGATTTGAGGACGGTACCGCACAACAATTAGACTTATAAAATGTAACTCATATTAAATAAAATATAACTTATCTATTATAAAATCTGATAGTCGGACTTCAGGCTCCGGTATATACATTGTTTTGGACGTTGTCTAGAAGTAGGGATGTACAGTAGTAAATCTGACGTAACTAGAAAATCCAAATTTTGTTGTATCAACTATCTTTGTCAAAGTGTTAGTTGTTATTATGAAGATAAAATAAAAAACAAAGACTATAGCCTATCCATAGCTGCTTCTTCTTCAAGACTGTGTTTTACAAAACCACCAAGGGACCATTAATAGGTTCCTTCCATCCGTACTCCATTCTTTCCATCTCCTTCCCCACTACAACCCTAACCCTAATTCTCTTAAGTAAATTGCAAAATTCTTGACCTGGTTCGTTTCGGTTTGCAACTTGAACATGGTGGAGAACCTTCCTCCGGGGTTCAGATTCCACCCAACTGATGAAGAACTCATCACTTATTATCTTACTCATAAGGTCTCCGATTCCGCTTTCACCTCCAAAGCCGTAGCCGATGTTGATCTTAACAAATGTGAACCATGGGACCTTCCAGGTATTTATCCTAGCTAATTTTCATTTGGGTATCATTTGTTTTTTTTCCTTGTTATAAGCAAACCATTTCATGCACAAATACTAAATCGTACTCTCTCCGTTCTTAAATGAATATATCCAGTTTTTTTTGTTATTGATCAAAAACAAAAACATGCATTCATTTTGAGAAGGCAGTAGTATATCAAACTCTTCTCACGCGTGTTTGTCGTATTATTTACTCTATCCTTTGTTTGTGGGTGTGTGTGTTTGTGTGTTTTTACGCTTATTTACAATTGATTCGAGGCAAGGTTATGAACAGTTTGGAGTGTCATTCAAGAAAATTGGAGTATTCTTCAACTAATATGATAATAATCTTATTTCTTAATTTTCCAATTAACTATTATAAGAAATCAGAGGTTTTCTTCTTCTTTTCTCTTATTACTCGGTAGAGGATGTAGCTAGGGATGTATATTTTCAGCAGATGATGTCGAGGTAAGGCGTTGTTTACAAAGTTTATTCAGGAATAAGAACAAATTGTTGGTTGGTCTAATGTTAACCTCATTTCTAATTTAATGTTTAATTATTATTATTTTTAATGAAAAGGATTATTCTTTATTTATGTTTCTTCCAAAGATTAATTTTTCCAAATGTGAAAATGAAAATACAAATATTTGACTAATTCTCATTGTTATTATTTAAACATTATGTAGCAAAAGCTTCAATGGGGGAGAAAGAATGGTACTTCTTCAGCTTGAGAGACAGAAAATACCCAACTGGGCTACGAACAAACCGAGCAACAGTTGCAGGCTATTGGAAAACAACAGGAAAGGACAAGGAGATCTTCCGCAGTACTGGAGTCTTGGTAGGCATGAAGAAAACTCTGGTTTTCTATAGGGGAAGAGCTCCGAAAGGCGAAAAGACTAATTGGGTCATGCATGAATATCGACTTGAATCCAAGCATCCTTTCAAACCTAGCAAGGTACTTAAACATGTGAAAGCTTGATATAAATTGTTGAGACGCTATCTAACAGCTTTAACTTCTAGATCAAGTCGTAACTCTACATGCTATCAGAACGCAATTTCTCGAGTTCGATTATGTCCGCTTGCAGTACTACCCGGATTTATGTGTGGAAAAAATTGCACTATATTAATGTGGCATGTTTGTAATCTCTCCACGTGTGCGACTGTAAAGCCTTGTGAAATCAGTAGTAGTAGTAGCAGACGCATGGATCAATACGGTCAGTTACCGACTATTCAGACCCTTGGATAAGTAGGGTCTGCTATCAACCACTCATTAGCAGACCCTAATGTGTGTCTCTCTTATTCCATATAAATGATATGTTGACTAACCATTCACCCTTGTTGGATCAATAGAGTCTGCGTGTCTCTAATTACATAGATATGATTTGTCTTCTATGAAATGACAGATTACTAAATATATTTATTTCACATTTTTCAGGAGGAATGGGTAGTTTGTAGGATCTTCCAAAAGAGTGCCGCAGCAAAGAAACCACAACACTCAGAATCCCCACCACAATCCATGGAATCTCCATGCGATACCAACACGATGATGAACGAATTAGGCGACATGTCAGAGTTCCCAAATTATAATGTCATCGGGAATCCATCAACATCCCTTCACAACTACAACAACAACAATGATAACATCAACCTTAACGCAAACATGAACCTAAACATGGCCAATTGGGCAGCAACGGCTCTTAATCCGTCTCTCTCATCATGGCCAGCTTCCGGCTTACTAGGCTCAAATCTTTCAATGAATTCTTTGCTTCTAAAGGCGTTACAACTAAGGAATTATCAACAAAGAGAAGCCACAAGTAATGATATTTATTCCTTCATGCCACAGGGGATAATGTCTCAATACGGAAATGAACATGATTTAAGTCCAAATCTAACTGCTTCTTCCTCTAGAGCTTTAGATTCTGTGCAGCAACAGCAGCAGCAGCTTCAGGAGCAACCATACAATCTGGACTCCTCAGTGTGGGCGCCTTAAGGTTTAATGATTAAGTTTATGAACTAACCTTGATTAAGAGGGATTCGGGATGATAATTTAGTGTTGGAACTTCTTCTAATTGCAGTGGAACGTTGTAAAACATGAAAGTTTAATGTGGGTATCATCGTATGTAATTGTTTAGGTTATGTATGTAATTAACTGTCTGAGTTGATTAACCAAGGGAGGAATGCCCTTGCTGTTGTCTTTATTTCCATGTTGTAGTCAAGCAATTAAGGATGTTAACTGTACAAATAAGTTTCAGACATAGAAACAATGTGTTTATGAAACTCAGGAAACTCAGTATATTTAAGCATCTACTTACATTTCTCTATTATTCTCTCTCTCTCTCTCTCTCTCTCTCTCTCTCTCTCTCTCTCTCTCTCTCTCTCTCTCTCTCTCTCTCTCTCTCTCTCTCTCTGAAACTCAGTATATTTAAGTATCTACTTACATTTTTCTATTATTCTCTCTCTCTCCCTCTCTCTCTCTCTCTCTAGAGAATACGATTGCCGATTGCATAAGTTAGAAACCTCTAAAGACCCTTGTTTTTTTGTGTTTTTTTTTTTTTTTTACTTTCAGTGCATGCATTCATGCACGAGTAAAAGGCCTTGCTTCTTCCACGCCACGCGCCTATAATTCCAAACTATCGCTAAAATTAAAATAAACAGGAACAATTATACCATCTCAAAGTCAAGTTTTCGCGCTAACCATTTAGAAGGATCATAAATATATCTAAAACATTGATGTACCCATGAGAATACAGTCCACATTGGCTTAATTTGTTACCTCTTTGGCAGCTCAACTCAAAGTTAATCAAGCAAGAATGCCAAATAACTCACTGCTCAAAAGCTCACTAAACTATCTATACTACCTCCCTCCCAAAATAAAAATCCATTTTTGATCTAATTTCAAACCGAAAATGGGCTTTCATTTATTACGGAGGTAGTACTTAATTAGGCACTTTCCACATCAATGCTAGCTCTAACCCTTCTTCATTCATGAAAAAAAAAAAAAAAAAAAAAACTTAGGGATATCTGATGTTTTTCATTGAGGGAGTACCTTGTAAGGTACAGACAATGTCCTACTATTGGTAATTGTTGACACAATTACTAATTAGAAATTAAGCATTTTAATCACTTCACTGAGAGACAAATATGTGGTGTATAACATAGGTTTTTTCCCTGTAATTTTGCAAATGAATGTGCCATATGAACGGAATAAACATGACCAGCTAAGCCCAACGGGTCAAGTCCAACGTCCATCTCAAATATATGCCCAATGACAGCATACTCACTGTAATAACCCGAATTTTTGGTTTCCTTTTTTCTTATATTAATTAAATTATTTGTTATTCCTTCTAGTAATTGGATTAGAATTGTGGACTTGTTTATTGGGCTTAAGTTAACCTTCTTGGACTTGGTTTACCTTTTTGGGCTAGGTTTTGGAAACCCTATTATAAATACATCCTTACTAAACCCTAGAGCCTTATTGTTTTCTAAAAACCCTAGAGAAGAGGGAGGGGAAGCCGAGTATAGAGAGAGAGAGACGGCAAGAGAGAGAGAAGGAGAGAGGGAGGCGGCGGCCAAGGGAAGAAGAAGAAGGAGGAGGACTCCATTGTTGGGGTGTTTGAGGTCCAAACTAAGGTAAGATCGAATCTTCCGCCATTTTGGTTTTTATTTAAGGAACCCTAGAAACCCTTAAAGCTTGGAAATTAAGATTAGGGTTTGGGATTGTTTATTTTGGTATTAGGCATGCTAGGGTTATGAAAAGATGAGAGTTTGGTGTGTCTTTGGTAGGTGTGTCGTGTGTGTTGTGTGTGCGGCAGGTGTGTGTGTTGTGCCGTGTGTGTTGTGTGTGAGGTGAAGTGTGTGTGCATGTGTTCTGCAGTGTGTTTTGGTGTGTGCTGTGAGTGTGTGTGTGTGTGTGTGTGTGTTCTGCGTGTGGGTGTGTATTCTGCAGTGTGTGTGCTGTGAGTGTATGTGTGTGTTCTGCGTGTGTGTGTGTTCTGCAGTGTGTGTTAGTGTGTGTTAGTGTGTGTGCTGGAAAAGGTGTAATTAGTGTGTGTGTGATTGTGAATTAAAGAGTATTATTAGGATTTGATTATAGAAACCTGAAAGGCCCTTGTTTGATATGCAAATGATCAGACAGCTATGGCTTGACTTAGCTGTCAGATATTTGATGAATTGTGCAGCGGAATAAGTAAAGCTTGAAATAATGATAGGACAAATGAACACAATGGAATAATGCAAGTGTGTGAATGTGTTTTCAAAAAGTAATAACACAGAGAATTTAAAGTGGTTCAGAGTTCACTCCTCCTACATCCACCCCCACTGTCAATCTTGACAAGTGAGATCAATTTTATTATAATCTTAATCAACAAGAATTACAAATGATTGATCAGGCAAGTTCCTTGAACTTCCTCTTCCTAATTAGTACAGTCAACTAGGGATACACTTAAAGTACAGTCTTAAGTGTTTTTACAACTTGAAGTACAGTCTCAAGATTTTACAAAACAACTAATACACTCAAAGAACAGTCTTGAGTGTTTACAAATTATTTCTACACCTAAAGTACAGTCTTAGGATTTGGAATTTGTGAATTAACACACTAGGGTTGTTGTTGTTGAAAAACGGGGTTTCATTTGAAGGTTTTGGTTTGGAACAGTGTTTGAAGGGTAGGGATTGGTGTGTAGGGATGTAAGGGAGAGGTTTATGGATTGTGAAAAAGAGTATTTTTCAAGAGTGTATTGTGCAGAGAATGAACTCTTCTATTTATAGCCTTCAATGTAGCCGTTGGAATATGACTGTTGCAGCTCCATTAATGACTCTTTGACTGGTCTTTGCCCCACTTGTCCACTTGCGAGGTCTTCATGAGGCGCTTGAGCCGAGAGCTTCCAGAAGGTCTTGATGGTCTTCAATGGTGAACTTGACAGTTTGTGAAGATCCAGGTTCCATCTTGGTTGAGATTGTGGTAGCAGAGAATGAGACAGAGTGATGGCTGTCTGAGGGAATGAAGCTGTAGCTGTCAGATCAAAACAAGGCTTAGCTATCAGAGATGTTCTCTAATAAGGACTGAGATGCACTTGATGATCTTGATAGCTAAGAGAGGGAATATGATTCATGTTATTGATTGAATGTAACCAATGTATAAGAGAGAATCATAACTGTCAGACTCATAGCTGTCAGATAAGCTAAAAGATGAATATGAAGTTGATTTGGTCAGTCAAGGACTTAGCTGTCAGAGTGAAGGATCATGACTGACAGTCTTCATCTTTTGATATAAACCCTGTTCTATATATATGTTCCTTTATCAAAACCAACTAACTAAGACATTGATCAAAACTTAGGTCCTAACAATTTCCCCCTTTTTGGTAAAGGAAGATCTATTTAGAACATGTCTTCACAGTTAATGATAAGAAAAATAATAAAGAAAGAAATAATTCAGGGATTCATAGCATGCACAAGTAATCAGAATGAGATTGAAATACTTGGATTTGATCTCAAGATGAGAGAAGTTCATATATTATAGCCATAAAAACTGAACCAAACAAAATAGAATGTTTCAACCACAAAAAAATGTTCCATAACAATACAATTCAATCATCAGCCAGTTGATCATAGAACTCTTCTCTTTCTTGTCTGGCTGAAATGAGCTCATTTCTTTCTTCCTCCAGCTCTCTTCTCATTTCTGGCTCAACTCCTCTGTAATAGAACTCATTGTTCCATTCCCAAGTCATTCTCTCATCATATTTGAAGAACTTGTCTTCCTTTGCTTTCAGTTCAGCCCTTGTAAGAGGCATCTGATCATTTCTTATTCTCATTGTGCCCCACAAATGCTTCTTCTTGTTCCTTGTTTTCTTGCTTTTCTTGGGCACATTGGATGAATCTGGTTGAGATTGAACTGAGGTTTGAGCTTCAGGAAAGGATTGAGTGGAATGCTGAGGAGGGTTGGTAATGATGGAGGATGGAATTATGATGGGAGAGTCTTGATCTGGGATTAAAGGATCATCATCATCATCATCACTGTCAGAGTCTGAGGAAAGATCAATAACATTATTGGCTCTGTTTTGGCTGACAGCTATGGATTCTCTGAACTCTTTGATCTCAGGAATAGAGATCAATTTCATGAAGTGAGAGTTTTCATTGGGTGAGTTGAAGAGAATGGGATCAACAGAGATGAAGGGTGAAAGATAGGGCTCAATGCCTGGATTTAGGGTTGGGGGAAAGATATTGACCATTTTGCTTATCAAAAGCATAAGGGCACACTTTTGTTCAAAAAGAGAGAGAAAGAATGATTTTGCAAGCTCAATGCACAAGGTGAAGACTAGACCTTTTGGCATATACAGGCAGGAATTGAGTGATGGAGAGAGAAGTTGACTGAAGAGAATTTCCCAATCAAGAAGTGTGTTGGGAGTGATGAATTTTGGAAGGATGGGATTTGGTGAACAAAATTGGAGATTGATGAAGTCCTTGACACTTTCCACTTTTCATAGGCAAAGAATACTAATCCTGCAAGATTTCTTGCCACCACAATCAAACCATTTCTTGACAGTTCCCAGGATTTTGGATAGGTAAAGGGATTTGCAATTTCTGGGATATGAGTCACATGGGCTAACCTTGTCCTTGCTGCCTTGATGGAAGAAATAGAAAAATCAATGCCACAGCTAAGCATCCAAGGTTCTTTCTTGGGAAGGTAGGCTTGATTTAGAGTGGGAGGAATGGAATGGCTTGGAGGGCATCGGAGGCTTGAGGATGGGATCACTATCAGACATATCTTGACCTTGTCCAGCTAGGATTGGACTATGAGGGGAGGCTTCAACACATTCATTTTCTGGGATTGGAGAGATTGGCTTGGAAGGAGCATAGGTATGGGTTGAAATAGTTGGGATTGAATCAGAGGATTGACCAAGACTTTGATTGAGGAGATCAGAGCTAAATTGAGATTTTAGGAGATTTAAGGCTGCCCTGACTTCTCCTTTTGTCAACTTTTGCTCAAGAATAGTTACAAGGGCTGCCTCATTTTCTGGGGTTCCATCAAACACAAGTCCCTTGCATGCATTCATGATTGTTTCTCCCTTTGAGACAAGATTGGGATCAATTTCAACTCCAACCTTTTTGAGACTTTGAATAACCTCAGTAGTCTTATCATGATTCCCCCTATCAATTTCAACATTTGGGGCAGGTTCATTCACAGGCTCAGTCTCAGGTATAGAAGGGATGGTTTGGATATCTACATCCATAGCTGTCACCTTGAGATTGCTAGATGACTCTCCTGGTCCACTCTTTTTCTTCATGAACCTAAACCTGAGTTCATCTATGGCTATCATTGACTCCTCTTTACTTAGAACATCATCAAGAAATATGAGAGCAGCCTTTTCAGTATCAGGGTTCCCATCCAACTCAATAGCATCAATGGCTCTCAAAATTTTGGCTAACTGTTGAGGTTGGGTAGAGGGGATATTTTCATCAGTGTTCCCCCTTAAAGGTTGCTTCTCTGATGGTTCTTTGAGGTTAAGGATAGATTCTATGGGCGATGACCAGAGCTAGGTATGGATGACTTGTCCACTCTTGGACTGACAGTAGTGGATTTTGGAGAAAGGGAAGGGGTATTTATTTTGGTTTTCTTGGCCTTGGGTGCTTTCTTTTCAGGTTTTCTTTTCTTTGGCAAAGATTTAGAAGGAATGGATAAGGAGGATTGTACCTTGGATCTGGTATTTGCACTTTGCTGGTAGGGATAGGCTGTCGAGAGGTTGTTTGCCTTTGTGCGAGTTTTGGACAAGTCAATAGGCTGCTGAAGCTCTTGAGGATCTATGTTATCATCACCGGCATTAAATTGACCCATGGTGTCAACCCCATATTTGTCAACAGCACCCCTTTCTTCATCATCCTTACTATGGCTGTCAGACAAGGTTCTTTCACTTTGTCGGCCACACGATCATCCTTGTTTTTGCCTTTATTGCCATGAGATACCACAGTCTTTTTCAACAACCCTGTCTTCTTGACATTTGACTTTACACCCCTCTTTCTAATCCTGTGACTTGTAGCCAATGCTACCAAATCCTTCCAATGATCAATCTTCTTTCTTGTTTCTTCTTGCAACTTTTCTTGTGTTTCAATAAAGCTACTAGTGCTTACATCATCTCCAGCTCTCATTACAGCTCCTTTCTTTTGTTTCAATACAAAGGTTCTTTCATTGAAGCACTTTGTCTCTGACAGCTTCACAGTCTTCAGCCATTTCTTGTGTAGAGGAGGATTGAGCTTATGAATTAGGACTTCAAGTATTCCACTCATGAATCTGAAGTTATTCATCTTTCCACCTTGTTTCTTGAATTTTAGAGTAGAGGTTGAGGTGTTTGGAAGTTGTGGAGAAGAACAATGCACCGGTTGTGTCTTTGGTCATCAGGCTCAGCATTTGCTTCCATTCATTTGATCCCATTTGATCAAATGAAGATTGCTTGCCATCAATGGCTTTGTTGACCACATCCATAAGAGTTGATTTGAAAATATCAGCTTTGTCCTTAACCATTGCCTTGTCCTGTACATTCTTGAAGTCAAGGACTTTAACACCAAGGAATTTCTCATACACATCTTCAATCTATCGACCCTCTATCCCATATGTTTGTCACAACATCTGCTTTGTTTGGGATCCCATAGACTTCATGACCATTTCTTGAGTAATGGTTATCTCAACATTGTCTATGGTGGCGGATTATTGAATTGTTTTCCTTGTTTCTCTTTCCCACAAGGTAAATTTCTCTGCACGAGTTCTTCATAAATTGGAGGTCTCGGCTCCCATGAAATTAAGCAATTCATTGACCTCAAGAAGTTCTTTGATGAGTATCCCAACTTCAGAATCATAGAAGCTAGGTTTAATGAAGTAACTGTGAGCATCTGGGTAAATTGCTTTTGATGCTGCCATTGATGGTTAAAAGAATTAGGGTTGAAGAAAAACGATGGTGGATTGGAGAGGGAAAGAGACGAATTTTAAACAGAGGGTTAATGAAACAGGAGTTTTGGTGATTACGAAAGGAGAGAGAGACAAATAATGAGTGGAGAGTGGGTTTTAATGAGCATTGGGGGTTTCAAAGTTTAGTAACTGTTCATATGAACAGTGATTTTAGCCCTTCCCCACGTTGAAACATTAATTCCCACAAAACACAAGAAGAACATTCTCTTTTTCAAGAAATTTTGCAGGGGAAGAGACGGCTAAGGAAGTGACAATTGTGAGCAATTAACACGATCAAATCACCAAGAAAGTTGCTTTAACCTAGCTGTAAAAAAAACTTTGACAGTTAAGTCTAAGTTGAATGATGATAATTTATGCAGAGATAGCTATGGGTAAACTTGCCTATAAAACAATGACAATTTCAGAGGAAACTCATTCAGATTGTTTTATAAACACAAATGGGTAGATTTTCTTCTAAGTTTAATCCCAAAAAGATGGCTCACACAGCAAAACAGTTGGTTTTTGGGAAGAGTTGTGAGGATGATTTGAGGGGGGATGAAATGGAGAGAGAGAGAGAGTCCTTCAATGTAGTTGAAAGTTCAGAGGGAGTGAGTGACAGAGGTAAGAACAAGAGGGTGAGAGTAGATCAGGACCATGGTGTTAAAGAGGTAGCTGTCAGAGAGAAAGTTGACAGTAGAGAAGGAGAGGGAATAAGGCTTTTTGGAAAAACTATTAAGGTTGATCAGGGTGAGTCCAGTAGGGAAAAAGTAAGGTAGAGAGGGTTTATACATTGGGGGAGTTGGTTAAGCAAGATAGGGCTCGAAGCAGCTATGGAGAGGGGCTTAGGCTGTCAAGAAGAAGGTTGAGCACGAGAAGTGTACACTTACTGTGAGCGAGGGATTCACTCTCTCCAGGGTTGGTTTGTTGGAGGAGAGGTGATAACTTTCTTTGGAGTGCATGTATCTCCTTCTTCAACAATATCATACCTATTCAACCAGGTTATAGGTTGTTTTAGCCTGTCGAGTTCAGTTTGTGGAGAGAGATGTGTCTAGAGCTGACCATTTCTTTATTCTTTGGAAATGGTTCTTATTCTGGAGATTTCAGCTTTGTGACACCAATGGAGGGTTTGCTTCAACCTTATGATGCAGTTGAAGAATGGTGGCCAAGGAGAGTAAGTCCTTCTCTTCAATATTCAGTCACTTCAATTGATCCCTTCCTGGAGAGGCACCCAGTATGGTTGCAAAGGTATCATCAGACCTTGCGGTCTACTCGGGAGGCTAGGTGTGAAGGAATGAGTGCTGGTGGAGGATCTGGAGAGACAGTGACATTTCCTAAGAATGTTTGACAGCTAAGGTGAAGATTTGAAGAGGAGAGCTGGTTCTGGAGATTGTTTGGTTTTAAGGAAGTTTTTGGTGAGTGAATGCAGATGAAAGAGAGAGGGATTTCATGGTTTGTTGTATGTTTTTGTTTTTGTTTTTTTTTTTCATGACTTTTGCATAGATAGCTATCAGTGGATGGCTATCAGGAATGTTTTTTTTTGAGGGAATAGCTGTCAGACTTCATTGTGACAGCATTGCTCTGTATGTAATCCTCCTTTTTATTTATGAAGAACAACTCTTTATTTTGGCATATTTATCATTCCAAGCATAGCTCTTAACAGCTCAAATCTCTTTTTATCCATTGCTTTAGTAAGAATATCAGAGACATTATCCTCAGTACAAACTTTTGCAAGGTTGATATTCCCTTTTTCAACATGGTCTCTGATGAAGTGATGTCTGGCCTCAATATGCTTTGTTTTTGAGTATTGGACAGGGTTTTCTGTCATGGCAATAGTACTTGAGTTGTCACAGAAGATGGGAATGTTGGTTAATTCAATTCCAAAGTCTTGAAGTTGACTTTTAAGATATAGAATTTGAGAACAACACAAGCCTTGACAATATACTCGGCCTCGAGTTTGTTGAGGTGGCCTGCGAGGTTTGCTTTTTGCTTGACCATGAAATAATTCTTGATCCAATAAGCTGGCATCCACCACTTGTGGATTTTCTATCTAGATTGCATCCGGCATAGTTCGAGTCGGTGAATCCAATTAGAGAGAATGGGGATTCGGTGGGATACCACAAGCCATAATCGGGGTTCCTTTGAGATATCTCAAAATTCTCTTGACAGAGAGAGATGAGATTCCTTGGGATTTGCTTGAAATCTAGCACGAGAGACGGACACTAAACATAATGTCGGAGTCTTGAAGGCTGTTACATAAAGGAGAGATCCAATGTAACTTCTGTAAAGTGTTGGATTTACACTTTGACCATACGGATCGGCATGGAGTTTGGTTGTGGTTGACAAGGGAGTTTTGGCAGGGGAAGCAGTTTGCATGTCAAACTTCTTGATCATATCCCTTGTGTATTTAGCTTGGTTAATGAAGATTCCTTCCTTCATTTGCTTGACTTGAAGGCCCAAGAAGAAAGTGAGCTCACCAATCATGCTCATTTCAAACTGGTCTTTCATAATGTCCCCAAATTCAGTGCACAAGTCCTCATTTGATGAGCCAAAAATGATGTCATCAACATAGACTTGGATGAGCAACTGATCATCTCCATATTTCTTGATAAACAAAGTGTTATCAATATGGCCCTTGGTAAATCCTTTGCCAAGGAGATATCTAGATAGGGTATCATACCAAGCTCTTGGTGCTTGTTTAAGCCCATACAATGCTTTGTCCAATTTGTATACATGATCAGGAAACTTTGGGTGCTCAAATCCAGGGGGTTGAGATACAAAAACCTTTTCATTTAAGACTCCATTCAGAAATGCACTCTTGACATCCATCTGGAATACTTTCATCTTCTTGAATGAAGCATAGGCAAGGAATAGCCTTATAGCTTCAAGTCTTGCAACAGGTGCAAAAGTCTCATCATAGTCAATACCTTCTTCTTGTCTGTATCCTTGAGCAACCAGTCTAGCTTTGTTTCTTACTACAACACCTTCTTCATTCATCTTATTTCTAAAAACCCATCTTGTTCCAATGACAGTTTGGTTTCTTGGTTTAGGAACAAGTTGCCACACTTTGTTCCTTTCAAAGCTGCTCTAATTCTTCTTCCATGGCTTCTATCCGATCGGCATCTTGGAGTGCTTCATTTATTTTCTTTGGTTCCACTTGGGATATGAATGCACTCATGAGAAAAGGAATGTTGTATGCAGGCTGGGGTTTTATCAATTTGAAGGCTGATGTAAAGATCTTTATTGGGTGGAATGATGTGAGTAATGGTGGATTCATCATTGGTTTTGGGAGGAGAAAGAGGATTATTGGATGGAGATGGAAGGTGGCTAGTAGATGGATTACTTGAAGACTTTGGATGGCTGTCAGCTAAGGAAGAATTTTGGGAGATGTCAGTCAAGGGATGACCATTTAATTGAGTATTTTCTTCCTCATCAATTGGATTGGAAGTGGGAGAGATTGCTGTTGACTTGGTTGGCTGGATTGGTTGATGATGGGAGTGAGATGGTTCATGGCTGTCAGAGAGATGGTGACTGTCTGGCACAGGATGGCTGTCAGATGAATTTCTTGGAACCATGTATGGAAGATTTGATGAATCTTGTTCATGATGGAGAACAGTTGAATCAAGAATGGGAGATGCTTCAGGGAGATTATCTAGGTTTCCCAAACCTTCATCAAAATCACACAATTCAGTTACACTTTGATCATTGTTTTCATCAAAGTCAACATGAATTGATTATTCCACAACAAGTCTTCTTTTGTTGTAAACTCTATAAGCTTTTCTTGTGTTAGAATATCCAAGAAAGATTCCTTCATCACTTTTGGAGTCAAATTTGTTCAAGTTGTTCTTGCCATTATTGTGGATGAAGCATCTACTTCCAAAACTGTGAAAGTAGGAAATGGTAGGAACTTTGTCATTCCATAATTCATATGGAGTCTTCTTATGGAATTTGTTGATTAGTGTTTTATTTTGAACATACACAGCAGTAGTGACAGCTTCACCCCAAAAATACTTTGGGAGATTGTGTTCTGACAGCATTGTTCTTGCTGCCTCACAAATTGTTCTGTTCTTCCTTTCAGCAACACCATTTTGTTGGGGTGTTCTTGGGGCTGAAAAATTGTGATCAATACCTTTGGAGTCACAATATTCTTCTACTCCTGTGTTCTCAAATTCTTTTCCATGATCAGATCTGATCTTGACAATGGATGTCCCTTTTTGATTTTGAATTTTATTGAACAGCTTTGTTAGACAGCTAAGGGTGTCACTTTTGGATTCAAGAAGAATGATCCAAGTGAATCTGGTGTAGTCATCAACCACAACTAGGGAGTATCTCTTTCCTCCTAAAGATCTAGTCCTTATGGGTCCAAAGAGATCCATATGAAGTAGTTCAATAGGTCTTGAGGTGTCCAATCTGGTCTTGGGCTTGAATGAAGATCTCTTTTGCTTCCCACATTGGCATGCTTTGCAAAGTTTATCCTTCTTGAATGGGATCTTTGGTAGGCCTCTGACTAGATTAGAATTTGCAAGCTTGGAGATGGTTTTATGGTTAAGGTGAGCCAATCTTTTGTGCCATAGCCATGACATATCAGATTGATTGAAAGACAGAAGGCAGTGAGCATTTGAGGATTCCACAATCTCTAAGTTTAAGCAATAGAGATTTCCTTTTCTTGATCCAGTCAGAATGACTTTATTGCTTTTATCTTTAACAGTACATTTATCCTTAGTGCAAACAACATGATATCCCTTATCACAGATTTGACTGATGCTAATCAAATTGTGTTTGAGACCCTCTACATAAGACACATTTGTAAAAATGATATCTTTTGTAATAAGATTTCCTGATCCTTTGACCTTAGCTTGGGAATTGTCACCAAAGGTTACATTTGGACCATTTTTAGTGGTATATTGTTGCAACCAGTCTTTATTGAAGGTCATATGTCTACTACAACCACTATCTAAATACCGAGTCCTTTCCGGGTACCTGCAAAACAAAAAGTAAGTTTTATGGTACCCCTTTTTATTCTTTTGGGTCCAAAGGATTAGTTTTTCTTTGGAACTCTAGCTTTGTTCATTGATCCCTTTTTGAAGAACTGGTTTAGGGTATGGTAATATGACATGATTTGCATCATGTAAGGTGTAAGGACAGTGGATTGGGATGGATTGAAGAAGTGGTTTGGGTTGTTATATTGGGGTTGAAACTGAAAGTTATTTGAATAGGATGATCTGGGAGAGTCATTTTGACTTGCATGACTTCTTCCATTTGAGGATTGCCATTGAGGTTTTTGTTGTTTGGTGTATCTATGTTTGTTATAGAATCTTTGTTGCCTTGGGGTTCTTTGTTGTTTGGAAGATTTTGGTTGTCTGTCAGGCCTTGGGCATGTCGGAGCCTTAGGCTGTCTGTCAAGCCTTGGTTGTCTGTTAGGACTTGACTGACTAGCACATTTTTGCAGCTTGACTTCTTCCTGTATATTGGCCCCTTTTTGAACCCAAATATACTTGCTTCCTTGAATTTTACTTGGTCCTTCCTTTGACTGACTAGGACCAACCAAGATTTCCTTTGATTTTCCTTTGGTTTGAATAGGATAGGTTTGAGCTTGATAGCTGCCAGAGCTTAGACTTTCTAGAACCATTTTTTCAATGGCCCTTTCACCAGTGGGAGGAGTGTACACCTTTAGTGTAGGATCATCAGCACCAATCCCTGTTTTGTCACTGGGATGTCTTTAGGTGTAGGTGAAAAGGGATAATGCTTTTCTTGACTTGTTCCATGAATCTATTTTCCTTTTAAGAGCCTCATTTTCTTTTTCAAGAATTATGAGTCTTTGACAGTTTTCTTGAGTACTGGATGCCTCAGCTGTCAGATCCATGTTTTGTTTTTCAAGCATGAAGCATTGATCTCTTAGCCCTTGACGAGCTTTCTCAAGCTCGAATTGGTTTTTGTGAGGGTGTCAATGGTTGAGGTTTGGGAAAGGTTCTCATTGACCATGAAGCAAAGCTAGTTTTTTGTTTTTGGTTTGAATTAAAAGAGTGCAAACTAATTGTTTGAAACCATCAATATTTAAAGAGTTAAAATCATGTACCTCTTTTAGTTCATCTGCAGCAGCAAGTGCTTCCATTTCTTCCTCATTGTCTGATTCTTCCTCATTGTCTGATTCTTCCTCATCTTCAGCTATAAGGCATAGCATGGCCTCTTCTCCTTCATTGTCAGAATCATCACTTGACACATACTCTTCATCACTGAATTTTGATGAATCAGCTATCATAACTTGCTCCTTGTTTTTGTCATTTTTATTTTTGGAACAATTGAAGCAGTTGCACCTGGAACTGTGAATGATCTCTTTTGAGTAAGTCAATTTCTTAGCTGTCTGATTGTCCCTAGGTTTCCTTGGTTCAGGACAATCAGATGAGTAATGTCCTTGCTTTCCACAGTTGAAGCAATCAATTGTCTTCTTGTAGCTGTCTTGTTGAGAATTAGATGTGGAAGGGTTGTATTTTTTGTCAAAAGATTTCTTTTGAAATTTCATGGCATTTCTGACAGCCATGGATATGAGACTTGGAATGTCTTCTTGAGAGATCTGTTTGCTGACAGGTTTGGAGCTGATGTTTATCTTTTGAAGGGCATTGTTGACAATGGTCTCAATGTCTTGGTGAGTGATTGGTTTGTGGACAGTTTCTTGAGCAGTTAAGGCTAAAGTTTGTGAAATGGTAGGAACTGGTTGAATTTTTATCATACCTTCCAGTTCATAAGCTTCAAGCTTTCCAAAATATTGTTCAACTGTCATTGTGCTCCATTCAGATCCTTCTCTAATAGGTAATGCTACCTTTTCATATTCTTGTGGGAGATTAGAATATATCTTGAGGCAGAGATCTTGTTGTTCAAAGGTTTTTCCATGGTCAGCAATAGATCTAACAAGGTTTTCAAACCTTGGTTGAGCAGCACTCACTTTTTCTCCAGGATAGAACTTGAAGTTGTCTAATTGCCTAAGCAAGTTATACAAATTTTGTGTCCTGACACTGGTGTGCTTAGTGAACTTAGTTTGAATGAGAGCCCATGCTGTTCTGGCATTTGGTTCCTTAGCAATTTCTTGTGCTAGTGAGTCATTTACACTATTTTGAAGAATGTTTTTGACTTTTAAGTTTGCACTGATTAATTGCTTTTCGTATTCGAACCATGTTTACGGGGATTTGATCCTACTAGGTCCTCCATCAGTATCTATTTGAGTTGGGTAGGACACTTCATTCTCTAGAACATACCAGTTCCATATACTGTTTGCATCAAGGTATGTTTTTATTTTTGATGCATAGATCTCAAAAGATCCACAATCATCAATGTGTGGGATGTCTTTTTCATTATTTCTCCTTGGTTGAGGCATGGTGGGTTTGAAGAGGATCCTTCACAAGTTGTTAAACTTTTGAATATGAAGACAAGCTCTGATACCAATTGAAAGGCCCTTGTTTGATATGCAAATGATCAGACAGCTATGGCTTAACTTAGCTGTCAGATATTTGATGAATTGTCAGGCAAATGGAATAAGTAAAGCTTGAAATAATGATAGGACAAATGAAGACAATGGAATAATGCAAGTGTGTGAATGTGTTTTCAGAAAGTAATAACATAGAGAATTTAAAGTGGTTCAGAGTTCACTCCTCCTACATCCACCCCCACTGTCAATCTTGACAAGTGAGATCAATTTTATTATAATCTTAATCAACAAGAATTACAAATGATTGATCAGGCAAGTTCCTTGAACTTCCTCTTCCTAATTAGTACAGTCAACTAGGGATACACTTAAAGTACAGTCTTAAGTGTTTTTATAACTTGAAGTACAGTCTCAAGATTTTACAAAACAACTAATACACTCAAAGAACAGTCTTGAGTGTTTACAAATTATTTCTACACCTAAAGTACAGTCTTAGGATTTGGAATTTGTGAATTAACACACTAGGGTTGTTGTTGTTGAAACAGGGGTTTCAGGCTGAAGGTTTTTGGTTTGGAACAGTGTTTGAAGGGTAGGGATTGGTGTGTAGGGATTGGTGTGTAGGGATGTAAGGGAGAGGTTTATGGATTGTGAAAAAGAGTATTTTTCAAGAGTGTATTGTGCAGAGGATGAACTCTTCTATTTATAGCCTTCAATGTAGCCGTTGGAATATGACTGTTGCAGCTCCATTAATGACTCTTTGACTGGTCTTTGCCCCACTTGTCCACTTGCAGGTCTTCATGAGCTGGCTTGAGCTGAGAGCTTCCAGAAGGTCTTCAATGGTGAACTTGACAGCTGTGAAGATCCAGGTTCCATCTTGGTTGAGATTGTGGTAGCAGAGAATGAGACAGAGTGATGGCTGTCTGAGGGAATGAAGCTATAGCTGTCAGATCAAAACAAGGCTTAGCTATCAGAGATGTTCTCTAATAAGGACTGAGATGCACTTGATGATCTTGATAGCTAAGAGAGGAAATATGATTCATGTTATTGATTGAATGTAACCAATGTATAAGAGAGAATCATAACTGTCAGACTCATAGCTGTCAGATAAGCTAAAAGATGAATATGAAGTTGATTTGGTCAGTCAAGGACTTAGTTGTCAGAGTGAAGGATCATGACTGACAGTCTTCATCTTTTGATATAAACCCTGTTCTATATATATCTTCCTTTATCAAAACCAACTAACTAAGACATTGATAAAAACTTAGGTCCTAACAAAACCTTAGGGGTAATTTGGTAACACCTATGGGGGATTGGTTAACCTAAGAAGATGATGGAGTATGGAGAAAGGAGAGGATCAAGCCCCCAAGAACAACGAGCACGCAACGTTAGGAATCCACCTAAGTTGTAAATATCAGAAGAACAACTCAAGAGGACTGAGTTACTCTTAATATATATTAATACTTCGGCCAAAAATAACTGATCTTCATTATCTTACAAGCTACCTATTTATAGGGAAGGAATACTATGACCTTCAAGGTCCTTATTGACTTCTAATACTTATCCTGGGCTCTACAAAATGAGGATAATTGATCCAAAATACGAACAGTCTGATTCATTGGACTTGATGAAAGAATGAAGCAGTAAATTCACTCAAAATTGCTGACATATTCAACTTCTGGAATCATCTAGAATTCTCCATCATTCTCCCCCACTTGGAAAAGACTTGTCCTCAAGTCGAACTCTTTATTTTCTCATGAGTATGGAGACAAGTCCGAAACATTGAAAGTGTCTGAAACGCCATAGTCATCTGATATGTCCACCTTGTATGCATTTTCTCCAACTCTCTTCAAAATTTGAAAAGGTCCATCAGCCCTTGGCTTGAGCTTCCCGAAACGGCCAGGGGGAAAACAATCCTTGCGAAGATGGATCCATACTAAATCTCCTTCGTCGAATCTTGCCAATTTTCTAGACTTATTTGCTTGTTGCTTGTACTTCTCATTCTGCTGAATAATTTTCTAACGAACTTCTTTGTGAAACTCTTGAAATTGTTTTACTCTTTCCTCATCATCACTGCTGAAAGAGTGCTCAACAGGGATAGGAGCCAAATCTAATGGGCTGCTTGGATTAGAACCATAAACAACTTCAAATAGACTTTTACCGGTAGTCTTACTCTGGGAGCGATTATATGCAAACTCTGCCTGAGCAAGCTGAAGATCCCATCGGCGAATATTCCCTTTCACTAAGGACCTCAATAAACTTCTGTGACTTCGATTGACAACTTCAGTTTGTCCATCGGTTTGTGGATGGTGCGACGAACTAAACTGAAGTGTAGTACCTAGCTTCCTCCAAAGTGTACGCCAAAAATGACTCATGAATTTGGGATCACGATCAGATGTAATGGTCCTTGGAATACCATGAAGCTTCACAATCTCTTTGAAATAAAAATCTGTTACCTGAGATGCATCAAGAGTCTTGAAACATGGTACTAAATGTGCCATCTTTGAGAAGCGATCAACCACCACTATTATTGAATCTTTATTCCTTTGTGTTTTTGGCAATCCCACAACAAAATCAATGCTTACATCTTCCCATGGTAATTTGGAACAGGAAGTGGCGTATAAAGACCCGTATTTTGAGCACGCCCTTTAGCAATGTGACAAGTTCGACATCTTTCCACATACCTGGTAACATCTCGAACCATTTTGGGCCAAAAGAATTTTTCTTTAATGAGAGCTAGCGATTTGTCTCGCCCGAAGTGACCTCCAAGTCCACCACCATGGGCCTCCTGGATTATTGCTTCTCGCAAAGAACAACAAGGAATACACAAACGATTATTCTGGAAAAGGAACCCATCTTCCAGAAATAATTTTTCTAAGGTCCCTTTAGAACATTCAGTCCATACTTTGCTAAAATCTGGATCTGTCTCATAAAGGTCCTTAACAACATCAAAACCCACCACATTTGCTTGCATCGAAGACAACAAAGCATACCTTCTGCTCAATGCATCAGTGACTTAATTTTGAGTACCACTTTTGTGCTTAATCACAAAGGTATATTGAAATTACCCGGGGCTTTTCGCACGGATGCGGAAAACGCGGTTGTCTTTCGCGGAGGGTTGGTGTCTGAGACCTCGCTTTTCGGGAAGGAATGAGGAGTCGCCACGCGGTTTTTTTATTTTGAGCCCAAACGTTGAGAAACGGCTATGTAAGTACGCCAATCCAATTCGCAACCTTTTAGATGCATTTTAATGTAATAAGATTGCATTAAGGGGCGTTTTGGTAAATTCCCGGCCTGTCCCGAGACTTCCGGAAACGTTTCATAAGTTTCCCGCGAAGGAAGTACCTTTTGGTACCTTACTCATGCCCAGGGACCTGTTGGGAATAAACATTTTTGGACCTTTTGGGTATTTAGGCCTGAATGTTCCAGAAACTGGTTTTGGCGCCAAAAACGGTTGAGGCCACCTTGTGTCACGCGACAAGTCGAGGCATGGAAAGTGGTTGCGTATAGTCGTGTGACACAAGGTGACCACTAACTGCAGCCTATAAATAAGACCCTACCCTTCTCAGAAATGGATCCTAACTTTAGCCTACTGTTACTCTGCAGAAATTGCATCGTAACGAACCCCCCCAGACACATCTCTCTCTCTCTCCTACCTTCAACCTACCTAATTCCCTCCAATCTAAACCCCTCTTCTCAAACCAAGCCACTTAGACCTTTGCACCAATTCTCTCAGGATCTCAAGACCAGTAGCTGTGAATTGAAGGGTTCTGTATCTAACTTGATACAGGATTCGTGGAAGCATCAAGGGTAACAAATCTCAAACTCCCTCTTCTCTCTTCCTTTAACTCAATTCTCTATAATCCTATTGTCTACTTCTGTTAGGATTCAGTAATCAGACTCCATCTGTCTAGATTACTGAATCCCAATCGCAATCTCTCTGTTTAAGTCGTTTGATCTGTGTAATTGAATTACTCTTGTTGGATACTTGCTTGAATTTGGTGTTCAAACCCCAAGGGGGTGTAGATCTACCCATATCCACACTCTCGGGTTTGATTTGTTGCTATTTCTGTATTTCATATATAATTTGGTTAATCAATTGGATCTGTATTAGTTGTTGTTGATTCTGGTGTTCATTGTGTAAGTTTCTGCAGATGGTCTCTGTATGTCACGCGACACATTGTTCCAAGGTGATCCTGTGTCACGCGACATATGTGGTCACTGGAATCATGTGTCATGCGACATATCGTGACCTATTTGCAGAAACCTTTTTCAGTTGTAATCTATTTTAGATTGTTGTAGCAGGGATGTGGCCTCCCTAATAATGGGTTCACGAGTTGTAAATCTCAATTCATATTAATAAGATGCATGATTACCACACTTGTTCATTGTCAACACTTGCACATACTTTGGATTTGCTTGGATGTTTAATTGAAAGACTCGTCTACGGACGAGGCGTGTTGGGTGAACTCTCGGTTCTTCCCAACACGTAACCTGACCCCCGAACCCATGTTTTCTCTCTAAAAAGGTTTTCAATGTTTCCTCTCAAAAACGGCGTGGCGACTCCTTTACTTTCATCATTTCGAAATTACCAAAATTTTGGGCGAGCGCACATTCAGTGGCGACTATGCTGGGGACAATTGACTTTGAAAACCTCTTTTTCAAATGTTAAGTGGGTCAAGCTTTCATTAAATTAGACATCCAATACATCCATTTTTGTGTGCATCTTTGACAATCATTTGTGGTTTATGCATTTTGTTGAATATGAGACTTGTGAACCCCGTGTGCTTTGTATTCCTTGTGTTGTGCATTAGTTGTTTTTGCTTTGTTCTTGCCATGGAGATACAGGGGCTGATTTGATGGTTGCAGAGTGTTGGTTCAGTGACCATCCAGGTCGTGCGACACCTTTGTCTATTGATGTCCTGTGTCACGCGACAAAGGGTGGCCACTGAACAGATACTCAGAAGTCTGGTTTGAGGGCAGTCCCTTGGATCGAATGTGGCTCAGTTGATTGTTGTTCCCTGTATTCCTGTGAGGGTGTGTGTGTGTTTTCTTTTCTCTTTTCAAAAATAAAATTAAAAAAAATCTTGTTTTTTGTAAATAAAAGAATATAGCCATCCGCACACTACATCACTCAGACTTAGAACCCTCGGGTGCGATTGACGGCATCGCGGACGGCCATGAAATTCGCCTACGCTTGAGCGTCTGAAATCAAACCTAACCCCCTAGTGCGTTATAGGTGGCGCCACACATTTAACCTTACCTACGGTTGGTTTTCGATACAATGTTTTTATTACAACAAAATGAATTGTTTTGAAACATATCGTAGGTCCTTATACCTTCCCCCAAAACCTCACATCTTGTGGACATGTTGCCAATTGCAACATGATTTCACGTGGGGACATGTCACTCCCGTGGCGTGTTCTAAATGAGAGATCATGCCGTATTGTCAACGTGCACCGACGAGAGGTCATGCCGAATTTTTCTTCGAAATTCTTCGAAAAGACCCGTTATGCTGCCCAAATTTCCCTAGAAATTTGGACAATCTCTCTGTTCCATAATGATGTTAGGATTTGTTTAGGTATCATTACCTATTATATATTTCAAAGCAAGGCATTTAGTGTAATTTAACGTTGCGTCCCTAGGCTTCCCCAAGGTATAGTTAGCATGAATAAAGGCTTCCCCTTTTTCCAATCGTACTTAGGATTTAAAACACTAATTTATACTTGAAGATGAATAAGATTGTTTGTGTGAGTCTGTCCCGTTCCTTTCCCTCTCCTGTTCCTCGAAATTTCCCTTCAATACCTTATAAACCCGTCTCTACCCCTGCAGCTACGGCGAGTTGGACCCGTTCATCTGTCCCCAGAACCCCAGTGTGCAGTTTAACGGATATGATATGTATGGGAACAGGATCCCTAGTTCGGTCAGCTTGTTGGACAGTAATATCGGAATCCCTAGTACCTTTGGTCTCCTATCAGCAGCTTTGCCCATTGGACCTAATTCAGATTTCCCAGTGCCTTCATCAACAGTGGCTCCCGCTATACCCCAGATCTCAGGCTTGACTCCGGAAGTGACAGCCTTGTTGAAGCAAATGCAATAGCAGATCGATAAATTGACCGTGGGTTCTAGTGGTCTTAAGGTTGTGGATCCTGCCCAAGTAACGCCTTTGCCGCACAAGTTCAAAATGCCCAAAATGGACTTCGATGGTACTGCTTGCCCGAAAACTCATATAGATACTTATGTTATGACAATGGGAGCAATGGGCTGTACACCCGAGTTTATGGCATCCCACTTCCATCTGACTTTGAAGGGATTAGCGCTTACATGGTTTTTGGCTTTGAAACAAGAGTGTCGCTCTACATGGAACCAGATAACAGAAACATTTTGGAGAAGTACAAAGGTAATTTGGAGTGGCGTACCACCCGGGATGATTTAGTGGGGACTATCCAGAAGGCCGATGAGTCAATTACAGAATTCTACAAACAGTGGAACGCCAAGCTTAATGAGTTATCAGAGCCGATACCCCTCCAGGACCAAAAGGACATCTTCTTGTCGTGTGTTATCAGAGTCGATACCCCTCCAGGACCAAAAGGACATCTTCCTGTCGTGTGTTAAGCCAGTGCTCAGGGAAGCCATCGGAAAAGGTTGGTACCCCGATCTGCGAGAGATGGTAGGAATGGGAGCTAGAAGTGAAAACAGATTGTTCAATCAAACCCCTAATGCAAATGCCGGTGGTGGCAGTGGTAGTGGCGGATACCGATATCGAGCACCCAACCCTGTTTCAGCAATGGCGCCAAGAGGAAGAGAAGTGGCCAAAGACAACAGTATCAACAATCTACAGAGAGGAGGTAATAATGTGCAGAATGCAGTGAGGTTTCAGCCTAAGCCGCAGCCGAGATTTGATGATTTGGGCATGTCTACAGAGGAAGTTTTCAACGGATTGCTTCGTACTGGTATGATCAAGCCATTGGAGAATTATAGTCCTGCTCGTCCTAATCCCCATATGGATGCCAGCAAGTACTGTCGGTTTCACCAGTTCCCAGGGCACACCACAAATTCCTGCATAACCCTCAAAAAGATAATCCAAGGTTTGGTGGATGACAAGAAGATTGAGAAATCTCCTCGCCCGAATGTGGTCAGCAATCCTCTGCCAAGTAACAACGTGAATCTTATCGACTTCGGGCAAGACTATTTTGTTAATGTAATAGAGTTTGGGAAGTCAATAGATGAAAGTGATAGTGCTGGTTGTAACGAGATTGTGACTGATGTAATCCCATTTTCTGATGAAATGAAAGATAATTTCTGCTATGTTTTGTATCTTGATGATCTGTATGGTTTGAATAATACTGCTGATTATGACGATTATGAAGAGCATGTGGTTGCCAACACTATATCATCCATGGTTCCTAGGGATTCCCCAATCTCCTTGGAGGAACTCAGGATAGCGGCTAATGCAGAGGCGCCTTTGTCCATAAATGAAATAAGGCAGGCGGCGTGGCCATACAGCACTCGTCCTGTTCCGATTACGTTAGCAGAGCTCAAAGAGGCCAGTAAAGGTTTTGTGGTTGAGAAAGATCAAGATGTTAATCTGTTGACTCATTCAGGGAGAATGTTGGGAGTGAATAATTCAGATCCTGCCGGGAAAGGTAAGGCAGTTGCGGTCTCTAACCCTCAGTCCTCTCAGAATCCTTACAGATCGGCGGGAAGCGAAGAAGTCCAGGAAGACCCTATCCTAATGAAGTTAAAGAGGACACAAGTCGATATCTCCTTATGGTCTTTACTCACATCCTCCTACCCTCACAAATTAAAGTTGGAAGAAGCTTTGTCCAAAACGAAAGTGTCTGTCAATGCCACCCCAGACGAAGCCTGTCAGCTGATTGGGACTGCACAGTATGGGAACATCATTACTTTTACAGATCTTGACCTGCCTGCTTATGGTGCGAAGCATAATGAGTCTCTACACATCACGGTGCCCTTGGAAGGACGGCGGATTCCCCATGTATTGGTAGATAATGGGTCAGCTATGAATGTGCTCCCTGCTAAAATGATGAGTATGTTAGACATCAATGCGCAGAATCTTAAACCATCCAACCAAACCATAAAAGCCTACGATTCGACATCTAGGGCGGTGTTGGGGATAGTCTCTCTGAATTTGATGTTTGGGGGCAAGGAGATGATGGTAGAATTTCAAGTTATCGACATTCCGGTCACATTCTCAGCATTACTGGGCAGACCCTGGATTCATGAAATTGGAGCGGTAGCCTCCACTCTTCACCAGTGTTTAAAATTTGTGCAAGAAGGAGTGCTGACGACCATTTATGGTGACAGCGTTACGATTGGGGAAACCAGCACCAACACCTTACCAGTAATGGAAATCAAGCTCGACCAGGAAAATCCGATGCTCAGTGGATTCACAATAGAGAAACCTAAAGGGCAGGTCTGCACCATAGATTTGACGACATCTTCAGACAAGATTCCCCCTGTGTTGAAAATGCTGAGAGGTATGAGCTATATCCCTGGTCTGGGGCTGGGAAAACGCCAACAGGGACCGTGTAGGCTTGTGTTGCCAGAAGCCAAGAGAAACAAGCAAGGCCTGGGATATGCCGTGACTAGAGAAGATAAGGCGTATGACAAGACTGAAGCTTTTAAAGAAAAGATGACCTCAGCGGCTGGTAAGAGGTACAAGAGGCCTGAGATGCGCCCGTACAGTTGGTCTTTGAACAAGCATTTTGTCAGAGAAGATGGAGATATGTTTGTGTAAGTACGCCAATCCAATTTGCAACCTTTTAGATGCATTTTAATGTAATAAAATTGCATTAAGGGGTGTTTTGGTAAATTCCCGACCAATCCCAAGACTTCTGGAAACATTTCATAAGTTTCCCGTGAAGGAAGTACCTTTTGGTACCTTACTCATGCAAAGGGACCTCTTGGGAATAAAACCTGTTGGACTTTTTGGGTATTTTTCCGGAATGTTCCAGAAACTGATTTTGGCGCCAAAAACGGTTATGGCCACCTTGTGTCACGCGACAAGTCGAGGCAGGGAAAGTGGATACGTAAGGTCGTGCGACACCTTGAGGCCACTAACTGCAGCCTATAAATAAGACCCTCCCCCTCTCATAAAGGGATCCCAACTTCAGCCTACTGTTACTCTGCGCAAATTGCATCATAACAAAGCCTCCCAAACACACCTCTCTCTCTCTCTCTCCTACCTCCAACCTACCCAATTTTCTCCCATCTAAACCCATTTCTCCAACCAACTCACTTGAATCCTCTTGCATCAACTCTCTCAGGATTTCAAGGCCAGAAACAACCTATTGAAGGGTCTTGTATCTAACTTGATATAGGATTTGGGGAAGCATCAAGGGTAATGAAATCTAAACTCTCTCTCTCTGTCCTTCTTACTTAATTCTTCATAATTCTCTCATTTACTTTTGTTAGGATTCAATAATCAGACCCTAGCTGTCTGGATTATTGAATCCCAATCGCAATCTCTTTGTTTAAGTCGTTTGATCTGTGTAATTGAATTGCTCTTTTTGGATATTTGCTTGAATTGGTGTTTAAACCCCCAAGGGGGTGTGGATCTACCCATATCCACACTCCCGGGGTCGATTTGTTGTTATTTCTGTATTTCGTACATAATTTGATTAATCAATTGGATCTGGATTAGTTATTGTTGATTCTGGTGTTCATTGTGAAGGTTTCTGCAGATGGCCTATGTATGTCACGAGACATATTGTTCCGAGGTGATCGTGTGTCACGCGACACATGTGGTCACTGGAACCATATGTCATGCGACATATCGTGACCCATTTGCAGAAACCTCGTTCAGTTGTAATCTGTTTTAGATTGTTGTAGCAGGGATGTGGCCTCCCTAAATAATGGGCTCACGAGTTGTAAATCTCTTTCTCATATTGAATAAAATGCATGATTACTCCATTTGTTCATTATCAACACTTGCACACACTTTTGGATTTGCTTGGATGTTTAATTGAAAGACTCGTCCATGGACGAGGCGTGTTGGGTGAACTCTCGGTTCTTCCCAACACGTAACCTGACCCCCGAACCCGTATTTTCTCTGTCAAAAAAAGGTTTTCAATGTTTCCTCTTAAAACGGCGTGGCGACTCCTTCATTTTCACGAAAAACAAATTTTCGGGCGAGCGCACATTCAGTGGCGACTCCGCTGGGGACTATTGACTTTGAAAACCTGTTTTTCAAATGTTGAGTGGGTCAAGCTTTCATTAAATTAGACATCCAATACATTCAATTTTGTGTGCATCTTTGATAATCATTTGGAGTTCATGCATTTTGTTGAATATGAGGCTTGTGAGCCCTATGTGCTTTATGGTCATTGTGTTGTGCATTGTTTGTCCTTGCTTTGTTCTTGTCTTGAAGAGGCAGGGGCTGATTTTGATGATTGCAGAGTGCTGGTTCAGTGACCATCAAGGTCGTGCGACACCTTTGTCTCTTGTTGTCCTGTGTCACGCGACAAAGAGTGGCCACTGAATAGATACTCAGAAGGCTTGGTTTGAGGGCAGTCCCTTGGATCGAATGTGGCTCAGTTGATTATTGTTCCTTGTATATCCTGTGAGGGTGTGTGTGTGTTTTCTTTCCTTTTCAAATAAATAAAAATAAAAATAAAAAAAATCTTGTTTTTGTAAATAAAAGAATATAGACATCCGCACACTACATCACTTAGACTTAGAACCCTCGGGTGCGATTGACGGCATCGCGGACGGTGATGTACGTCGCCTACGCTTGAGCGCCTGAAATCAAACCTAACCCCCTAGTGCGTATAGGTGGCCCCACACATTTAACCTTACCCACAGTTGGTTTTTGATACTATGTTTTCATTACAACGAAATGAATTGTTTTTGAAACATATCGTAGATCTTTATACCTTCCCCCAAAACCTCGCATCTTGTGGGCATGTTGCTAATGCAACATGATTTCACGTAGGGACATGTCACTCCCGTGGCGTGTTCTAAACGAGAGATCATGCCGCATTGTCAACGTGCACCGACGAGAGGTCATGCCGAATTTTTCTTCAAAATTTTTCGAAAAGACCCGTTATGCTGCCCAAATTTCCCCAGAAATTTGGACAACCTCTCCGTTCCATAATGATGTTAGGATTTGGTTAGGTATCATGACCTATTATATATTTCAAAACAAGGCATTTATTGTAATTTGAACGTTGCGTCCCTTTAGGCTTCCCCAAGGTATAGTTAGCATGAATAAAGGCTTTCCCTTTTCCAACCGTACTTAGGATTTAAAACACTAATTTATACTTGAAGACAAATAAATTTTGTTTGTGCGAGTCTGTTCCGTTCCTTTCCCTCTCCTGTCCCTCCAAATTTCCCTTCAATACCTTATAAACCCGTCTATACCCCTGCAGCTACGGCGAGTTGGACCCGTTCATCTGTCCCAGGAGCTCGTTTAGTTCGTGTTCAAGCAGTTTCAGTTGGTGAAGAATCAGAAATGGCCGGGAACGGAGATGCATTTTCTGCTCAGTCCGCTGGAGGCTCAGTGACAATGGGTCAGCTAAGTTTGAATGATATGACCACAGAGGAATTGAGGGCAACGTTGGAAGCTGCCTTAGCCCGAGAGCGCGAGGCCTGTCTGTTGGCTCAGAATGCCAAGGCTCGTGAAGAGGAGGCTCATAACCGCTTTGTGGAAGCCATGAGAGCCAAAGGGATTGCGATACTTCGTCGGGAGGACGGTTCCTATGAGGAGATCACAGAAGACAACCACAATGAGATTGGATCCGCTTCACCTGCTCAGCCTATCCAGCCCAGTTACAATGCGATGCCTCCTCCAGTAAGCTATGCCTCACGACCCAATCAAGCGTCATCTCCTGGAATGTTTGTGAGTGACCAAGGAAGGTTTATTCCCCCATCTCCCCAAGGGTGTAACCAGGTTATCCAGCAAGGTGCTAGCAAGAATGGTGGTCAAACATCAAATTTCTTCGATCTCACTGCCTCTCCAAATCCCAATGTCTCAGCATCACAGTCTCAGTATGGACCGCAGCTTTCAAGCAAAGTTATCCCCAACCCCGATCCCGTAGTATATCCCGACAGCCTTCCAGAATGGTCGGCATCGGCTTTCAGGAGATCAAATTTGTCAAGACAACATTCCAAGATATCGCAAGCTGCACTCCAAGGCAGTGTCCCTCGGCCCGCAGGTGTTCTACCCTTACTCAAAAGATTTATATGGTTCCACTCCGTATTCCGCCCCGTGCATCAGTACAGGTTTCTCTACTCTTGGTCAATTCATAGGTCACTATCGCAGAACAGCTTCCTTAACCCTAGTGTGCAGCTTAACTGTATGACGTGTATGGTAACAGAATCCCCGCCGGTCGCCTTGTTGGACAAGAATACCGGAATCCCCAATACTTTTGGTCTCCCACCGCCAGCCTTTGCCCATTGGACCTAATTCTCGACTTCCCTGCCTTCATCGACAAGTGGCTCCCTCTATACCCCGCATTCCAGGTTTGGCTCCGTAAGTGACACTTTGTTGAAACAGATGCAAGAAGAAATTGATAAGTTGACCATGGGTTCCAGTGGTCTTAAGGTTGTGGATCCCGCCCAAGTAACGCCTTTGCCGCATAAGTTTAAAATGCCCAAAATGGATTTCGATGGTACCGCCTGTCCGAAAACTCATATAGATACGTATGTTATGACAATGGGAGCAATGGGTTGCACTCCCGAATTTATGGCATCCCACTTCCACCTAACTTTGAAGGGATCAGCGCTCACGTGGTTCCTGGCTTTGAAACAAGAGTGTCGCTCTACATGGAATCGATAATGTAAAACTTTCTTGGAGAAGTACAAGGGTAATTTGGAGTGGCGTACTACTCGGGATGATTTAGTGGGAACTATCCAGAAAGTTGATGAGTCAATTACAGAATTTTACAAACGGTGGAACACCAAGCTTAATGAGCTATCGGAGCCGATACCCCTCCAGGACCAAAAGGACATCTTCTTGTCGTGTATTAAGCCGCCGTAGAAGCCATCGGGAAAGGTTGGTACCCAGATCTACGAGAGATGGTGGGAATGGGAGCTAGAAGCGAAAACAGATTGTTCAATCAAATCCCGAATGCAAACGTCGCTGGCAACAGTGGTAGTGGAGGATACCGATACCGAGCACCCAACCCTGTTTCAGCAATGGCGCCGAGGGGAAGAGAAATGACCAAAGACAACAGCATCAACAATCTAGAGAGAGGAGGTAATAGCGTGCGTAATGCAAGGAGGTTTCACCTAAGCCGCAGAGATTTGATGATTTGGGTATGTACACAGAGGAGGTTTTTAACGGATTGCTTCATACTGGTATGATCAAGTCATTGGAGAATTATAGTCCTGCTCGTCCTAATCCCCATATGGATGCTAGCAAGTACTGCCGGTTTCACCAGTCCCCAGGACACACCACAAATTCCTGCATTACCCTCAAAAAGATAATTCAAGGTTTGGTGGATGACAAGAAAATTGAGAAATCTCCTCGCCCGAATGTGGTCAATAATCCTCTGCCAAACAACAACGTGAACCTTATTGACGGTGGGCAAGACTACTTTGTTAATGTAATAGAGTTTGAGAAGTCAATAGTTGGAAATGATAGCAATGGTTGTAATGAGAATGTGACTGATGTAATCTCGTTTTCTGGTGAAATGAAAGATAATTTCTGTTATGTCTTGTATCTTGATGATCTATATGATTTGAATAATGCTGCTGATTTTGACGATTATGAAGAACATGTGGTTGCCAATACTATATCCTCCATGACTCCTAGAGAATCCCCAATTTCTCTAGAGGAACTCAGGATAGCGGCCAATGTAGAGGCTCCTTTGTCCATAAATGAGATAAGGCAGGCGGCATGGCCTTATAACACTCGTCATGTTCCAATTTCGCTAGCAGAGCTTAAGGAGGCCAGCAGGGAATTTGTAGTTGATGATCACCAAGATGTTAATCTGTTGACTCGGTCGAGGAGAATGTTGGGAGTGAATAATCCAGATCCATCGAGGAAAGGTAAGGCAGTTGTGGTCCCTAATCCTCAGTCATCTCAGAATCTTTACAGATCAGCGGGAGACGAAGAAGTCCTGAAAGACCCGATCCTAACGCAGTTAAAGAGAACACAAGCCGACATCTCTTTATGGTCTTTACTCACATCCTCTTACCCTCACAAACTGAAATTGGAAGAGGCCCTGTCCAAAACGAAAGTATCTGTCAACGCCACCCCAGACGAAGCATGTCAACTAATTGGAACTGCACAGTATGGGAACATCATTACTTTTACGGATCTCGACTTGCCTGCTTATGGTGCGAAGCATAACGAGTCCCTACACATCACAGTGCCCTTGGAAGGACGGCGGATTCCCCATGTGTTGATAGATAATGGGTCAGCTATGAATGTGCTCCCGGCCAAGATGATGAGTATGTTGGACATCAATGCGCAGAACCTTAAACCATCCAATCAAACCATAAAAGCCTATGATTCCACGTCCAGGGCAGTATTGGGAATAGTTTCTTTAAATTTGATGTTTGGGGGTAAAGAGATGATGGTCGAATTCCAAGTTATCGATATTCCGGTCACATTTTCAGCATTATTGGGCAGACCTTGGATTCACGAAATTGGAGCGGTAGCCTCCACTCTTCACCAGTGCTTAAAATTTGTACAAGATGGAGTGCTGACGACGATTTATGGCGATAGTGTTACGATTGGGGAAACCAGCACCAACACCGTACCAGTAATGGAGATCAAGCTCGACCAGGAAAATCCGATGCTCAGCGGATTCACAATAGAGAAGCCTAAAGGGCAGGTCTGCACCATAGATTTGACGACATCTTCAGACAAGATTCCTCCTGTGTTGAAAATGCTAAGAGGTATGAGCTATATCCCTGGTCTGGGGCTGGGAAAATGCCAACAGGGACCGTGCAGGCTTGTGTTGCCAGAAGCCAAGAGAAACAAACAAGGCCTGGGGTATGCCGTGACCAGAGAAGATAAGGAGTATGACAAGACTGAAGCTTTCTAGGAAAAGATGACCTCAGGTGCTGGTAAGAAGTACAAGAAGCCTGAGATGCGCCCGTACAGTTGGTCCCTGAATAAGCATTTTGTCAAAGAAGATGGAGATATGTTTGTTTGCCCAGAAGCGAGGTTGAGCCAAATGGAAGATCAGGTGAAACAGTTTGGAGAGCTTGCTTTGGATGAACCCACGATATGCAAGATCCGCGGTGCTGACCCTGTGGATATTGATGGTGATTTGGCAGATTTGTTTAAAGAGCAGGGGCTGTCAGAGCCTGAGGAGCCGAGTGATTTGATTGATTTTTCCTCTGATAGCGAGGTGGTAGCTATGTTAGAATTCGAGAAAGAGCCAGTGGCGAAGCTAAACATGTTGGAGACAGTGGCAGAGAGACCTTTACAGAATTGGACTTCGTTCCGAGGACCAGTCGCCGACAGGGAGACTATGATTAAAAAGCTTGGGCTCAAGCCTCGTCCTTGTCCTTCCGAGTCTAAATTTGTTCCTCATGTCCTGAGTCGGTCTCCTGAATCTTTTGTTATTGAATTCGAGTCTTCCGATCGGTCTGATGTCCTCACGACAGAAGACCGTCTTCGAGTTGTAAACACTGTGTTTCCCTATGCTCTGAATAAAATGGTTGACCTTTCTGAGTATCCCGTGATTGCAAATCTAACAATTGAATGCTTAACGAGAAATAATCATCAAGATTTAAAAATAATTAAGCCTAATTCAATTGAAGATAATGCAGACTTAATAGACGAGCAAATTTTAGAAAATGATTCAAAGCAGGTTCTCGAACAAAAGGAAAGCCGGGCCCAAGCTGCCGATGAGATATTGACAACGGTGAACCTGGGAACAGTCGAGGAACCCAAAGAAACGCAGATTGGTAGCTTCTTCTCCGGAGATGAACGGGTTGCCCTGGTTGAACTGCTTAAAGAATATATGGACGTCTTTGCTTGGTCCTACAAAGATATGCCTGGGCTGGATACTTCCATCGTAGAGCACCGGATTCCTCTAGATCCAGAAATTAAGCCGATCAAGCAGAAGTTGAGGCGGATAAAACCGGAGTGGTCCTTGCAGGTGAAAGAAGAAATCGAAAAACTCCTACGGGTGGGCTTCATCAAGGTGATTGAATATCCGACTTGGCTGGCAAACATTGTTACTGTCACAAAAGCAAACGGAAAGGTTCGGGTCTGCGTAGATTTCCGAGATCTTAATAAGGCTAGTCCCAAAGATGACTTCCCTTTGCCCAACATTGATATGCTAGTGGATGCAACCGCAAACTTTGAGGTCAAGTCCTTCGTTGATGGTTTCGCAGGTTACAATCAAATCAAAATGGCTGAGGAAGATCAGGACAAGACAGCATTTACAACTCCATGGGGTACTTATTGTTACACAGTAATGCCGTTTGGTCTGAAGAATGCTGGGGCTACCTACCAGAGAGCTGTCACTACCCTGTTTCACGACATGATCCACAAGGAGATTGAAGTGTATGTAGATGATATGATTATTCACTCGAAGGGATCAGATGGACAGCATTTCATTGATTTGAGGAAATTCTTCAACAGACTTCGAGAGCACTCCATGAGACTAAATCCAGCCAAGTGCACCTTTGGGGTTATTCGAGGCAAAGTCCTGGGGTATATGGTCACAGAACGCGGAATCGAAGTAGATCCCAGAAAGATTAAGGCGATCGTTGAAATGAAGCCGCCCAGAACTGTCTCCGAGGTGAAAGGATTCATGGGTCGATTACAGTACATCAGCAGGTTCGTCAACCAACTAACCTCCATGTGTGAGCCGATCTTCAAGCTACTCAAGAAGAATCAGGAAGTGGTTTGGAACGAGGAGTGCCAATTAGCCTTCGAGAGGATCAAAGCTTACCTTGTCAATCCTCCCATCCTTTGTCCGCCTCACGAGAGCAAGCCTTTACTGCTATACTTGACGGTCACAGACACAGCTACTGGGGCTATGCTAGCACAAGAGAAGAAGGATTCAAAGATTGAGAATGCCATTTATTTCGTCAGTCGCAAGTTCCAAGGTAGTGAGTTGAATTACTCTGCCCTTGAGAAGACATGCGCAGCTCTGGTCTGGGTGGTCGGAAAGTTAAAGCACTATATGCTGTCCCACCCCGTACATTTGGTTTCCAAGATGGACCCGATCAGATACCTGTTCCAGGGTGACAGAGGTAACATCTCCACCAGATTGGCAAAGTGGACCTTCTTTTTGGCTGAGTTTGATATCAAGTATGTGATCCGGAAGTCAATCAAGGGACAAGCTCTGGCAGATCAATTGGCTGATTTCCCCAGTACAGAACCCCGAGGACCGGATCTCCAGTTTCCAGATGAAGGGATTCTTGCTATAGAAAGCGGTAACCGGTGGCAGTTGTTCTTCGATGGTGCGGCAAACAAAAGAGGAAATGGCATCGGGATGGTACTAGTAGACCCGAACGACATGCATACCCCCATAGCTATCAAGCTGAACTTCTCGGTTACCAACAATGCGGCCGAGTATGAAGCTTGCATAGCTGGTCTAGAGGCCGCCCTAGAACGACATGTGGAAGAGTTAGAAGTGTTCGGTGATTCCCAATTGATAATTAATCAGGCTGCCAACAATTGGAAAATCATAGATCCATGTCTCCAGAAGTACCATGCTTACATCGCAGAACTCGTTGGTCAATTCAAGGAAGTGTCATTCCAATTCCTGCCACGAGACAAGAATAGATTTGCTGATGCCCTAGCTACTCTAGCTTCTTTGGTAGAAATCCCAGAAGGAAAGTCGATCAAACCGTTCAGGGTCGGTAGACGAGAAAATCCTGCATATTGTTGTGAAATTGAGATCGAAACCGTCAATGAGCCGTGGTACAGTCAGATTTTCCAATATCTCAAGCATGGTGAAGCATCTTTCCCCGTTGATAAAGAAAGAGACATAAAGGGTATTCATGCCAAGAGCCTGCAAGCATTGAAAAGGCTATCAGCTCAGTACGTCGTACTTGGCAATGAGCTGTGGAAGAAAAGGGAAGGTTGCCCTCTCCTGCTCTGTATCAGCAAGGAAAAGGCCCAAAGAGTAATGGAAGATGTTCATAACGGTGCCTGCGGACCTCATATGAACGCTCGATCTCTCATGCATAGCATCATCAGGCTGGGTTACTTCTGGATTACTATGGAGACAGATTGCATCCAATTTGTGCGGACTTGTGATAAATGCCAGCGGTTCTCCAATCTGAACCACATTCCTCCTCATGACCTTTACTGTATGACAACTCCGTGGCCCTTCGCAACATGGGGGATTGATGTCATTGGGAAAATAACTCCGCCCGGGAGCAATGGACATTCGTTTGTATTGGTTGCAGTAGATTACTTCACAAAGTGGGTAGAAGTTGCGTCTTACAAAGTGCTCACAGCTAAGAAAGTGGCTCGCTTCATAAAAGAACAGATCTTCTGCCGCTACGGAGTCCCAAATGAGATTATTTCCGACAATGGAACCCATTTCGAAGGAGAAACTGATAGGTTACTCACTGAATACAGGGTCAAGCGCCATAAATCTTCACCGTACAGACCTCAGACGAATGGTGCTGTTGAGGCTGCTAATAAGAACTTGGAAAGGATCATTAAGAAGATGGCCGAACGAGGAAGGGATTGGCCAGAGAAGCTGCATTTAGCATTATGGGGCTACCGCACTTCTATTCGAACTGCCACCGGTGCCACTCCATACGCTCTGACTTACGGAATGGAGGCTGTCATGCCTATTGAATTAGAAATCCCATCCCTCAGGGTTTTGCTTGAAAATAAGGTGAATGAAATTGAATGGCTCCAAAGTCGATACAATGAATTGGCTCTGTTAGATGAACGCAGACTAAAAGCCATGGAGCATAACCGGGCGTACCAGAGAAAAATGGCCCGTGCCTTTGACAAGAAAGTAAAGCCCAGAGATACCAAAGTCGGTGATTTGGTTCTCAAGATGAAGCCTGCAAATCAGAGCAGTGCGTTGGGTAAATGGGCACCTGTTTGGGTTGGACCATTTCTAGTAAAGAAGATATTCTCCGGAGGAGCAATGCAGCTAGCAGATTTGGATGGCAACCCATTTCTGCACCCCGTCAACGGCGACAAGTTGCGGAGGTACTATGTATGATCGAGTCTTTCCCCCTCTAAAAAATAATAATAATAAATAAAAAAGAAATATATAATAAAAAAAAGAAAAAAATGATGAGAAATAAAGGCGCAACAAAATTGTCCCAGATGAGACTGAAAACCTCTCAAAAGGCAGTCCATGCAAAAACAAGGGACGCGCCCGGTGCTAAAGAATATACCCAGCTAGACCGAAAACCCTAAAAAGGGCGGTCTAGGTAAAAAACAGGGTCGCACCATGTCCCCCTTCTATCTTCCCCTTTCTTAAACACAAAAGTTGATTGAGTCGAACTACGGAGACCTGAGCCCCTTAGTTCTCTTACAAAAGGGGAACGTAGGCAACCACTTGTGGTTCGGTCTAAAATTGCTGCAAAATCTCTTATCCTGCTAAAATGTGTTTTGATTACAGTTCCAAAGCTTTTCAAAGGTTCATTTGGAATTAATATTCTTGTTGATGAGTTCAAGCACGGCCCACTTTTGACTCAAACAACTTGCTGCGAATAAAATTAATAAATTTTCAACATCTATTTCGTCTGCATTAAGTAATCAAAGGATACTCAGTTTCCATACAAATAAGTCCTATTCTCAAAAATAAAAATAAAAGAGTCTCCTATCTCTCAGAAAAGTGTCTAGAGATTCGTCCCCGCTCCCGAACTCGCTCCTCTGTCCTTCCTCTTCCTCGGTCCCCGGGAGGTCTTTGGCTTAGGAATGTTGAATAAATCGGTTTGAGCCCGTCCCAATTCAGGAATAACGCGCGTCGGTGATTCAATCAGACCAGTCTCCCTCAAGGCAGCCCTAGCAATCCTCTCCTGCCTCAATGCCTCTCTGCGAGCCATCACCTCTGGATCATCCCTCAAAGCAGCTCTCCGGATCTCTCGCCTCCGATAGTCCTCAGCAGCATCGCCGGTAACATTGTCTGGATTCCCCCGTGCCTCTGTATCCCTGAGAGACCGGCTAGACGAGTAATCTGCTCCCAAGTATTCCCGGCGGCGAGACTCTATAGCCAACTGTGCGGGACCCCGTTGCTCCTCATACCAAACCAGATACTCTGTAGTCAAGAAGGTGAACCCCCTGGATTGCCGAAGAAGTGCACGAGTGGGAAGAAAGCCCTCCAGAAAGGATCTGCTGAAAAACTGTATAGCCTGGGGCTCGGTCATAGACATCGGAACAGCATCAGTCATCAGCCTCTCCCTCAAAGCTCGGACAATCTGCTGAGGGTACATCTTGCTGCTCACCAACGATGGGACACAGAAAGAAGATACCTGCAAGCCAGCGGTCGACTACTGCGATCCATCTTGAATGTCTCTCTTGGTCTGTAACTTCCAAGCAGGAATACAGAAGCTCAGATCAGTAGTCCCATACCGTGACAATCTCAGCTGCCAACTGTCAGCAGCCTTGTCCCTCAAAACTCTGCGTTGCCCCGTCACCCAAGGCATAGCAATTTGACCCGTTGGAAGTGGCATGATCAAGCGTAACCTCTCAGAAAGCCACAAAGACAACAAGCTGGGGCTGCCTGCTCCCATGAAGTCTGATCCCCCTGCCAGCCTATCGATGCCATGATAAGTCTCAGCCAGCAACAGTGGCACGATGTCCATCTCCCCTTGGCCAGACCGGATTTGACGAAGATTCACACCCCGGTCACCCCTCAGTTGCCTGACAGTCTCCAGCAACGCACTTGAGCAGACTCCGGCATATCCGCAGAAATAACAATCCGACAAGGTGAACAACATGTATATATCCAGAGATGTAGAGAGATCAAACAGATCAGAACGGGACAGGCATAACCGAGCCATCCGAGTCAAGTCTATGGACCTATCACCCAGAATCATAGATGACACCTGATCCGTTGGCAGACACAAGAAATCTGATAACTGCTCCACAACCGACCGACCGTCTCGTGGGAATGCTACAGTGGCCGCCTCGCCCAAGCCTGTCAATGCCCTAAAATCTTCCATGGTTGGGGTCAGATCATTGTATGACAAAGAAAAGACATGACGCTCTGAATCCCAGAAGCAGGATGCAGCTCGAAGTAAGTCCCAGTCGACCCTCCAATCTTTTAAGGACCAGAGACACGGCATGCTATACCTCCTGTCAATAAGCTCCCTATGATGCCTCCGGTGATAATGTGAAATTTCGAGAAAATCTTGGCGGAATTGATGCTCCCGAGAAGCTATTTCCCTGTTATAATGCTCCATCGCAGCTAAAAGTACTAGTCTTGGTCAAAGAATTCGCTTGTCTGACGAGTCAGGGCAGCTGGTTTCCTTCACTAAAGAGACAGTGTTGACAAAATGAAGCCTGGGCCGATTTTAAAGAGAACCTGTTACGAGCTCCCTCAGTCGTGCGACACAACAGGCCAAACAGACATAGCATGTCGGGCGACACCTTTGGTTGACATCAGACAGTATGGAAAGGCCTGCAGTGGTTACCCCAGAGCATTTTTCCGACTCGTCGTCGCTGTAATACACCTCCTACCCTCATACACATGCCCATGAAAGTGCACAGGAGAGGACCCCTACTATACACATATCCGAGACAGTCCCAAAACCTCATGCACAAACCTGACAAAGCCGACCTTTTAACAATGATAGCGTTTCCTTCCCAGAACAGACAGACTCGTGCAAACAAGCTAACATAGGTTAATCTTTGCTAACAAGATAGCTTAGTTAGATGCAGCGCTTGGAGTTGTTGTAGACCCCCTTGCAGGTACAATGATCAACTGAGTCTCACAAAACCTCAAAGACTGGCCCTCAAGACGAGCCGAAAGAAGAAAAAAAGAAGAATACAAAAGCCCGTGTTTGTGACAGCCTCCCAAAGCAGAGCACACCAAAAGAAAGAGAAAGAAAGCCGACTCCCCAGAAATGCAGAGTCCCCGGCCCCAAAAGAGAAAGAAAGAAAGCCGACTCCCCAGAAATGCAGAGTCCACGACCCCAAAAGGAAAAGAAAGAAGTTATCTCACCAGACAGGAGCAGAGTCCCCAGTTTCCCAAGCAAAGCTAAGGGCACAAAAGAAAAGACGAACAATCAGCAAGGACAGTCCAGCAACAAGACAGACAAAAGAACAACAAAAGAGCAGGAAAAGAAGTAGCGTGAGACCCCTGGCAGCTACACCTATCCCCAGCAGAGCAGAAGAAGAAGTGGTATGAGTCCCTCCGGCATCCACAAAGAGAAGCAGCAGTAGTGTGAGACCCTTCGGCAACTACCCTGCACCAAAAGAAGTGGTATGAGACCCTCCGGCATCCACAAAAGACCAGTTGCAGCATGAGACCCTCCGGCAGCTACAACTCGTCAGCAGCAGTAGTGTGAGACCCTCCGACAACTACCCTGCACCAAAGAAAGTATTATGAGTCCCTCCGGCATCCACGAAGGACCCGTTGCAGCATGAGACCCTCCGGCAGCTACAACTCGTCAACAGCGATAGCATGAGACCCTCCGACAGCTACTTGCAAATACCAGTTGCAGCATGAGACCCTCCGGCAGCTACAACCTGGCAAGAAAGGAAGCTACTAGCCAACCGCAGTAATACCAACCCCTCAAGAAGTCACAGGTAAGCACAGCAAAGGTATGAAGACACATTTCTACCCCTTTCTTGCTTGTAGTTAGTAATTTCCGAACTACGATTTGGCTTGATTCCTTTCTTAAAGTGATACGTAGGAATCCTTTCTCAGAAAGGTCCAGCCAATAGACTCCCCGATTCACCCTTCTAGCCCGTTACCTTATCCCTTGATGCTCATTGGGATTGGGTCTTATTTTATCGACAACCCCACTTTTTCCAAAAGTGATGTTGCCGAGGGGATCTGTAAGTACGCCAATCCAATTTGCAACCTTATAGATGCATTTTAATGTAATAAAATTGCATTAAGGGGCGTTTTGGTAAATTCCCGACCAATCCCGAGACTTCCGGAAACATTTCATAAGTTTCCCGTGAAGGAAGTACCTTTTGGTACCTTACTCATGCAAAGGGACCTCTTGGGAATAAAACCTGTTGGACTTTTTGGGTATTTTCCCGAAATGTTCCAGAAACTGGTTTTGGCGCCAAAAACGGTTATGGCCACCTTGTGTCACGCGACAAGTCGAGGCATGGAAAGTGGATACGTAAGGTCGTGCGACACCTTGAGGCCACTAACTGCAGCCTATAAATAAGACCCTCCCCCTCTCATAAAGGGATCCCAACTTCAGCCTACTGTTACTCTGCGCAAATTGCATCGTAACAAAGCCTCCCAAACACACCTCTCTCTCTCTCTCCTACCTTCAACCTACCCAATTCTCTCCCATCTAAACCCATTTCTCCAACCAACTCACTTGAATCCTCTTGCATCAACTCTCTCAGGATTTCAAGGCCAGAAACAACCTATTGAAGGGTCTTGTATCTAACTTGATACAGGATTCGGGAAAGCATCAAGGGTAATGAAATCTAAACTCTCTCTCTCTCCCTCTTACTTAATTCTTCATAATTCTCTCATTTACTTTTGTTAGGATTCAATAATCAGACCATAGCTATGTGGATTATTGAATCCCAATCGCAATCTCTCAGTTTAAGTCATTTGATCTGTGTAATTGAATTGCTCTTGTTGGATATTTGCTTGAATTGGTGTTCAAACCCCAAAGGGGGTGTGGATCTACCCATATCCACACTCCCGGGGTCGATTTGTTGTTATTTCTATATTTCGTACATAATTTGATAAATCAATTGGATCTGGATTAGTTATTGTTGATTCTGGTGTTCATTGTGAAGGTTTCTGCAGATGGCCTATGTATGTCACGCGACATATTGTTCCGAGGTGATCGTGTGTCACGCGACACATGTGGTCACTGGAACCATATGTCATGCGACATATCGTGACCCATTTGCAGAAACCTCGTTCAGTTGTAATCTGTTTTAGATTGTTGTAGCAGGGATGTGGCCTCCCTAAATAATGGGCTCACGAGTTGTAAATCTCTTTCTCATATTGAATAAAATGCATGATTACTCCATTTGTTCATTATCAACACTTGCACACACTTTTAGATTTGCTTGGATGTTTAATTGAAAGACTCGTCCATGGACGAGGCGTGTTGGGTGAACTCTCGGTTCTTCCCAACACGTAACCTGACCCTCGAACCCGTATTTTCTCTGTCAAAAAAGGTTTTCAATGTTTCCTCTTAAAACGGCGTGGCGACTCCTTCATTTTCACGAAAAAAACATTTTCGGGCGAGCGCACATTCAGTTTGTTTGTCCAGAACCAAGACTGAGTCAAATGGAAGAAAGAATGAGAACAATCCGGAGGTTCGCTAGCAGCCAAAGTCCGGTGAAGGAAATGTTTGATAGCTTGCCCAAAAGGCCAGGTGTGACCGCCACCTACGAGAACAGCTACCATTTCTGGGGGCGTGATCATGTAAACCAGTTCGAAAAGCTTGCTTTGGATGAACCCACAATATGCAAAATCCGCGGTGCTGACCCTGTGGATATTGATGGTGATTTGGCAGATTTGTTTAAAGAGCAGGGCATCGAGCACAGGGATGTTATGTTTTTGACAGAAGTACCAACAGGAGGGGTGGTTGTTGTAAAGAGCCAAGTGATTTGATTGACTTTTCCTCTGATAGCGAGGTGGTGGCTATGTTAGAATTCGAGAAGAAGTCAGTTGTGGAGCTAAACATGTTGGAGACTGTTGCAGAGAAACCGTTACAGAATTGGACTTCGTTCCGAGGACCGGTCGCCGACAGGGAGACTATGATTGAAAAGCTTGGGCTCAAGCCTCGTCCTTGTCCCTCCGAGCCTAAATTTGTTCCTCGTGTCTTGAGTCGGTCTCCTGAATCTCTTGTTATTGAATTCGAGTCTTCCTACCGGTCTAATGTCCTCACGACAGAAGACCGTCTTCGAGTTGTAAACACTGTTTTTCCCTATGCTTTGAATAAAATGGTTGACCTTTCTGAGTATCCTGTGATTGTAAATCTAACAATTGAACGCTTAACAAAAAATAATCATCAAGATTTAAAAATAATTAAGCCTAATTCAATTGAAGATAATGCAGACTTAATAGACGAGCAAATTTTAGAAATTGATTCAAAGCAGGTTTGCGGTCAAAAGGAAAGCCGGGCCCAAGCTTCCGATGAGGTATTAACAACGGTGAACCTGGGAACAGCCGAAGAACCCAAAGAAACGCAGATTGGTAGCTTCTTCTCCGGAAATGAACGGGTTGCCCTGGTTGAATTGCTTAAAGAATATATGGACGTCTTTGCTTGGTCTTACAAAGATATGCCTGGGCTGGATACTTCTATCGTAGAGCACCGGATTCCTCTAGATCCAGAAATTAAGCCGATCAAGCAGAAGTTGAGGCGGATAAAACCGGAGTGGTCCTTGCAGGTGAAAGAAGAAATTGAAAAACTCCTACGGGTGGGCTTCATCAAAGTGATTGAATATCCGACTTGGTTGGCCAACATTGTAACAGTCACGAAAGCAAACGGAAAGGTGCGGGTCTGCGTAGATTTCCGAGATCTCAATAAGGCTAGCCCCGAAGATGACTTCCCTTTGCCCAACATTGATATGCTAGTAGATGCAACCGCAAACTTCGAGGTCAAGTCCTTCGTTGATGGTTTCGCGGGTTACAATCAAATCAAAATGGCTGAGGAAGATCAGGACAAGACAGCGTTTACAACTCCATGGGGTACTTATTGTTACACAGTAATGCCGTTTGGTCTGAAGAATGCTGGGGCTACCTATCAGAGAGCCGTCACTACCCTGTTTCACGACATGATCCACAAGGAGATTGAAGTGTATGTAGATGATATGATTATTCACTCGAAAGGGTCAGATGGACAGCATTTCATTGACTTGAGGAAATTCTTCAACAGACTCCGAGAGCACTCCATGAGACTAAATCCAGCCAAGTGCACCTTTGGGGTTGTTCGAGGTAAAGTCCTGGGGTATATGGTCACAGAACGCGGCATCGAAGTAGATCCCAGAAAGGTTAAAGCAATCGTCGAGATGAAGCCGCCCAGAACTGTCTCCGAGGTAAAAGGATTCATGGGTCGATTACAGTACATCAGCAGATTCGTCAACCAGCTAACCTCCATGTGCGAGCCGATCTTCAAGCTGTTGGTGTAATGCCCTAGGCTTTAGTTATGTTTAACTGAAAACCGTTATGTATCATCTTTATCGTTTATGTTTATTATTTGATTATTATATAGTTTGCATATTTATTGTAATAATCTCCGTCCCTGATTATTAAGAGAATAATTAGTATAATTGTCAATGGATAATCATATGATGATTATATGCATAGAGATGCACATTGAAATTATGGGTACTTGTTAGAGAACAAGTGACTGGACTTGACCCGTATGAGATTTATGTCATGGTCAAATGTCATAATTAAATCTCATATGGTCACTTCATTTAGTCCCTAGACCTGAGATTATCATGACCTTACATATGATGAAAGTTATGTTTGATTTTAGTCAAACGGTATCTTAACACGATATCTATAAAGGCTATCTTTGGCATGATCGGATTCATGATGGGAAGTATATGATAAGTCAAGATGGAATTTGTCCCTCGAAAGAGAGATGTTTTGCTTGGGCCCCTCAATGAGTGATAATGATGAAAGCGTGTGGCCACACCCCAATATGATTGGACTATCATTATACTCAAGATCGAGAAAGCATTGAACAAATACAAGTTGACGTGGACCATGACTTGTGTTCAATATAACATCGTGAGACAAAGGGAGAAATGGAAGTGTACCATTGGAAACGTGAACTCTTACGTTACATTATTTGGGTAGACATAATGACTTGCTAGAGTCTGCTTATGTCTTATGAGGTTCGATATGATCGAACTCATTGCCAACATAATGTAATCCTATTGGGTCACACACAAATAGAATGAATTGGTTAAACCGGGAGGAAGAATGGTTGAGAGTTTCCAGATTCCGGCTATATATACCGCGCGACATATCAAGCCAAGGGCTTAATATACGCGCGACATATCGTGCCCGTACGCGTTTTGACAAATCGTCTCTCCTAATACGATTAGGGAGAAGTATTCTTACTATTGTAGTATAAATACAAGGGTTCCTCCACTAAAAAGTCCGCCGAAATTTTCAAGGGAAAATCATAACAAAATACTCTCAATATTCTTCCATAAGTTTTAGGAATCTAGCAATTCCCAACCCGAGAATTGTTCTCGACATTCATATTTGTGTGGATTACCAAAAGAGGGTCTTAGTTTTGTTCAAACAAATCAAAGACCTAGAGTTCAAATCAAGATCCAAAGGAGTCAAGATTCGAAGATTTGAAGATCAAAAGTTTGTGATTACGAATCACATAATTATCCGTTCGATAGCTCAATACCGGAAAGCAATTTAGGTTGGTAAAGTCTATCTCATAGCAATTCACTTTAATCGTATAGAACGGATCTTAGGGCTTGGGTTTTGTGTTACTTTTATGCTTAATTCCGTCGCGCATGGATCCATAAAACCCAACAAAGTATCGAGCCCCGCTCGTATGGTTAAGCTTTGAATTAACATGCTAGAATGATTATATAAATTGTTTATATGTTTGTTGCATGTTTTTGTATGCGATAGAATTTTTAATTGTTTACGTGAAACAACGTGAAAATCGTTGAATATGTCAATTAAATCAGAAAAGGATGTTTTACGTGATTTAATTACATGTAATCAGATTCGAACCGGGAAATCCCGTTTCTTGGCCGCTTGTCGCGCGACATATTGAGCCATGTGGAATTTCGATTATCCGTATGTTAGGTCGCGCGACATATCAAGCCTCGGGCCGATGTTGTCACGCGACATAATAAGCCAAAACCGGCGTAATCCGCTTTGTTCAATTTTTCGCTATTCTCGTGATTGTGTTTACAATCCGAGATGTTTTATGTCTTAACTGATGCTATAAATTTCTCGGAAATAAAATTTATAGGGCTATGCTAGATTGATTCATTGATATGCATGCTTAATTAATTCAAATGTGTTTCATTAATTGTTGCGATGCATGAATTAATTGTTCTTAAGTGTTAAGAATTTTATTAGATGTTTAGTTGAAACATTGAATTGTGATTTCCTAAAATGTTTAGTTGAAACATTGCATTATAGTTTCCTAATATGTTTAGATTTAGACATTGTAAATTTTGGATTTTATGATTGTTTATGGAAACAAGTCATAATTACGCGAAATTTTAAAAGGAAACTAATTGTTTATAAAAGGTAGTGATTATGTTGCCAAATCAGAGTTGATTTCTAATTGTGCATGACTAGGAGAGTTCTGTCTAAGGAAGAGTTGGTACTTAAGCAGTCCTTGTGGCTCACCTATCTTCCCGGGAACTTACCGGTGCATGATTATGACTATCTTTGCCGATATGCTTATAATCTACCTTAAAGAACCTTCATTTAACTTTTAAGTTCTTTATGCCAATCCATGATTTAAACACTTGAGACCAATTTTGGATAGTTTTGGGTGGGGTTGCCATAGCAAGGTGCTTTGATTCTATTCCGTTTGTGAGCAAGATGAGGAAATGGTGGTTCCTATACGTTTAAAATGGATGAACTTAATTGGGTTATCAAAATGATTTTGGACCCAAGGCATAAGATGAGATTAAAATATGCTTGGACATATGATGTCTTAAATAAATCTCATAAAAGATCCTAAGAGTCATATATGATATGATTGATGTTTTCTACCTAATTAGTTTAATCTGAGCGGTGCGCCATAGCGTACTTGAGATTAAATTAAAGTTGGATCTTAGTCCTAAGAGTCATATACGATATGATTGATGTTTTTCTACCTAATTAGTTTAATCTGAGCGGTGCGCCATAAGCGCATTTCGAGATTAAATTAAAGTTGGATCTTAGCCCATTAAATTCATATTATGCTTATTTGCATTGGAAGGTGTATGATTTAGTGGAGTATTTGTAAAATACACTATTTGCTCTTAAATGATAAATGTGTTGATATTGATATGTGTTCATATAATTTGTATATTTTGTTGTAGAAGTAGCATTACATAATGATAATTGCGATTCGTCCCTTATGAAGGGACAAAGTTCGAAATGAATGATACAAATAATTTTGATTGGATCAAAAGCCTAAAGAATGGTTCTTAGGTAAATTTGTACGCTCATTACTTAACTGCTCCTATTGAACCTATTGCAATGTTGCAAAGGGCAAATAAGGAAGCAACATTAGAAACATAGTGATGATTCTGACAATATTGCTTGCCTTATATTTGCCACCATGTTCAAAGGCTCTTATGAAGAACTTTGTGCACATGATAACTACTTTTGTTCAGCACACCGCAAAAGGGGAAATATTCCAAGTGCAAGCTAAGCAAAAGATATATGTTGTGGTGAAAGCTCTTAATTCATATGATGAAAGAAGGAGCAATCCGCAAATTGTGTTAATGGTTGACACAATAAAAGGGTTCATAAAGGAAGGAAAAGAAGGTAAAGCAAAAGTTGCTAAACCTAGGACAAATGTTGTCATAGCCGAAGAGGCTAAACCCAAAGTGTCTCAAAAGGATGCATTTTTCTATCATTGCAATAAGATTGTCATTGGAAGCAAAGTTGCAAGGCTTATTAGGAAGGCCTAAAAGGTGAAGAAGGGCAATATGATTGCTACTACTTCAAGTATCTATATGATAGATATTTTTCTTTCGACTTCTTGTTCTTGGGTAATATGATACAGGATTGGATCCCACATTTGTTTAAATGTGCAAGGAACAAAGAATAGAAAGCTACTCAAATAAGGTAAATTAAACCTAAGCATGGGAATGGAGCAAGAGTTGCAACATTAGCCATAAGGGACTTATGAAGTCACTTTGCCTTGTGAAGTAGTACTTGTTTTGAACAAGTATGACTACGTTCCGAATTTGAGTAGGAGTATTATTTCTGTTTCTTAAATGGATGATGAAGGATATAATTTTCTTATTTTCAATAAGAAGTTTTATATTTATTTAATGATATGCCTTATTGTAATGCATATGTCATTGAATGGTCTTCATATCCTTGAAGATGAGAAACAAAATAACATTGAAGATATCTATAATATAAATGGGAAATCTAAACCGAACAATATGAACAACGCTGTTTCATATGGCATTGCCGGCTTGGTCAAATAAATAAGAAACATATATCTAAACTCCATTAACATGGACTTTTAGACTCATATGACCATGAATCATTTGAGGATTTTGAATCTTATTTATTGGGAGTATCGACCAAACCACCCTACACTAAAGTAGTGGGAGGGCTAGTGACTTATTAGTCATTATACATAAGATGTATGTGAACTATTAAGCAAAGATTAGGAGGATTTTGGTATTTCATCATATTTCACTAAAGACTTATCTAGATATGATTATGTCTATCTGATGAAGTCCAAAGGTGAATCGTTTGAGATGTTTCGAACATTTCAAGATGAAGTGCAAAACAACTTGTCAAAACTATTAAGTACTTTCGATTGGATCGAGGTAATGAATATTTGAGCCAAGAGTTTGACAATCATCTCAAAACTATGAAATCGCTTTCAAAGTTGACTCCAACCGAACACCACATTGTATGGCGTGTCCGAAAGGAGGAATTGAACCTTGTAGGACATGGTTCGCTCGATGATGTGTCAATCGACTTTCCTATTTCCTATTTCCTTGAGGATATGCATTAGAAATAATGCGGTTACACCGAATCGAGTCCCTACTAAATCGGTTCCTAAGGCCCCACATGAGACGTGGCATGGAAGAAAACTTAGTTTGTCTTTCATGAAGATTTGGGGTTGCGATCTTATGTAAAGAGACTTGTCTCTTATAAATTAGCACCAAATCTAACAAGGTTATTTTCGGATATTGATTTTACAATCACAAAGAGAACAAAATGTTGTTGTTTCTACACGATTTGTTTCGAGAAATAGTTTCTCAATAAAGAATCTAGCGGGAGTAAAATTAATCTTGAAAGAAGTTCAAGAACCCGAAAATAATATGGAACCAAGAGTAGAGATGGTAACCAAGTTCACAAAGGAGTTGTGAAACCGGTTCAAGATGCACAAGTCCATCGTAGATTGGATGGGCCACGATCCGAACTCAAGGAATAATAATTTCTCAAGGAAAGTAATAAAGTGGAAGTCATTAAGAATGACGATCCTACTTGCTATCAATAAGCGATGTTCCTCCTAATTTGGATAGATGGTTATGAACCATGGAATCCAAATTACAATCCATGTTTGACAATCAAGTTTGGAACTTGATCAGCTACCCGAAGGTGTAAAACTAATGGGATGCAAGAAGGTCTTCAAGACCACATGGACGGGAAGGTGTGTACTTTCATGACTAAGGATTGTAACAAAGGAATTTAGGCAAATTCATAGTATTGACTATGTTGAAACCTTTTTCGCCACATAATGTCGAAGTCTCTGTTAGATTTTCAATTGCCATTATCACATATCGTGACTATGTGATATGACAAATGGATGTCAAACGACTTTCTTTAAATGGAAAGATTATTAAGGATGTGTAGAGTACACAACCCGAATAGTTTGTCGATCCAAGAAACTCTAATAAAGTATGCATGTTGCAAAGATCCATGAGATGGATTGAAGCAAGCTTCATGAATTGGAATCTTGCTTTGATGAATTGTCAAAGAGTTTGACTTCATCAAAGAACAAAGATGAATCTTGTGTATGCATGAAATTCAAAGGGGAGCGTAATATTATTTCTATTGTTTTATTACAATGATATCTTACTCATTGGAAAAACAAGTTCGACACTTAAGACTCAAGTTAAGTCTTGGTCAAGGAAAGGTTTCTCAATGAAAGATATGGGTGAAGCCGATTACATCCTCGCATCAAGATCTATAAAGATGGATCTAGAAGGATAAATTGGTTTGAGTCAAAGTGTTCACATTGACAAGATTCTTAGAAGAGTCTAAGAAGAGTAGCTTGTCAATGGGTCATGGTATTTCTTAGCAATATTCATTGTCTTATGACAACCGATGAGCAAAAAGGGAAACGAATGAAGTTCCATATGCCGCGGCACTTGGATCCGTCATGTATGCCATGATTTGTACTAGACCCTGGCATCTCATATGCTCTAAGCATGATGAGTCGATACTCAATCTCGATCCCGTGATGAGAACCATCGATGGCAAACAAGATGTTCCTTAAGTACTTAAGAAGAACTAAGGATACGTTCTTGGGATTTAAAAGATTGGAAGTTAATCTTGTCAGAAGTGGTTACATAGGTGCTAGCTTCCAAACTAACAAAGTTATTTTAAAATCGCAATTAGGATTTGTGTTTATGCTTATTAGAGGTGCAGTTTTGATTGGAAGAGTTCCAAGCAGAAATTGTAGTCGATTCTACTACTAAGGCCGAATTTTGGCAACATATGATGTGGCTAAAAGAGGGCAGTTTGGATCAAAAGTTCATTTAGTATTTTGGAAATACTCCAAGTGTTTTTCCAAGTATCACTAATCGGTGAAACTTTTGTTATGACAATAGTGGTGCCACTTGTGCTATCAATGGAACCAAGGTCACAACAGCGATTCAAACACTCACTTAGACGTTCTTCAAGAAATTCATGAAGAATGAGAAGACGTTAAAATATACAAAATATCAACCGATGATGACATATGGGATTCACTTACAAAGACCCTCGCATAGGCAGAAGCATGATGGGCATGTTAGACCCATGAGTATTCGATACATAAATGAAGCCTAGTGCAAGTGGGAGACTGCTGTGTAATGCCCTAGCTTTAGTTATGTTTAATCGAAAACCGTTATGTATCATCTTTTTATCGTTTATGTTTATTATTTGATTATTATATAGTTTGCATATTTATTGTAATAATCTCCGTCCCCGATTATTAAGAGAATAATTAGTATAATTGTCAATGGATAATCATATGATGATTATATGCATAGAGATGCACATTGAAATTATGGGTACTCATAGAGAACAAGTGACTGGACTTGACCCGTATGAGATTTATGTCATGGTCAAATGTCATAATTAAATCTCATATGGTCACTTCATTTAGTCCCTAGACCTGAGATTATCATGACCTTACATATGATGAAAGTTATGTTTGATTTTAGTCAAACGGTATCTTAACACGATATCTATAAAGGCTATCTTTGGCATGATCGGATTCATGATGGGAAGTATATGATAAGTCAAGATGGAATTTGTCCTCTAAAGAGAGATGTTTTGCTTGGGCCCTCAATGAGTGATAATGATGAAAGCGCAGTGGCCACACCCCAATATGATTGGACTATCATTATACTAAGATTTCGAAAGCATTGAACAAATACAAGTTGACGTGACCATGACTTGTGTTCAATATAACATCGTGAGACAAAGGGAGAAATGGAAGTGTACCATTGAAACGTGAACTCTTACGTTACATTATTTGGGTAGACATAATGACTTGCTAGAGTCCGCTTATGTCTTATGAGGTTCGATATGATCGAACTCATTGCCAACATAATGTAATCCTATTGGGTCACACACAAATAGAATGAATTGGTTAAACCGGGAGGAAGAATGGTTGAGAGTTTCAGATTGGTTATATATACCGCGCGACATATCAAGCCAAGGGCTTAATATACCGCGCGACATATCGTGCCCGTACGCGTTTTTGATGTACCTGTCTCTCCTAATACGATTAGAGAAGTATTCTTACTATTGTAGTATGAAATACAAGGGTTCTGTCAGACCTAAAAGTCTGGCCGAAATTTTCAAGGGAAAATCATAACAAAATACTCTCAATATTCTTCCATAAGTTTTAGGAATCTAGCAATTCCCAACCCGAGAATTGTTCTCGACATTCATATTTGTGTGGATTACCAAAAGAGGGTCTTAGTTTTGTTCAAACAAATCAAAGACCTAGAGTTCAAATCTGAAGATCCAAAGGAGTTGAAGATTCGAAGATTTGAAGATCAAAAGTTTGTGATTACGAATCACATAATTATCCGTTCGATAGCTCAAGACTTGAAAGCAATTTAGGTTGGTAAATTCTATCTCATAGCAATTCAATTTAATCGTATAGAACGGATCTTAGGGCTTGGGTTTTGTGTTAACTTTATGCTTAATTCCGCTGCGCATGGATCCATAAAACCCAACACAAGCTACTCAAGAAGAATCAGGAAGTGGTTTGGAATGAGAATGCCAACTGGCCTTCGAGAGGATCAAAGCTTACCTTGTCAATCCTCTCTTTCTTTGTCCGCCTCACGGGAGCAATCCTTTACTGCTATACCTGATGGTCACAGACACAGCCACTGGGGCTATGCTATCACAAGAGAAGAAGGATTCAAAGATTGAGAATGCCATTTATTTCGTTAGCCGCAAATTCCAAGGTAGTGAGTTGAATTACTCTGCCCTCGAGAAGACATGCGCAGCACTGGTCTGGGTGGTCAAAAAGCTAAAGCACTATATGCTATCCCACATTGTACACTTGGTCTCCAAGATGGACCCGATCAGATACCTGTTCCAGGGTGACAGAGGTAACATCTCCACCAGATTGGCAAAATAGACCTTCTTTTTAGCTGAGTTTGATATCAAATATGTGATCCGGAAATCAATCAAAGGACAGGCTTTAGCGGATCAGTTGGCTGACTTCCCCAGTACAGAAGCCCGAGGACCAGATCTCCAATTTCCAGACGAGGGGATTCTTGCTATAGAAAATGGCAACCGGTGGCAGTTATTCTTTGATGGAGCAGCAAACAAAAGAGGTAATGGCATCGGGATGGTACTAGTAGACCCGAATGATATGCATACCCCCATAGCTATCAAGTTGAACTTCTCGGTTACTAACAATGCCGCCGAGTACGAAGCTTGCATAGCTGGCCTAGAGGCTGCCCTCGAGTGACATGTGGAAGAGTTAGAAGTGTTCGGTGATTCCCAATTAATAATCAATCAGGCCGCCAACAAATGGAAGATTATAGATCCATGTCTCCAGAAGTACCATGCTTACATTGCAGAACTCATCGGTCAATTCAAGGAAGTGTCATTCCAGTTCCTGCCACGAGACAAGAACAGATTTGTCGATGCCCTAGCTACTCTGGCCTCTTTGGTAGAAATCCCATAAGGAAAATCGATCAAACCGTTCAGGGTCGGTAGGCGAGAAAATCCTGCATACTGCTGTGAAATAGAGATTGAAACCGTCAGTGAGCCGTGGTACAACCAGATCTTTCAATATCTCAAGCATGGTGAAGCATCCTTCCCAGTTGACAAAGAAGGAGACTTAAAAGGTGTCCAGGCCAAAAGCTTGCAAGCTCTAAAGAGATTATCAGCACAGTACGTCATACTTGGCAATGAGCTATGGAAGAAAAGGGAAGTTGCCCACTCCTACTCTGTATCAGCAAGGAAAAGGCCCAAAGAGTAATGGAAGATGTTCATAACGGTGCCTGCGGACCTCATATGAATGCTCGGTCTCTCATGCATAGCATCATCAGACTGGGTTACTTCTGGATTACTATGGAGACGGATTGCATTCAGTTTGTGCGGACTTGTGATAAATGCCAGCGATTCTCCAATCTGAACCACATCCCTCCTCATGACCTTTATTGTATGACAACGCCGTGGCCCTTCGCAACATGGGGAATTGATGTCATTGGGAAAATAACTCCGCCCGGGAGCAATGGGCACTCATTTGTATTGGTTGCGGTAGATTACTTCACAAAGTGGGTAGAAGTTGCGTCTTACAAAGTGCTCACATCCAAGAAGGTCGCTCGCTTCATAAAAGAACAGATCTTCTGCCGCTACGGAGTCCCAAATGAGATTATTTCTGACAATGGAACCCATTTCGAAGGAGAAACTGATCGATTACTTACTGAATACAGGGTCAAGCGCCATAAATCTTCACCATACAGACCGCAGACGAACGGTGCTGTTGAAGCTGCCAATAAGAACTTGGAAAGAATCATAAAGAAGATGGCCGAACGAGGACGAGACTGGCCAGAGAAGCTGCATTTAGCATTATGGGGCTACCGCACTTCAATTCGAACTGCCACCGGTGCAACCCCATACGCTCTGACTTACGGAATGGAGGTTGTCATGCCCATTGAATTAGAGATTCCATCCCTCAGGGTTCTGCTCGAGAATGAGGTGAATGAGATTGAATGGCTCCAAAGTCGATACAATGAATTGGCTCTGTTAGACGAACGCAGACTAAAAGCCATGGAGCATAACAGGGTGTACCAGAGAAGAATGGCCCGTGCCTTTGACAAGAAAGTGAAACCCAGGAACATCAAGGTTGGCGATCTGGTCCTTAAGATGAAGCCTTCGAATCAGAACAGTGCGTTGGGCAAATGGGCACCTGTTTGGGTCGGACCGTTTCTAGTGAAGAAGATATTCTACGGAGGAGCTATGCAGCTGACAGATTTGGATGGCAACCCATTTTTGCACCCCGTCAACGGAGACAAGTTGCGGAGGTATTATGTATGATCGAGTCTTTTCCCCCTCTAAATATATATATATATATATATATATATATATATATATATATATATATATATATAATATAATAATAAAAATAAAGGCGCAACAAAATTGTCCCAGATGAGACTGAAAACCTCTCAAAAGGCAGTCCATGCAAAAATAAGGGACGCGCCCTGTGCTAAAGAATATACCCAGCTAGACCGAAAACCCTAAAAGGGCGGTCTAGGTAAAAAATAGGGTTGCACCATGCCCCCCTTCTATCTTCCCCTTTCTTAAACACAAAAGTCGATTGAGTCGAACTACGGAGACCTGAGCCCCTTAGTTCTCTTACAAAAGGGGAACGTAGGCAACCACTTATGGTTCAGTCTAAAACTGTTGCAAAAATCTCTCCTCCTGCTAAAATGTGTTTTGATTACAGTTCCAAAGCTTTTCAAAAGGTTCATTTGGAGTTAATATTCTTGTTGATGAGTTCAAGCACGGCCTGCTTTTGACTCAAAGAGCCTGCTGCGAATAAAAGGAATAAATTTTCAACATCTATTTCGTCTGCATTAAGTAATCAAAGGATACTCAGTTTCCATACAAATAATTCCTACTCTCAAAACACAAAGCAAAGAAAAAAAATAGTAGTCTCCTATCTCTCAGAAAAGTGTCTAGAGACTCATCCCCGCTCCCGAACTCGCTCCTCTGTCCTTCCTCTTCCTCCGTCCCCGGGTGGTCTTTGGTCTAGGAATGTCAAATAAATCGGTCTGAGCCCGTCCCAATTCAGGAATAACATGCATCGGTGGCTCAATCAGACCAGTCTCCCTCAAGGCGGCCCTAGCAACCCTCTCTTGTCTCAATGCCTCTCTGCGAGCCATCACCTCTGGATCATGTTGGTGTAATACCCTAGGCTTTAGTTATGTTTAACTGAAAACCGTTATGTATCATCTTTATCGTTTATGTTTATTATTTGATTATTATAGAGTTTGCATATTTGTTATAATAATCTCCGTCCCTAATTATTAAGAGAATAATTAGTATGATTGTCAATGGATAATCATGTGATGATTATATGCATAGAGATGCACATTGAAATTATGGGTACTTGTTAGAGAACGAGTGACTGGACATGACCCGCATGAGATTTATGTCATGGTCAAATGTCATAAGTAAATCTCATAAGGTTACTTCATTTAGTCCCTAGACCTGAGATTATCATGACCTTACATATGATGAAAGTCATGTTTGATTTTAGTCAAACGGTATCTTAACACGATATCTATAAAGGCTATCTTTGGCATGATCGGATTCATGATGGGAAGGATGATAAGTCAAGATGGAATTTGTCCCTCGGAAGAGAGATGTGTTGCTTGGGCCCCTCGATGAGTAATAATGATGAAAGAGTATGGCCGTACCCCAATATGATTGGAATTATCATTATACTCAAGAATCGAGAAAGCATTGAACAAAAAGACAAGTTGACAAGGACCATGACTTGTGTTCAATATAACATCGTGAGACAAAGGGAGAAATGGAAGTACACCATTGGAAACGTGAACTCTTACGTTATATTATTTGGGTAGACATAATGGCTTGCTAGAGTCCGCTTATGTCTTATGAGATTCGATATGATCGAACTCATTGCCAACATAATATAATCCTATTGGGTCACACACAACTAGAATGAATTGGTTAAACCAAAGGAAGAATGATTGAGAGTTTCTGTAACTGGCTACCTTTGTCACGCGACATACTTAGCCATGTGGCTGAGTATACCGCGCAACATAATAAGCCACCAGACGCGGATTGACAGCCTGGTCTCCTAATTCGATTAGGAAACATATTCATACTAATGTAGTATAAATATGAGAGGTCTGTCAACCCTAATGGTCTAGCCGAAATTTTCAAGCAAAATTCACAACAAAATACTCTCAATATTCTTCAAGGTTTAGATCTAGCAATCATCAAGAAATCGTTCTTGAATTCTTTCAAAGGTGTGGATACCGAAAGAGGGTCTTTGCTCGTTCATCGATCAAGGCCTAGAGTTCAAGCAAGTTGAAGAACGAAGTTTGTGATTCGATATCACATAATCAAATCGTTCGATAGCTCAAGAACGGAAAGCGTTCAAAGGTTGGTATAATTCTATCTCATAGGAATTTAAATTAATTGTATAGAACGGATCCTAGGGCTTCTTGGGTGTTATGTTTTAATGCTTTATTCCGCTGCGCATGGACCTGTAAAACCCAACAGTGGTATCAGAGCACCGTTCGTATGATTAAGTTTGAATTAACATGCTAGATTTAAGATATAAATTGTTTATATGCTTATTGCATGTTTTTGTATGCGATAGAATTTTTTGATTGTTTATGTGAAACAATATGAAAATCGTTTTCGAATTATGTTGAATTAAATCTGTAAAAGGGTTGTTTTATATGATTTAATTGCCATGTGATCTGAATTGATTGAAATCTGGAAGTTCTGCGAACTGGCTGCTTAGGTCGCGCGACATAGTAAGCCGTATGTGGAAATCTAGTAATCTGGCTAGTTATGTCACGCGACAAATCTAGCCCTCTGGCTGATGTTGTCACGCGACATAATAAGCCAAATCTGGGCAGAATCAGTTTGTTTAATTTTTCTGCTATTCTGTGATTGTGTTTACAATCTGATATGTTCATATGATAATCTGGATGCTATAAAGTTAAGTTTATAAGGCTATGCTAGATTGATTGATTGCTTATGCATGCTTAGTTGATTAAAATATGATTTTAATAATTATTGCGATGCATGTTTTATTTGTTCTTACATGCTAAGAATTTTAATTAGATGTTTAGTTGAAACATGATATTATAGTTTCCTAATATGTTTAGATTTAGACATTGTAAATTTTGGATTTTATGATTGTTTATGGAAACAAGTCATAATTACGCGAAATTTAAAAGGAAACTGATTGTTTATAAAAGATAGTGATTATGTTGCCAAATCAGAGCTGATTTCTAATTGTGCATGTCTAGGAGAGTTCTGTCTAAGGAAGAGTTGGTACTTAAGTAGTCCTTGTGGCTCACCTATCTTCCTGGGAACTTACCTGGTGCATGATTATGACTATCTTTGCTGATATGCTTATAATCTACCTTAAAGAACCTTCATTTAACTTTTAAGTTCTTTATGCCAATTCATGATTAAAACACTTGAGACCATTCAGATAGTTTTGGGTGGGCTTGCCATAGCAAGGTGCTTTGATTCTATTCGAATGCGAGCAAGATGAGGAAATGGTGGTTCCTATACGTTTAAAGTGAATGAACTTAATTGGGTTATCAAAATAGTTTTGGACCCAAGGCATAAGATGAGATTAAAATATGCTTAGACATATGATGTCTTAAATAAATCTCATAAAAGATCCTAAGAGTCATATACGATATGATTGATGTTTTCTACCTAATTAGTTTAATCTTGAGCGGTGCGCCATAGCGTACTTGAGATTAAATTAATGTTGGATCTTAGTCCTAAGAGTCATATACTATATTATTGATGTTTTCTACCTAATTAGTTTAATCTTGAGCGGTGCGCCATAGCGTACTTGAGATTAAATTAAAGTTGGATCTTAGCCCATTAAATGCATATTATGCTTATTTGCATTGGAAGGTGTATGATTTAGTGAGAGTATTTGTAAAATACATTATTTGCTCTTAAATGATAAATGTGTTGATATTGATATGTGTTCATATAATTTGTATATTTTATTGTAGAAATATCATTACATAATGATAATTGCGATTCGTTCTTATGAAGGACAAAATTCAAAAGGAACGATACAAATAATTCTGATTGGATCAGAAGCCTAAAGAATGGTTCTTAGGTAAATGTGTACGTTCTTGACGAATCCGTTCCTATTGAACCTAATGCAAATGTTGCATATGGCAAATAAGGAAGCAACATTAGAAACATGCTGATGATTCTGACAATATTGCTTGCCTTGTATTTGTCACCATGTTTAAAGGCTCTTATGAAGAACCTTGAGCATATGATAACTATTCTTTTATTCTAGCACACCGCACAAAGGAAATGTTCCAAGTGCAAGCTAGGCAAAAGATGTATGATTGTGGTGAAGGCTCTTAATTCATGAGATGAAAGAAGGAGCAATCCACAAATAGTGTTAATGGTTAACACAAGAAAAAGGTTCATAAAGGAAGACAAAGTAGGTAAAGCAATGGTTGCTAAACCTAGGGCATAAGTTGTCAAAACCAAAGAGGCTAAACCCAAAGTGTCTCAAAAGGATGCAGTTTGCTGTCTTTACAATAAGATTGTCATTGGAAGCAAAGTTGCAAGGCTTATTAGGAAGGCCTAAAAGGTGAAGAAGAGCAATATGATTGCTGCTACTTCAAGTACCTATATGATAGATATTTTCCTTTCGACTTCTTGTTCTTGGGTATATGATTCAGGATTGGATCCCACATTTGTTTAAATGTGCAAGGAACAAAGAATAGAAAGCTACTCAAATAAGGTAAATTAAACCTATGCATGGGAATGGAGCAAGAGTTGCAAACATTAGCCATAAGGGACTTATGAAGTCACTTTACCTTGTGAAGTAGTACTTGTTTTGAACAAGTATGACTACGTTCCGAATTTGAGTAGGATTATTATTTCCATTTCTTAAATGGATGATGAAGGATATAATTTTCTTATTTTCAATAAGAAGTTTTATATTTATTTAATGATATGCCTTATTGTATTGCATATGTCATTGAATGGTCTTCATATCCTGGAAGATGAGAAACAAAATAATGTTGAAGATATCTATAATATAAATGGAAATCTAAATCGAACAATATGAACAACGCGTTCATATGGCATTGCCGGATTGGTCAAGATAAATAAGAAACATATATCTAAACTCCATTAACATGGATTTTTTGACTCATATGACCATGAATCATTTGAGGAATGTGGATCTTATTTATTGGGATTATTGACCAAACCACCCCACACTAAGAGTAGTGGGAGGGCTAGTGATTTATTGGTCATTATACATAAGATGTATGTGGACCATTAAGCAGCATTGATAGGGGAGGATTTTGGTATTTCATCACATTTCACTAATAACTTATCTAGATATGACTATGTCTATCTGATGAAGTCCAAAGGTGAATTGTTTGAGATGTTTCGAACCTTTCAAGATGAAATACAAAACAACTTGGTAAAACTATTAAGTACCTCGATTGGATCGAGGTGGTAAATATTTGAGCCAAGAGTTTGACAATCATCTCAAAACTGTGAAATTATTTCAAGAATTGACTCCACAAGGAACACCACTATGAATGGTGTGTCTGAAAGGAGGAATTGAACCTTGTTAGACATGATTCGTTCGATGATGTGTCAAGATGACTTTCCTAATTCCTTTTGAGGATATGCATTAGAAATAATGCAGTTACACTGAATTGAGTCCTTACTAAATCGGTTCCTAAGACCCCACATGAGATGTGGCATGGAAGAAAACTTAGTTTGTCTTTCATGAAGATTTGGAGTTGTGAATCTTATGTAAAGAGACTTGACTCTTATAAGTTAGCACCAAATCTGACAAGGTTATTTTCGGAAATTAATCTTACAACCGCAAAGAAAACAAAACGTTTGTTGCTCTATACGATTTGTTTCTTGAGAAATAGTTTCTCAATAAAGAATCTAGTGGGAGTAAAATTGATCTTGAAAGAAGTTCAAGAACCCGAAAATAAAATGGAACCAAGAGTAGAGACGGAACCAAATTCACAAAGAGTTGTGGAACCGGTTCAAGGTGCACAAGTTCATCATAGACTTGATAGGTTACGATCCGAACTCGAGAAATATTGATTTCTCACATCGGAAAGTAATAAGGTGGAAGTCATTGAGAATGACGGTCCTACTTCCTATCTCGAGACGATATCCACTCCTAATTTGGATAAATGGTTAGGAACCATGGAATCCGAATTACAATCCATGTTTGATGATCAAGTTTGGAACTTGATTGGGCTACCTGAAGGTGTAAAAACTAAAGGGTACAAGTAGGTCTTCAAGACCGACATGGATGGGAAAGGTGTATACTTTCATGACTAAGGATTGTAGCGAAGGGATTTAGGTTAATTCATAGTATTGACTATGATAGAACCCTTTTTCGCCAGTTACAATGTCGAAGTCTATTAGAATGTCAAATTGCCATTATCACATATTGTGACTATGTGATATGACAAATGGATGTCAAACGACTTTCTTTAAATGGAAAGGTTATTAAGGATGTGTATAGTACACAACCCAAATAGTTTGTCAATCCAAGAAACTCTAATAAAGTATGCATGTTGCAAAGATCCATGAGATGGGTTGAAGCAAGCATTCAAGGAATTGGAATCTTCATTTTGATGAATTGGTCAAAGAGTTTGACTCCATCAAAGATCAGAGATGAATCTTGTGTACGCATGAAATTCAGTGGGAGCGTAGTATTATTTCTATTGTTTTATTACAATGATATCTTACTCATTGGAAAAACAAGTTCCGACACTTAAGACTGTTAAGTCTTGGTCAAGGAAAGATTCTTCAATGAAAGATATGGGTAAAGCCGCTTACATCCTTGGCATCAAGATCTATAGAGATGGATCTAGAAGGATAAATTGGTTTGAGTCAAAGTATTCACATTGACAAGGTTCTTAGAAGAGTCTAAGAAGAGTAGCTTGTCAATGGGTCATGGTGTTTCTCTTAGCAACACTCATTGTCCTATGACAATTGATGTGCAAAGGGAATGAATGAAGTTCTGTATGCTTCGGCATTTGGATCTGTCATATATGCCATGACTTGTACTAGACCCAACGTCTCATACGCTTTGAGCATGATGAGTCGATACCAATCTGATCCTGTTGAGAACCATTGGATGGGAGTCAAGATGATCCTTAAGTACTTAAGAAGAACTAAGGATATGTTCTTAGTATTTGAAAGATTGGAAGTTGATCATGTTGTAAGGGTTACATAGATGCTAGCTTCCAAACTGACAAAGTTATTTTAAAATCGCAATTAGGATTTATGTTTATGCTTATTAGAGGTGCAGTTTTGATTGAAAGAGTTTCAAGTAGAAATTGTAGCCAATTCTACTACTAAGGCCGAATTTTAGCAACATATGATGTGGCTAAAAGAGGCAGTTTGGATCAAAAGTTCATTAGTATTTTGGAAATGTTCCAAGTATCACTAATCGGTGAAACTTTTGTTATGACAATAGTGGTGCCACTTGTACAAACAATGGAACCAAGGTCACAACAGCGATCCAAACACTCACTTAGACGTTCTTCGAGGAATTCATAAAGAATGAGAAGACGTTAAGATATACAAAGTATCAACCGATGATGACATAAGGGATTCACTTACAAAGACCCTCGCACAGGCAGAAGCATGATGGTCATGTTAGATCCATGAGTATTCGATACATAAATGGAGCATAGTGCAAGTGGGAGACTGTTGGTGTAATGCCCTAGGCTTTAGTTATGTTTAACTGAAAGCCATTATGTATCATCTTTATCGTTTATGTTTATTATTTGATTATTATAGAGTTTGCATATTTGTTATAATAATATCCGTCCCTAATTATTAAGAGAATAATTAGTATGATTGTCAATGGATAATCATGTGATGATTATATGCATAGAGATGCACATTGAAATTATGGGTACTTGTTAGAGAACGAGTGACTGGACATGACCCGCATGAGATTTATGTCATGGTCAAATGTCATAAGTAAATCTCATAAGGTTACTTCATTTAGTCCCTAGACCTGAGATTATCATGACCTTACATATGATGAAAGTCATGTTTGATTTTAGTCAAACGGTATCTTAACACGATATCTATAAAGGCTATCTTTGACATAATCGGATTCATGATGGGAAGGATGATAAGTCAAGATGGAATTTGTCCCTCGGAAGAGAGATGTGTTGCTTGGGCCCCTCGATGAGTAATAATGATGAAAGAGTATGGCCGTACCCCAATATGATTGGAATTATCATTATACTCAAGAATCGAGAAAGCATTGAACAAAAAGACAAGTTGACAAGGACCATGACTTGTGTTCAATATAACATCGTGAGACAAAGGGAGAAATGGAAGTACACCATTGGAAACGTGAACTCTTACGTTATATTATTTGGGTAGACATAATGGCTTGCTAGAGGCCGCTTATGTCTTATGAGATTCGATATGATCGAACTCATTGCCAACATAATATAATCCTATTGGGTCACACACAACTAGAATGAATTGGTTAAACCAAAGGAAGAATGATTGAGAGTTTCTCAGAATCGGCTACCTTTGTCACGCGACATACTTAGCCATGTGGCTGAGTATACCACGCAACATAATAAGCCGCCAGACGCGGATTGACAGCCTGGTCTCCTAATTCGATTAGGAAACATATTCATGCTAATGTAGTATAAATATGAGAGGTCTGTCAACCCTAATGGTCTAGCCGAAATTTTCAAGCAAAATTCACAACAAAATACTCTCAATATTCTTCAAGGTTTAGATCTAGCAATCATCAAGAAATCGTTCTTGAATTCATTCAAAGGTGTGGATATTGAAAGAGGGTCTTTGCTCGTTCATCGATCAAGGCCTAGAGTTCAAGCAAGTTGAAGAACGAAGTTTGTGATTCGATATCACATAATCAAATCGTTCGATAGCTCAAGAACGGAAAGTGTTCAAAGGTTGGTATAATTCTATCTCATAGGAATTTAAATTAATTGTATAGAACGGATCCTGGGGCTTCTTGGGTTTTATGTTTTTAATGCTTTATTCCGCTGCGCATGGACCCGTAAAACCCAACAGATCATCCCTCAAAGCAGCCCTCCGGATCTTTCGCCTCCGATAATCCTCAGCAGCATCGCTGGTAATATTATTTGGGTTTCCCCGTGCCTCTGTATCCCTGAAAGACCGACTGGATGGATAATCTGCTCCCAAGTATTCCCGGCGGCGAGCCTCTATAGCCAGCTGTGCAGGACCCTGATGCTCCTCATACCAAATCAGATACTCTGTGGTCAGAAATGTAAACCCTCTGGACTGCCGAAGAAGCACACGAGTGGGAAGAAAACCCTCCAGAAAGGATCTGCTGAAAAACTGTATAGTCTGGGGCTCGGTCATAGACATCGGAACAGCATCGGTCATCAGCCTCTCCCTCAAAGCTCGAACAATCTGCTGAGGGTACCTGTACTGCCTGCTCACCAACGATGGGATACAGAAAGAAGATACCTGCAAGCCTGGCAGTCTGACTACTACCGATCCATCCTGAATGTCTCTCATGGTCTGTAAATTCCAGGCAGGAATCCAAAAGCTCAGATCAGTAGTCTCGTACCGTGACAATCTCATCTGCCAACTGTCAGCAGCTATATCCCTCAGCAGCCTGCGTGGCCGGGTCACCCAAGGCATTGCCACCCGACCCTCTGGTAATGGCCCAATCAAGCGTAACCTCTCAGAGAACCACAGAGATAACAAACCGGGACTGCCTGCTCCCATGAAGTCTGATCCCCCTGCTAACCTGTCAATGCCATGGTAGGTCTCAGCCAGCAACAGTGGTACAATGTCCATCTCCCCTTGGCCAGATTTAATTTGACGAAGATCTACACCCCGGTCACCCCTCAGTTGCCTGACAGTCTCCAGCAACGCACTTGAGAGGACTCCGACATAGCCGCAGAAATAATAAGCCGACAGGGCAAGCAGCATGAATATATCCAAAGAGGTAGAAAGGTCAAACAGCGCAGGACGGGACAGGCGCAACCTAGCCATCTGAGTCAAGTCTATGGACCCATCACCCAGAATCATAAACAACACCTGATCCGCTGGCAGACACAAGAATTCCGATAACTGCTCCACAACCGACCGACCGTCCCGTGGGAATGCTATAGTGACCGTCTCACCCAAGCCAGTCAATGCCCTAAAGTCTTCCATGGTTGGGGTCAGATCATTGTATGACAAAGAAAAGACATGACGCTCTGAGTCCCAGAAGCAGGATGCACCCCGGAGCAAATCCCAGTCGACCCTCCAGTCTTTTAAGGACCAAATGCACGGCATATTGTACCGCTTGTCAATAACCCTTCTATGTTGCCTCAGATGAAATCCCCAAATTTCGACAAAGTCCCGATGAAATTGACACTCCCGGGAAGCAACCTCTTCACTATAATGCTCCATTCTCAGCCGAAAGTATCAGTCTTGGCCAAAGAATTCGCTTATCTGCCAAACAGGGGTTGCTGGTTTCCTCTACTGAGAAGACAGTGCTTGCAAATGAAGCCTGAACCGACTTTAAAAAGGACCTGTTACGAGCTCCTCTCAGTCGTGCGACACAATAGGCCAAGCAGACATGGCATGTCGGGCGACACATTTGGTTGACATCAGACAGTATAGAAAGGCCTGCAGTGGTTACCCCCAGAGCACTTTTCAACTCGCCGCCGCTATAATACACCTCCTATCCTCATATACATGCCTATGAAAATACACAGGAGAGGACCCCTACTATACACACCTATCCGAGACAATCCCAAGGCCTCATGCACAAACCTGACAAAGCCGACCTTTTAAAACAATGATAGCGTTTCCTTCCCAGAACAGACAGACTCGTGCAAACAAGCTAACATAGGTTAATCTTTGCTAACAAGATAGCTTAGTTAGATGCAGCGCTTGGAGTTGTTGTAGACTCCCTTGCAGGTACAATGATCAACTGAGTCTCACAAAACCTCAAAGACTGGCCCTCAAGCCAAACTGAAAAAAAGAGAAGGAGAGAAGAACACAAAAGCCCGTATCTGTAATAGCCTCCCAAGTAGAGCCCAACAGAATCAACGGCCCCAAAACAAGAGGAAAGAAGCCGACTCCCCAGAAATGCAGAGTCCCCGGCTTACCGAACCAAAAGAAAGAAGCCGACTCCCCAGAAATGCAGAGTCCCCGGCTTACCAAACCAAAAGAAAGAAGCCGACTCCCCAGAAATGCAGAGTCCCCGGCTTACCAAACCAAAAGAAAGAAGCCGACTCCCCAGAAATGCAGAGTCCCCGGCTTACCAAGCGAGAAAGAAGCTAACTCCCCAGACAAGAGCAGAGTCCCCAGCTTCCTAAGCAAAGCTAAGGGCACAAAAAGAAAAGCGAACAATCAGCAAGGACAGTCCAGCAACAAGACCGACAAAAGAACAACAAAGAGCAAAAACAGAAGTAGCGTGAGTCCCCTGGCAGCTACACTTATCCCCAACATAACAAAATAAGTAGCGTGAGACCCCTGGCAGCTACACCTTTCCCCGGCAAAGCAGAAACAAAAGTGGTTTGAGACCCTCCGGCATCCACGAAGAGAAGCAGCAGTAGTGTGAGACCCTCCGGCAACTACCCTGCACCAACAAGGTGGTATGAGTCCCTCCGGCATCCACGAAGAGAAGCAGCAGTAGTGTGAGACCCTCCGGCAACTACCCTGTACCAACAAAGTGGTATGAGACCCTCCGGCATCCACAAAAGACCCGTTGCAGCATGAGACCCTCCGGCAGCTACAACCCGTCAGCAGCAGTAGCGTGAGACCCCTGGCAGCTACCCTGCACCAACAAAGTGGTATGAGACCCTCCGGCATCCACAAAGACCAGTTGCAGCATGAGACCCTCCGGCAGCTACAACTCGTCAACAGCGATAGCATGAGACCCTCCGGCAGCTACTCGCAAATACCAGTTGCAGCATGAGACCCTCCGACAGCTACAACCTGGCACAAAAGGCAGCTACTAGCCAACCGCAGTAGTACCGACCCCTCAAGAAGTCACAGGTAAGCACAGAAAAGGTATGAAGACACATCTCTACCCCTTTCTTACTTGTGATTGGTAATTTCTGAACTATGATTTGGCTTGATTCCCTTCTTAAGGGATACGTAGGAATCCTTTCTCAGAAAGGTCCAGCCATTAGACTCCCCGATTCACCCTCTAGCCCTCAGCCTTATCCCGTGATGCTCATTGGGATTGGGTCTTATTTTATCGACAACCCCACTTTTTTCCAAAAGTGACGTTGCCGAGGGGCTCTGTAAGTACGCCAATCCAATTTGCAACCTTTTAGATGCATTTTAATGTAATAAGATTGCATTAAGAGGCGTTTTGGTAAATTCCCAGCCTGTCTCGAGACTTCCGAAAACGTTTCATAAGTTTCCCGCGAAGGAAGTACCTTTTAGTACCTTACTCATGCCCAGGGACCTGTTGGGAATAAACCTTTTTGGACCTTTTGGGTATTTAGGCCTGAATGTTCCAGAAACTGGTTTTGGCGCCAAAAACGGTTGAGGCCACCTTGTGTCATGCGACAAGTCGAGGCATGGAAAGTGGTTGCATATAGTCGTGCGACACAAGGTGACCACTAACTGCAGCCTATAAATAAGACCCTACCCCTCTCAGAAATGGATCTCAACTTTAGCCTACTTTACTCTGCAGAAATTGCATCGTAATGAACCCCCCAGACACATCTCTCTCTCTCTCTCTCCTACCTTCAACCTACCCAATTCCCTCCAATCTAAACCCCTCTTCTCAAACCAAGCCACTTAAACCTTTGCACCAATTCTCTCAGGATCTCAAGACCAGTAGCTGTGAATTGAAGGGTTCTGTATCTAACTTGATACAGGATTCGTGGAAGCATCAAGGGTAACGAATCTCAAACTCCTTCTTCTCTCTTCCTTTAACTCAATTATCTATAATCCTATTGTCTACTTCTGTTAGGATTCAGTAATCAGACTCCATCTGTCTAGATTACTGAATCCCAATTGCAATCTCTCTGTTTAAGTCATTTGATCTGTGTAATTGAATTACTCTTATTGGATACTTGCTTGAATTTGGTGTTCAAACCCCAAGGGGGTGTGGATCTACCCATATCCACACTCCCGGGGTCAATTTGTTGCTATTTCTGTATTTCGTATATAATTTGGTTAATCAATTTGATCTGTATTAGTTGTTGTTGATTCTGGTGTTCATTGTGTAAGTTTCTGCAGATGGTCTCTGTATGTCACGTGACACATTGTTCCAAGGTGATCCTGTGTCACGCGACATATGTGGTTACTGGAATCATGTGTCATGCGATATATCGTGACCTATTTGCAGAAACCTTTTTCAGTTGTAACCTGTTTTAGATTGTTGTAGCAGGGATGTGGCCTCCCTAAATAATGGGTTCACGAGTTGTAAATCTCAATTCATATTAATAAGATGCATGATTACCACACTTGTTCATTTTCAACACTTTCACATACTTTGGATTTGCTTGGATGTTTAATTGAAAGACTCGTCTACGGACGAGGCGTGTTGGGTGAACTCTCGGTTCTTCCCAACACGTAACCTGACCCCCGAACCCGTGTTTTCTCTCTAAAAAGGTTTTCAATGTTTCCTCTCAAAAACGGCGTGGCGAATCCTTTACTTTCATCATTTCGAAATTACCAAAAATTTCGGGCGAGCGCACATTCAGGCTATAGTGAAAAAGGTGTCATTTTTATTGGTAGCAAAAACTTAGGAAAAGGCTTTGAAAATGGGGGGTCATTTTTATTAGTAGCAAAAATGAGTAAAAATCTATTTTGAGTACCAGAGATTGTTAGGTTCGGAGGTCACGTTACGTTTCGGGAAGAGTATTACGAGATCACCCGAAACGCCTCGTATGACGAGTCTTTCTACCTTTCTCGAAAACGTGTGCGTGTGTGTGTGTGTTTGCATTTTTGAAATGGGGGCTTGAATGACAAGCTTAATCTTGGTTTGAATGTCAAACGTTGATTAGGTGACTTTGTTTGAAAAGACGAGCGTTTGAATGACAAACGTCGGATTTGAGTTTTGAAAGAGAGTTCGAAGGTCGAACTCCGGTTTTGAACCGGGCGAATCATTGTTAACGATTTTTACGGGAAAAACGTATTAAATGATTTTGAATGTCAAAAGTCAGCTTTTAGTTTGAGATGAGCGTTTGGATGCCAAACATCAATTCGCGCATTTTGAAAGAGAGTTCGAAGGTCGAACTCCGGTTTTGAACCGGGCATTACATTGTTAACGATTTTTTACGGGAAAAACGTATTAAATGACATGCAATCAACGAATCGGGTTGCGACTCGGACTTTGAAAGGTAAATACTATCATGATCCAAATGGTTCGAACTTTGTAAATGACAGTATTTAAAGATGCGGTATCAACGGAATCAAACGATCCGGAATCGTAAATGACGATCAACAAGCCAAACGACTCGGAATTGTAAATGACGATCGACGAGCCAAAACGGCTCGGAGTTGTAAATAATGTTCAACGAGCCAAAACGGCTCGAAATGGTAAATGACAGGAATTTAAATGACGATCGACGGATTGATTGATCCGGAATTGTAAATGACAGAAATTTAAATGGAACGGGGTCGGAACGCCATTTTAACCCGTGATTACTTCTCTTACGGGAAGAGAAGAGGATCGAGGGGCTAAAACGTATCGGAACCCGTTAGACGGAGGCGTCTACATTTCAACGGTGTTCGTCCGAAACGGTTATAGCGACTGGCGCGTAAACCGAGGCAGAACGAAAGATTTAGAAAGAGGGAGTTATACCTATGGCTAGGTCGACTCCTTTGGCTCGGAGGGTGTATACGGGATACAGAAAGTGGTTTGGAACGGTGTTTCGAGGTGTTTTGGTTTGTGTTTGGTTGAAACGCAGAGTTTTCACGCAAATCGAGGCAAAACGGGAGCTCGGGTGAGGGAGGATTTGGTTTGGACCGTGGCTGTGGTGAAAATGGAGAGTAATTTTGTTGTTCTAAATGGCTTTGATAGCCCTTCTATTTATAGGTGAAAATTCAGCATGAGTCCGTCCGGACTTAGCCTGAAATCCAGGGGGTTTTGTGAAACTTTGGAAATTTGAGGGACTTGCTGGCAATTTCTGAGAGTCTGCAAAGGAGTCCGGCCGGACTTGGACTGCATAACAGGGGTATTTTAGTCTTTTCACTCTGAAATTGATTGAAAGGTGACTAGAGGGAGGTGGCATGCGTGCCAAGGGTCCCAATGAGTCACCAGCCATGTGGGAGTTCGTTCCCGGGTCCCGATTTTGTCCGTTTTTTAAATAACAGTCCGGAAAATGTCCAAAACGCCCCCGAAAAGTGCCGAAAAGTGCGTTTTTCAGGGAAAGCCGTACTTTTATGTGCGATGACGTGTGTTAAGTATGTTTCGACGTTGGGATGCACGGGGCAGTCCCGGGACATCTCGTTGGCATGGCAACGGGGAGCTTAACGGGTTCCGGTTAACCTGGAGCGGGCCAGTTAACGGATTCCGGTTAACTTTCTAACGGATTTTGACGATCCGGATTTGGGTACTTACAGTTAGCCCCTCAGCGACGTCTCTTCCGAAGGAAGTGGGGTCATTGAAAAAGATAAGGATCCAAATTGGGATACCTTACTTTGAAAGACCTGGGCGGTCAGGTGGCTGGACCCTTAGCAAAAGGATTCCTACGTATCCCGAGCGGGAATCAAGCCGGTCGTAGTTCCTAGGTGCAAGGGGCCGCGTGTGGGGACCTTGACCTGAGCGAGACTGTTGGGAGGTGTCTGAACCTGAGGGAGACCATCGCGAGGTACCTGGACCCGAATGGAGACTATTGTGAGGCGTCTGAACCTGGGATTTCTGAAACCTTAGAGGGCGTGTGGCGCCTAAAACCAGAGTGGCCGAAACATATGAGGGCGTGTGGCGCCTCAAACCGGAGTTGCTGAATCATACGAGGGCGTGTGGCACCTCAAACCGGAGTTGCTGGAACATACGAGGGCGTGTGGCGCCTCAAACCGGAGTTGCTGGAACATACGAGGTCGTGTGGCGCCTCAAACCGGAGTTGCTGGAACATACGAGGGCGTGTGGCACCTCAAACCGGAGTTGCTGGAACATACGAGGGCGTGTGGCGCCTCAAACCGGAGTTGCTGGAACATACGTTTATCCTGAGACGAAGGCGTTCGTGCCTTGGGTGTTGGGCTTACGATGGCGGCCAGGTTTATCCTGCTGGGGATAGGGTGGCAACGATGGGAATGGTTGTGTTAAACTGGCGTTATTAACAACTCGGAAGGATTGACGTTTCTTCTTTAGAATCCTGCTGGGGATGAGTATTCGGGCTTACCTTGATGGCCGAAGAGGGATTGTTGTGCGGGCTTACCTTGATGGCCGCTGCAGTGGGACGATTGGGCTTACGACTGGCGGCTGGGGAAGTGAACGATGGTGAAAACCACTAGAAATTTTAATGTCAGGAGACGGAAATGTGACTTGAATGTCCGGAGACAGGGTTGAGCATTTGAATTTAACGTCTGGAGACGGAATTGCAACTTGAATGTCCGGAGACATGATTGAGCGTTTGAATGTCAAACGTCAACTGAGGATTGAATTTAACGTCTGGAGACGGGCGTTAGTGAAAACTAACTGGGAATTTAACGTCTGGAGACGAGCGTTAGTGAAAACTAACTGGGAATTTAACGTCTGGAGATGAGCGTTAGTGAAAACTAACTGGGGATTTATCCTCGGGGGATGGGGTGTTAGAAATGTCTAACTGGGGGGAAATTTTACACTTTTGGGGGCCAAAAGGGGTAAAATATAAACTGTGAAAAGCTGAGGGGCCAAAGTGGCAAGGAATCTTTCTGGTGCAGCAAGAGTCCGGCCGGACTTGGATTGAGTTTGACCAGGTTGTCATCAGCTCCAAGGCAGAAGAAAAAGTGGCCATTTTCTTTCATTGTTTCCGACGAGGAAGAGAGAAAGGAGGAGAGAATTTTCACCCCAAATTGTGAGGTTTGCTCAAATTTGTGAAGGAAAATTGCTATGGAAGGTGATTGGGAACCAATGGCTCGTCATGGAAGGACCGATGACGAAAGAACGCGGTTGGTTCGGACCATTCGAACCAACATTCATCCATTGAATCCGGCGGAGTTCTACCCGGCTAGGGAGAACCACAACTCCAAGGGAGGGATCGAGAGACAAGTAAGCTTCCCTTAAATTCCCTTAATTTTAAGAATGTGCATTCTTTAAATGTTAGGAATTTGACTAGGAATGAGTTAGGGATTTTGGTGCCCGGATTGGGGCTTTTGACTTTGCTATGAACTTTTGTCGAAATTGACTAGGATGTAGTTCAATTGACACCATGGGTAGATGACATAAAAATTTTGGTTGCAAAATTCCATGTCTAGATGCATTTTCCAAAATTAAAGTAGCTTTAATTCGGGACGGAGTAAATTTTCGAAATGTTCGAAAGAATTTTGAAAGTTCCGGATTCGACGGAGTTTTCGAAGGGTTTTGAAAGTTCCGGATTCGACGGAGTTTTCGAAATGCTTTGAAAGTTTTGGATTCGACGGAGTTTTCGAAATGCATTGAAAGTTCCAGATTCGACGGAGTTTTCGAAGTGATGGAAATATTTTAGGAAATGAATGAGAACCGTATCTGCATTGCATCCTCTTGACATGCGTTCGTGCATTCTGTTGACGTTGCTTCTGTGCTTAACGTATTCTTGCTTTGTTCACCTGCAGGGGTGAGGGACGGTTGATGTTCGCAACCAGAAGAGTCGGGGAGCCTTCGAGGCAGTGAGAGCGCTGTGGGAGATATTCCCGGACAATGCTCGATATGGAGAGAGGAGTCCACGGCAGCTGGTGCTTGACTCCGGATTGGCTGGATTCATCAATGCGGTAGCTGCGATGCAGAGGGCCAGGTCCATGTACGTAGCTCTGAGCGAGTACTGGTGGGATACGACCCACACTTTTCATTTCAGATGGGGGGAGGCGATGGTGACTCCCACTGACTTTGCTGCTATCACCGGGTTGTTGACCTATGGCAACACGCTGGTGTGGGTGGATGGCTATACCCCGGGGCAGTTGTCGGAGCTGCTGGGTTTTGATATCACCGATGCCAGGGGCTTAGGCATTCGGTACAGGCCGATGGAGAGGCATCTGCAGACGGGTATTGCAGATTACTTGGATGGGTCTCTGAGGATGACCGCGGAGCACCTAGCTTGAGGGTTCTTTTGGTTCGCGTTGTCAGCGACTTTGTTCCCGACTTCCGACACATCCTGTCACTTCCCTCTGCTCGGGTCGCTGACAGACTTGGATGCCATGAGGGGGTATGCATGGGGGGAGGCTGGACTGGCCGAGCTCTACCATTCCCTGGACAGATTCTCGCGGGGAGAGGAGAGTTCCATGAGCTGTTTCTCGTTTGCTTTGGATGTACTTTTACGTCTTTTTCTCTTCCTTGTCTCTTTTATGTACTCGTATGTATCTGCTCTGTAGCTGACATAACTTTCCATTTGCTTGACAGGTCTAGTGCTATGAGGTGTTCAGCCCACATCTGTGGGATATTAGGGAGGCGTATCGACCCCTGTTCCCCACTATGCTGGTTTGGCAGAAGAGGGCAAAGAAGGCGGTGTCATCGAGGGTGGGTACCCGGCTGACGTATGAGGAGGTGTCCCATGCCCTGAGCCATGAGTTCTCCGAGCGGATCCACCTGACCTGGTGGAGTCGGTTCCACATGGGCGTGGTTCAGGTTGCTCGTGAGGTTACGCGGCGGTGGAAGCTCCTGGTGGGACTTCATTGCGATGTGATGTATCTGGGGGAGAGGGTGACCCGTCAGCATGGACCGGGGTCCCTTCCGATGGTGCCGGTGGATCCTCCTATACACATGCAGCATCCTCTGTCGATGCCAATGGAGGAGTTGGAGAGGTATAGACAGGGTGTGTTCTATACCGAGTACGTCATAGCGGGAGCCGACTACGACACTTTCTTGAGGATGAGACTGAGGAGCCCGCAGGTGCAGTACAGGGAGGGCGAGGGCCCTGGATATCCCCGAGATCTCCCGCTCCCACGCGTTAGGCTGGCGTACGAGGGGATAGACGGTTCGCGCAGGCGACTGGTGATCCCGATCTCGGAGGATCCGAGACCTCAGTATAGGTTGGATCCCAACGCTTCGGTGAGCACTTTTTGATTTTCTGCATTCGATAGTAGCATTCTGCAAATGTTGCATCTATACTTTCTGCTTGTCTTTTGATGATTTTCCTGGTTCGCAGGTGTCTGACTGTACGTATAATCTGGCCATGAGACAGTTGGATGCGTGGGCCACCTACACTAGGAGGCTCATGGCATTCATGAGGTGCAGTTCCCGGAGGAGCGTGGATGTTCGTGAGCCAAGGTCATCTAGGCCGAGAGGTTCGTCTGCTCCCACGGCTGGTGGAGAGGACTTTGGGGAGGGATTTGGCCAGTTCGCGGGCGGAACGGCTGGGTTTGGAGCTTATCCTCCTTCGCACTCGGGGAACAAGAGGGGAGAGTCTTCGAGTTCGCAGACGCCGAGGAGGCCTTTTGCATATTCCCGCCTGGAGGAATTCGGGGATTATCTGTTCTCGACGGATCCGGCGGCTGCGAAGCAGTGCGTCGAGTGCTCGGATAACGAGCAGGACTCGGAGTAGTCCTTCCTTTATTGCTTTTTTTTGGACAAAATGTATGTATTGTCTAGAACAATTTGACTTGAACTGTATTTGAAAAGGCGCCCGTGGGGTGGAACCTGCACTTTGCGCATCTATTCTGTGATCACCTTCTTTTATTTTCGGCAAATAAGGAAGTAGGTTAATCAAAAATAAACAATATGAAACATGCATTAAAAATTGAACGGGTCAAAGTTTAAGTCTATATGCACTGATTATTAATTAATTGCACTGTTGCACGAGCCCGGGGCGGAAGTGGTGTTGGCTTTGGTTGATTGAAACTAGGGGCAGCACGCAGATTCATAAAGGATGAACAGGGCCTTGTTTGGAATTGCTTCCAATTTAGGAGCAGTTGGCTGCAGAGTTGACCAAGTCAACTGCAGAGGGAGTCCGGCCGAACTGAGAATGAATTTTTAGAGTCTTTTAAATTGCAGTTTCAGCTTTGCAATTCGTAAGAAACTGCGCATTGCTTTGATCAGTTGGCTGAATTTCTTTCAAATTCCTTAGGCTTCTTTCACTTTCTTTCATGGCTCCCTTATCTAAGCTATCGTCTCGGATGCAAGAGCGATACTTGGAAAATTTCCAATCGTGGGTACGGAACCACACTAGGCAAAATAAGGGGTTTTTCGAAGGCTGTTACGGGATGAAATCTGTTTGGGCCTTGAAGGAGCTCATGCCGGATTGGGATCTTTTGAGGGCAGCTGCTCGCTTCTGGGACGTACGGAGGAATGTGTACAACTTTTCATACAACGAAATCACTCCTACGGTCGAAGATTTCCGGGCCATTCTGGGAGGACCTGAGACGAAATAGCTAGTTCTTCCGTATGCTGGTGGCATGGCCACTGTTGAGAAGCTAGTGTCTCTGCTTGGTATCTCGGCTGGAGAAGCATACAGGATGCTAATATTGAACACTAATTATGTCGACATTTTGGGACTGCCCGATAGATTTGCCGGAGCTGAGGGGAGCGTCTTTGCGTGGGACGCGTTTGCTCTGTGCGCGATCGCTACTCTGTTCACGTTCACGTCCCAGGGTGTGTGCAATCACAGTGTACTGGACCTTGTGAGGCAGTGCCGGAGCGGGGGAGACATCGTGCCATTGGTCTTGGGCGAGACGTTCCTGGGCATAGGTCGGATGGCGACCGGCAGCCGATACATGTGGGGAGGGAGTCCCGCTATGCTTACCATGTGGTTGAGGGAGAGACTGCAGATGATGCCCGAGGTGCCAATGTCTTGTGACGCTTGATCCTTCTCTCGACGTCCTCTGGTGATAGGGGGCGATCAGGCTGAGCTGGAGCTCAGGATGGCCAGACTCCGCACGCATCACTTGCGATGGTGGGTTCCCCACTGGAAGTTACAGACTTGTCGGACCGCTCAGGAGGGTCTATTGGTTGTCAGAGTGTCGGGGCTGTCTCAGACGTCCTTCTATATTCCATCGTTGGTTCTGCGACAGTACGGGCTGGAGCAGGTGCCATTGACGGGCTTGAGTCATGCTGCTACCTTTGAAGTGGGATCTCTGCTGATGGAAGATCCTTCGATGCTATTGCTGCTCACACGGTGGTGGCAATACACATTCTTTCCTGCCATGGTTCTCTTTCATCGGAGAGGGGGCACTATTTGTGAGTACCCCGACCCGAACTCATGTTTTGGGTCCATTTTAATTAATTGTTGGACTCATATAATTGCTAAAGAAGCAAATAGAGACCAATTGCCCATGCAGCCCAGCCAACCCATTGGGCCTGCCAAGCATTCGGCCCAATATGGCCAAAAGGAGTACGCTGTCGTCCGACATGGGACACTAAGGCGGTTTAACTGCCCCTGTCGTGCGACATAGGACTCCCCATCAGCCTGCCTATAAATACAAGGCATGGCTGATCATTTTAGAGGACTTGGAGTGAATATAGGGAGGATACCAGTAATATAGGGAAAACTCTGTCGAAATAGAGTCTCCCTCTCTCTCACATACACACACACTCACCCCCCTCCTCACACACACACACACTTCAAGGCCAAGATCCAAAGAACCTTCCTTTGTTGGTGTGTAGAAGGGGTGGACACCATACTATTGGTGATCTCACCTTGTGGACTACAATAGGTAGCCACTAAACCCTTCTCCCTCTTTAAATAAAGTCTTTAATACATTTATAATACATTGCATGCTTACTTGCTTTAATATTATGTAGAAATTGGGATTTTTGCATGATAAAGGTGGTGGAGAAGTGAATCTTCAATATTCACTTCTCCCCACCTCAGATCTGGACATTTGGTCATCTTAGGATCAATAAAGATTCAATCTTTACGCATTTGCATCGAGTTAGGAGGAGATGGCTACTTCAAAGTGGCCAAAAATATGTGATTCATCACATTTGGTCACTAAAGCCATGTGATCCTCCCATAATACTCCTATATTACTATTTTAATACTGCTTACAGTTAATAAAGGTGCTTAGTTTGCCTTGAGAAGCAAAGGGGAATCAAACAGACTGAAGGGCACAGAAATGGCCTATCCCTGTCGGACGACACAAGACTCCATGGAGATCCTGTGTCATACGACATGGAGATCCCAGAAGGCTGTAAAGCCATTCTTGGACTTCAGATCTGTCCAGATTACTCCTTTTGTAACTCAAAGCTTACCTAAGCATTTCTGTGGCTCATAAGCCACTATTTGGGTGCCTATGATCTGTTTGGGTGCGATTTATTGGAGCCGGTTTGCCACATGACACGAATAACCTCGCATGTTCCATGTCATGTGACATCCGTATCATACAAAGTCTATCGTGACTTTGTCCACTCCCATCAATCCCAAACTGGGCTTAGAGCTTCAAATAGTGTCTTGAATGAGTTAAATAAATGTCATTCCTGTTCCAGAAATAGCTTGGTCATTGTAAAAGACAATCTGACCAAGAGATATCATGTCGTGCGACACCCTCTTTCTAGGAGGTCCTGTGTCGGACGACATCCAAGCTCTCTGGGCAGATTGTCTTACCTTCTACCTTGTTATGAAAATCATAATATGTAAAAGGGTGTGGCCCCCTGTCATGGCTCACAAGTTGTACTCAGTCTTGATATTATCAATGAAATGTCAAAATTCGCATGCTTTGTTCATCGACGCACCTTGCACATACACTTTGAATGTCCAAAATTGTCCAACGTTGATTGAAAGTCTCGAAAGAGGTGTGTTGGGTGAACTCTCTAGTTCTTCCCAAACACGTAACCAGACTCCCGAACCCAAAATACTCTTAAAATAGGTTTTTCAATGTTTACCTTTAAAAACGGCGTGGCGACTCCCAAAACCGAAGTTTTCAAAAGCTTATCATTACAATATACCCCCTTTTCTCTAAAAAGGGAAAAATCAAGAAAAATGATAAAATTTCGGGCGAGCGTTCATTCAGTGGCGACTCTACTGGGGAATACATTGAAAAACATTTAAAAAAAAAAAAAATGAAGACGGTACTCGGTATATAGGTGGAAACCACTAACCTTCCTGTATCGCTCCCTAACCCGGGGCTTGGGATAAATGGTGGTCTAACAATCCCACGTACCAGTATCATTCTTCTATTTTCGAAAAAAAAAAGTTTTTCTTAAAGAGGGTCTAACTTTCTTTAATTCAACTCGGACAATTTCGACATTCACCTTGTGTGTGCATTTGTGTCATTTTGTGTGCTCAAATGCACCTTGCCATGCTTTTATGCTTCTACTCTTTGGTATGTGACACTTTTGGGAGCCGGGGCTTCCCCCTTTGCAATTTGCTCTTCCCGCTGATCAGAACAGGGCAGGATGACGCTGGACTACAGCTACTGGTAAATTCTGACATTAAGGGCAGTCCCCTTTTGTCATGCTTTGACTCATTCTCTTGTTTTTTCCTTTGCATATTGCATAAAAAAAAAGGAAAAAAATGTTTTACAAAAAAGCAAAAAAATATTTTCCTAGAAAATACCTTCACACTACTCGCACTCTACCCGCACATAGAGTTAGAACCCGGGAGTGTATGGACGGCATCGCGGAAAGTGACATGTTTCGCTGACGTTTGAGCGCCTAAAGTCCTCCTAGCCAGTGAGTCAGCCAACACTTGTCCGTGACACACTTTCTACCGTGACCGGTTGGTTTTTGGCCAATGCTTTTCAAAACATTTTAAACTCGATCTTCAAAATTTTCCCACAAAGTCCGAGTCATGCATCGTCTCCAAAAATCATGGCATACTTTCTCTCTTCGTGTCGGAATCACGACATAATTCAAACGTAAGTACACGTTAAGATCTCTACATATCTCGATGTAGGTACATATTGATTTCTCGGCTTGGCTTCATAAGAAGCCATGACGCGTTTTCGACATGTGTCAACGCGGGACCATGTCGACTTCTTAACGCATACTAACAAGAATTATGCCGAAATTTCGCCACCAAGTGACGAGAGGCCATGCCAAATTTTTCAACTCGAAATGAGGAGAGGTCATGCCCAATTCTTCCAGGGTTTTACCTGCAAATTGCGGTCTCGTACAATCAAACGTACTTTTGACCCTCTCTCCTCCCGAGTTTAGACGTTGACTTGGACTTGGTTTTGAAAACCCCGAGTTTGACTTGTTTTGGCTCGTATGCCCATAGGTTCGTTCTCCCTTTCGATTGGTGGGTTCCACGTGCCCTATAGGACCTCTGCCGGGATTGTCCGTCCCGGAGGTGCAATACAGGTGGAATACAGGGGGTCTATAGACGTAGTGATGGAACCCACTGATCCAGGAATAGCGTAGAATGCGAAAAAGAAGGTTTCCCCCTTTTCCAACCATTCCTAGGATCAATAAAAATCATTTTTATAAAAAACAAAAAAATATATAAAAATATAAAAAAACAAAAAAAGAGCATATGCATGAGTCTGTCCTAAGCCTATCCTCTCCCCTACCTAAAACCATTCTCTCCCCCTTTCAGCGAGCAAGTATTGGGTCAGAGTTCCGGGTGGTCGGTTAATCAGTTTCTCTCCAGTCAGGGGTTCATTTCCAGCGATCTCAGAAATGGCAGATTCGCAAGTTTCAGCGGGTTTGGGTCCGAATGCGGGTGTTGATCTAGTTCAGAATCAGAATTTCAGTCAGGGTGTAGGGCCAGATCAAGGTCAGAATGCGGGGTCGAACGCAGCTCTGAATGCCTCTCCTAGCAGTGGTTATGGCATGGGTCCTCACATGACACCCCCGGGAAGTCCGTTTGTTAACCCTCACCCAGGTTTCAACTTCTCTCAAGAAGCTTCCCTCCGTGCTACTCTCGAAGCCTCTCGTGCCCATGAGGAAACGGTTGGGCTCGCTATGTCGAAGTAATGCGCATGCAAGGCGTTGCCGTAATCCGTCACCCCGATGGGTCGTACGAAGAAATCAGGGAAGAGACTGATGTTACTATCATCGGCACTGGCTTTGTTCCCCCATCCTCACCTAGGCAAAGCCTTCACAATATGCCCCCACCAGTCTCCTAGGGTGTGCCTGGCTCCCTCTCGATGCCGACTCATAGGGGTATGTCAAGACCTCCCCCTATCCCAGTATCTACTTATGGTATGCAATACGGGCTGAGGGGCAAATCAAGCTCCTTACCGAAGGTCAGTGCTCGGGACCAGTTTATGTTTTATCCCCCCAAACCGGCTTAGGCGGGGTCGGCAACCCAAAGGGTGTCAATCAAGAGCCGTTTGGGTATACTCAGAATCAGTTTGGGACTCGGGGTCAAAGTCCGTATAACAGCACGGGTCAGCCGTCCAACCCAACCTTTGGTGGTCAGTTTATTGCTCCTCATGATCAGTCCAATCAGCAGCAGAGCGGATATCGCATGTCAGGAAGCCAGATTTGCCAGGATCAGATCCCGCAATACCAACAACCCCAATTCCAAAGCAACATCCCTCAGCCGGCGGTTTGCTCTCCTCTCACCCAACATCTGTACGGTTCCACCCCGTATTCAGCTCCGTGCACCGGTATCAGGTCCCCTGCCCATGATCAGTTCGGCAGTCAATCAGTACAGTTCGGGCCCCGGAATCCCGATGTCCAATTCAATGGTTACGACATGTACGGGAATAAGATCCCCAGCCCAGTTGGCTTAATGGACAGCAATGTTAGCATACCCAGCACTCTTGGTCTTCCTCCGGCTGCCTTGCCAATCAGGCCCACGCCAGAATTCCCAGTGCCATCCTCAATAGTAGCTCCGACTATGGGACAACCCCCACCTTTCGAGGTTTCAAGTTTGAAAGAAGAACTAAAGTATGTGAAAGAGCAATTGCACAAAATGACTTTTGGATCCAACATGGTCAGCTCCGTAGAGCTCAAAGACTCCAAGGCTCTCCCGAAGAACTTCAAGATGCCCCCCATAACCAAGTTTGAAGGCTCCACATGCCCTAAAACTCACATGAATAGCTACATCATGTCAATGGGTGCCAAAGGGGCCACCGAAGAGATGCTGGCCCTTTACTTTCACTTATCCCTCGATGACTCTCCTTTGAGGTGGTTCCTTGGCCTTAAACCGGAAGCAAGGGCTACGTGGTCCCAGATTAGTGATGCTTTTTTGGACAAATACAAAGGAAGTGTCGAGTGGTACACCACTCGTAGCGACTTGATCGGCACCATCCAGAGGCACAATGAGTCCGTAACAGACTTTTATAAGAGATGGAACAAGAAGCTTAATGAGTTGGTTCACCCAATTCCCCTCTCTGACGAAAAGTCCATCTTCCTGTCATGCGTCAAACCGTCTGTCAGAGAAGCCATTGGCCGGGGATACTACCCGAATCTGCGAGAAATGGTGAGTGCAGGGGCTGAAAGCGAGAATGCTACCTATTCCATTGTTCCAAGCTCTACCCCTGTCACTCCAAAGGGTAAAGAAACTGTTGTCTCTAACACCGTCAACTACATTCAAGGGGAGAAGGGTCAGTTATCTGGCCGTGGTGGAGGAAGGCCTCAGCGGCAGAAATTCGATGATTTGGGGATGCCAACTGAGGAGGCATTTAATGGTTTGGTAAAGGCTGGGCTGATCAAGCCTCTGGATAATTACAACCCGGTTAAGGCAAATCCCAATCTGGACACTAGCAAGTTTTGCCTCTACCATCGCACTCGGACATGTTACCAATGACTGCGTCCCTTTGAAGCTGCTCATCCAAAGGCTTATTGATGAGGGGAAGATCGAGAAGGCTCCTCGCCCTAATGTGATTACCAATCTTCTTCCGTAATCTTCACCAGAACCCAGGGCCCTCCCATCCAATATTAATACAGTCAATCAGTCTTTGTAGGATCTAGATTGTCTGTTTGTTTCTTTAATGAATGTCCTTTATTGGACAAGAGTCTGTCAAGTCCACGTTGGACTAGTCTTTTCTTCCAATGATAAAAATCTTTGTTTCTCTTCTTGCTAGACTCGAGACATCACTTGCACACCCACGTTACAACTAATTGAAATGGTCTTATCTTATCCTAGATGATCACCTTTGCTGCTCAATCGCTAATGCTTTGAAATAACTCATGTTTAAATTAATCGGAGTGAGAAAATCAATTAATATCCTTCTCAAATTAGGGCTTACCAACTCCCCATCTTGCATCTCATATGCTCACATATCTTTCATTATCCTCATCATTTCATTGACCAAGAATTTGCATGAATCTTTCTCAAGCAAGCAACGAAGACTTAATTTCGTTTAGGTCATCCGGTAGGGATTGCGGTTGAAGCCTTTCACCCATAGGAAAGCCATTACCTCACCCTCACCAAACAATATCCTTTCATTTCAAGATCGGAGTGTTTTGAAACCCCGTCTAGCCATCATCCTCGCTTAGAGAAGTCCAAGCAACGCCAAAGAAATTAGCTTCAAGAATTGGCAATGCATAAAATACTCAAGTCATGAAGGAAGCAAAGATAATCCTCAACTCCTCAAAGAGGCCTTCCAAGTTATCAAAAGAAGGATTTTCTAATCCTCAACTCCTCAAAGAGGCCTTCCAAATTCTAAAAAGAAGGATTTCAAATCCTCACAACTCAGCAAAAATCCTCGACTTCTCGAGAAACTCTCCAATGTTCACAAAAGAGCCCAAACCCTCGAAGGTTCATAAAAGTTCTCAAATAGCTTGGACTTCCTCTCACCGTTACCTTAACCAATCCCAGGCCATCCTCTCGATTTTAGAGGATACTCCCATTACCATTATCCTGGCCCTTGGCAAAGCCAACTTGGACCTCTCATTCTTAGAGGCAAATCAATTCCCTTACCTTAGAAATCCCAAACACATCCCTAAAAAGCCAACCTCTCATCTTTAGAGGTTCAGTCAGCAAAAGGCCCAGCCGACCTCTCATCTTAAGAGGTCACAACTTTCCAAATCACCCGATGGCCGATCGAAGCCCGGAAACCCAGCTACAGTCCCTACCGGATAGTAATTTCATTCTAATATCTTCGAGATCTAAATCAAATTAATAATTCATTGCTTGCTTAAATCAGAGCCAAATCCATCTTGGCTCAAAGTCATCAATCTAAGATTGTGCAAATTCAATCCTTCCCTTCGACACTTAATGTGAGCATATTTCATTTCTCCTCCACAAACACTTGCCGTGGATGCCCCACTGGGGCTTCGCATCCGTGTCTTTCATCGACACTCCAGGAGAACATACTTTCCAACCCTCCAATCCTTGAAAAAAATCCTCAAAGGTCCTCAGAACCTCGAATTTCAACATTCATTCTCTTTTCAATCGGGACTCGCCCGAACTACGGCGACCTGAGCTCCTCATCAGGAGGGGAATGTAGGCAACCATAATTGGTCCGGTCGAAATCACAAACAAATCTAAGAAAATCCGGTCTCCTCAAGGGCCGTTCCTATACACTTTTCATCCTTCCGGATTTGATCTCGATATCAGTTGGTTTTCTCCTCGTGATTAATCAAAATATTTGTTCATATCAGATTTAGTGTTTGAATAACCCGAACACCAATAAAGGGTTTTAAGCAGCCCTGTGATCATCACGAATAAGACATATTTTCAAGTGTCTCGACATGTCTTCTCTTTCTACATCATAGGAAGATAGAGCCAAACACTGTTTTCGGTCAGCAGGGGCTTCCATACACTTTTCCACACCTTGTCGTGCTCATACTCTCTCAAAAGAGTCAAACCCAAAGCGAGTGTGTCATACACAAAATCGGGATTCATTTCCCACTTTTCGAAAGATGTGCCCCTTCACGTATATATTTCTGAGTCTATGACTGATTGACTAAGGTCTGAAAAGATGGGTGCAATCTCTCCAAGTTGGGGCTTTGCTATGCTGTCCCCTCAAGCTCTCCTTACCAGATTTCCCTCCGGGTTTGCTTTGCGTTATCAACTGGGGCTTCTCCTAGCCATATCTTCAAAGTCGGGATCATTCTCTGCACTTTCTCTGCTGTTTGCTACCTCAAGCGCGCGACACACCTTGTCCTTATCAGCGACAATCAACTTGCTGCCATCTGCACTCTCAGAGTACACCCCGACTTGCCTAGGCTGCACCATCCATACACCATCACTCATACATTTCCCCACCCCATGGGAGAGGGTTCGACCCATACATCATCATATACAGTCATCCCATCATAAATCCATCATAGCATAATTGCTACATACACATATCCGCTTGTCAAGCCTTGCGAAAAAAACCTCACTTCCCTTCCATCCCCAGCCGAGATGGACTTGTGCAACAAAAGATTAATAATGCATAAGCAAAATTCCAATAATGGAATAAAACGCAAACTGCCTAGAGTGTTGTGTTTCCCCCCCCCCAGGGTACAATAATCAGGTGATCATAATCTGATCATGAGGATTGCTCCTCAAATCACAATCTGGACAAAGAATTCAAACCTTGCAAATGGCACTTTCTGCCTTCATCATCTTCATCAGTCTTTTCTTAAGACTTATCAGCATCACTTGAAAAGGCTTCAGCCGCCTCAGTCTCCGAGCAATGCTCTTCGAAAAGAGTTTCAGCTGCTTCAATCTCCAAGCATTAGGGCTCTTTAGCCCCATCTTCAAAAGCCCGTCCTCATGGGCAGCTCATCACCAAAAAGCCCATTCTCACGGGCAGATCATCTAAAAAAAAAGCCCGTTCTTAAGGGCAAACCATCTCAAAAGCCCGTTCTCACGGGCAGATCATCTAAAAAAAAAAAAGCCCGTTCTTAAGGGCAAACCATCTCAAAAGCCTATTCTCAAGGGCAAATCATTATTCTTTGGCCCGGAATGGCCATAAACTACCCGGTCCGGAAAACCGTACAGTTTCCAAACACAGAAATTGGCCCGAAATGGCCATAAACTACCCGGTCCGGAAAGACCGTACAGATTTCCCACTCAATACAAATTCGCGGGTGACTTCCCAAAGAAAAAACAGTCAAATTCGCGGGTGACTCCCAAAGAAAAAGTCAAAATCACGGGGTGACTCCCCAACAAAAACAGTCAAATTCGCGGGTGACTTCCCAAAGAAAAAACAGTCAAATTCGCGGGTGACTCCCAAAGAAAAAAAGTCACATCCTCGGGGTGACTCCCCACCAAAAACAGTCAAATTCGCGGGTGACTTCCCAAAGAAAAAACAGTCAAATTCGCGGGTAACTCCCAAAGAAAAAGTCAAAATTGCGGGGTGACTCCCCACCAAAAATAGTCAAATTCGAGGTGACTCCCCACCAAAAACAGTCAAATTCGCGGGTGACTCCCAAAGAAAAAAGTCAAATCCTCGGGGTGACTCCCCACCAAAAACAGTCAAATTCGCGGGTGACTTCCCAAAGAAGAACAGTCAAATTCGCGGGTGACTCCCAAAGAAAAAGTCGCATCTTCGGGGTGACTCCCCTTGGAACAGTCAATCCCGGGTGCAAACACCCATCTTCGGGGTGACTCCCCTTAACAGTTAATCTCGGGTGCAAACACCTATCTTTGGGGTGACTCCCCTCAGACACAGTCAATCTCGGGTGCAAACACCCATCTTCGGGGTGACTCCCCTCATACACAGTCGATCTTGGGTGCAAACACCCATCTTCGGGGTGACTCCCCTTGGAACAGTCAATATCGGGTATAAACACCCACCTTCGGGGTGACTCCCCTTGGAATAGTCAAATCTCGGGTATAAACGCCCATCTTCGGGGTGACTCCCCTTGGAACAGTTAATCTCGGGCACAAAGCCCGTAGCCTTTCATTTGGCACGTCCGTCTTTAACAAACTACGATTCGGCTTGATTCCCCCACGGGATACTGAAATTACCCGGATCCGAGCAGGCCTCGCGGCCCCGGCATCTGGCATTTTTACCGCTTTGCAGCGTTTTCAGGTTGGAGGTGTCTCGCCGTTTGTTTTCGCATTTGTAGAGTCGCCACGCCGTTTTTATTAAGCCCAAAACATTGAAAAAGGGCATCAGTTTAAAGATAATTTTAAAGCATGTTTTTGTGTGATGAGATTTTGAGTTCGGAGGTCAGATGACTCCCCGGGAAGAGAATATTAGAATATTAGAGCTCACCCGAGTAGCCTCGTAAAACGAGTCTTTCGGATACCCCTAATATCCTTTAAATGTTGTGTGTGTGTGTGTGTGCTTTTTAAAAATGCATGCTGTATCGGATGTCTACATTGTATGCTATGTATGGAAATGTATTGAAATAGTATAGGAAGGAAGCCTTACCAATGTTGGTTCGTGTCTGTCTTCCGCTGGGGAATGGTGTTTGAGGTCGGAGTAGCGTTCCGGTACGGATCGGGATTGCTTCGGGAGGGACCGGTTGTCTGCGGACAGAGTTTCGGCGTGAGTTGAGGTTGTAGGCTGCGTTCGGGCAGAGGTTCGGCGTGCGTGGGGATCGTCGGGATCACTCAGGCAGAGGTTCGGCGTGCGTTGTGGTGGCAGGAGTCACTCGGGCAGAGTTTCGGCGTGGTTTGGGATCGTCGGTTTGACTCGGAAAGAGCCGGGACACCGTGGAAAGACCAGGCAAGGCCTCGGAGTACCACGAGGGGCCTCGAGTACCTCGAGAGTGCCTCGGGGCGGCGCGGGAGCGTCGCGGGAGCGCTCGGAGAGGCTTTTGGAGCACCACTAGGGAGCTCGGAAGGCCTCGGAAGGATCCGAAAGGGGCGGGAGTGCCTCAAGAGGACTTAGAGGGGAGCCGAAGGCTAAGGGAGGAAGAGAGAAGAGGGAGGTGTGTGGAAATGAGGAGGAGGAGCCCTCTATTTATAGTAAAAATTTCGGAGCAAAGAGGTCCGTACGGACCTTCTTGGTTATCCGAATTTTGGATTTCCTCGATTTGAGGGAATGCGCAATGATGGTGAATATTACGGAATGATGATGTCCCCCATGCAAGAAGGTCCGTGCGGACCAACTCGGCATGCAAAGAGGTCCGTACGGACCAACCATGCATTGGGTAATCATTTCTTAGGGATTTGAGGGAATATTGTGGACTTTAAGGGGATTCGGTAATTATGACAAGAAAGAGGTCCGTACGGATCAATATTGCTTTCTAATTTCTGAAAATTCCAAAGGTCCTTTTGTCCCTTTTATCCCAGAAGGCTCCTCCCTTGGTTTGGTTGGGGGTTTGAGAGGGTTTTGAGAGGGTTTTGAGAGGGTTTTGAGTGAGAGAGGTCTCGAGACTACGTTGATGAGTGCGGTGTTTCAGGTGTGTTTGAAAGGGGTGATCCAGTTGGGGTACTTACGAAGCCCTCGACGACGTCACTTATGAAAGAAGTGGGGTCGCCGATAAGATAAGGGTCCTAATATGGATCGCGTCTTTGGGAGAGGAAGTGACCGTGAGGGTCAATGTGAGGACGTGGTGGTGTCCTTTTGTGTGTGACCGTTTAGGTCAAATTTGGACCACTGTGATAGGATTCCTACGTATCCACAGGCGGGAATCAAGCACAGTCGTAGTTCGGGTGTGGGGTGAGTGTTTTGTGAATGCGGGCGTGGTGGTGCCACGAAGTGTCGTGTGACCGCCGAGGTCGATGGTAAGGACGTGGTGGTGTCTGGGGTGACCGTATAGGTCGATGGGGAGAGGACGTGGTGGTGTCCTAGGTGGCCAGTATAGGTCGATGGGTGGACCTGTGATAGGATTCCTACGTATCCCCGGCGGGAATCAAGCCTGGTCATAGTTCGAGGTCGTGAATTTGTGAGTGCATGTGGGCGTGGTGGTGCCACCTGAAGTGTTGTGTGACCGCCGAGGTCGGTGATAAGAGACGGGGTGGTGTCCTAAGATGTGGTGACCGCCGAGGTCAATTGTGAGGACGTGGTGGCGTCTGGGATGGAAATTTTACGATTTTCCTAATCGGGTGGTTTAAGGCCTTAGAGCCGGAGATAGAGTGAGGACTTGAATCGTCTTCGATTGCGGTTGGTGCCACGTTGGAGGACTTTGAATCGTCTTACGGTTGCGGTTGGTGCCACGCCCGGAGGACTTTGAATCGCCATCGCGGCGGTTGGTGCCTGGCCGGAGGACTTTGAATCGTCATCGGCGGCGGTTGGTGCCACGGCCCAGAGGACTTTGAATCGTCATCGGCGGCGGTTGGTGCCACGTTGGAGGACTTTGAATCGTCATCTGGCGGCGGTTGGTGCCACGCGGGAGGACTTTGAATCGTCATCCGCGGCGGTTGGTGCCTGGAGGACTTTGAATCGTCATACGGCGGCGGTTGATGTAATGCGCGAGGACTTTGAATCGTCTTCTAGCCGCGGATTTGATGTAATGCGCGAGGACTTTGAATCGTCTTCTAGCCGCGGTTTGATGTAATGCGCGAGACTTTGAATCGTCTTCTAGCACTTGATTGATGTAATGCGCGAGACTTTGAATCGTCTTCTAGCACTTGATTGATGTAATGCGCGAGACTTTGAATCGTCTTCTAGCCGCGATTGTGGAGGCGTGGCGCCTTGTGCTTCGAGAGCGTAGATGCCTTTGTGTTTTTGCACGTTGAGTAGAAGGTTGGACTTACGATGACTAGGTACTTCTTGTTTGCCGTTGAAGTGGGCAAGGATGACGGCGGTGATTGCTTCCCATTTGGCGTTTCGGAGGCACTTCGTGCCTTGGGACTTGTACTCGGAGGTGTTGGCTCCTTCTTGTGCTTGTTTTGCCGTTGAGTGGGCAAGGATGATGGTCGGTGCTGGGGATATGCAGTCTTGCATGACTTCCCTTTGACTTGTTGGGGAGGAGCTCGGGCTTACTTTGATGGCCGGTGCTTGCGGCTAGTTGAAGTGGGCGAGAGACCGGTCTTACGTCGACGGCAGTGCTTGAATTGTTGGGGATGCGTGACCTTGTAGGGGCCCTTTCTGTTGGGAAGATGACTTCGGACCTCCTTTGAGGCATGGGTTGAAGTTGTCGTTGAGCGTTTGGAGCGTCTTGTGCCTTGATATTTGTCTTGGGAGGTGTTGGCTCCTTCTTGAATTGCCGTCGGGCATCTTGGAGCGTCTCGTGCCTTGGGATTCGTCTTTGGGAGGTGTTGGCTCCCTTCTTGAATTGCCGTTGAGCGGGCGGTGGTTGGAATTGCCGTTGGAGTGGCGGGGACCGGTCTTACGTTGATGGCCGGTGGTTGAATTGCCGTTGAAGTGGCGAGATCGGTCTTACGGCGCAGCTTGATGGTTGGAATTGCCGTTGAAGTGGCGAGACATCTTACGCGTAGGGGATTACCGTTGGAAGTGGCGAGACCGGTCTTACGGCCCGACGGCGGTGGTTGGAATTTGCGTTGGAAGTGGCGGGGTCCGGTCTTACGCTTGACGGCCAGGTGGTTGATTTGCCGTTGAAGTGGCGAGGACCCGGTCTTACGGCGGCAGTGGATTTGGATTGCCGTTGGAGTGGCGAGACCGGTCTTACGGCGACGGCGGTGGTTGAATTGCCGTTGAAGTGGCGAGGACCGGTCTTACGGCCCGACGGCCGGTGGTTGAATTGCCGTTGAAGTGGCGAGTCATCTTACGGCCCGACGGCCGGGGATTGAATTGCCGTTGGAGTGGGCGAGGACCGGTCTTACGGCGACGGCCGGTGGTTGGAATTGGCGTTGAAGTGGGCGAGGTCCGTCTTACGCTTGACGGCGGTGGATTGATTTGCCGTTGGAGTGGCGGAGGACCGGTCTTACGGCCCGACGGCCGGTGGTTGAATTGCCGTTGAAGTGGGCGAGAGGACCGGTCTTGTTGTGGCCGGCCGGTTGGGAATTGCCGTTGAAGTGGCGAGGACCGGTCTTCTTACGCTTGACGGTGGTGGGTTGAATTGCCGTTGAAGTGGGCGAGAGTCGGTCTTACGCTTGACGGCCGGTGGTTGATTTGCCGTTGGAGTGGGCGAGGACCGATCTTACGCTGACGGCCGGGGATCGAATTGCCGTTGAAGTGGGCGAGGTCCGGTCTTACGCTTGACGGCCGGGGATCGAATTGCCATTGAAGTGGGCGAGGTCCGGTCTTACGCTGATGGCCGGTTCTTGAGTCGCCGTTGGACCGGTTTAGCTGGGGTGTTGCCAGTTCTTTGGCCTGTTTTGACTTTGCTCTGGAGGTATGAGTTTATTCTTTGTTTTTTTTTTTATTTAGCAGTCTGTCATTTCTCCATTGTCTTTTGCACTGAGCCTTTTCTGCTTTTGTCACAGGTGTGGTTCTACGAGATCTTCCAGTGCTTCCCGTTGGATAGAGATCCTGGGGCCGTAGTGGCCTATCCTGCGATGTTAGGTTTGGGCTCGTTCGGCGGGAGGAGGAGGAGGACCGCGGGGGAAGCTCACCATCGCTTATGGGGATGTGCGGGGAGCGTACGGAGAGGAGTAGCCCGGAGGGGTTCCGTCTTGTTCCGTGGGCTCGGTATGAGGGGGATGAGTTTGAGGGGGCTCCCAGGGTGACAGGCGGCGGAAGATGCTTTGCGAGGGGCTTGACTGCGATGTTATGTATGCGGGAGCGGGGTCTTACAGCGACGTAAGCCTGGTGTGCTTCCCGTGGCTCCGAGAGGACCCTCCCTTTGGGATGCTTGATTCCCGGGACATGGATGTGCTTGACTTTGAGAGGTACCTTGGCGGTGTGGGTGCGCAGGAGTTCATCTTGTATGGAGAGGAGTACGGGGCCTTCGTGAGGAGAAAGGCGAGGACGCCGCAGTGCGCACGGGAGAGAGGGCGGCCGCGAGCTCCCCCGAGGTTCCGTCTGGGGTGGCCGGATTTCACGTACGTCCGAGGGGCGGATCGAGGAGGAGGTTATGCTGTACCGTTCGGAGCCGAGCTCCTTACACGCATACGAGTGGACCCCAGATAGATCGGTGAGTGTGCGACTCTTTTCCATCTTGGCATCTTTTACGTATTTTTCTCTTTTTTGTTGTTGAAGTATAACTGTATTCTTGGCGTTTCCTTAGGTTTTTGCTTGTTGGTGCGGAGTCCGGGGAGAGCCTATGATATGCGGCTTCGCCGTTACGTGGCGATGAGGTCGTTTGCGAAGAAGATGGCTTCGAAGATATCTTGCCGGTCTTCGCAGACAGCGTGCCGTGTCTGCGAGCCTATGCCTTCGAGGCATTGTACGTTCCTCACTTTAGGCGGCGGAGCCGCGGCGGGAGGGACCTTTGAGGCGGCATAGCATGGATGCGGGACATCTTCGGGAGGCTGCGGGGCCTTCGAGGGAGCGGCCCTTTTATCGATTCATGCCTCCGCATGGCGCACGGGGTGAGGGTTCCTCGAGCCTTCCTTCTTTGATCCTTTCGCCGGATTTGATCCTTCCAGTACTTTTCGTGGGAGCCTCAGGGCGGGTGCTCGGTATTCGACGACGGATGTGACGGACGAGTTCGAGCCCAGGATGCCCGACTTTTCTTTGGAGGACCTTGGCGAGGATGATGATGCGAGGATTCTGATTAGTATTCATTTGCTTTCCCTCTTTTCATATCCCTCTCTTTTTTTGTTTAGCAACAGACATTCATAGGTACTGTAATAAAACACATGTATTTGCACGGCAAACGGTATTTTATTTTAAGATGTAATGTCATTTTTTGTGATTCCGGGATTTGTCCTAGAAATTGTTGCTATTATTATTTTTATTTTGTGCATGCCACGTGGTGAGAGTGCATTTGTGGGTAGTGTTTGTTTGCGGGAATGGCTTTGGAGTGTTTGGGCAATTTGGAGCAAGGTCTGCGAGGACAGTGGCTTTTATCTTTGCATTTGAGGAATGGGGGAAGGGGTCATGAGCGGTTCATGGTTGATGCTCTTGAGGAAATGGGTTTTGGTTGATCTTGAAGTGACGTCTCTTGGGATGTATTTGCCTTGTGCGTGATGGCGACGCTTTTACGGTTAGTTCCCTCGGCATTTGTGATGGCGCTTTGCTAGATGTGGTAGAGACGGCTGCAGGTGGAGAAGATATTGTCCCGTTGGTCTTTGGGGAGACTCTTGTGGTATCGGCAGTCAGCAGCCCCAGGGATCGTTTTATGAGGGGAAGCCCCGCTTTGCTCACCTTGCCAATGGCTGCGAGAGAGACTCGAAGCCATGCCCAGAGGCTCGCGTCGTTTAGCCGTGGTCATTTGCTCGTGACCTCTTGTGTTGGATATGGATCGATCCGCTGCAGGAGAGATGGATGGCACGGCTTAGTACGCATCGAGGATCCGTTGGTGGGTTTCGCCTTGGAGGATTGAGACCGGGAGGATCTTGCGGAAGGGTCCTACGTTGTCGAGTTCCCGGGTTTTGTCTTAGTCCTCCTTCTATATTGTCGCTTGTTTCCGGCGGTTTGGGATGAAGCGGGAGCCTTTGTTGAAATTTTGGGATGACCTTGCTCTTTGCGGAGGTAGTTCCTCTTTGTATAGCGGCTTCGGAGTGCCTTCTTGTATTTTACGAGGTATGGAAGTATTCCGCTTTCCCTCTGTGGTACTCCTTAGAGCGTCGGGAGAGTGTCGTGTTGACGACTCGGTGCACTGGCTTTGGTATGAGCGGCGCGTTAGAGCGATCCCAGTGGTCTTGGAGAGCGAGGCGTGTAAGCGATTACAGGACCCGGTTGCCGTAGTAGCTATTGCCTTAGGAGTGCCGAAGCTGGTCGACCCTTTGGATGTGACGGGAGACACTTTGTTTGACTACGAGACTAGGGTTGACCGGCCCGACGAGAGGGTCCTCTTTACGGACTCGCGAGGGAGGAGATCAGGAGGCCGAAGCACGGGCGAATGAAGCCACGAGAGCTCTTGGATTGTTTTGACTCTACGGGGGAGGACCCCCCGGATCTCGGAGCGAGACGCGAGAGTTGGTTCACGTAGAGGCGAAAGAAGACTCGCAGGGGGCGAGGGAAGAAAGGAAAAGAATGGCGAGGGGACAAGCGCGAGATGGCGCGGAATGACCTCCTAGGTATCCATTCATTGCATTGCAAACACATTATTAGTTAAATGTATTAAGTTGTCTTTTAGCATGTTGTGAACTTGAGAGTAGGCAGGTGCTTGAACTCATCAAGAAATGTTGTAACCGTTAGTGATTTGTGATTTACTTTTAAAGCTTTATCGAGAGGCAGCAGAAGACCTTTTGTTTGCCTTTAGCTTACATTGTGCACTTTGTCGGCGTCCATCTTTGAACTTTCTACATTTGCCTTATGCGGGTGAAAGCGATGCAGGCCATGACGGCAATCTCCTTTCTTTGAGAGCTTTGTGCTTGGGTGAGAGGTTGAATGCTCCCACAGACAAGTCGTTCTGACGGTCTTTTTTGTAGCTTCCTTGCCGCTTGTTGGCGTCGGGCTCTTGACCTCAATTTCGCAGCTTCTGCTTGAGCTTCTTTTGTTTTTTTTTTTTGTGAGCCCTTGCTCGAGCTCTTTTTTTTGTGAGCCCTTGCTCGAGCTCTCTTTTTTTTATATTTTTTTTTTTGTGAGCCCTTGCTCGAGCTCTTTTTTTTTTTTTTGAAGCGCGTGAGGGCGAAGACAAGCCCCTGGCTTGGAAACGATCCAGAGTCGGTTGTTTGATCTTTGAGTGACCCTCGGATGTCCTTTGATGTTGCCGCCAGTCGTTTGACTTGGTCAAGGTATTTCTGGGGCGTGTTCTTGAAAAGTGCGGAGCTTGATGGAGGTCTTGGTTGACATTGAACTTTTGACTTTTTTGTGTATTTTTAGAGCCGGACCAATTAAGGTTGCCTACGTTCCCCAGGACTAGAGGGCTCGGAGTCTGCGTAGTTCGACACTACATGGAGTGCCAAGAGATGCCTGTTGTTCTTCTTCGAGCGAAGTATCTGCGAAGTTTGCTTAGTTATTTGGATTCATGAAGGGATTGCCGTCTAGGTACATCGGCTTCGTGGCGCCTCAGGAGAAGATCTTTTGAACCACGAAAGGAGCCGATCCATGTGGGTTCCCATTTTCCCGAGTGGGTTGGTTCGAGTGGGAGGCTTTTCTTTGAGTACAAGGTCGCCTTCCACGATGTCTCGGGATTTGACTTTCTTGTCGAAAGCTCTAGCCATCACTGCTTTGATAGGCTCGGGCGTGTTCCATGGCCTTTAGTCGTCGCTCATCTAGCGAGCCAATTCGTCATGTCGGCTTCGGAGCCATTCGGCTTCGTTGATGTCATTTTCCAGCGGCACTCGGAGTGAGGGAATTTCTAGCTCGATGGGAAGGGCTGCTTCCATCCCGTATGTCGGGGCAAATGGGGTTTCTCCCGTGGGCACATTACGGCCCGATGTGCGGTAGCCCCAAAGTGCAAGGTGCGGCTTCTCGGGCCAATCTCGTCCTCGGGTGGTCATTTTCGGATGATCCGTTCGAGGGTTTTGTTTCTTGCTTCCACGGCGCCGTTTGTTTGTGGCCGGTAGGGAGAAGATTTGTGACGTGTGATCTTGAATTCAGCCGGCGATGCAGCCGAATTCCCCTTTGAAGTGTGAGCCGTTGTACGATATGACCTCATTTGGGATGCCGTATCGGCGAGATGATGTTTTCCTTGAGGAAATGCGCGACCTTCTTGGAGGTGAGTACCTTGTAGGACTTGGCTTCGACCCGTTTGGTGAAGTAGTCGATGGCTACTAAGATGAACTCGTGACCGTTCTTTGCTGGCGGAGCGATTTTCCCGATGACGTCAATTCCCAGTGGCAAAGGGCCGAGGTGTAGTCATGCGGTAGAGATCGTGGGGTGGTAGATGATTGAGGTTGGAGAAGCGGGTGGCACTTGTCGCGGCTTCGGACAAAGTGGATGCAATCTGCCTCCATGGAGATCCGGTAGTAGCCCATCACGAGAATGATTTGCATCGGGGCTCTGGCGTTCATGTGGGGACCGCGAAGCCCCATTGTGGACTTCGTTCATGAACTTGTTTGCTTCTTCTTGGGCGCCCTTGCAGCGTAGGAGTGGCCCGTGGTAGCGTTTCTTGTATAGCATGTCCCCGAGGATGACGAAGTGAGAGGCGAGGCGTTTTAGGGCCATGATGCTCTTGGTTTTGACCCCTTACGTGTGTGGGTCTTCCTTGTTCATGAAGGTGGTTTCCCGCTCTTGAGGTATTGGAAAATCTGGTTTGTGCTTTGGAAATGGCGTCGGACTTGCGTCTCTTTGGCTCTTGACGATCTTGCAAATCGTTGTGATTAAAACCTTCTCGGCGGCTTGGGCCCGGTTTTCTCTCGTTTGACAACATGCTTAAATGTTTGCTTGATGCATTTATTTAATTAATGTGTTTGTCTTTTGTATAGATGAATTATTAACTTGTTTTGATTAGTTAATGTCATCATTTGTTAAAGATGCAATGAAATGATTTTTAGGAAGGTCGGACCTTTTATTGAAAGCGTGAAGGCATGTACATTGTTGACGAAGATTCACAATCGTTGGGCGTAAAGCCGTCAAAGACTCAAAAAGATGTGAATACACGAGACAACAAGACTCGAAGCTAGACTATAGGCGACGAGGGATTGGACCGAGCTTCATTACTCTTGGATGGGTTTGTAGCTCTAGAGGGAGTGGTCTTTGGTTCGGGTGGCCAATCTTCCCTTGGCATGAGTCCCCGAAAGTAGCTTGCATGCGGTTCGATTTCAAACCGGATCGCGGAGGTTTTTGGCTGCTCCACGATGATGTCCCTCCATTAGTGTTGCCACCCCGATCCTTGGGGGTTTTTGATGATAGAAGTCGGCGAGGGCTACTTCTAGGAGGGCGAAAGCATTCGGCGGATTCGGAGTGGATTCTTGCTTGATGTTGATCACTTTCATAGAATCTGCTTCTTTATGCGGGATCTTTGCTTGGACGATGTTTACAATGTCGATTCGAGCGGGCATGCTATATCTCCTTCCACTGATTAAGCCTTGGAGGAGGTTGCGCCACTTTGTTCATCCGGGTCGGACAGGAATGTTGAATTGAACTAGGCTGTGATGGGCTGTCCCAGTAAGATCCGAGTGTCGGCTAGAGGGTTGTCTTGTACGGGGATCGGTGATGAGCCGGTTGCAAGAGGGTTTTCGGCGAAGTAAGGGTCTACTCCTCGATCAATCTCCATTAGGGCATCCATCTCTTGATCCTCTCTCGAAGCATTCTTCACGGTCGCATATGTCCCGGGAGTTGTCATCTGACCCATGAGTTCTTCAATTTCCGGCTCGTCGCGGCTTAGAGCGTGGATGTAAGGATCCCACTTCGTAGCGGAGACGAGGTAGGAGAATCATGCAGGGAAGAGTATTCGGTCATGTCGGGACCTTCTTACAGGTCATAGCTTGCTGGCCAAGCACTTGCCATTACTGCTTGCTTCCGCGGATCACTTCGATCGCTCCATTGGCATTGATGAATTTCACGCATTGGTGAAGAGTAGATGATCTTGCTTTCATCGATGTATCGAGCCGTCCCAACAAAGCGAGAGAAGGTTGGTTTGATTTCCACGACTTGGAACTCTACCGAGCTCCAGGTTATGCGTCGGGTGGATCCTCAGATTGATGACTCCTACGATTGGTCGTGCGGTGGAATCGTAGGCTCGGATTACCGAGGTGAAGGCCTTATCGAGAGAACGGTCGATGCGGAGTCGTTTCGGTGTGCTTAAAGCGATGATGTTGGCTGCGGAGCCGTTATCAATCAAGGCGTTCGGGAGGAAGAACATCTCTATTTTTATGAGGATGAGGAGGGCTTCGTTGTGCCGATTCTCACATATTGGCAAGTCATCGTCTGTGAAGGCTAAACCGCTTCCCGTGCTACCGTTTGGACTCGGTCTCTTAAGGAACGTTCGATCCATCCATTTGTATGCCTTGGGTAGGGCAAAGATCGTAGGGAGACGGTTGCCCTTGGGCGTTCTTGTCGGGAATTCCCGGTCCACGAGATCTCTTGACTGCAGTTTCACGCTCCCGGTCGTAGCGGGACGGCATGCGACGGTTTCGGAAAGTGCGGGGGTGCTGCTCTCGCTTGGAGTTTCGTCAAAGGCTATTGAGTTTTACCACTGTCGTTCGGGGAATGGATTTCCGATGGTATTGGGACCACGAGGGCGTTCCAATTTTCCCTCCTCAATGAGCCTGGACCACTGCTTGAGCACGAAGCAATTGTCGGTGGTGTGGCCGGGGGTAGTTGTGGAAGGCGCGATGCTTGCTCATATCCATGTTGGGTTTGAGAGTCTTCGGTTGGAAATTCTCGAGTGGTTTGAGAAGATTTCGTTTCACCAAAGCTTCAAATACTTGACCCGAGGGCATTTCGAGGTTATCTAAATCTTTGGAGCGTGGGAAGCGAGGGGGTTGTTATTCTTTGGGGCTGCTTGATCGCGGTTTTACTTGAGCTCCGTTACGAATGTAGTGCCTTTGTTAATTTGCTTCCTTTCCTTTGGTCGGGCGGGAGTTGAAGTTGCGGGTTTGTTCGATAGCGGTAAGATGAGGCGGGGTTCTTTGTTGCCTTTTGAAGACTCGAAGTCTTTTCAAACTTTGTCCCGGCGTTGACCGTAGCACGGAGATCCGGGTAGAAATGGTGGGCGATCAAGGTTCTCAAAGATGGCTTGAGGCGGGAATGGAAGATGTCCATCTGCTCTTCTTTGGAAAGTGGATCCATTATCTCGCTTAGCTTCCGGTTCCATCTTTTGTAGAATTCGCCCCTTTGGTTCGTCATCCTTTTGTTCGGTGGCTTGCGAGGTCATGGCGGTTTGTTTCCCATTCAAGATTGGCGCGGTACTTCTCCGGGAAGATTTCAACGATCGATCCCACGTGGAGCGGTTTTACGCCTTCACGTTGAGGAACCACCTTAGTCTTTGTGGATTTGAGGGAATGCGAAAATGATGCGCCATCATTGAGGGTTGCCCCTTTGGCTCTCATACCCGGGACGTAGGTGTCGATGTAGGGTTTTGGGCATTACATTAGTCAAACTTTTCCATTTCCGGCATCTGAACTTTGGAGGGAGAGGGACCACTTTGTTCGGATCGGTAGGCGGGAGGGAGTCCTTCCGAGAACTAGCTATCTTGCCTTGCATGTCTTTCATTTGTTCGATCAGCCAAGCCATGTGAGGATCGGTAGGTTGAGGTGGGTTTCCGTTTTCGGGGACGGAAGCTAGAAGATGGAGGTGGATTGGGCGATGGGATCGCCATTCGGGAGTCTTGGGGAGGTAGTTGAGTGTATACCAACCCATACCACAGGGTGTTGAAGTTGAGGCGTGATTGCTAGGTCCGCTAAGGGTTGTGTTTGGGAGGCTGGGGAAACGGATTCGTTAGCCCCAATTGGCGAACTAGCGGGTGGCTTAAGCTTGGAGATGTCGGGATATCCGCTCGGGATGCTGTCCACAGTAAGAATGGGGACTTTTGATTGTGGTTGCGAGGCTCGTATAGAGGCAAAGGATTGAATCTGGGGATAAGAGATGCATTGGGATACAGCGGGCTTGAGCACGTATGTGTCTTTGTTAGTGCTTGATGTGCGGGCCAGGGAAGCCTGGCTGTCTTGAGGCGGGCATGTCGGGCTTGGCCCGCGCTAAGGAGCTTTGAGCGAAGGCGCTTTGCGTTCTTTGGGATCTCGTAGCTTGGCGGAGGCGGGACCCTGCGATAGCTTTGAGAAACCGGGAGCCGGTATATCTTCGTCCTCTATGAGAACAAAGGTTCCGTCGGGTTGGGAAGCTGCAGCTGTTCCTCGAAGACGCGAGGTGTCGGCTTGATCCCGAGGCTTCTTTGTTCTTCTTGGCGCTTCTTGATGGTTTCGAAGGCTCGCAGCACCTCCTCCATTGTCTGGAGATTCCTTAGTGGCGGGGTTCGTTTCCCTCAGCTTTGTTATCTGTTGATCCCGTCATGGGGAAGTATCGGGACGGTGCGGGCCAGATTGAAGCTGGAAGGGCTATCGGACCTCGTGACCTCGATGCGAAAAGGCGGCTTCCGGGTATTCTCGGCCACTCTCGGTTATTTGGAGGGTGACGGGCAAGGTTTAGACACGGGAATGGCCTAACGGGATAAAAGGGGAAAGCTCACGTGGCATGCGGTTTCCGTTTCTTTTATTTTTTGATTTTTTTGTTGTTTTAATTTACTTAAAACATGTTTTCTCGAGAATCCTAGGTAGGTTGGAAAAGATTGCTCTTGTTTTCGCAACTATGCTAGATCTGGGTCGATGGAGACCATGCGTGCGGCTATAAGCCCCTCGTTTTGCACACGTATTTCGACATCCCGGGGTGGACGGCCCCGAGGCGAGGGTCTATAAGTGCAAGCGGTTTCCACAGGCCTAAAGAAAAATCGAACCTAAGGACCGAGCTTTGTCATGTTCGTTTTGATGCGTTAGCCATGTGAATAGTGAGCACCGAGCCAGGCCCTTTGAGTCAAGATCGAGGTCAAGAGTTCGGCATGACCTCTCTTTACCTTGCTTGCGCAAGGGATGCAGTGACGTTAGGCGTTAGGCTAGGTCATATCGTCGCCATGGGCGCGTATCAAAGGCGTGATGGCGTGGTGTCATCGGCGCATGGATGTATATCAAGGCGGAACATCGTGCAGGTGTAGCCGGAAATCAAGATCGAGTCAAGATTTTAGCATGACCTTTCATCGCTTTGCTTGCGCAAGGGATCTTGAGTTAGAGCCTTGACTCGAAAAAATGGCCAGGCATGGTATATGTATCCGAGCTGTATGACACGGCTGAGGTAAAAACCAGCCGAGTCTGGACAGAGTGTGACTCGAAGACTCAACGTGCGGGGTTGACGCTTGGCTAGGATGGGATGTTTGGAATGATCCCGTGCGCGTCCAGAGGCCTAGGAAGACCTAACGGGCCTGCAGCGAGACCACTCCGGGTTGAGGGTTGTAGTGTGCGGTGTATCCGGGCGGTGCGCGTAGTGTGCGGTGTAACCGAGCGACGGTGTGAGTAGAGTGCGGTGTAACCGAGGCGGCGGTGCGCGTAGTGTGCGGTCTCTAAAATTCTTTTACGAGTAAAACGAAGTTTTTTGAAGAATTTTAAATGTATGCACGAGATGTATATTGATGCATTTTTTTTTTGTATTTTTATTTTTTTGTAAAATAAAAACGAAGCACGTGCACACACATGCTTGATTAAAGGAAGGGTAAAATGAAAGTTTGACCCTCATCATCGTTTTAAAAATCTTTTGTTTTGTTTAAAAGTTTTTAAAACAAAAGTCCCCAGTGGTCGCCAAGCTAGAAATTACCGGATCCAGGGCGGGCCTCGCGGCCTGGCATCGGCATTTTTTCCCGCTTTGCGGCGTTTTCGGAGTTGGAGGTGTCTCGCCGTTTGTTTTCGCATTTGTAGAGTCGCCACGCCGTTTTATTAAGCCCAGAAACATTGAAAAAGGGCATCGGTTTAAAGATAATTTTAAAGCTGTCTTTGTGTGATGAGATTTTGAGTTCGGAGGTCAGATGACTACCCGGGAAGAGAATATTAGAATATTAGAGCTCACCCGAGTAGCCTCGTAAAACGAGTCTTTCGGATACCCTAATATCCTTTAAATGTTGTGTGTGTGTGTGTGTGCTTTTTAAAAATGCATGATGTATCGGATGTCTACATTGTATGCTATGTATGGAAATGTATTGAAATAGTATAGGAAGGAAGCCTTACCAATGTTGGTTCGTGTCTGTCTTCCGCTGGGGAATAGTATTTGAGGTCGGAGTAGCGTTCCGGTACGGATCGGGATTGCTTCGGGAGGGACCGGTTGTCTGCGGACAGAGTTTCGGCGTGAGTTGAGGTTGTAGGCTGCGTTCAGGCAGAGGTTCGGCGTGCGTGGGGATCGTCGGGATCACTCGGGCAGAGGTTCGGCGTGCGTTGTGGTGGCAGGAGTCACTCGGGCAGGGTTTCGGCGTGGTTTGGGATCGTCGGTTTGACTCGGAAAGAGCCGGGACACCGTGGAGAGACCGGGCGAGGCCTCGGAGTACCACGAGGGGCCTCGGAGTACCTCGAGAGTGCCTCGGGGCGGCGGGAGCGTCTCGGGAGCGCTCGGGGAGGCTTCGGAGCACCACGAGGAGCTCGGAAGGCCTCGGAAGGATCCGAAAGGGGTAGGGAGTGCCTCGAGAGGACTTAGAGGGGAGCCGAAGGCTAAGGGAGGAAGAGAGAAGAGGGAGGTGTGTGGAAATGAGGAGGGGAGCCCTCTATTTATAGTAAAAATTTCGGAGCAAAGAGAGTCCGTACGGACCTTCTTGGTTATCCAGAATTTTGGATTTCCTCGATTTGAGGAATGCGCAATGATGGTGAATATTGGAATGATGATGTCCCCATGCAATAAGGTCCGTACGGACCATCTTGCATGCAAAGAGGTCCGTACGGACCAACTCTGCATTTAGAAGTAATCATTTCTTCGGGATTTGAGGGAATATTGTGGACTTTAAGGGGATTTAGTAATTATTGAAACAAAGAGGTCCGTACGGATCAATATTGCTTTCTAATTTCCTGAAAATTCCCAAAGGTCCTTTTGTCCCTTTTATCCCAGGAAGGCTCCTCCCTTGGTTTGGTTGGGGGTTTGAGAGGGTTTTGAGAGGGTTTTGAGTGAGAGAGGTCTCCGAGACTACGTTGATGAGTCTGCGGTGTTTCCCGTGTGTTTGAAAGGGGGTGATCCAGATTGGGGTACTTACAGATACGTAGGAATCCTCTTCATAAGAGGTCCAGCCACTTGACCTTCTTGGTCATCTCTTTCCCCGCCGTTCGTGTCCGGCTCGGGATTCTCATTGTGTCGACGACCCCACTTCCCGTGGAAGTGACGTCGCCGAGGGGCTCTGTGAGTACCCCGACCCGAACTCGTGTTTTGGGTCCATTTTAATTAATTGTTGGACTCATTATAATTGCTAAAGAAGCAAATAGAAGACCAATTGCCCATGCGGCCCGGCCAACCTATTAGGCCTGCCAAGCATTCCCGGCCCAATATGGCCAAAAGAGTACTGTTGTCGTCCGAGCGCCCATGGGACACTAAGGCGGTTTAACTGCCCCTGTCGTGCGACATAGGACTCCCCATCAGCCTGCCTATAAATACTAAGGCATG